>OX030956.1:11960893-12388393 GCA_943735955.1 Piscicola geometra
CGGGAATCAACATTCAAATCGGGAACGGGAAAAGACGGGAACGGAATCAACTTTTAAATCAGGAACGGGAAAAACGGGAATAACAGTTATTGGGATTGGATTCTTTAACAATGATTTTTTAGCAAACTTCTAAGTATGGAAATCTTTATTTTATCGATACTCCGTACTTAAAATAAGTATTAAATGCAATAGAAATTGATTGCATAGAAAAGGTGCAAAGAAGGGCTACAAAAATGCTACCTTATCTAAAAGACATGACTTACAACGATAGACTTAGAGTAATTAAGTTACCAACATTAAAATACCGAAGACTTCGAGGGGACATGATCGAAACCTATAAAATACTTAATAATAAATATGATAGTAAAATAACGGAAGATTTTTTCACACTTAATACAAGGCAATCAAGAGGAAACTCACTAAAATTAACCAAAAAACAGTGCCAAAAGAATACAAGAAAAAAATTTTATACACAAAGAGTGGTAACAGTTTGGAATAGCTTGCCTGATGAGATCGCAAAAGCTGAAAGTACAGATAAATTTAAAATAAAATTAGATAAATACTGGGAAAACCATCCCATGATGTACAACTATAAGTGCGACTACGACATAATAGTAAAAAAAATAATTTAAATACATAAACATAAAATATAAAATTTTAGAACCATTATAGAGGTCAAAAGATCTGCGTGGTTTTAACTCCCTAAACTAAACTAAACTATAACGAAGCCACCATTGCCAATCTCGAAATCTCCAACACTACATTTGAAGTTGTTATGATGAGTCCAAAGATTAGGGAGATTAGAACAAATGGGTGATGATGAAAACTTTTCAGATGAAATCAAAATGGTCAGTTATATTATTTTAACTTTATAAATTAATACTTTGAATTTGAATGATTAGTTTCCAAATGATTGCTCAGTTGATCATTTCGACAAAAGAAAAGATGCCATTGATCTTATTCATAGGACAGCATGTCTGTTGCGTCCCCAGTATGAAAGAATAATAGGAAAAAAGTTTGGGATAGAAAAGAAATAAATACCAAGACTTTCATTAGAGAAAATTTAATTCTATTCTGTACAGCCAGACCAAGCTGTAGTGCCGTTGAAAAAAAAAACAAATGATGGTTATTTAGACCTATTATGTTTGTTTTTATAACGTAAAAATTATAATAAAATTATTATACTATCAAATTGTACGAATGATTTTATATTTGCAGTTGTGGAGAATAAGAATGTTGTCAAAAAACATATTTCTAACATTATTGAAGAATTAATAATAATGAACGAAGAAAAAAATTCAGAAGAGGATGAATTGTACAAATATTCACAATTACGTTCCAAAAAAATGATTAAAATGTTTTATTTTTTTGGAATAAAATGAGCAATTTTAAAATACTACAAGAAGTAGCCAAAATTTTGTTTAGTATATCTGCAAGTTATATTCGCTGTAAACGGAATTTTTCAAGATGTGGTCGTTTAACATCAGACCCAAAATCATCTCATTTGAAAGCTGAAACTCTTAACGGTTTAACTCGTGTGAAAAGCAATAAAGACTTGATTGAATTACTCAAAAACAATGACTAACTTCAATACTTTCATTTCAATAAATATTTGAAATTTAAATCGTGTTTTTTTTATTTTATTAAAAGAAATATCCTCTGACTTTCAAAAAATAAATTTTAAGAAATGTTAGAACTAGCAAGTGAAAACAGCAGCGAAAATGAATAAAAAACAAAAAGCTTTCAGGAACGGGTCAGGACGGGAAAAAAAATTTCGGGAACGGGACGGGACGGGAATCAAAATTCTGATGTCCCATCGGGAACGGGACGAAACGGGAGAAAAATTTCGGGAACGGGACGGGACGGGAATCAAAATTCTGATGTCCCATCGGGAACGGGACGGGACGGGAAAAAAAATTTCGGGAACGGGACGGGACCGGGAATGAAAAATCGTCCATGTCCGACCTCTAACACACACACACACACACACACACACACACACACACACACACACACACACACACACACACACACACACACACACACACACACACACACACACACACACACACACACACACACACACACACACACACACACACACACACACACACACACACACACACACACACACACACACACACACACACACACACACACACACACACACACACACACACACACACACACACACACACACACACACACACACACACACACACACACACACACACACACACACACACACACACACACACACACACACACACACACACACACACACACACACACACACACACACACACACACACACACACACACACACACACACACACACACACACACACACACACACACACACACACACACACACACACACACACACACACACACACACACACACACACACACACACACACACACACACACACACACACACACACACACACAAGATGATGACGATGATAACTGGTGGTGATGGTGGTGATGATGATTGTGGTGGGGATGATGATGATGACTTTTTATCCTGAAGACTTTTTGTCCTGAAGACTTTTTGTTCTGAAGACTTTTTGTCTTGAAAACTTTTTGTCCTTAAGACTTTTTGTCCTTAAGACTTTTTATCCGTTTACCGAATAATCGTTTCACGAAAACGAAAATAAAAGCTAAGTTTATTTTCAAAACGAAAACGAAAATAAAACTAGAATTAATTCCAAAACGAAACTGAAATAAAAACTATAATTATTTAATGAAACGAAAATAACACTGATCCACATGCGTTAAAAAAACAACTTCCCAATTCAAAAAACCCTCAGCGTCAAAAAATTAAAACTTTAATGACAACCCTCAATGAGAGTGCTGGAGGCAAATACAAAAATATGATCTGGTTATAGAGGTTTAAGCCTGTGATCAGAATCATCATAAGATATCGCAGATATATGACAACTACCAAATAAAACGTCAGTTATATACAGATCTGGATGATGAAGTTTATTTTTAAATGTAATGTTAAAATGATATTGAAAGATTTATTTAATATTAAAGATTTTTTTCTGTATTTGATAATTTATTTTATATTATATAATACATTTCATATAATTTTTTATTGAATAATTATTCATTTATTGAATAATTATTCATTTATTGAATAATTATTCATTTATTGAATAATTATTCATTTATTGAATAATTATTCATTTATTGAATAATTATTCATTTATTGAATAATTATTCATTTATTGAATAATTATTCATTTATTGAATAATTATTTATTTATTTGATAATTTATCATTTATTTAATAATTGTTTACTTATTTTAAAACTTTTTATTTATTTTATAATTATCTATTTATTTTTTATTTTATATTTGTTTAAATATTTTTTAGATATATTTTATAAAAAAAAAAATAATTTACCATTTATTTTAACTTAAATTTTTTTTTTATTTATTCATTTTATAATTAATTCATAGTTTTTCAATTATTTTTAAAAATTATAGTTTTTCATTTTTTTCTTTATTTAAAAAATAATAATTTATTTCGTTTTATAGCAAAAAATAAAGTCCGTATTTAACTATTTTAAGGGGTGAATCGGTTATCGGGTGAATCGGTTATCGGGTGAATCGGTTAAGGGGTGAATCTGTTAATTACTGCTTCAGACCCTGTCAATGAAAGAAAAAAAAATTTTTTTCCTAATTTTTTTCTTTTAAAATAATAAGGATCTGTTTTACATTTCCGCCACAAACAAAGGTTTACGTTGAGCTCGGTAATTGTAAAAATAAACAACAGCTGATGGCACTTCTTATTTAGTTTGCAGAAGTAATTTCAAATATTTTCTCGAAATTTCTATATAAAATTGTCGCTTTTTGTGATTGTTAGAGACCAAACAAATATATAAAAAGTGCCATCAGCTGTTGTTGTTTATGTTTACAATTACCGAGTTCAACGTAAACTTTTATTTGTGGCGGAAATGTAAAACAGATCCAATAATAATTCATCATTTGTTTAAAAAAAATTTTTAAAATACTTTTTAATCTTTTTATTTAGGAACTATAATATCATAACATCATTATGTTAATTTATTTTCATTTTAGCCTATAGCTTGCACAGATATAAGATGAACACCATGAAAGTTTAATGGGAGATAAAAAAAGAAGAGGAAAAGTGAATGTAGGATAAAAAGCCTCTCGGAGAAAAAGCCTTCGGATAAAATACCTTCTACAAAAAGCCTCCCGGAGAAAAAACCTCCTGGAAAAAAATCTCTCGGAGAAAAAGTCTCTTCGATAATATTTTAGTATAAATAAAACGGACTTTTTATATAAAAAACGGATTTTTTTATAAATTCGTGTCACAATTTTAAATAAATAAAACAAACTATATTTTTCTTGAAATTACATAATTTCATCCTGAAGACTTTTTATTCTGAAGACTTTTTATCCTAAAGACTTTTTATCCTGAAGACTTTTTATCATGAAGACTTTTTTATCCTGAAGACTTTTTATCCTAAAGACTTTTTATCCTGAAGACTTTTTATCCTGAAGACTTTTTATCCTGAAGACTTTTCATCCGTTTACCCATAATTTGTATTGTATTTGATAAATCGTATTAGTTATGTATTTTTAAAAAATATAGTCCGTTTTATTTATTTAAAATTGTGAAACGAATTAAAATTGTGAAACGAATCTATAAAAAAATTAAGTCCGTTATAATTATAATTATAGTTTGTTTTAATTATTTACTTTTTTTAAAATTAGTCCGTTTTATTTACTTCAAAATTGTAAAACGAATCTATAAAAAATCCGTTTTTTATATAAAAAGTCCGTTTTATTTAACTAAAATATCAACTAGGAGACATTTTTTCCGAGAGACTTTTTCTCCAGGAGGTTTTTTCTCCGGGAGGCTTTTTGTAGAAGGTATTTTATCCGAAGGCTTTTTCTCCGAGAGGCTTTTTGTCCGTTCCCCATGATGAAGAAAAGTGGGCTTTAGTCGAGGTTTTGAGATGAATAAAAATGTCTTGTTGTGTAGAGACTGGAGAGCTGCGGCATTAAGAAGAAAGAATGCTGCTTGGAAAGAAGTAATTTTTAATTTTTTAATCTAATTTATTATTTAAATCATTAATATTAATTATTATAAATTTACTAGGTTTTGAATCTATAGAATTTTTATTTATATAATTTTTCATTTAAAATATTTATTTTAAAAGATTGTTAATGAAGTGAACAAGTTTTCTGCACTAAAAAGCGAATATATAAACATTAAAGTGCTGTGGGATAATTTATTGAGGAAGTCAAAGAAAGAAATCTGTGATAATAAAAGGCACAAGACTGGTGGTGGGCCAGTTACAATAATTTCACCAATAAGTTTAAAAATTTATCAAATATATGGGGAAAATTCTCCGACATACCATGGTTTAGTAGGGGTAGAGTCTTATCATAATTTAATTCAAGATGGAAAAGAATTTGAACCAGTAGTGTTCAAGCAATACACAAGAAGGTCCTAATAAAAGATCATCATGTGAAATTGACATTGAAATAGATGATGATAATAATAATAGTAATAATAATGATAATAATAATAATAATAATAAAGGGAAGAAAAAAAAACAGAAAGTAAATCAAGTTAACTTATATAATGAAGTGTTGATAGAGGAGAAAAAAAATTCATTGCTGAAACTAACTATTATAATGTAAAAACAAAAATTTGTGATTTGAAACTCAAATTGTTATTGTTAAAACAGGAAAAACTGAAAAACGAGTTACCCTTGAATTAATAAAAATATTGGTGTTGTTGATTGTATATTAGTAAAAAATACTTAATTGAAATGTCGAAAGGCAAAATCATCACGATAGTTAAATGAATTATCAGTAACATAATTTTCACTGTCATCTTCATTATCAGCTTCTTGTTCATCATCAGTGCAATTATCAGCCAACAATATGCCTAAATTATGGAGAACAGCACAGGCACCAATTATTTTGGTAACTTTTTCTGGATTGAGTCTTAATTCTCCATGCAAAGCGTGAAACCTTCTTTTCCATCTTCTAAACACTTGTTCAATTAAAACTCAAGTTTTTTTGTGACTGGTATTAAATTTTTCTTATATAATGTGTCTGGATTGAGGTATGGAGTGAGTAGCATGGGCGGCGATCCTGGGGGGTTCTGGGGGCAGGACCCCCCCACTTTTTTTCCATTTTTGTTTTCAAAAATTTATATTTGAATATGAGCATAATCGTCAACCCTGGCATAAAAGTAAATGTTTAAACAGTAATACATTGTGAGTATGTGTAGTTATAGTGATAGCTATATTGGTTCCAAGGTTGTTATAGCCAAGGGGTGGCAGTGGGGATAAGCTCCCACTGCCTATAAAGTGCTCCTTTACGGCGTGCGTCTCTGTACCGCCTCTGACAACTAAGTCCAACTCCTGGCCTGCTCGCGGCGGAACTGCTTCTACTGACAGGAGAAGGGGCGAAGGCGGGTCACTGGCGCCTTAAAACCAGTCGCTTTGGGCAGATGGGGCTCCTCAGCCCGGGAAGGCAACCCATCTAGGAGAAGGAAAACTCTGACTACCAACCGCTGCTGCCTTGCAGGCTATCCATTCATGGAAAAGGCTTTGGGAGTCAACCCCGAGAAAAAATCAGGAGTCGGAGTCCCTAAGGCGGTGGATCGTCATCTATGATGTCCTTCCGGCAACTCCTGCAGCCAAGTCGGCTCTAAGCGTGGTGCTTGCACCCCCTTGGATCTAGTCGACGAAGCCGAGAGGGGGGTCCTGTTGTTTGGGCAGCACAAGACCTCCACACGCTTTGCCCAGGCTAGCGCCCTGGAGAGGTTCACTCCAGTCTCGCTTTACGGCGAGAGCACAAACAAGAAGACAGCAGTTTACGGGTTATAAGTCCCTGCTCAATTGGCGTAGAGCTGGACGCCACGGGTTGTTTTCAGTGGTGGGAGGGACCCTCGCAGTCCCATGGTAACTACCGCCCATCCTAAGCCGGGCAGCCCCCGGTCAAAAAGGTGTTACCCGTCACGGCCTGCCTGCTTCAGTGGGTGCCTGGAGCTTAGAGCACAGCTCAACAAGCAGGCCGTTATCATCACGCACCAAACAACTACAAATACAAAAAGATGGAGATTCCAGCTCTCCGTATCGCAAGCTGGAACGTACGTACTATGCGCACTGGACTGAGTGATGACCTTCGTGAGATTGAAGACCTTCGCAAGACTGCAGTCATTGACCATGAGCTGCACAGACTAAACATTGATGTTGCAGCCCTACAGGAAACGCGTCTTCCAGAGTCTGGATCCTTGAGGGAGGAATACTACACGTTCTTTTGACAGGGAAAAGGAGAAGAGGAGACCAGGGAACACGGAGTCGGCTTCGCCATCAAGAACACCCTGCTTTGAATGTCCGAACCTCCTTCCCGCTGCACAGAGAGAATCCTCACTCTACGCCTTCTCACAGCATCTGGTTTTGCTAATCTTCTGTGCATCTATGCACCGACCATGCAAGCCAGCACTGAGAATAAAGATCAATTCTACGAACAACTAAGCAGCGTTGTTGCCACAGTCCCTGCCTCCGAACACCTCTACCTTCTGGAAGATTTTAACGCCCGTGTTGGCTCTGACCACGACTTATGGCCAGATGTGCTGGGTCACCATGGCATCGGGAAAATGAACGAAAACGGCCAGAGACTACTCGAATTCTGTTGCTACCACAACCTGTGCGTAACAAACACATACTTCCAGAGCAAAGCATGTCACAAGGTGTCTTGGAGACATCCAAGATCAAATCATTGGCATCAACTGAACTTGATCATCACCAGGCACAACTCTTTGAACAACGTCTGCAGCACCAGAGCCTACCATAGTGCCGATTGCGATACAGACCACTCTCTGATCGCGTCAAAGATAAAGTTGCGCCCCAAGAGGCTCCACCTCTCCAAGAAGAAATGCTAGCCGAAAATCAACACCTATCAGACCACCCATCAGGCCGAGAACCAGGAGTTCATAGATCGGCTGGGAGAGCTGCAACACTGCGACCAAGAGCCTAATGCGGAAGACAGATGGAACTCGCTCCGGAATACCATCTTCAGAACTGCTTTACTCACGTATGGTAAAAAGGAACACAAGAACACCGATTGGTTCGAAGCGAATGCGGCAGATCTTGAGCCTGTTATTGACGCCAAGAGAAAGGCACTGATTGATTACAAACGCGACCCGAGTCAGTCCACCTTCAAAGAGTTGAAAGCTGATCGAAGAAAAGCCCAGCAGACGGCTCGACGCTGCGCAAATGACTATTGGCTTCAACTGGCGAATAGCATCCAACAAGCGTCAGACGCTGGCAACGTAAGGAGCATGTATGAAGGCATCAAAAAAGCAACAGGCAAGTCAGCAAAGAAGACTGCACCCTTAAAGTCCAAATCAGGAGAGACCATCACAGACAAAGACAAGCAAATGGCAAGGTGGGTCGAACACTATCTGGAACTTTATTCCAAAGAAAACTCTGTGACTCAGATAGCACTGGACGCTATCGAAGACTTGCCAGTCTTGGAAGAGCTGGATGTCGAGCCGACCATGGACGAACTCAGCAAAGCTATTGATGCCTTAAAGAGTGGAAAAGCACCAGGAGACGATGGCATCCCACCAGAAATAATCAAATGCGGTAAACCGTCTCTACTAGAACCACTTCACAAGCTCCTATGCCTATGTTGAAGAGAAGGTAGAGTTCCACAGGACATGCGCAATGCCAAGATTGTCACCCTGTATAAGAACAAGGGCGACCGCAGCGACTGCAACAACTACAGGGGCATCTCACTGCTTAACGTCGTGGGTAAAGCTTTCGCACGCGTTGTCCTCAACCGTCTCCAAGTCCTAGCAAGTCGTGTGTATCCTGAATCGCAATGCGGCTTCAGATCAGGAAGATCCACAGTCGACATGATCTTCTCCGTGCGTCAGCTCCAGGAAAAGTGCAGAGAGCAGCGGATGCCGCTGTATATCGCCTTTATCGACCTAACTAAGGCATTTGACCTTGTAAGCAGGAACGGCCTATTTCGGCTACTCAAGAAGATCGGCTGTTCACCTCGGCTGCTCAACATTACAACTTCTTATCATGAAAACACGCAAGGTGTGGTCAGCTACGATGGGGAGACCTCAGAACCCTTCACAATCAAGAGTGGGGTCAAACAGGGTTGTGTGCTAGCGCCTACCTTATTCGGTATCTTATTCTCGATGCTGTTGAACTTTGCATTTAAAGAGTCTGCCGAAGGTGTCCATTTACACACCAGAAGTGACGGGAAACTGCTGAACATGGCACGTCTAAGAGCAAAGACGAAAATTCGCACTGTCCTCATCAGAGACATGCTGTTCGCTGATGATGCGGCCCTGGTGTCACACACGGAGGAACACCTTCAGCAGCTGATGAATCGCTTTGCTCAGGCTTGCAGGGAATTCGGTCTGACCATCTGTATCAACAAAACCAACATCATGGGTCAAGACATTCCTGTTCCACCCTCAATCACAATCGACAATCAGGTGCTGGAGGCCACTGACAAGTTAACATACTTGGGTTCCGTCATTACTAGCAGCCTATCCCTCGACATTGAGATTGACAAGAGGCTCGCCAAAGCAGCCAGCGTCATGGCCAGATTGAGCAAACGTGTATGGACCAACAACCAACTGACACGAAACACCAAGCTCAAAGTGTACCAGGCATGCGTTCTCAGCACTCTGTTGTATGGCAGCGAAACCTGGACCACCTATGCCAGGCAAGAAGATCGTCTCGAAAGCTTTCATCTTCGCTGTCTCCGACGCATCCTTGGCATAACATGGCAAGACAAAGTCACCAACACAGCCGTACTCAATCAAGCCAACTCATTCAGCATACAACTCCTTCTATGCCAAAGACGTTTACGCTGGCTGGGTCACGTGCGTAGAATGGAAGAAGGTCGCATACCCAAGGACATCCTCTATGGCGAGCTGGCTACAGGACAACGTCCAGTTGGTCGCCCGCAACTACGCTTCAAAGACGTCTGCAAACACGACCTCAGACTTACGGGTATCGACCCTGGCAGATGGGAAGAGCTAGCAGATGACCGGAGGGGCTGGCGCCAGACTGTCCACAAAGGCATCAAAAAGGGCGAGGAAGAACGCAGGCAACATCTAGAATCCCGAAGGCAAAGGAGAAAGATGAGGCAGCAGAATCAGGCTCTCGATCTTCCATCCGACTTCACCTGCAGCCGCTGCAGCAGAGACTGTCGATCCAGGATCGGTCTGCTGAGCCACTCTAGAAGCTGCCGCCTAAGAACACATCAGAGCGCTATCATCATCTCACGAGATGGATGAATGCCAACAAAGTGATAGCTGTCTATAACAAAAATATTCTTTTCTTACTTAAATACTCCTTCACCTAGTTTTTTATCACTATGGCGTAGGCGGGAATCTTGAGGGGGTCTGGGGTCCGCCTCTACAAGAAGCCCTTCACTCTTTTAAAAATACACATTTCTCAACTCTAATTTAATACGAGCCTAATCGTCAACCATGGGATAAAAAAAGCTAATACAGTAATACATTGTGAGTATGTATGGGCAGCGATGTTAGGGGGGTCCTGGGATCCATCTTAACATGGACCCCCTCAGTTTTACAAATACAATAATTTCTCAACTCCTATCTTAGTACAAACATAATCGTCAACCATAGCATGAAACAGAATTGTTATTCAGTAGCATATTTTTTCAATTTTCGCAAGCAGACATTCAGAATGCTTTTCAGAAAATATCAGTTCACTTTTTGAAAGCAGACAGATTTACATTTTTATGAAAAAATCATTCATATTGTGCTACTTATTTTGCATGGGCGATATTCATAGGGGGATTCTGATGTCCACTTCAATATTGACCCTTCCTATTTTTTAGATGAACCAAAGTTAATGAATTTCAAAAGGCTTCGAACATTAACTAAAGTTGTGGTTAAATCAAACCACAAGTTTCGTATCGCATAACTGCCAAAAAGAAATACTGAGGCTTTTAGCTCATTTTATCGTTAAAACACAGTGTGCACTGTCGAATCAAGCCAGTTTAGTGTTGTGGTTGACGGCACACAAGACTGCAATGGGTTAGAGCAGGAATTGATATGCATTCGTTTTTTTGATGAAGCTCTGAATGTTAATGAGCAGTTTATTGGTTTATTCAGCCCACCAGACACGATCGGAAAAACATTATCTGGTATAGTAAAAGATGTTCTGATCAGAATTATGCTACCTATAAAAAAACTAAGAGCTCAGACTTATGACGGCGCTGCTAACATAAACGCCCAATATAATGGTTGTCAGGCTATTATCAGCAGTGAGCATCCGCTTGCATTGTTTTTCCACTGTTCTGCACACTGTGCAAATCTTGTTGCCCAGAACACAGTTGCCGCAAATCCCTTTTTGAGCAATTCAATTCAGTTTGTCCAAGAGTTTAGAGTCTCTTATAATTGACTTTCCTGATGAGCCACTGAATAAAAAGTATAGTATAAAACTTCTTTGTCCTACAAGATGACTGACCAGAGTTTCTACAGTGTCTTCTGTGCTTGAACATTATGAAGTGGTACTTGTTAGCTTGGAATCATTTGCTTCAATTGGTACTGCTGATGAAACAACTGAAAGGCTTGAGGCCTTTTTTCAACAGGGCACTACTGCACTGGCCCTCAAGGTAGTTGTTTTGGTGTTTTCACTTCTGGAACAGTTAAATAGGTCGTTGCAATCAGCAAGTGCCAAGGTCAGTGAAATGGTTGCAGCGACTGATTCAGTTGTGCAAGAACTGCGTCGCCTACGATCAGATGAACAGTTTAACGCCATTTTCAGAGATGTCATCAGTATGGTTTTGGCAAATGATCTCGAGCCGATTGCTGTACCTCGGGTGCGAAAGCCGCCACAAAAGTATTGTGAGCTGGGCCCAGCTTATGTAGCAACAACACCAGAGGAGCATTATCGAGCAGCATATTACGCTGTCATAGACACTGCAATCATGCAACTCACAGAAAGGTTCAATCGAGATTCTCCTGGTTTGCGTTCGTACTTGCAGCTGGAGACAGTGTTGCTAACTGGTGAAGTGAACCATGATATTTGCAAGCAGTATCGTGAGTTAAATGAAACTGGTCTTTGTTCACAGTTAGCTATGTTTAAAGACCAGAATGAATGCAGAAATTTAGCACAAACGCAAAAAACAATGCAAGCTATGATCACATCTGTTTCCTTAGGTTGAAAGAGTGACCAGGTTGATGCTTGTGTGTCCAATAACGTCGTGTACTGCAGAAAGATCTTTTAGTGCTTAGCGGCGTCTTAAGTCTTGGTTGCGTGCACCTATGACACAGCCTCGCTTGAATTCACTGGCCGTTTGTCATGCACATTAGGATATACTTGACAGTCTGGATTTGAAAAGACTAGCAGAAGAATTTGCTAGTCGGTCAGACATTCGAAGGGGTCTTTTTGGAAATTGGAGTAAACGAGCTGTGGGGAGAGGGCAGGAAGACAGGCAGAGAGGGTATTTTATGTTATCTAAATAGCCCACAGTCTATATTTAGATTCTAAACATACACTGTGGGCCAAAAAAAATCTCTCAATGTATATTTGTTTATAAATTTTGAAAATTTAAATCTATTTGTAATTTTTTTAAACTATTTGACTCAGAAATGAATGGAAAACAAGATGTTATAAAATTTGTTTGATGGGTTGATGGCTAGTTGTAATTGAATTTATATAGATGAAAAATAATAAAAGGTACTAAAATCGCTATTGTTTTTCTTCAAATCGAGGAACCCCCAAGATTTTCCGCAGATCGCCGCCCCTGGGCTCATAGTGACAATAGAAAAGTGTTTTTATTGAGTATCAAACTTTTTTTTCAATGTTTGGTGATACAAATATTAATAGTTGATACAAAAATAATTTTCACTACAGCAAACAATACTAAATAGTATCGCTTTTACTGTATTGGTCGATACCGGTTCTTTGATTCCAACCCTGGGGAGGACCCCCCCAAGATTTTCCGCAGATCGCCGCCCCTGGTGAGTAGCCAAGTTGAACATGGATAACCTGAAACTCCCAGTATAATACCTTTATAAGTTTTATTTATTAGTTTCTGGCTGATGGCTGATTCTTTCAATATCCTCGAGTCATGTGTACTTCCAGGCCATTAGGCGACAATATCAATAAGTTGTCTTTTGTGGTTACAAATACATTGAACATTTATTGAATGGTAGGATTTCCTGTTTACATAGGCATATCATGTTCTGTTGGACTTTGAATCCTTATGTTAGTACAATCAATAAGACCAACTACATGTGGGAAACTGGCAATGTCATAAAATGCCTTTTTAATGGTGTCTTGATGAGTTACTGGATAAACTATATATTTATCAAGTTTATTAACGATCGAATATTTGAAGAGGGTCATTTCTATCTCTTAAAGTCCTCTCTACAAATTGATAACGCCTCAAAGCTTGTTTTTTTCTTAATAGTCGCGAAATAATTAAATGGACGACAAATTGAAAAAAGATAGTTAAAAATTATAGGGTCTAGTACATTTTGAAACTATATTAATATTTAATTAATATAATCTTATAAATTGAATATTTTATAAAATAAATATTTTATAAACTTAATTTTATAAATTCAATATTTTATTGTATTAATTTAATGTTTTAGTAATTTTATTTATTCATTTTATTAATTTATTTTATTATTTTATTTATTTGATTTATTTTATTTATTTTATTCATTTTATATTTATTTATTTTATTTATTTATTTATTTATTATATATTTCTTTCTTTATTTAGTTTATTTTATTTTTTTAATTATTATTTTATTTATTTTATTTTATTTATTTTATTTATTTTTTTCATTTATTTTATTTATTTATTTTTTAAAATTTTTTATTTAGTATTAATAATATTGCTTAACGGTGGTACTAGGCACTGTTAGAAAATTATAGGTTTAAATGATGCGTTCAACAGTCTGTTACGCTAACGGAGCTTTGTGAATACCGGTTTATTTAAACAACGCACTTATTAACAGCGCTGTTAATTTAAACGCGGGAACGGGAATGAAAATTAATTTCGGGACGGGAAAAGTTGGGAACCGGGAATAGGTTTTAGGGACGGGAACGGGAACGGGAATCAACATTCAAATCGGGAACGGGAAAAGACGGGAACGGGAATCAACTTTTAAATCGGGAACGGGAAAAACGGGAATAACAGTTATTGGGATTGGATTCTTTAACAATGATTTTTCAGCTAACTTCTAAGTATGGAAATCTTTATTTCATCGATACTCCGTACTTAAAATAAGTATTAAATGCAATAGAAATGTATAACGAAGCCACCATTGCCAATGTCGAAATCTCCAACACTACATTTGAAGTTCTTATGGTGAGTCCAAATATTAGGGAGATTAGAACAAATGGGTGATGATGAAAACTTTTCAGATGAAATCAAAACGGTCAGTTATATTATTTTAATTTTATAAATTAATACTTTGAATTTGAATGATTAATTTCCAAATGATTGCTCAGTTGATCATTTCGACAAAAGAAAAGATGCCATTGATCCTATTCATATGACAGCATGTCTGTTGCATCCCCAGTATGAAAAAATAATAGGAAAAAAGTTTGGGATAGAAAATAAATAAATACCAAGACTTTCATTAGAGAAAATTTAATTCTATTTTGTACAGCCAGACCAAGCTGCAGTGCCGTTGAAAAAAAAACAAATGATGGTTATTTAGACCTATTATGTTTGTTTTTTTAACGTAAAAATTATAATAAAATTAGTATACTATCAAATTATACGAATGAATTTATATTTGCAGCTGTGGAGAATAAGAATGTCGTCAAAAAACATATTTATAACATTATTGAAGAATTAATAATAATGAACGAAGAAAAAAATTCAGAAGAGGATGAATTGTACAAATATTCACAATTACGTCCCAAAAAAATGATTAAAATGTTTTATTTTTTTGGAATAAAATGAGCAATTTTAAAATACTACAAGAAGTAGCCAAAATTTTGTTTAGTATATCTGCAAGTTATATTCGCTGTGAACGGAATTTTTCAATATGTGGTCGTTTAACTTCAGACCCAAAATCATCTCATTTGAAAGCTGAAACTCTTAACGGTTTAACCCGTGTGAAAAGCAATAAAGACTTGATTGAATTACTCAAAAAAAATGACTAACTTCAATACTTTCATTTCAATAAATACTTGAAATTTAAATCGTGTTTTTTAAACATTTTATTAAAAGAAATATTCTCTGACTTTCAAATAATAAATTTTAAGAAATGTTAGAACTAGCAAGTTTGGAATCAGTGAAAACGGCAGCAAAAATGAATAAATAAATGAAAAGTTTCGGGAACGGGACGGGACGGGAATCAAAATTCTGATGTCCCATCGGGAACGGGACGGGACGGGAAAACAAATTTCGGGAACGGGACGGGACCGGGAATGAAAAATCATCCATGTCCGACCTCTACGCTTTGTGAATACGGCCCCTGTTTGTGAGGGGATGCAGTCGATTCACCCCTTAACCGATTCACCCCATAACCGATTCACCCCTTAACCGATTCACCCCATAACCGATTCACCCCATAACCGATTCGCCCCTTAACCGATTCACCCCATAACCGATTCGCCCCTTAACCGATTCACCCCATAACCGATTCGCCCCTTAACCGATTCAAAACAACCAACATTCGCACAAAAAACATTCTAATTAATTAAATGTAATTTTTATTTAGACTTAAGATTCTAACATTTCAATATTCTATACCCAAAACCGTTTATTCCACAAATTTATTTGAGCGGCTGCCAAAATGGCAGAATGAGGTTGTAGGTTAACTGCACCCGCGCTGCATGTGTTAAATGCACCTTTTCTTTTGCGCGTTTCTTCTTAAAATGCGATTTTTCTGAAAACCCTAACTCTAACCCTAACCCTAATCCTAACCCTAACCTTAACCCTAAATTAACGTTTTTTCTGTAAAAAAGAAGAAACGGGCAAAAGAAAAGGTGCATTTAACACATGCAGCGCGGGTGCAGTTAACCTACAACCGCAGAATGACGGTCTCTCGCACAGATGACGTATATATACTACTTGTTTGTAGGATTCTATGGCTTCAACACATTTGGCATTCCAAATTAATTACATTTCTAAATTAAAAAACATTTTAAATCGGTAAAATAACGCCATTTTTTAGACAATTTAGAAAATAATCCTAAATTAGTGAATTTTGTAAGGAAAATAATCTTAAATTATTGAATTTTGTTATTAAATTAATCTGAATTTAGTGAATTTTTTTAATGTTCAATAATCTTGAGAAATGTGAAAAAATACTCATGAAACGAGCTTATGATAAATTTACTTCAAATGAAGTAGCAAAAGTTTCAAGCATTAAAATGTTTGTAAAAATTAATTATTTAGCTTTGACAAAACAAATTCAGTCTTGAGTATCATATTAAAGTAGTTAATATGATGATGGTTGTGATAAAAAGAAAATATAATGATATTGGTATGATTGCAGTGACTGATTCAGTAGTGCAAGAACAAATGTCAAAATTTATTTTTTAAAATTAAAACTTACAAAAAAGTTAGAAAATTTTTATGTGTTTTATATACTCTGGTAAGCCATCTTGTAGGACAAAGAAGTTTTATAGTATACTTTTTATTCAGTGGCTTATAAGGCAAGTCAGTTATAAGAGACACTAAACTTTAGTGTCTAAACTTTAGTGACTAACGCATCACTAAACTGGTTCTTGACCTTTCCTGAACAATTGTAAAAGACACCTAACTCTTGGACAAACCGAAATAAATTGCTCACAAAGGGATTTGCGGCAGCTGTGTGCTGAGCAACAAGATTTGCACAGTGTGCAGAACAGTGGAAAAACCATGCAAGAGTATGCTGATTGCTGATAATAGCCTGACAACCGTTATATCGGCCGCTCATGTTAGCAGCACCGTCATAAGTCTGAGCTCTTAGTTTTTCTATAGGTAGCATAATTCTGATCAGAGCATCTTTTACTACAGCAGATCATGTTTTTCCGGTCGTGTCTGGTGGGCTAAATAAACCAATAAACTGTTCATTAACATTTAAAGCTTCATAAACAAAACGAATGCATATCGATTTCTGCTCTAACCTATTACAGTCTTGTGTGACGGTCACACTATGTTACTAACGATAGAATGAGCTAAAAGCATCAGCATTTCTTTTTGGCAGTTATATGATATGAAACTTGTAGTTTGACTTAACCACAACTTTAGTTAATTTTCGAAGCTTTTTAAATTAATTAACTTTGGTTCATCTAAAAAATTGAAAGGGTCGATATTGTTACGACTAAGAGTTCAGGAAACACGAGAGAGTTTATTTACACGATAACGACTTTATATAGGGTGCGAGGGACAAAGGTCGCCTAGGAGTGGTTGTGTGTACATATCGTACACAATGTGGCCACTACAATACTCCTCCACCAGAGAGTACTGGCGAACGAAGAAGCAAAAAATGTTGTTGATGCAATAGTTGCTGTTGTTGTTGCAGTGGTTCATGTTGCAATGGTGCATGTTGCAGTGGTGCATGTTGCAGTGGTGCATGTCGCAGTGGTGCATGTTGCAGTCCTTTTTGAACTCAAAGAAGCGAGTGATGATGCAAGATAAAACAAAGATGACGACGGAGAAGAAGTGGGTAGTGCTGAAAATGATGATGAAGACTTGGTTAGCACGATTGATTGACGGTTGATAGACAAGGCGATGAGTCAAGTTGCGTAATCTGCCAAATTCTTTGGCCAATGCACCCTTCTGCCGGACCTTTTGTGGATTGGAGGTGGCTGTTGAGTATTCAGGACGTTCGATGAGCTGGTAGTCGTTGTTGTTGTTGTTGGCGGATTGAGAGTGAGGTTGTTGTTGTTGTTTTTGTTGTTGTGGTCGATGACATCTTAGTTGCTCCACTCACCAACAGTGAAGTTGTACATGAATGCTTTTGCATCTGAGAAGTCTGACGTATTGGCAATGGAAAAGTCTGTAGAAGACTTGTTGTTTCCTGGTGCATTGATGGGTGATGCATGCATGAATGCATTCTCAGTTGGGTGATGATGAAAATGATGAGCAGATTGGCTGGTGAGGGTTGAGGCGGAAATGCTTGTTTTGTTCAATCTTGTCAGCTTGTCTGACACCACGGCTGTCTGCTTAGACTTAGGTAGCGCCTTCTTTTTCGTCTTCGACTTTACAACAGCTGGAGCCAACGACGTTGCCGCCACGACAGACGCCTGGTGGTGCTGATGATGATTCTGGGCGGAAATTCCCGCGCTTTTTCTTATCGCCTGCTTCAGTTGGCTCTTCTTGACGACTTCTTCGTGTTGCGCCGTTTTAATTTTGAATTTCATGGTGCGACGTGACGTCCCTTCTTGGAACCCTTCGTTCTTATCGAAGAGGAACAATGGATCGTCGATGCTTGCCTCTGGCACGTTATCCACCAGGCGTTGGCGAGACATGTCCACCCCCAGATTGAAATGAGACAGAAAATCCGCTCCGATGATGGGTTTCTTGACGTCGGCTACGTGAAAAACCCAGGGAAATTGCCTGCGTAAACTGAGATTGACCATCAGGGATTTCTGTCCTTACGTTTTGATGATGGAGTTGTTGGATGCATGAAGCGTGAACGATGATGGGGTGAAAGAATGATTGGCTGGTGGAGGAATGACGCTTACTTCTGCACCAGTGTCGATTAAGAACGTGAGGTTGTTGAATGCGTCTTTTATGAACAATAGGCGACTCTTATTTTGTTGGCCGTGGACAGATGTCGCTCCTATTGTCCGGCCCTGCCTTTTAAAATGAGTGAAAGTGCATGGTGGTGTGCATTTTCGTGCCTGTTTCCCAAACGTTTGATGGTACCAGAACATGCCTGACGTGGTGTTCGGGCTTCTGGAACGAAGTGAATTGTGTCGACTGTTTGAACGAATTCTTCCTCGTGGTTGATTTTGGTTAGCAGCTAAATTGGCCATACTTGTGGTGATTTGTTGAGGCCTTGTATGGATCTCCAGCATGGTTGGGCTGAAGCTTGTGGAGTCGGCGTTGAGACTTGTGTGATGGTGGTTTGTTGAAGTTCCACTATTCTGTCTGCTTGCATCGCCAGTTCTGCCAGTGGGATGTTCATTGACGCCGCCAGGATTGGTTTAATCTGAGTGGGCATCTTGTCGAACCATAGCTGCTTCAAGATGGCTTCGTCCATATGGTTGCTACCCAGCAGAGTCTTCATGGGACGAAGCAGCTGGGAGGGCTGTCTGCCGTCTGGTTGCAGGTCACCGAACAATTCTCTTAGCATGCTTGCTTCAGACTGGCAGCACCTATGTAGAATTGCTTTTTTCAGTGTTTTGTATGGCGACGACCCTGGCACCTCCACCAGTAGGTCTTGAACCTGTTCGGCGGCATGGAATGGAATGTGCTCCACCACATACGAGTATTTTGTCAGTTCTGCTGACACTTTGCGCGTGTGGAAAATTGCTTCCACGTGGCAGAACCACAGTCTTGGGTTTGCGGTAAAAAAGGCTGGTAAGGTGAGTGAGCTTACTTGTGGAGTCGGCTTTGTCCTCGTCTCCTCCTCTGACGTAACTTTGAAGAAAATATCGTCCATAACGTGCGTTAGTCGGGCTTCTGTTCGGGGTCACCAATTGTTACGGGTTAAGAGTTCAGGAAACACGAGAGAGAGTTTATTTACACGATAACGACTTTATATAGGGTGCGAGGGACAAAGGTTGCCTAGGAGTGGCCGTGTGTACATAGCGTACACAATGTGGCTGCTACAATATAAAGGTGGACCTCAGAACCCTGCTATGAACATCGCCCATGCAAAATAAGTAACACAATATGAATGATTTTTTAAATAAAAATGTAAATCCGTCTGCTTGCAAAAAGTGAATCGATATTTTATGAAAAGCATACTGAATGTCTACTTGAGAAATTGAAAAATCAGAAATTTAATTTTTTATAAATATTATTCATTAGTCTAAATCCATAAATAAATAAAAAATAGTAGGTGGAGGAGAATTTGAGTAAGCAAAGAATAATTTTGCTTTCTGCAGCTATCACTATAACTACGCCTACCCAAAATACAATTCTGTTTCATGCTATGGTTGACGATTATGCTTGTATTAAAATAGAAGTTAATAAATTATTTTATTTGAAAAATTGAAAAGGCTTCATGTTAAGGATCCCAGGACCCCCCAGAATCGCCGCCCATGGATGAAGCCCAAGAGATTATAGATTGAAGACAGAGAGGTATTTATAAACAGCAAGGTCAAGAGAAGAGACAGTGAAAGATGTATAAATATAGGAGTCATCAGTATAAATTTGACTATTTAAGGAAGAGGAAAAAATGATATTAAGTAGTTCCGAGTAGACCCCTCAGCCGATGCCGCGCGCCGAATACGCCGCCAAACTTTGGTCCGCCAAAAATCAGCCAGAAAATATGGGGCGCGCCGCATTAGCCGCTGTATTTTGTCCACCGTAAATCCGCCAAAAATGTGCAATTCACCGAAAAGTAATGTTTTTGGTTTTTAAAATGTATTGAGCTTTGTTCTAAGATTCATTGAATTTTTAGATTAACCATCGCCGGAAGTTTAAAAAAAGCGAGTTGTTTATGCAGTTTATTCTCAATTTTTACTAATATTAATTACTTAAAAAATAAATAAATAAAATATTAATTAATTTATTTATCATTTATAATCGCTAAATTCATTATGACTCAACGATCTTCTAATAGTAAAAAGGTAAGCCTAAAAAGTCTCTAAATTAATTTTTTTAATAAACTACGTAGTAGTTTAGTCAATGAAATGATTTATGACTTTTGTGTTTTATGTAATATTGTTTCTAATATTTTATATGATTATTTTAGGTTAACTCAAATGTCAGCAGCAGCCATTCAAATCGAGAAGAGAGGCAGTTCATTACAAAACTGCAGGTAAAACCTAAGCCCCTAGCCAGCATGGAAATTCCAAAGCACAATGCTGGAGATATTTTAGTGGCCTGTTCGCTTCTGAAAGAAAATGGTTTACGAAGATAGGGTATATTGTCAGTTGTGCCTCACTGCTCAGCAGTCATTGGGTGACAAAGGTCACATCTCAAAGGAAATGAATTTTGCTGTGACAACGTCGAGTGGTAATATGAATCTCCACTTAAGTGTCAAGCATGATGTGTCAGTGCAAAGTGAAAAAAGTCAAATAAAATGTTAGGATATTTCCGTAAGTATGAAGAAGGCAACAGTCAATGTCAGGCAACATCAAGTCATGAACTAACAAGAGATATCGTTATCTGGTTATGTAGAGACTTGCTTGTTTTTGAAAATGTGACTAAAGATGGTTTCGTTGACTTTTTTAAACTTAATTGCCCCTTTCTCAACATACCGGCGCCTGTAACACTTGCTGGATCAGCCCTAGATGATGTTTACCAAGCCATCCGATTAGCAGTAAAAACTAAAATGGCTGGAGTAAGTTTACTTTGTCTAATGTTTGATGAATGGACCGATCGCTACTGAGCTATCGACTATCTTGGCATCCAGGCTTCCTTTTTAGACCGTGACTGGACATATAAAACTGTCACACTTGGTTGTCATGCATCGCCTACTCATGCTGCAGATGACCTTGCTGACCATATCAGCTCTGTTCTGAAAAGTTTTTCCGTTGATCCTAGAAAACTATTTATAACCTTTATTTCAAAATTATTTGACGGTGCCTGTTCTTCAGTTTCCAGATGTTCTTACCTTCTGGTCTAGCAGTGCTGCATCATCCTCCTATCCGCAACTTACTTCATCATCATCAGCATCATCTGTACCACTGGAGTGCATGTTTTCAGTTGCTGGTTTGAAAATGAACAGCAAACGATCGAGCCTAACAGCTGATAAACTACATCGCATTTGTTTTATTCATGACAATTATCAACTGATACTTTAAATGTCTATCAGGTAAATAAAAAATTCGTTTATAATTAAGACAAAATATAAAACTCTATTTTATTGTTGAAAATAATGAAATTTGTTCTGAAGTGTTATAAAAGTGTTTTATTGTTGAAATTTTACTTATTGATTTCAGCCGAATATTTATAAGCAGCCGAAAATCAGCTGCAAAGTTAATTTACGAAAAAATCCGGCTTATTCAGATATCCGCCGAAAATTCAGATCAGTTAGCCAAAATATTAACAAAGATTTGGCTGGCAGGTCTAGTGGGATTGAATGGTTATACCACTTGGGTCATTCCATAGAATTTCGACTAAAATAAATTTAATTTTTCACCTCCCCCTCCTCAGACATGTTTGAAACTTTTATTTTATGCTTAGATACGTTGTCTATAAAAATGAAAAATATAAAAAATGCAATTTTTCAAAAAGTCGTCGAGTTATTGACCTTCAAAGTTCGCTGAAGTCAAATCCCCTTCTCTATTCAATTTGAAATATCTCAGCTTATATTTATCAGAACGAATAATGTAGTATAGCAAAAACAAGGCATTTAAATGTTCTATTTAAACATATTTTAATGGTTCAAATATAAATATAATATAATATTTCTTGCTGAGTCAAAAGTTTGACCTTGAAATTTTCGATGCTGTCCCATATATTTTGTCAATTTTTTTTTTCGTAACATTTTTTAAACATTCATTCAATCCTATGAAAAAAATATTAATATAATTAAAAAAATATTTTTTAATCAATTTTTTCCTTGAGCACCTAACAAACAATATTTTGTTAAAACAGAATTTTAGGAGTGCTAATGCATTATTTTTCTTTCAGACAAAAATTAATGAATTTAGTAAATCTCAATAAATATTTAATTTGATTTTTTTTTAAATTAACAATTTAACTAAATATAATTTTAAGCTCCCTCCCTCCGTTTGATGCGGCCCCCAGACAACTAGTCCATTTTGGCTATTTGCGGCCCTAACAGAATTTTAAATCGATGCACCCGCCCATCTCTTTTTAATAGTACTGTTTGCACATCCATAATATAAAACGATTAAAACAACAACAACGAGCGATAATTGAGTTGGCACGCTGGTTGTTTTAATTTAGTAAGAATGTCAAAGCGTAAAATTGAAGTAGAAAACCGTCAATTTAATGAAAAATGGACGACAAAAAATTTTATGCAGCATTTCAACGGAACAGCTTTGTGCCTAATTTGTCGCGAGTCCGTAACTGTAATGAGGGACTAAAATTGAAAAATACATTATGAAACCAAACACGCTGCTACGTTGGATGATTTGAAAGTCGAAGCTAGAAAAAATATAATTGATCAACTTGTAAAAAGATTGTCATCTGAGCAAAATATGTTTACAAAAAAAGTTAATGAAAATAAGACTTTTGTTTGTGCCGGTTGTGCCGTAGCACAGATTATTGCGCGATTGTCTCAACCATTTACTGATGGTGATTTTGTCAAAAACTGCATGCAAGCCATTTGCAAAGAAGCCTGTCCTGAGAAAACAGACCTGTTCAACATAGTGCCATTGTCACGGATGACTATCCAGTGCCGGGTGGTTGATTTATCCAACGACGTTTGTGAACAGTTTCGTGACAAGCTTGCCATTTGCAAGTATTTTTCAAATGTCCTAGATAAGAGCACGGATAACGTTGACACAGCACAGCTTTTGGTTTTTGTTCGTGCAGTGGATGAGAACTGTAAATTAACTCAGGAATTAGCAGGAATGGCCTCACTACGTGGACGTATGACTGGAGCAGATATTTTTGGAGAAGTGAAATCTGTTCTTGAAAACCTTAACGTTTAGTAGCCAAAGCTCTGTAAGGTTACTACTGACGGTGCACCCGCCACGACTGATAAAGAATTAGGACTTTTGCTCATCTGCGATCACAATTGCGAGACTTAGGAATTCCAACAGACACCATCCACGCATACCACTGCATCATACATCAAGAGTCACTTTGTACACGAGTAATTAATTTTTATAATGTTATGAAATTTCTTTTTAAATCAGTGAACTTCATACGAGCAAAAGGACTTAACCATTGACAATTCAGATCATTTCTTGAAAACATTGAGTCAGAATATTGTGATATACCATATCACACTGATGTAAGGTGGTTGAGTCGAGGAAAAGTTCTAACTAAGTTTGTTGAGTTACAAAGAAAATCTGTGAATTCCTTGTTACCAAAGGCAAAGACACAGCTGTTTTTACAGACAAACAGTGGTCGGCAGACAGACATAACAGAACACTAAAATAAATTGAATCTTCGTCTTCAAGGCAAAGATCACCACATCTTTGACATGTACCAAGAGCTACTGTCATTCACCTCGAAACTACGGCTGTTTTGTTCGAATCTTCAATCTGGTAATTTATGTCATTTTCCTTCAATAAATACCACGACAGTTGTGAAGCGTTACTAAAGGAATTTAATGAACGTTTTGATGCATTCAGGGAGCATAAGGATTTATTCAACTTCATCCGTGACCCTTTCTCTTGTGCTGTATAATCCGTATCTGAGCAATGTCAGTTAGAAGTCATTGATCTTCAATGTTCACCAGAATTAAAGTTTGCGTTTCAGCATAACTCTATTTTAACTTTTTATGGAAGTTTTAGTTCAGTTAAATATGGAGCGGTCAAAGATTTGGCTTGCCGAATCTTGTCTGAATTTGGCAGCACATACGTGTGTGAACAAACGTTTTCCGTCATGAAAATAAACGGAGATCATCTTAGTCTGATGATAATCTTTGTTCGATTTTGAGGCTTGCAGCAACAGAACTCGAACCCAATATTGACAATTTTGTTGCAACCATTCAGGCTCAACCTTCTCATAAAAATACTAACATTTAGTTATTCATACATTTTTAAATAACGTTATTTTTTTTTGTTAAGACACTTATTAAAAACTTGCATTCTTTGAGTTTTTTTCACATTTAGTTATTCATAAATGTTTAAATAACGTTATTTTTTTATGACATTCATTAAAAATTTGCATTCTTTGAGTTGTTTTATTGTGTGATCTATGTGCACGCTGATGCGGCTCTTGGCGCCCAGGGACTCAGTAATTTTGGCCCTCAGGCTGATAAAAATTGTGCACTCTTGGTCTATAGTATATAGAAATACTGTAGTCTATAGCACTTTGTTATCTTTTTGGATATTACTATTTACTATAACTTTCAATTTTTGCTTAAATTGAATCCACTGAATAAAACGATATTTCACTTTCTAGAATTTCCAAAATTTAAATTGAAGCGTGAACGATCACATAGACTTTATAATATTTAAGGAGCAATGAGAAAAAAAACTTCCAAAATTGAACTTGAGAAATATAAAAGAGTATATAAAATCAGATCTTTCAGTTTAAGAACTGGATGACTGCATGGGTGCCATAGAGCATCCACTGTCCAAACGTTTTGGTCTTTCTGTCGAACACTTTTTTAAGGACATCGAGAACTAAGCCAGTGATTTGAGAGAGATCATCGAGGCCGGTTTGAACTCTCTCACCGACTTCTCGAAATTTTCCGAGCAATTTCACCGTTGGTCTCGAGTCAACTTGCGGTAATTGAAACCTCCGTTGAAGAGCAGCAAGTTCGCATGTGGGGGAGCTTGTAAAAGCAGAAGCCAAGAACTGCGTGCTGTGGAAGAAATGAGTAAGAGAGAAGAATGGATCTGTTTCGGGCACCCATCTCTCCTCCTTCAGTAACCACTCCACTTGTGATGTAACTTCTGGCATGACACCTCTCCACACCTTCCCAGCCACTCCATCGTCCATGCAAAGTCTTCTTTGGTTACATCACTCATGAACCCAGAAATCGACTTGCAATGGTATCGAACTTGACATGCGTGCACAGTGCTGAAATAGTCAGCGAGATAATAGTCATTAAAAAGTTCGAGTCCGGTGTTTTCCAATGACGAAAAAACAGGAAATTACAAAAATTACAAAAATTGAGTAACAATCAAAAAGATTCCAAAGAGAAAAATAGTATTTAATGTTTTTTAAAGAATATTCCATTCAAAAAGCTTGGCATCATTTTAAGGATGCTCATCAGTGATTTTCCGGTTCGGATTTTTCAGTTCAAGTTACAGATATGCAAAATTTAATTTTTCAGTTACTATTCCAGTTTCAGTTATTTTTTTAGTTACAGTTTCAGTTACAGTTGCAGTTAATCAAGATCGGAAAAAAATATTTTTTATTTTTAATACAACCCAAATCAATTTTTAAAAGTACAATTATTTAAAAGATATATAAATATATCATTCATAATATATGCTGTTCATTTTCATAAATGTCTTAAATTCCAGTTTTTTGCTGAGGCGATTTTTGTTCCCTGCAGTTAGGTCTCCGCACACCGAAAACACCCTCTCCACATACGCTTGTGAAGCGGGAGCTGAAACAATGTCTTGCGCAAAAGAAACAAATATTGGGCATTGCGCTTCATTTTCTGTTCAGAAATATAGACCGTTTGCTTTCAAACACATTGTAGCAGGAGTCGTTGACGAAGCCGAACTTCAAGGGAATTCTCTTGCCATTTTTTATTCTGAGTGGTTGCCTGCTCTAGTGTTACTTGTTTTTAAACTTTTTCAAAAATATTTGATTTTGTTCCAAGACTTTTCTAGGCATTCTTTTTAATTTTGTCGTAACACACTAGATGTTTTCATTTTAAGTGATAGATTTAATTTGTTGAATTTTTTTCAAATCATTTGACCCCCGATTTAAAAACTTTAAATGTCTTCAATAATAAGAAAGACAAGCAACGTGGAAAGAGTTGGAGAAACTATTAGGATAAAAAAACTTCCAAAACTATAGTCTTCACCAAACAAGCAACTACGAACATATGTAACTTCAGATTCTGAAGATGAAGATACCTCAATGGTGACAAAGTCAATAATTAAACGTTATAGAACAGAATCTGAAGTAGGCTTTGAGAGTTGTCTTCTTGTTTGGTGGCAACAACCCGAAGGGGCATATCCGGCTCTTTGCAAAACTGGTAAGAAAGTACTTGTCATCTCCTGCAAGTAGGGGGAAGGCGTACACAGTCGATCAGTGTACACAGTCGATCATTGCGTTTTTTATCGAAGACATTTATATTTTTTCAAATACGATGTGTCACCTGGACGAAAATATAGGTGACCTCATTATTTATCGTAATTTTAACATAATCTTTTTGCGGATAATAAAAATAAAGTTATTTATCAATTTCATGGGCTAAAAAGGAAATATTTTACATCATCCAACGAACCAAGCTGTGCATAAAGTAGGCACAATTGAAAAATCATATTTTGCATTATTGATATATTATTCTATATTTTATCGTGTGTATCTATTAATTTTCTTGTTAAAAAATAATCATGAAAGTTATAGCCATTATACCAATCATAGGCATAGGCGTAAAAAATCGATCATTGATAGCTTTCTTATCAATTAATTTTTTTAATTATATCAAAACTATTTTTTAAAACTTTTTGCAGTTTTTATTTTGTTAAATAAAAATCTTATGTGAAAAATTTATTTTACTTTGTGCAGTGTTTTTTAATAAAATATTTGTTTAATATCGTTTTTGAATAGTTCTCGTAGTAGGTTTTTATAAGTTTCTGGTTAATCTTTTGAGTTATATCATTCATTTTCATTCATTTAAAATGGGTAGAAAAGTAGCTGTTGAAAGAAAAAAAGAGAAAGTTTGATCAGAATCTATGAAACAGGCTGTCGAAACTGTTTATAATATATTATAAATACAAATAGAGAAGCATCTAAACTTCATAATATACCATATGCTACTTTTTATTCATATATAGAAAAAACAAAAGATGCAAATGAAACTGCAGGAAAAGACTGGTATATCCAATTCATGCACAGACACACAGATTTATCTCTACGTAAACCGGAAAGAACCAGCCTCTCTAGAGCGACAAGTTTCAACCAACATAATGTCCTACCGTTTTATAATAACTTAGATTCTGTTTATAAACGCTACAACTTTGAACCCTAAGACATATACAACTGTGATGAGACATTACTAAAAACAACAAATGTAAGAGTGATAGCGGCCAAAGCGAATCGTCAGGTTGGGTGGATTACGTCAGCAGAAAGAGGACAGATTGTTACAGTGTGCTGCACGATCAATGCCGTTGGAAAAACTTTTCCACCTTTTATGGTCTTCCCCAGATTCCACTTCAAAGACAAAATGATCAAGGACGCCCCACCAGGAACAAGTGGAGCCGCTAATCCTTGTGGCTGGATGACAGCTGAAAAACATTTGTTGAACTAAAACTTGAAACATTAACAAAAAAATTCATTTATCAGTCATTGAAAAATATTTGTTGAACTAAAACTTGAAACATCTATATTTTTTCATTTTATAACATGAGAATAAATGTTGAAAAACTTGTGTCTACATAAGAAAGTTTCCTAGAAAAAGTTGAATGTTAAAAGTTTTCTAAATCAGTATTCAATTGCAATAATTTATGTGAGTATTTAATTTTCTAATAATACTTAATTTAATGCTTGGAAAACTTAAAGTTGTGACACTTCTGGTAATGATCGACTGTGTACGTACATGTGATCGACTGTGTACACCGGTCTTACACAGTCGATCATTTTTGGGAGTCTACTTTGAGCTACATTTGACTTAAAACCATTTCAACTAGATAAATAAATTAAGTAGAAAATGAAGTCTAAATGATGAATGTATAAAATAAATATTTTGTTAAGATTTTGTCTTTTAACAATTTTGAGTTATACACATTTTTGTAAAAATGTGATCGACTGTGTACGCCTTTCTCCTACAATTCCATGCAAACGTTTATTCAGTTTGTCAGAACACATAGTGAGCAAGAAAAGAACTTTTTCGGATCCAACTAATTTATCAAAACTTTTTTTCTGCAAGTATGACTTGCGAAACTGGCAAGAAAGTACTCGTCATCTCCTGCAAGTACAGTTCCATGTGAACCATCTAATCAGCTAGTCAGGACACATAGTTAGCAAGAAAAAAGCCTCTTTAGATCCAACTAATGTTGAAAAACTTGGTTGTTTAAGTAATTGGCTCAAAAAGAAAGTGTGACAATTGCATTTATAGATTCATTTTTTTCTTTCAAATGTGGATTACTTTTATAAATAAATTCTGATAACTTTTCTATTACATTTCTAAGAACTTTTTTATACAATTTTATAAGAATGTCAAACATGCTAAAAACATTGCGTTAAATAACGATTAACGCACGATTAAAATTTTTAATCGAACGATTATCGGTGATTAAAATATTTAATCGTGGAACAGCTCTACTAAATATGTTAGTTGATGTTAGTGAAAAAGTAAATGAAAAAAAATGTTTATTATTTTTCTATCTTTGTTAGTAGAAAAACTTTTTATTTCAAAGTTTGAAACAGAAATAATAATAATAATTAGAGCTGTTCCATGATTAACAATTTTAATCGCTGTTAATCGTTCGATTAAAATTTTTATTCGTGCGTTAATCGTATTTTAACGAAATGTTTTTAGCATATTTGACATTAGTATGAAATACTATTTCAAATTTCTTTTCCACAAATGTAATAGATATTTTATCAGAATTTATTTATAAAAGTAATACAAATTCGAAACAAGAAAAAAAGAATCTGCAAATGATAAAAAAATTCTATTGTAACACATCATTTTTGAGCCAGTTAATCAAGAAAACAAGTTTTTTCAAGATTAGTTGGATCTAAAGATGCTCTTTTCTTGCTAACTATATCACAGTCAATGTGTCTTGACAAGCTGAATAGACGTTCACATGAAACTGTACTTGCAGGAGATGACAAATACTTTTTTGTGATTTTCGCAAGAGCCGGATAAGTTTTTGCCACCAAACAAGAAAACAACTTTCAAAGCATACTTCAGATTCTATTCTACAACGCTGACTTTGTCATCTTTGAGGTATCTTCATCTTCAGAATCTGAAACTACAATGTAGCTACATGTGTTCGTGGTCGCTTGTTTGATGAAGGTTGTATAGTTTTGGGAGTTTTCTTATCTTCTAATAGTTTCTCTAACTTTTTCCACGTTGATTCTCTTTCATCAATTTGAAGACATTCTAAGTTTTTAAATCGGGGTTCTAATGATGGGGCAATTCCTAACCATTGGATATTTTGATTAATCTTTTTTTGCTCCAGTTCGGGAAGACATATTAATAGTTTAGGGAGTTAAAACCACGCAGATCTTTTGACCTCTATAATGGTTATATAAAAAAATAAATAAAACAACAACAAAAATAATAATAAAAAAAATAAAACAATAAAAAAAACAATAAAAAAAACATATATATCTAATAATAATTATTATATAAAAATATATATATTTATGTTTATGTATATAAATTATTTTTTACTATTATGTCATAGTCGCACTTATAGTTGTACATCATGGGGTGGTTTTCCCAGTATTTATCTAATTTTATTTTAAATTTATCTGTATTTTCAGCTTTTACGATCTCATCAGGCAAGCTATTCCAAACTGTTACCACTCTATGTGTATAAAAAAAATGTCTTGTATTCTTTTGGCACTGTTATTTGGATAATTTTAGTGAATTTCTTCTCGATTGCCTTTTATTAAGTGTGAAAATATCTTCTGTTATTTTACTATCATATTTATTATTAAGTATTTTATAGGTTTCGATCATGTTCCCTCGAAGTCTTCGGTATTTTAATGTTGGTAACTTATTTACTTTAAGTCTATCGTTGTAAGTCTAGTCTTTTAGATTAGGTAGCATTTTTGTAGCCCTCCTTTGTACATTTTCTATGCAATCAATTTGATTTTCAATTAAGGACTCCATGCACTGCTAAGGTATTCTAGATGGGACCTGACTATACCTTTAAATAATAATCTAAATGTTTTTGTATCAATAAATTTAAACGTTCTTCTTATGTGAATATGGAATTTTAAATTCTTGTCTATAATTACACCAAGGTCTTTTTCATACTCTATACTTTCTAAAACTACCTGGCTTCCTTCATAATCCTGCATAGAATAAACTCTTTCTTCCTTTTTATTTCTGTATATCTACAATAGTTTACATTTATGTGGATGAAGTCTCAGGTCCCATTGCACACTCCATTCCACTACTTTGTTTATATCTTCTTGTAGCCTTGTTTGGTCCTCTATTTCATTAATTTGTTGATATATTTTACAATCATCAGCGTACATAAATATATTTGAACTCACTCTCTCTGGCAGATCGTTGATAAATAAAACAAATAATAATGGACCCAAGACTGATCCTTGGAGAATGCCACTTTTTACTTTTACCCATTGTGATTTAACACCGTTAACATTAACCCTGTGTACCATGGGCAGCGATCCTAGGGGGGGGTCCTGGGGTCAGGACCCCCCCACTTTTTTTTAATGGGGGGTCCACCTTAATAGGGACCCCCCCACTTTTTCCCATTTTAGTTTTCAAAAATTTCTATTTGGATATGAGCATAATCGTCAACCATGGCATAAAAGTAAATGTTTATACAGTAATACATTGTTAGTATGTGTAGTTATAGTGATAGCTGTCTAAAACAAAAATATTCTTTGCTTACTTAAATACTCCTTCACCTACTTTTTTTATCACTATGGCGTAGGCGGCAATCCTGAGGGGGTCCTGGGATCCACCTCTACAAGAACCCCCTCACTCTTTTAAAAATACACATTTCTCAACTCATTTTGATACGAGCCTAATCGTCAACCATGGGATACAAAATGCTAATACAGTAATACATTGTGAGTATGTATGGGCATGAATGCTAGGGGGGTCCTGGGGTCCATCTTAACATGGACACCCTTTAGTTTTTCAAATAAAATAATTTTTCAACTCCTATCTTAATACAAGAATAATCGTCAACCATAGCATGAAATAGAATTTTTATTCAGTAATATATTTTGGGTAGGAGTAGTTATAGTGATAGCTGCCTAAAGCAAAATTATTCTCTGCTTACTAAAATACTCATCCACCTACTCTTCTTTTTAATCAATCAATCAATCAAATCAATTTCTATAGCGCTCTTCCTCAAATTCAAGAGCGCTCGTGAATGAATTTGTTAAACAGATATGTCTTGAGATCCTTACGAAAAGTACATAATGATTTAGAAGTAGTTAAATAAGAAGGTAATGAGTTCCAAATATATGAACCTGCATAATGTGATGATAAATAGGAGTTCGGCTAACGATTCTAGCTGCATAATTAAAATAGTTTTAAAGTACTTTCAAGTAAATTATAATAGAGTGAATTACAATAGTCAATTCGAAATAGAAAAAGTGCAGAAACTAACATCTTTAAAGAAGGGTCATCTAAGTAAGGTAATAATTGTCTAATACGTCTGAGATGAAAATAGCAGGATTTAGTAACAAATAGAATTTGGTTTGATGAGATTATTTTTGAGTCAGAATTAAATCCTAAGCTACGACTATGATTAGATGGAATAATAGTATGAGAGGAAAAATTTCATAGATTATTTTACCATTTTTATCAAAAAATATGAGTTCAAATTTCAGTGGATTCAATTTTAAAGACATTGAGCTAGACCAGTTTTCAATAGATAATAGACATAAACACAGTCATGTGTAGAAGATTCGTTCTGACAGTCTGTCCTTCATCTGCAGAGCTCATCTGCCTTGTGAAGTAGGTAGCCAGTGGGTGCTTGCAAGCTGTGCACTGGGGCTCAATTTGAGGTCCTGGCACTTTTTTATAAACACAGTCATGTGTAGAAGATTCTTTCTGACAGTCTGACCTTGATCTACAGAGCTCATCTGCCTTGTGAAGAAGGTAGCCAGTGGGTGCTTGCAAGCTGTGCACTGGTGCTTAATTTGAGGCCTTGGCACTTCTTCTTTTTAAAATAGGTTTTTATTGTAGTCCGTTAGACAGTTATTGGTTGAAGATTTTAATTCCGAGAGCAAGATAAATTTAAAACCAAAAAACAAGAAAAGATATAAATTATAATTATTATTATTATTATTTGAAGTTTAAAAAACTAAATTATAAGATCAGAAGACAAACTATTCAACAAAATTATTAAACGGTTAAAGCGGCTGCCAAGATGGCTAAATTTAAATTAATAAATTATATTTATAAAAATTATATTTCTGATGGTTCAATTTTCGCAAGCAGACATTCAGAATAATTTTCAGAAAATATCGGTTCACTTTATGCAAGCAGACAGATTTACATGTTTATAAAAAAATCATTCATATTGTGCTACTTATTTTGCATGGGCGATATTCATCGGGGGATTCTGAGGTCCACCTTAATAACGACCCTTTCAATTTTTTTGATGAACCAAAGTTAATGAATTTTAAAAGGCTTCAAACATTAACTAAAGTTTTAATTAAATCAAACTACAAGTTTAATATCACATTACTACCAAAAAAGAAATGCTGAGGCAAGAAATTGAGCACCAATGCACAGCTTGCAAGCACCCACTGGCTACCTACTTCACAAGGCAAATGAGCTCTGCAGATTTAACAATAACTAACTCAAGGGGTATATTAATATATGTAAAAGAAATTTTAAATGCAACAGAAGTAAAAATGAACGTAGAATATAAAGAAAATATATTTATAAAAATATCAATGAAGAATAATGTTAAAATTCTTATTGGATGTATTTATCGAAGTCCATCATCAGATGATATTAACTTAAAAAATTTAATGAATTTATTTTACGAAATTAATATTATGGAAAAAAACAATCATTTACGCATATACTAATTACTGGAGATTTGCTTCAGTTTCTTTTTGTATTAATTCTTTAGTTGCCTTTACTAAATTATACTTATTAGTGTCTTTATTAATTATTTTAAGGGTTTCTTTCAAGTCCATATTTATATTTAATCTTTGGAGTGTGTTGCTAAATTCATTTATTATTAAGTTATCTAAGTTGACTTTGCTTGAATGAATTTCTTTATTGTAAAAAGTTCTATAGAACTTAATATTTTTATAATTATTTCTTTAATTATTTTTATACTTAAATCCACTGGTAGGGTACTCCCTCGCCAACTCGGAGGGACGGTAGGTCTGGTTGATGTACCTCGAGCCTGCCTCTCTTGACTCATGATCTCTCCTTGGAGGAGGTGCTGATGGAGGGGAGTACCTGCCATTGGTGCGTGGTCTGTAGTCCATCTCATATCTGCTCCTTGGATAGTCACTCATGGAGGACTTGTGGTAGGGTTGTAGCCATCCCAGTAGTACTTTTCCCTCGAGTCGACGTAGTACTTCTCTGAACGAGGAGGCATGGCGATGGGCGATCGAGCTTTGTAGTCGTACTCCCTGGGTGAGGGTGGCATTCCTCGGCCACCTCTGGCAGACATGAACCTCCTGCCCCTCGGATAACCTCGGTCGTCCCTCATCTCGCCCATCCTGATGCGGTAGCCATAGTCTCTCATGCCTGGAGGGCTGCGCTCTCTCCCGGCATAACCCCTCCCTCTTACAAACCCCCTTCCTCTCGATGAACCAAATGACTTGGACTTTGATGACTTTTCGACGTGTAGAGGTTTTCCGTGAAAGTCTTTTCCGTTCTTGCACGCATCGTCGCATTCTTTAGCGTCTTCGAAAGTCACGAAAGCAAATCCTCTTGGCAGCTTCGTCTCGAAGTCTCTCGCCATATAAACTTCCGATACTCTTCCATATTTAGAAAAATAAGCGGTAATCATATTTTCGTCAACATCATCGGTAACTCCACGTATGAACAATTTGTTCTCTTCAATGTCTGAACTATCTGATCGGCCCACTTTGAGCATATTAAAATAAGTTTTAATATAATTTTAAATATGGGGAAAAAACTTGTTAAAACTAAATAAAACTAAGTTAATTTAATTTAAAATAGCCGTAATCGTCGTAATGACGTCTACCAAAGACTTGAAAATTCCTACAGGAAACAAATGGCATAAGCTGGATCATCTTCTGAAGTGCATATTTCTTGTGTAAAGTGAAAAATTGTAAGTAATAATATTGAAAATGTTACGTATTATTTACCGCCTAGAATCTCTGTAGCAAATCTAGAAGGAATGAAAAGTTTTTTGATGAAATGCACTTTTTCACAATTGTTTATTGACAGTAAATTACGAGAGTGTTTGTGTTCAATTGCTGACAACACAGCAAAAACAGTTTAATTTTGATAAATTTAAACGCATTACAATTTTTAAATGCGTTAATTTTTTTAATTCGTTAAAATTATTAACGGCTATGAAAATTTTAATGGTCGTTAATTGATTAACGCGTTAATCGAAAGTTAATTTAGATTAAAGCACACTTCTAATAATAATACATTTTAGATTCTGTTTTATTTATATATTATATTATTATAATTATTTATTATTTAAAAATTATTATTTACCATTATTAACAAAAAAGAATAGAAAATTAGGAAGCAAGAAATTTATGAATAGAAAATTTAGCAGTAAATTTGTGGGTAATTGTGATCTTTTAAACAAGTACGTTTTCAGGGAACGGCTGAATGTCGCGGTCGATCTCTCGGATTTGAGTCTTTTGAGAAGACTATTCCAAAGAGTCGACGCTGCAACAAAAAAGCTTTTTGCACCTGCATACTTGAGTTTGTAGCTCTGTGCAACTACATCAGACCTGATTCTTTCCCTCTGGGGAAGACTTGTTCTCATGACAAGGCTACTCGACAAATAATCTGGACACTCATTGGACAGACACTTGTGCATTAACAAGATGTTTTTGTATTCGATTCTGTTTTCAATACGAAGCCAGTGAAGCTCCTTGAGAACAGTGTTGATTATAGACTGAATTTTCTGCAGCTGCGTCATTGGCAACCCAGTAAGAATGATATTGCCATAGTCAATTCGACTGAGAACCAAAGAAGAAGCCAATGTTCTCAGTAAGTCCTTGGTCAATAACAATCTTATGGATCGTATTTAGCGTAAAGAAGCAAAGCAGGTTTGAGTCATCTTGTTGATGTGTGTCGTCATGGTGAGGTCTTTGTCGAGATAAACTCCTAGGTTTCTGACACTTTCAGAAGGCATTATCTCGTTCTGACAAATGCGAACTGGATCTTTGGGAGTGTGAGTAGAGTTTCGACGGGATGAGAGCCAGATAACTTTAGTTTTGCTGGAGTTAAGTTTCAGTTGATTGGCACCCATCCAAGCAGCAATCTCATCGATGCATGATGACACCTTTTCTTGCAGGTCAGCCTGATGACCTTTAATGCAATGACCGTAAATATGGGTGTCATCAGCATACTGATGAAAAGCAAGCTCATGTCTAGCTGCTATTCTTTCCAAATCTCCAGTGTACAACGAGAACAGAAAAGAACCAAGGAATGAACCTTGGGGGATTCCTACAGCAGAAACCAGCGTGGTCGATTTTGTCCCACTACAGCAGATGTCGAAACATCTGTCACTTAAGTAGGCCTTAAGCCATTCTAACGCAGAGTCAGAAAACCCATAAGAGATATGCAGTCTTCGGAGCAGTGTTGCATGATCTACCAGATCAAAACCTGCCGATAGATCAAGCAACAATAACAATGTAAGCTTACCGTCATCTGCTCCTCTAAGGATGTCTGAAAAGACCTTGGTAATAGCAGTTTCTGTCGAATAATGACGACGGTAAGCTGACTGCAAGGGAAGGAAAAGATGAGATTCTGCGAGGTAGTTGACTACTCTGTGGAGAACTAATCTTTCCATGAGTTTGGACAACACCCTCAAGTTTGAAATAGGCCTGTAGGACGAAGTTTCAGTGAGTTTAAGACTCGGCTTCTTAAGCAGTGGCGTGATGTAAGCCGACTTGAAAGACTTCGGAACCCTACCTGCCGAAAAAGACCTGTTGAATAAGCTCACTAAAAAAACAATTATTCCAAATATACAGCGGATGTCTAAACATCTGTCACTTAAGTAGTCTCTAAGCCATTCTAACGCAGAGTCATAGGAGATGTGCAGTCTTTGGAGCAATGTTGCGTGATCTATCTCTTCTTTGTCGAATATGCTGAACCCATTCAAACTGAGTCCGTGCTCGCGAAATGTAAATATTGGGTCATCATGGGTATTGAGTGACCTTCTCGCCAGCCCAACTTTCTCTGTGAGGTCTGCGTGTAACACTGAATCCAGAGTCAGTCATGCAGCGTGTTTACTGTATTGGAGAGTCTAGGTCTTGATATTTCGACCACTACCAAGGCCTTCTGCTGCAGTCGGCTGATACAGACTGACTCAGGATCATGCCAAGTTTCAACCAGAAACAGCCCGTTTATCCTGCACTTTCTCATGGTCTCCAGAACATCATCTACCTTATTGTGGAAAGACCTAGTGTTGAGTAGGCCCAGCACGGCTGGAGGCCCACTCTTCAGGCATTTGTGCCGATCAATTTTCTCACGGACAACTGGCTTATGGCTCCTGAATGAAGAAACAAGTGAGTACTGAACTTCAAATTTTTTAATGAATACAGTTCATGAGTATAGGAAGGTAAATTTATCATATCGGGCTCTTATGGTTCTGTTTTATAGAACAATATCAATATATTCTATCATGCATACTCTGACGTTAGCACAAAATGTTCCGATTCTCAGTATACTAGTATTAGGTGTCTGGACTTTACAGTATGTTTTAAAGTTGTTTTTATATTATTCATTGAATAGGACAATGTTTGAAAAGTATTTTGATATAAGATATAAAATATTATATTAAATTAGGTTAGTTATTATTTTTTTAAACCTATACCTTTAATTTTAATCGTGCAGATGAAGAAAGCTGAGGCTGCTTTCCCGGCCCTGGCAATGCGAGAGGCTTGTCGCGAAGCAAGCAGGAAGCATCTGCTACAACGACGCCGTGCACGAGAGCAACGCGTAAGAAACGATGCGGCTGATATGCGACAATACAAGCGAACGCGCTCTGTAGTTTCCGTTATGAAAAAGGTAAGCTAATCGTCAACTACATTTCTGCTAAACTTGACCATTAAAATTCGCATCAATTTATTAAATTGCTTGCTGCTTAAATTAATAACTTGAATTGCTAGATTTGCAACGCTGCCCGTAGAAATGTGAAGCGTACCACATGAAAGCCATGCGCATCGACTACCGAACGATTAGTGCACTGGAGGCACCGGAGCCGACAGTCCGACCATCGTCTTTGACTCTGGCCGATCACGTCGTCAACTTCATATCCAGAGACGACAATTCACGCCTGTCGTCAGGAAAGAAATAGACGATCTCCTTGAAAGGTCAGAAGTATCAGAAGCGGTACTTGAACTTTTCGGTTGAAATTCTATTCGAAAAGTTTGCTTCAGATTTTCCTGATATAAAAATAAGTCGATCGACTTTCTACGTGCTGAGACAAAAGGCATATTTCGTGTTGAGACCACGTCTCTGCGACAGAAACTTGTGCTTATGTTCGCACTGCACCAATCTCGATGTGAGTTATGATTCTACAACATGTAAGTTTGATTTTGTTCATTTATTCAAACCTCAAACATTCCTTGACAGTTGATCGTCAATTCACTGTCAATTCACTGTTTTTCTGCAAGCTTATTAACAGTCGCGAAAAGCATCACCTTGTCGATCAGCTGGTGTGCAGTTCCGACTCGTATGTAGTATGTACCGCAAGTGCGCTGTGTGTCTCGACCGAGCTGTGCTTCTTCCAGTGCCTGAAGGTGCTCCTAGCACCATCAAATTTTACTAATGGGAGCTGACAATAGACATGCAGACGCAGTACAAGTCCGCCCAGCTTGTTCAGGTAAGAGTATAATTTTATTTTCATCTGTTTCATCTAACCTGAACTTCACCAGGATACGTTTTCTACAGAAAGTAAAGAGTATAGAAGACGCTCTGAATAAGTTTGATCAGCTCCTAAAGAAATTCTGTGCCCATTTTTACGCGTTAAGCACCACCTGCGTGCTATTCGCAGCGAGCGTCTCAGTCTGATGCCGGAGCATGCTTTAATGCATGTGGATTTCTCCGAAAATTATGTCGGAAAGTATAGCGCAGAGTCGCAATCTGCCCACTGGGGGTTCCATACAGAGATGGTTATTCACCAAGGCATCCTCTACATTTGCGGTGAGTGCAAATAAGCAAAATTAAATTTTCACTCTGTGACTTAACGTCAGATTATAACTGCTCTAAAAAATATTTTTCAAGGACAACGAATAAAATGAATATTGAAGCCCGTCCGGGTTTAGGCCATGTTAGTAACACTCGTCGTTGTATTGTATATTGTATTGTAATATTTATAAATTTATTTTAAAATTTGACACCCCCCTTTCATGCTCACTGTTCCAATAATGGAACATTTATAATTTGTGGAAAATTAATAAGTAGAGCAGAAATTCACGCAAAAATTTTACTTTTATATAAAGGAATGATACGTTATTTAGAACAAGCACACACAAAAAATACAGAAAGTTTTCAAATTTAGTAAATATTTTTCTTTAGACATATTTTCAAAAAAAAAATTTTTAAGAAAAAAAACAAAATAATTTTAAGATAATCAACAAACTATTACAACTATTTTGTAGTTAATTCATTTCTGAACAACTTTAAAATTAAAAATTAAAGACTTACTAGTTATTTAATTTTCTGCCAATTTTTTTTTTGATGTTCGAATAATGGAACACTGAGCAAATATAGGTTAACAACGTATTTGCTAAACGTTCTTTTTACTTTGATGGTTTTTATATTTCGAACTCTTTATGTTTTAATTTAAAAACTTTAAATTCTTTTTTTTTTTCGTAAAAGTTAGAAGACATAGTTGTTTATCTAATTTATTCAATATTGCTCTTGAATTTTATGAAAAAGCGATATATGAATTTATTTGATTGTTTAATTAAAAACACGACGTCTTAAATAACTATCAAAACACTTTAGAAAAAACAGTAAATTTTAAAAAAGCTTTAAAAAAAGAATTAGCACCTCCAAACACATTTAAAATCCTAGAGATATCATTGAGATCCATAATTTGTAAAACTTACTGCTTCTTTAAATTAAAATTCTTTAATTTAAAAAGTTTTTTTCAAATATGCATTTTTATATGAAAAAAAATTCTTTCTTCAAATTTTGAATTTAAATCTTTTGTTTAAAAGAATCTTCAAGTCTCTATCTTCAAAAAAAGAATTGCCACGATGGTACGCAATTTTTTCAATTTTTGTATCACAAAAATTTCTTTATTAAACGTCAAGTTTAATTTTTTTTAATGATTCATTTAAGGTAGACCTGCAGTTGAAAATAATAAAGTTGGGAGCTGGAATTGCAGTATTGTTTCTTGGAATCATCAAATTAGTGATGCAACACTCCCACAGAACCCGGTGGTTCGGATTACCAAGTTTGAGAATTTGTCTTCAAACTTGGCAATGTTTTAGTTGATGTCATAAACGTGTCAAAATAGATTTTTTTTAATGAATTAAATATTAGAATAGTCCAATGAAAAAAACAAATTTATCAATATAGCCCCTAAAGAATTGGATCGTCAAAATAGCAAAAGTGAAAAGATTTCTTTATAAATATTAATTTTAAAAAGTAATATCACTTTCTTATATTATAGCAACTATATTAGTTACAATAAGTAGGATTAAATTTCATTTAATCGAAAGTCAAATGTTTTGCAGTTGTGGAGGGATTATTGAATTCCATGCCAAATGAGAATGATGTTAACCGTAGAGGTAATCTTATGTACTTCAAGTGGCCTGATGATGTGAGCACTCACTACTTTTACATAGGCTACTCTGTCGGACTACTGGTGAGTAACATTTAATTGAAGAATGATCTGAAAATAATTTATTAGATTGTTGTGTTCTTTTAAAACTGACGCACTCCAAACTGTTTTCCAGTCTTTCCTTAAATAAATAAAAATTGGAGAAAATTCATTTTTAACAGCTTGAATATAAAGAAAAAATGTAAAAAACATTTTTGACACGTTATTTTTTTATATATTTTCAGTCGATAATTTCTGGCATACTTTTGTTGTGCGATGACTATCTCCAAGATCCTACCTTTGTAAGTATCATTTTGCAGAATATTTATAATTTAGCACATTCCATTTGTATTATTATTAAATACACTAGCAGTGTTGGAGCCCTTCATTAGAAAAAAAAACAAATTGACTGCATAAAAAATTTACAAAAAAAGGCTACCAAAATGCTAACTTATCTAAAAGACAAGACTAATAATGATAGACTTAAAGCTATTAAATTGCCAACATTAAAATACCGAAGACTTCGAGGGGACATGATCGAAACCTATAAAATACCTAATAATAAATATGACAGTAAAATAACGGGAGATATATTCACACTTAATACAAGGACATCAAGAGGCAATTCATTAAAATTATATAAAAAACATTGCCAAAGTAATAAGAAAAAAAATATTTTCACAAAGAATTCTATCAGTGTGGAAAAGCTTGTCTGAGGAGATCGTAAAAGCTGAAAATACAGATAAATTTAAAAACAAAATTAGATAAATACTTGGAAAACCATCCCATGATGTACAACTATAAATGCGATTATGACAATAATAATAACATTTAAATATATATATATATATATAATTATATAAATAGTTATATTATATATATACTTATATAAATATATATATTATATATATACTAATATTTCTATTTTCTTTCTTTATTTTTTCTATTAAAACCACTATAGAGGTCAAAAGTGCTTTGCTTTAACTCACTAAACTAAATACCCTTAATTTTATTCAACTTTTCAAGAGCAAGTGCGTTCTGGTCCTGGCTCTAATAACCATTGCAAGCCAAGTCATTTTGATTGGCATCACCATGGGCGACCTCGTCAAGTTCAAAACATATTATGACGTTAGCCTAAAGTTTATTTATATCTATATTTGATTAAGATCTAATAGTCTGCAAAACACAATTTCAAGGGAATTGTATTTCCACATTTTTTAGTTACTCCCCATAACAGCCTTTTTCCAAATATTTATTAATCTTCTTCAGAAATTCCGCTTGCCAACCATGCTGGTTTGCTCCATTATAGGCTGCGGTTTTCTGGTCATGTATGTTATCAAGGTAGAACATTATCACTTGAATAATTATCAATTGTGATTTTAAATAATTTTGTGCTAAATCATGTATATAAAAGTAGGGTAAAATTAGTCTTTCCGCAGCTGCTGCATACTCATATATTTAATCTCTTCCCACTATAACATTTAAATTCATAAAATTAAATGCAATTATCTTTTTTTAAAGCAGAAAGAAATTAAAAAATTTATAGTAATTATAAAAAGATATTTCTATGTATAATTAATTAAAATCAAAAACACTAAATAAAATACTAAAAAGTTTTAGTTTTGCTTAATATTAAAATATTTTGGTTTTATTTTTATTTCTAAAAGTTTATTTATTTATTAATAACATTAATTTTATTAACATTAAAAAGTTTTGGTTTCACTTTTATGGATTGAAATGTCATAGTGGGAGAAGATTAAATATAGAAATATTCATTAGCAGCAATTAAAGTAATTTTACATAAAAGTGGAAAAATTACCTTATTTGCTCTGCTGATTATTCATATATTTAATATCCTATCCCTATGACAATATAATCAATAAAATTAAATTCAAAACTTTCAATTTTTTTTTTAATACAGTAACTGTATTTCATTTTAAAATGTTGAAAACCAATAATTTCTTTTTTTTATATTACAGGCACTAAAGTAGGCTGAGAGTATCCAATGGATTCTGGGAAACATTCTTGTGAAGCAAAACGGCGCCTAGCTATAAAACACTTAATTTTTAATATTGACATTCCTTGAAAACCTTGTGGCAATTTGTTTCAATGACAATAAAAATTGAAGTGAATTGAACTCATCTTATGTTAATAAGTAATAATAATAATAATTGTCATTTTTGTATAGCGCCCGGGCACGCAACTGAAGCGCTCAAAATGTTTAAAATAGAAGTTTCAGCTACTCAAAAAGATCGGCTGTCCACCTCGGCTGCTCAACATTACAACTTACTTTCTCGAAAACACGCAAGGGGTGGTCAGCTACGACGGGGAGACCTCAGTACCCTTCACAACCTATGTCCTGAGCATTGTCCACCTATCTTTTGATTTCTTTAGTAACTGAAACCTGCAGGTGGATGAGAAATATTGCAAACTCAATAAACTAAAGTTTAAACTTAAATCTTAATGATAATAACTTGATTTATATATCTTGTAACAAAAGCAACAAAGCTATATTGATAGGCAGTATACTTCTTCCATAAACCGTAAAACATCATGTATGGTAGACCGGGGCAAGATGGCAAGCCGGGCAAGATGACGAATGTCTTATATTTTCAGTTTTTCACTATTTAAGACCATGAAACAAACCCTACTGGTTCTTCTACCTCCCTTTTGCTAAATAATTATAATAAAACGCTGAAACCACTATTTTTGTTTTAGTTGTGTAGATTTTATTGTTTTCCGCGGTCACTTTATAACTTTTATGCACGTATAAATAAGCTCTGCTGCAGAAATAGGTAGCATATTTCATTAGAAAAAAAATTTATCAGTAGTTTATTTATAATAATACCTATTCACGTGAATATTTGTCAATTAGTTGACTTCATAAATGGCAATAAAAACTAAAACTTGTAACTAAGCGGTTCGGGGCAAGATATCATTATTTATTTATTTATGATTTATTGTCTGTATTATTCACAGCCTGACAGACGCAGTCCATGTTACAATGGTTCTTAGAACCATGGTTATTATGCGCCAGAGGTGCCACTCCACATGACGTACACATCTCTGCATACTTCGGAAACACCGCATCATGTACACCGGGTATATGATAGTTCACGGTTGCTGATTAGGGATTCGAAACGACAACCTTTGATTTGCAAGTCCGACGTTTTACCATCTAAGCCATCCCCGCTCCCCATGACATGCTTCAATCAATCACTCAATCACTAATTACTTGTATGCGCCCTTTACTAAGCGAACAAAAGCGCTCAGCCATCACGTTCCGAATAAGTACGTCTTCAGGCCTCGACGGAAAGCTATGAGTGACTTAGTTGAAGTTAGAGAAGAGGGTAAAGAATTTTATTAAAAAGGATCACAGTAAGAAAAAGAACGTTTAGCAAAAGAGTTTTTAGCTGGAAAACGAAAAGAACGCTTGAAGATCTTAGTCCAGATTCATGGGGTTGTTTAATTAAATTTTTAAGATAAATTGGAGCAGTACAGTTATGAATTGTAAACATTTCGAAGGGTCTCGCAATTTTTCCAAAATCAATGAGTTTTTTTGGTAATGGGTTTTTCAATATGCCATAGAACAACAATATTTTTTCTGGATAGCCATCCGGCCTTTATCTCACGAAACATTTTATATATCAACACAGAAAAAAGACATTCTACCAAAATAAAACTAACATGTCACAAATTCTGGAGAAAAATAGAGCACCATTAGAATTTAACTACACTTTTAAATCTCTACACTTATCATATGTACATTTCTTCTACAGATTATTTTAAAGTTTGATGTCAGTCAAAGTGGTACGCAAGAAACTAAAGACATTCAAATAATTGTTGGTTTTTATTAGTGTCATTAAAGAAAATCTTAATTCCCATCCATGGGCGTATTCAGCCCCGAACAAAAGAGGGGGCAGCTATTATTTGCACAATTTACTAAAAAGGTTTGCATCTCAAAGACAAAACTAATATGCTGATTATTTATTTAAAACTTAAATTTTTTATATATAATATGATGAAAAAGTTTAGTTACATAATATAGAAAAACAAATTCTAGAGAAAAAAAATCTTCATTTACATAGGAAAAATACTCTTCAAAAAGAAGCTTTTGAGGGTAATTGGCAAGCTTGGCAATTTTTTTCGATAAGTTGATTATTGTTTGCTGAAACTCATTGACGATGAATGCTCAACATGGCCAATCCATTGCGTCGGTTTTCACTAACAGTCAGGGGCGCAACTAGCAAAAAATGCTGGGGGGGGGGGCTCAACTTTAGTATAAAAAAATAATTGTTTAATTCATTTACCGCAGCTGTTGCGTTTTGCAACATCAATTTTTATATTTTCTTGCTATTTTAATACCGAGTTTTTTCACATATTTTGTACAATAAATTTTAAATTTTAATTTTATAAGTTAAATTTAAACTTTTTTCATTTTATTATTTATAGTCTTTTATATCCTGTTCACATTTAAAATTTCTCAAAACAATCTTTTTTCGCTTAGATAATTGTTCAATTTTTTCGTTCGATTTTTAGTATATTTACACAAATTTAGTCTTAACCCATTAACGCATGACTCAAAGGAATTAAGTAATTTTTTTACATTTTATTGAAAAACTTATTCTAAAAAATAAAATCAAAAAATTATTCTGAAATATTTTATACAAAAAAAGTTATGATGAAAATAAAAAATGTCCTTAAAAAAGGACACTATGCATTGCTACTGCGAACAAAGCGACCATGGACACAAACTAGCTATACTGTATAGTTATCAACTTGATGACTGTTACATAACAAAATTAATTAAACAATGTGAAGGAAGACATGTTTTCAAATTTTGATTTGTCGTTTAAACTATTAGAACTGTATCTGCTGAAAAGAAATCATTGTCATCTTCCAAAATACTAAGAACTTGATGAAGAGCGCATCTAAAAATAATTGTTTTTACCATCAGTATTACTGCATAGTGTCCTTAAAAAAGGACACTCAATAAAACACAGTTTTTGGAAATAATATTACATGTAAAATGAAATTTATTTTAAAATAAGATGTAAGAATGAATAACAATAAAATAATATTATACATTACGAATAGTAGACATTAAATAAAATTATAACTAACTTTTTTTCATGAGCCATGACAAAAACACAAAAAATTTAGCTATCGCCTTGAAAAATCAGAATATCGAAATAATCTATCAATTTCAAATCACAAAATTTTTTTAAACAAAGACTTCAGTTTATATAGGACTGGATTAGTTGCAAAGATAATTAATATAATCAAAATAACTATTATAAAAAAAACTTTTTATTGCTGTCCTTAAAAAAGGACAGTATGCGTTAATGGGTTAATTTCAGTGTGAAAAGATAGTTAATACTTGAATTTATTTTTTTAATATTCAAAATAACTTGTAAAACGTTTTCAATGCTTTTAAAAATCAATGGTGCGTTTTCGCAACTTTGACATAATATGATTTCATATGATTTTTAATAAGTCTAGTCATTATAATAATAATGAAATTAATATTTTAATGTTAATGTATTATGAAATTTATAAAATTAAAATTAAAAGTTGTATTTTGTAGATGAATGTTGATTTTTATATTTCGTTAAAAAATTCCAAACCGCAAATGCTTCACACTTGAAGCTTTTATTTAAAAGAATATAATTTTTTAATCTCTCATAGGTTGAATATAAAATTAAGATAAAGATAACATTCGTCGTCAGTGTCATCTTTGAAACAGCACGACAGTTTATGAGTGCTGTTGTTATTCACGTTAAATAATTTGCTTTTTTGTCATTAAAATAATAATTATTATTATTATAACAAATAAAATAATTAGAAGTCTGAATTTTATCGAACTATTTGCAATTGAAATTTATTTCTGTTTAATAAATGTGGTTTGAATCAATTTATTTATTATTTCCTACTGTACATAAGTATGTCACACTTCCCGCTCACGTTGCGTTTTCGCAAAATTTTGCCCCATTAAAACTTTTGCTTGAGTTATTCTTATAACCATATAATGCAGTGTTTCTCAACCTTTTTCAGTGTTGGCCTCCCTAAAAAAGTCCTAATGGTAACTTGGCCTCCCCAAATCCCGTCGTCAATAATTGAGAAAAAAAATCAATTTGTTATAACAGTTTTTATTCAGAAAGATTCAATTAAAATTAGCATTGTTCATAATAATAAGGTTTATGTAAGGTTTTTTAATTTATAAAATGTTATTAATAATAATAATTGTCGTTTTTATATGCAATAAAGAAAGAAAAATAATTATTATAGTAATGTTATTAAAAGGAAAGCAGAAGAGTAGCATGGAGTAAATATTATGAGTGATAAGCTAAGTTAAAATAATGAGTTTTCAGTTTGGCTTTGAAAGTCGAAAATTGGTTGATGTTGCGAAGTGCAGGTGGAAGGGCATTCCAAGTTGTTGGAGCTGCGTGACGGAATGCTCTTTTTGAGATGTTGTTTGTAGTGGATTCTTGGTTGAGGAGAAGAGATGAAGATGAACGCAGTTGTTTGTTTGATGTTTTGTTAGTTATGAGTTTGCTGAGATATGACGGCATTGAAGTTTGAAGAATTTTGAATGTAGTGATGGCTATTTTAAAGGATATTCGAAAATCTATAGGAAGCCAGTGATTTATAAGATTATCATTTGATGACTGAACAAGGTGATGGCCTGGGTAATCACAATTGAGTGTTATTGAAGCTTAATGAGATGATTTTTGCTGTTTTCCATCACAGAGAAGATGAAATCGAGGTTCTGTATTAGAAAGAGATACCCTCATATCATTCGAGGCATCCAATCTATTTCTATCTTTAGTCTTGATAGATACTAATGTAGAAAACCCTTTTTCACATAAGTAGGTGGTCGAAAATGGAATCAGAGCTGCCATGGCTTTTTAAATAAATTTGGGTATATTTCTTTCAGACTGCACCAAAACTCTACCAATCCTTTGGAAGTGAATTCAGCTTTTACCAACTCTTTTGATCAAAGATCAATTAAATCTTCCTTTATTTCTTCTTCATCAGCAACACTATCCAAGCCAATAATGAACGGATTTCGTATCCAAAGATTATTTTCCAAATTTTTAGTACCAAAATAACGCTCAAATAATAGTTGGAGAGTTGTGATATGTTGTATAATTTCTTTTTTTATTTCAACAAGCATTGATTTGTTTCCACTGCTACTTATAACATCAGCTAGGTATGGAAAATTTGCAAGGTTTTCAGCTTCTACTCTTCTTTTGTACAATGAAAGCTTATTTTAAAATCCTACTAATTTTTCATTTGCGTCGATTATTGTCATTTCTGGTCCTTGCAAACAAAGATTAAATTCATTTAAGAGTGTGAACAGATCAGCTAAATATGCCATATTAACTATGAAATCAGTCTTCTCAAAGTCACCTGCTAACGTTTTTTCTTTTTCTTGCAAAAATGAAGACACCTCATCTTTCAGGTCCATTAGTCTTGAAAATACCTTTCCTTTGCTTAACCACCTGACTTCTGTGTAATATAGCAAGACATCGTATTCAGAACCAAGTTCTTGGCATACAACTTTGAATAAACGATGGTTTACTGCTCTTGATCGTATAAAATTGACTATTTTGATCGCTGTAGACATGACAGACTGAAGCTTTGCTGGTAATGTCTTCACAGCTAGAGCATGACGATGGAGCATGCAATGAGTTACAAGTGTCTGTGGAGAATTAACTTTGATTAAGGCAGCCAATCCAGATTTGTTACCCAACATACTTGGTGCTCCATCATTACAGACTGAATGTAATTTTGTCAACCAACTAAATTCATTTCTTTCAAAGAAAGTTGCGATCATTTGGAAAACATCTGCAGCTTTACTAGTTGTCTGAAGTGGTTGGCAAAATAAAAATTCTTCTTTAATTTTAAAATTACATACATAACGAACATACACTAAAAGCTGGCAACACATTGATACATCTGTGGTTTCATCAAGTTGCATACCAAAATTAAAAAGACTAATTTTCAGTTCTGACATAACTTGATCCAAGATATCATTTGAAAGATCTGCTATTCTGGAAAAAATAACATTATGAGAAAGTGGAATTTCTTCAACCTGTTTTCTTTCTTTTTTTCCAAGAATTAACTCCACCATTTCAAGTGCACAGGGTTTTATTAAGGTTTCTCCAATTGTATGTGGTTTTCTTTTTTTGGCAATCAAATAGGCAACTTTGTAAGAAGCCTCAAGAAGTGGTTTCTTTGGTTGAGCAAATCCAATATTTTTAATGTTCCAGTGGCTTGAAATCTAGCTCGCTTCAGTTTGCAGGTATCCAGGTTGTCGTTGGCATTTCCAGGATGTTTGGTTTCTAAGTGGTGGCGTAACTTTGCTGGTCTCATTCTATCATTACAATATACTGCTCCGCATAAGAAACATTGTGGCTTTTCAGTGCCATCTTTTTCAGTAATAGTCGTGAATCCAAACGCAACGTAGGTTTCGTCATAGCAACGTTTTTTTGACATTATTGAAAACTGAAAATGATAAAAAAAACACATATTTTAAAAAGAACTGAAATAATTAAAAAATCACAAATATAAATTACCAGTTATGTTAGAAACAGCAGACCAAATTTTTTAGTTAATTTATTCAATTAATTGTCTTATTTTATTAATTTCATTGAAAAAGAAACTCATGCAGGGTATCTCAAAAAACGCGACAAAAAGAAAATGAGGGATTTATGAAAACATAAATGTGCAAATCATTATTCAAATAAATACAATATGGAAAGCCGTTACGCAAAAACAATTTTCATATAGTATTCAAAAAATCGTTTTTAGCATGATTAAAATTTTGTGATTTAACAAAACTTTATAAAATTATATAAATTTATAAAATACATGTAAATAGAACACCTTAGTTGGCCTCCCCTAAAAGATCATTTGGCCTCCCTAAGGGAGGCCGGCCCCACCGGTTGGGAAACCCTGATATAATGCAAGTCTAAATGTAAAATTCATGTTAACTTCTTTTCTCGGGTAGCGGCGGTCAATGAGCTAAATAAAAACTACCAATTATAATTGATAAATAATTAAGATAGTTTATTAATGATACAGAAGAAAAACTACAAACTAAGTTGCATAGTATTCTTAGAGTTACGTCATCATTTTTTAAACTAAGGTAAAAATTAAAAAAATGAGATCCTAAACAGTCTATAATTTTTAAAAAAATATTTAGTTTCAACTAAATTTTGATGTTTTCTTAGTTACAAAATAATTTTTCGATCAATTTGTGAAAATATTTTCACCATTTCATTTACTGGAAAAAGTGCAGTAGCTGTTTTGGTAGCAGATATTCTCAAACAAGCTTTGCAAACGACGAGCAGATACAGTCGTCCTAAGATGAATTTTAATAAGCCGAAGTTTAGAAAATGCTTTTTCTGCATCTGATGAAGTAACTGGCAGAGTCAGAACAACATCGAGCTTATAATGAAACTCGGGATGAAGGCATGTGGCTCAAAAGAGTTCTTGCAGTTCGATACATGCAATGAGATCAGACTGATACGCACGTAAACTTGATGTGTTGATGTGATTTTGAGTTGTCTTTACACAGTTTCTGCATCCTTTCCATGAAGGTTGGATAATTCAGAAAGCTCGAGAGTTATTTTGTCTATCTGATTTGTTCTTTATATACTATGTCATGTTTACATATAAAAAGTGTAAAGATTTAAAAATTTAGTTAAGGTCTAGTGGTGCTCTATTTCTTCTCAGAATTTGTGACATGTTAGTGTTATTTTGGTGGGATCTCTATGTTCTGTGTTGATATATGAAATGTTTCGTGAGATAAAGACCCGATGGCCATCCAGAGAAAATATCATTTTCCTATGGCATATTGAAAAATTCATTACCCCCCTCCCACCACCAAAAAAACTAATCGATTTTCGAAAATTTTTTTGAGCCCCCCCCCCAGCCCCCCCCCTGGTTGCGCCACTGCTAACAGTGCTTCTCAGCCATGTTTTAATTCACCGAAAAGAGCTAAATTACTGTTCAACAGTGCTGGTAGTGCAGGGTAGAATGAGTAAAATAAATAATGTCCCAACCAACGTAGTTCTCAGAACCAAGGTTTTAATTTGCACAAATTTATTAACTGTGGCACCGATATCAATATCACAAAGTTTGTTGAGTTCTACAAAACCTGAATTTTTTTTTCATATCAATGCTTAGTTTATCTTTTCCTGAAATATCTGCAGTCTCATTTTCCAAAAGACTATAGGAACAAGCATTTTTAAGTTTGGAGACTGTATGATTTTTATTTTCCACAAAGATTTTCTATTTCATTTTAAATAATAGAAAACCGATATAATACATTTATTGGTCCGTTTTCAATATGATGCTGCAATTCAGTATCATTGGCTTCAACTAGCATGCAGCATAAATCTTCGAACACTCTTTCATCTATTTTTTTTCCTCTAAGGGGTAAATCATGAGAAACAGAAAAAATTACACAGGAAACAATTGATGATAATATCTGTTTATTTAAAAAATATTAGTTTACTAAAAGACTGGTTAAATTGAATATCTACAGAAATCACATCCAGAATTTTTTAAAGATTTCATGAGTCCGGTGTCCCTGTGTTTAAATATACTCTCTACAGCACGGTTTCTTAAGTGGTGGGCCGCGGAGCTCTGTTCAATGGGCCGCAAAATGTGTTGTATAAAATATATTTTTTACAAAAATGAAATTTTTTATTGATTAATTTGTTGCTAAAAGAATTGATGAAATAGGTCGAAAAATAAAAAATCAGCGTATTGAAAAAGTAAAAAAGTCATCGTGTTTTGACATTCAGCTTCACGAATCCAGAGATTTTTCCAACAGAGCTATTATTTTTAGTTACGTTCGCTTTGAAGCTAATAGTGACATTATTGAAGACGTGATGTTTTTCCTTGAGTTTTTTCAGCTGACAAAAAGTGCTGACATTTTGAAGGTTATGAATTGATTATTTCAGTGCGAAGAACATTGTTTGGAACAAATGTGTTGGTGTATGCACAAATGTTGCAGCAGCCATGACGGGTTAACACTTAAGATTTACTGCCAGAAAAAAGTTTTAGCTTCCAAATCTAAGTCTGTTCATTACATTATTTACCAGGTGATGCTGGTAGCAAAAAAATGAGCTCCACGATGTAATTAATAATTTTTTAAAAGTAGTAAACTTTATCCGAGAAAGTGGATTGAATACGCGTTTATTTTTTGCACTGTGTGGGGATATGGGTACTGAACAAATAACTTTGGTTTTGCATACGGAAGTCACGAAAACATGATCTGGTGGATGTATATAGCTCTTAAAATATCGATCTTGTCGCTTACCTTTAAGATATTTTCTTTGTTTTTAAGGAATTGAATCTGTCAGTGCAAGACAAGAGTACCAACTTGTTCCATCTCTTAGATAAAATCTGTGCATTTCAGCAAAAGATTGTTAAGTGGCTGAACACATAGGGGAAAAGGTATCTAGTTTCAGCATTTTCAGAAATAATTGTAAATTATTTTTAAAAGAATGAAGTGGCATTGCTAACTGTTACAGTAAAGCATTATTGAATATTTTCAAAGAATAATTCCTATTGAAGCGGGTTGGCTTAGATGGTAAAGTCGTTGGACCTGCAACTTAAAGGTCGCCAGTTCGAATCCTTGCTCAGCCAACCGTGAGCTTCCATATATCTAGTGTATATGATGCGGTGTTTCACGATTTATGTTGTGTGAGTGGCGCCTCAGTTGCGTGCCTTGGCGCATTATAAATACGCATTATTATTTGAAGAAGATCATCGTATCAATCAACCAATCACAGCCATTTCTAAAACGCTTTTTATCTAATTCAAAGCGCTTTCAAATACATTTATTAAATAAAACGGGTTTTAGACCCCTAGCAATATCTGTAAATAAATCAATTTAAATAAAAAAAGCAAAAAAACAATCAACCTCAATAATCCAACCTCACCCACACCACCATGACAATCACGGCCACAGAATCACTGTCTCCACCAATACTAAATTCAATTCCCATCACAGCACCAACACTCATAACACAGCACACTCATCACCACATCATCTTCATAACCACAAAACACAATCATTCTCAATTTTCTGTCTTGCCACTGGTGCCGAGGCTGCGACAGAAGGTGAAGGAAATCTCATTCCCAACACTGGAACTGCTGCTGCTATTTCTTTTTTTTTTTGCCGCTCAGCTGGTTCCCTGCCATTCCTTGACAGATTCAAAACAACCAACATTCGCACAAAAAACATTCTAATTAATTAAATTTTATTTTATTTAGATTTAAGATTTTAAAATTTAAATATCCTATACCCAAAACCGTTTATTCCACAAATTTATTCCAAAAATCGTACTGAAAAATAATGGATAAGAAAAGCATTTAACCTTCATGAAAATAATCTGCTCAACACAAAGCTTGATGATAAACTGATTGAATATAAAAAAGATAATGGTTTAGTAGCAGTGTTTGGAAAAAGTGAAATGTGTGAATTTTGAATCAATGTGCGTTCTTAATATTCTTATTTACACATGTGCATGGGCGGCGATCCTGGGGGGGTCCTGGGGTCAGGACCCCCCCACTATTTTTTAGTGGGGGGGTCCACCTTAATGTGGACCCCCCCACTTTTTTCCAATCTTTTTATCTAATTTTTCAAATTTTGATATGAACAAAATCGTCAACCATGGCATAAAAATGAATTTTTATACAGTAATTCATGTGAGTATGTGTAGTTGTAGTGATAGCTGTCTAAAAAAATATTCTTTGCTTAATTAAATACTCCTTTATCTACTTTTCTTTTTATCTCTATAGCGTAGGCGGGAATCCTGAGGGGGTTCTGGGGTCTATATTTACAAGGACCCTCTCACTCTTTTAAAAATACACATTTCTCAAGTCTAATTTGATACGAGCCTAATTGTCAACAATGGGATAAAAAAATGCTAATACAGTAATACATTGTGAGTATGTATGGGCAGCGATGCTAGGGGGGGTCCTGGGGTCCATCTTAACATGGACCCCCTTCAATTTTTCAAATAAAATAATTTCTTAACTCCTATATTCATACAAGCACAATCGTCAACCATGGCATGAAACAGAATTTTATTCAGTAATATATTTTGGGTAGGCGTAGTTATAGTGATAGCTGCTTGAAGCAAAACTATTCTTTGCTTACTCAAATACTTCTCCACCTACTCTTCTTTTTATATTTATGGATTTAAATTAATGAATTATATTTATAAAAAATTAAATTTCTGAATTTTCAATTTTCGCAAGCAGACATTCAGAATGTTTTTCAGAAAATATCGGTTCACTTTATGCAAACAGACAGATTTACATTTTTATAAATTTTATACTATAAACAAATCATTCACATTGTCTTACTTATTTTGCATGGGCGATGTTCATAGGGGGTTCTGAGGTCCACCTCAATATCGACTCTTTGAATTTTTTAGATGAACCAAAGTTAATGAATTTCAAAAGACTTCAAACATTAACTAAAGTTGTAGTTAAATCGAACTACAAGTTTCATATCACATGACTGCCAAAAATAAATGCTAATGCTTTCAGTTGATTCTATCGTTAGAAACATAGTGTGCACTGTTAATGCCGAGTCATGCCAGTTTGGTTTTGTGGTTGACGGCACACAAGACTGCATGGGTTGGAGCAGAAATCGAAATGCATTCGTTTTGTTGATGAAGCTCTGAATGTTAATGAACAGTTTATTGGTTTGTTCAGCCCACCAGACACGACCGGAAAAACATAATGTGTTATAGTAAAAGATTTTCTGATCAGAATTATGCTACCAGGTAGCATTGCTACCTATAGAAAAACTAAGAGCTCAGACTTACGACGGCGCTGCTAGCATGAGCGGCCGATATAACGGTTGTCAGGCTATTATCAGCAGTCAGCAGCCACTTGCATTGTTTTTCCACTGTTCTGCACACTGTGCAAATCTTGTTGCCCAGCACACAGCTGCCGCAAATCCCTTTGTAAGCAATTCACTCCAGTTTGTCCAAGAGTTAGGTGCTTTTTACAATCGTTCAGGAAAGTTCAAGAAGCAGTTTAGTGATGCTTTAGTGTCTCTTATAACTGACTTGTCTAATGAGCCACTGAATGAAAAGTATAGTATACAAATTTTTTGTCCTACAAGATGGCTGGTCAGAGTATCTGCAGTGTCTTCTGTGCTTGAACAATATGAAGTGGTACTTGTTAGCTTGGAATCATTTGCTTCTATTGGTACTGCTGATGAAACAGCTAAAAAGGCTCGAGGCTTTTTTTCAACAGGACACTACTACATTGGCCCTCAAGCTAGTTGTTTTGGTGTTTTCACTTCTGGAACAGTTAAAAAAGTCGTTGCAGTGAGCAAGTGCCAAGGTCAGTGGAATGGTTGCAGCGATCAGTATGGTTTTGGCATATGATCTTGAGCCGATTGCTGTACCTCGGGTGCAAAAACCGCCACAAAAGTATTGTGGGCTAAGCCCAGCTTATGTAGCCACAAAACCAGAGGAACATTATCGAGCAGCATATTACGCTGTCATATACATTGCAATCATGCTACTCACAGAAAGGTTCAATCGAGATTCTCCTGGTTTGCCTTCATACTTGCAGCTGGAGACAATGTTGCTAACTGGTGATATTTGCAAGCAGTGTCGTGAGCTAAATGCAACTAGTCTTTGTTTACAGTTAGCTATGTTTAAAGACCAGAATGAATACAGAACTTTAGCATAAGCGCAAAAAATGCAAGCTATGATCCTGAAGTCAGAACGTCTGATCCGGTTGATGCTTGTGCCTCCAGCAACGTCGTGTACAGCAGAGAGGTCATTTATTGCTTTTCGGCGTTTTAAAACTTGATTGCGTGCAACTATGACACAGCCTCGCTTGAATTCACTGGCCGTTTGTCATGCACATCAGGATATACTTAACAGTCTAGATTTAAAAAGACTAGCAGAAGAATTTTCTTGTCAGTCAGACATTCGGAGGGGTCTTTTTAGAAATTAGTTAGCGAGCTGTGGGGAGAGGGTCGGAGGACGGCAGAGAAGGTATTTTATGTAATCTGAATATACACTGTGGACCAAAAAAAATGTGCCATTGTATATTTGTTTATAACTTTGGCAAATTTGAACCGATTTTTAATTTTTTAAACTATTTGACTCAGAAATGAATTGAAAACAAGATGCTATAAAATTTATTTAGATTCCTTTAATATGTATTATCTTCACCTAGTGAAAGTAAAAAAAGTGAGAAAATAGCGAAGACTGTAATGTAAAACACATAAAAATGTTATAAATTTTTTAAACAATTTTTTTGACATTTGTTATTACATTTTCTTTCATGTTTTTTACATGACATTTTTAGATATTTTCATCTTTGTTTCAGTTTCACAAGTTTCTTAAATCTTGTTCCTTATTCATTTCTGAGTCAAATAGTGAAAAATTAAAAATCGCTTTACCTTTTCCAAAGTTATATACAAATATATAGCGGCATGTTTTTTTTGACCCAGAGTGTATATTTATCTGTCTGTTGGACTGGCTAACCCAATAAATTGTTAATTTATCGTTAGAGTTTCATCAACAAAATGAATACATTCATGGTCTATCTAGTTAGTTATGCTTCATATTTATGTTATATTGATATTCAATTTTTAGTGACTTGACATTGATATATAATTCTATAATATGATGACTGTAAAAACCAGATTGTCCGGACATTTAATTATTATTAATTTATTCTTACATTTGACGCTATTGTAAGGAATTTCACTATTTTATTGGGACATAGGCATATGCATGCAAATCTGTGCAAATTTATTTTAAAAAAATGAACTGATGAATAGATTTGTCAAAATAATAAAAGGATTTGTGGAACGTTTTCTTTAGTCGTTCATGAAATAATTGAAAAAAATAGATAAAGTAAATGAATGAAAGAATATAAGAATAACATTAATTGAATCTATAAGTACGCAATGCAAAAACTAATTATTTTTTTCTAAAATTGCTAAACACTTTAAAAGAAAGTTTAATTTTTTTTCAAACTCGTGGAGCGTGGTTATATTTTTAGAGTGGTGGTTTTGATATTGATAGGGTTGATGGCTAGTTTATGAATTTAATTGTAATTGAATTTATATAGATGACCAATAATAAAAGGTATTAAAATCGCTATTGTTTTTTTTCAAATCGCTTAAAGTGGCAATAGAAAATTATTTTTATTGAGTATCGAGCTTTTTTTTAATGTTTGGCGATACAAATATTAATAGTTGATACAAAAAGAATAAGCAATACAGCAAACAATACTAAATAGTATCGCTGATACTGTATTGGCCGATACCGGTTCTTTGATTCCAACCCTGGGAAGGACCTTCCCAAGATTTTCCGCAGATCGCCGCCCCTGCACATGTGAATTAGGATTTTCTTCAATGACACTAATGAAAATCATAAATTGTTTGAATGTCCTTATTTCCTTGCGAATCACTTTGACTGACATCAAACCTCTAGATAGTTTGCTCGTTAGTCCTTTAAAAAACTCATACGTCTCATTAATTATGACTATTACTACATTAATTTATAGTTTCAGATGAATATTGCTTTTCCGTTTTCATGTTTGTTGTTTTGGACCGTGAAGACTGTACAAAATTGCCAAGTGATCCGTTGCTTCGAAAAGTTTAAGAACCACTGCTCTACAGCATTCATGTTTATTTTAAAATTTGATGAACGGTCTTTCGATTGAAGATTAATAACCATATTTTTCCAAGCTGATTGATGGTTGAAATAATAAGTCATATTTGCAAATGCGTTTGTTACGACTAAGAGTTCAGGAAACACGAGAGAGAGTTTATTTACACGATAACGACTTTATATAGGGTGCGAGGGACAAAGGTCGCCTAGGAGTGGTTGTGTGTACATATCGTACACAATGTGGCCGCTACAATACTCCCCCACCAGAGAGTACTGGCGAACGAAGAAGCAAACAAAATATTGTCAAGTTGTGAATTTTGTTGGTGCAATAGTTGTTGTTGCAGTAGTCACGGTGCGTCATTTGTGAACTCAAAAAATCGAGTGATGACGCAAGATAAAACGAAGATGACGACGGAGAAGAAATGGGTAGTGCTGAAAATGATGATGAAGATTTGGTTAGCACGATTGATGGACGGTTGATAGACAAGGCGATGAGTTAAGTTGCGTAATCTGCCAAATTCTTTGGTCAGTGCACCCTTCTGCCGGACCTTGTGTGGATTGGAGGTGGCTGTTGAGTATTCGGGACGTTTGATGAGCTGGTAGTCGTTGTTGTTGTTGGCGGATTGAGAGTGAGGTTGTTGTTGTTGTTGTTGTGGTGGTCGATGGCATCTTTGTTGCTCCACTCATCAACAGTGAAGTTGTACATGAATGCTTTTACATTTGAGAAGTCTGACGTATTGGCAATGGAAAAGTCTGTAGAAGACTTGTTGTTTCCTGGTGCATTGATGGATGATGCATGCATGAATGCATTCTCAGTTGGGCGGTGATGATAATGATGAGAAGATTGGCTGATGAGGGTTGGGGCGGAAATGCTTGTTTTGTTGAATCTTGTCAGCTTGTCTGACACCACGGCTGTCTGCTTAGACTTAGGTAGCGCCTTCTTTTTCGTCTTCGACTTTACAACAGCTGGAGCCGACGACGTTGCCGCCACGACAGACGCCTGGTGGTGATGATGATGATTCTGGGCGGAAATTCCCGTGCTTTTTTTTATCGCCTGCTTCAGTTGGCTCTTCTTGACGCCTTCTTTTTGTTGCGCCGCTTTAATTTTGATTTTCATGGTTCGACGTGACGTCACTTCTTGGAATCCTTCGTTCTTCTCGAAGAGGAATGATGGATCGTCGATGCTCGTCTCTGGCACGTTGTCCACTAGACGTTGGCGAGACATGTTCACCCCCAGACTGAAATGACACAGAAAATCCGCTCCGATGATGGGTTTCTTGACGTCGGCTACGCGAAAAACCCATGGAAATTGCCTGCGTAAACCGAGGTTGACCATCAAGGATTTTTGTCCATACGTTTTGATGATGGAGTTGTTGGATGCCCGAAGCGTGAACGATGATGGGGTGAGAGAATAATTGGCTGGTGGAGGAATGACGCTTACTTCTGCACCAGTGTCGATTAGGAACGTGAGGTTGTTGCATGCGTTTCTTATGAATAATAGACGACTCTTATTTTGTTGGCCGTGGACAGATGTCGCTCCTATTGTCCGGCCCTGTTTTTTAAATGAGCGAAAAATGCATGGTAATGTGCATTTTCGTGCCTTTTTCCCAAAAGTCTGGTGATACCAGCACATGCCTGCCGTGGTGTTCGGGCTTCTGGTAAGAGGTGAATTTTGTCGGCTGTTTGAACGAATTCTTCCTCGTTGTTGATTCTGGTTAGCCGCTAAAGTGGCCATACTTGTGGTGATTTGTTGCAGCCACGTATGGATCTCCGGCATGGTTTGAGCTGAAGCTTGTGGAGTTGGCGTTGAGACTTGTGTGATGGTGGTTTGTTGAAGTTCCACCATTCTGTCTGCTTGTAACGCCAGTTCTGCCAGTGGAATGCTCATTGAAGCCGCCAGGATTGGTTTCATGTGAGTGGGCATTTTGTCGAACCATAGCTGCTTTAAGATGGCTTCGTCCATTTTGTTGCTACCCAGCAGTGACTTCATGTGGCGAAGCAGCTGGGAAGGATGTCTGCCGTCTGGTTGCAGGTCGCTGAACAACTCTCTCAGCATGCTTGCCTCAGACTGGCAGCACCTGTAAAGAATTGCCTTTTTCAGCGTCTCGTATGGCGACGACGACGGCACCTCCACGAGTAGGTCTTGAACCTGTTCGGCGACATGGAAAGGTATGTGCTCCACCACATATGAGTACTTTGTCAGACCTGCTGTCACTTTGCGCGTGTGGAATATTGCTTCCACGTGGCAGAACCAGAGTCTTGGTTTGGCTGTAAAAAAAACGGGTAAGCTAAGTGAGCTTACTTGCGGCGTCGGCTCTGCCCTCGTCTCCTCCTCTGACGTAACTTTAAAGAAAATTTCTTCCATAACGTGCTTTAGTCGGGCTTATGTTCGGGGTCACCAATTGTTACGACTAAGAGTTCAGGAAACACGAGAGAGAGTTTATTTACACGATAACGACTTTATATAGGGTGCGAGGGACAAAGGTCGCCTAGGAGTGGTTGTGTGTACATATCGTACACAATGTGGCCGCTACACGTTATTCGGTTTTTTTGAGTTCACCAGCCACGGGAGTATATTTCCAACCATTGAAAGGTAACTCATTGTTATTATGCTATTTGTGAGTATGTACTCAAACAACAGAAGTTTTTAACATTTCGACACTTAGTAAAAAAATTTCCAGTTATAAAAAGGGGGGCAGCTGGAAACGCCCATGTTCCCATCTGTAGTTCAGAATATTCAAGACGCATACTGATCCAAAACCCGGAATTTTTTGTCAAAATATAAAAATCAACATTCATCTACAAAATACAAATTTGAATATAAATTTTATGAATTTCATAACGTAATAATATGTAAATAATAATTTTCCTAATATATATTGTAATGAAGGCCTATTAAAATCATAAAATATCATATTAGGAGCCATCCATAAAAAACGTCCACATAAAAGGGGGGAGGGGTTCAACAAAAAGTGAACAAGGGGGGAAGGGGGTTTAGGAAAAAATGAATATCCACATCGTAGTGTATTTTGAGCGCAGTAGTTTTGCATAAATTTACTGAAAAATACTTCTAGTTTAATGACAAAAGAGTTGGGATGCAAATCCAAAAAATCTTTCACAAACAGGTTATATTTAGAACGATAAGTTCAAAAGTAATTAATACGCTTGAATATTATTTTTCAAATATGTTGTTAAAGGTTGATTTGTCAAATACAATAGAATCTCAGGGTTAGGGTTAGGGCGAACGGGTAGCTGAGTCGGCAACGACTCTCGAATTAACCAATAATGAAAGGTCCTAAGTTCAAGTACAACCAATTCCCTAGTAACCCAAAGGCGCAAATGAAAATATGCAGCCTAAGTGGCCTGGAAGCCTGTTCGGGTTATACGCCACTATAATAATGCTCGTCATTATTATTATTATTATTATTATTATTATTCATGGAAAGACTAGAAGCCAGGTTAACCTATTAACGAAATCTCTATTAATGGCAGATGTATATATTCTGATTTAGTGGTGTTAAACTGGAGGTAGTTATTGAGAAACCAAGTTTCCATGGTTTGTATGCAAGATGTGAGATACTAGTAGCTTGGTTGGATGTATTAGGTGTGATGAATTGAAGAAGTTGTATATCATCAGCATATTTATGGTAGGTTATAGTGAATTATTTGACTATATTTGAGCTAGGTGAGATATATTTGGTAAAAAGAAGTGGTCCAAGAACAGAGCCTTGAGGAACCCCGTGCTGGTGAAGAGATGTTTGTGCCTAATTTACCTTGATAATGTCTATTTTCTTAATATGATAACAGCCAGTTTAAAGCAGTTCCATCAACTCCAAGTTCTTTATGAAGTCTGTCGATGAGGATGGAATAGCTGATGGTGTCGAAGGCTGCTGATAGATCGAGTGAAGCGAGGAGGGTGGTGTTTTTTGAGTCACATCCATTGAAGATGTGGTCGGTAAGATGCAGTAGGACTGTTTTAGAAGTTCAAATCTTTTTCGCTTGTTAAACCATAAACTATAAACCAAATTGTTTATATGTGGGTTCTGGCTTGAGAACTCAGTGAGATCATTAAAGTGGTGAATAAGAATTGTTTTTGCTTTGGAAAAAATCTAACTTTTTGTCTTTGTAAAAGAAACAGCCCACTGGATACCATTGTTTACTCAATGTAGAAAAAAACTCATTGAATCGGTTTCAGGGTTTGGTTGAGCTCAGGAGCCACCAGCTGAAGACTATTACGAGTTAAGAGTTCAGAGACACAAGAGAGAAAGATTTATTTACAAACGAAAACTTTTGGTGTGGCTAGATGGTCTTTTGGGATGTAGCTTGTAGTTTGTTGTTCTCTTGGTGGCTCTGCTTTGATGTTTCTCATCTGATACTTTAAACGTGAGACGTAACTTGCTATGTCGAGAGTGGATGTATTGCTGGAAGAACACTCACCGGGCAGTCTCAATGTCGCTCCATAAACCAGTTTTTCTGGTGTACATTGGAGATCCTCCTTTGCCGATGACTGGGTTCCCAATAGGACTACAGGCAAGGACTCCATCCATCCACCAGCTGAAGGGTGTGCCCCAAGGGAGGACTTTAGTTGCCGAAGGAAACGCTCGATTATACCGTTGGCTGCATAATGGTATGCGGTTGTTCTCACATGATGTACACCCAGCAACTTTTCATCTGGTGGAAAAGGCGAGATGAAAATTAGCTGCCTCTATCTGTTGTGATGGTCTCGAAAACACAAAAATTCGGACCCATCTGGCCATGAAGTTCTTTAGGATGGTTTCTGTCAAGATATCGCTGATGGGGATGGCTACGGGCCATCTTGTAAATCGATCAACGCAGGTTAGAATGTGAGTGAACCCTTCAGACGCAAGAAGAGGTCCCACCAGGTCGATGTGAACGTGTTGGAAACGGCATTTCGGCAATGTAAACTTGGACGGAGCTGTGATGGTGCGACGATGTACTTTATTTTTCTGGCATGGAAGACATTTTCTGCACCATGTCCTGATGTTCTTATCCATGTTTGGCCATACAAACCGTTGCCGAATCAATTTTGACGTAGCTTTCACACCTGGATGAGATAAAGAACGCAAAGCTAAAACACCTTGTATCTGAGTTGCTCTGGAACAAGAAGTGTGAAAACTCCTGTTGACGTGTCTACCCAGATGTTGCCTTGGTTGAAAGGAAGAGGAATCTCTTCGAGCTGCAAAGATGTCGGTTTGAGTCGTAGCGATAAATCTGAAGACTGGTGCTTAGCAATTTCTTGCATATCGATAACTGTTATCGCGTTAGCGTCAGTCCGAGAAAGCGCATCTGCAACTACATTGAGCGCTCTTGAATTTGAAGAAAGAGCGCTATAGAAAATGATTTGATTGATTGATTGATTGTCTGTTCCCTTGATGTGTTTGATCTCAGCAGAGAACTGTGAGATGTAGTCTAAATGCCTGGCTTCTCTCGGTGAGTGGCGGCTTGTGTTGGTCCTGAGAGCGAAGGTGAGTGGCTTATGATCAGTGAAGATGGTAAACTGACGACCTTCAAGGAAGTGTTGAAAGTGCTTGATGGCTTGATGGATTGCAAGCAACTGTCGGCCAAAGGTGCTATACCTTGTCTGAGCTGAAATAAAATTTTGCGAGAAAAAAGCTAAAGGTTGACGCTTACCATTCCGTACCTGCTCGAAAACTGCTCTTGCTGCTATGTCAGAAGCATCAGTTAGAAGTTGCAGTTCCGATCTATCATCAATGAAACCCAATCTTGTGGCATTTTGAAGAGCTTCTTTCGTATGATGGAAGGCTTGAGTTTGAGCATCAGTCAAGCAAAGGGATTTTTTAGATGGCTTCTTTCTGAGAACATCTGTTAACGGTGCAAGTAAACTGGAACAATGAGGAATGAAACGCCTGTAGAAATTAACCATTCCTATAAACCGTTGGAGTTGATTGATGCTTTGCGGTTGTTTGTACTCCACGATTGTCTGGATTCTGTTGGGAAGAGGTGTGATTCCGTCTTTGTTGAGGTGGTGTCCAAGGAAGTTGGTAGATGGCACGGCAAATTCACACTTGTCGACGTTGAGGTGAGATTAAATTTCCTAAATCGGCTGAATACTTCTTCGAGATGCAAGAGATGCTCTTCTAGAGAGGTGCTGGCGATCAGTACATCATCGATGTACACAAAAGCATAAGTCAAACCTCTGAGAACTTCGTTCATGAACCGTTGGAAGGTTTGAGTCGCGTTCCTTAGACCAAAGGGAAGACGAACAAACTCATACAATCCGAAAGGTGTTGTAATAGCGGTTTTCTGTATGTCTTCTTCTGCGATTGGAATGTGGTGGAAGGCTCTCACCAAATCTATTCGTGAAAATATTTTGCAGTTGACGAGGTTGTTAGAAAAATCGTGCAGGTGAAGAACTGGATACCTGTCTGGAATAGTGTCACTATTCAATGCACGGTAGTCACCGCATGGCCTCCAATCTCCAGACGCCTTCGGTACCAAATGTAGAGGCGAAGACCACGGACTTTATGAAGGTCTTATTATGCCAAGTTGGATCATGTGGTCAAACTCCGCTTTCGCAAGTTTCAACTTTTCCGGTGGCAGACAGCGTAGCTTTTGAAACGTAGGAGGTCCTTTGGTGATTATATTGTGCCTCGTCTTGTGTTGCACCTCCTCGTTGAAATTCGATGGTCGGCTGATGGTTGGGTATCTCTCTAGAAGTCATTCTACTGCCTCAACAGATGACATTGCAACTCGAATCTGTGTCAGCACTGACTTGGAGGTTGACCCGATGACAGCCAAGGATGTTGTGTTGTCCACCAGGCGTTGGCGAGACATGTCCACCCCTAGACTGAAATGAGACAGAAAATCTGCTCCGATGATGGGTTTCTTGACGTCGGCTACGAGAAAAACCCATGGAAATTGCCTGCGTAAACCGAAGTTGACCATCAGGGATTTCTGTCCATACGTTTTGATGATGGAGTTGTTGGCTGCATGAAGCGTGAACGATGATGGGGTGAGAGAATGATTGGCTGGTGGAGGAATGACGCTTACTTCTGCACCAGTGTCGATTAGGAACGTGAGGTTGTTGCATGCGTCTCTTATGAACAATAGGCGACTCATGTTTTGTTGGCCGTGAACAGATGTCACTCCTATTGTCCGGCCCTGTCTTTTAAAATGAGTGAAAGTGCATGGTGGTGTGCCTTTTTCGTGCTTGTTTCCCAAACGTTTGATGGTACCAGCACATGCCTGACGTTGTGTTCGAGCTTCTGGAACGAGGTGAGTTGTGTCGACTGTTTGAACGAATTCTTCCTCGTGGTTGATTTTGGTTTGCAGCTAAAGTGGTCATACTTGTGGTGATTTGCTGAAGCCACGTATGGATCTCCGGCATGGGTTGGGCTAAAGCTTGTGGAGTTGGCGTTGAGACTTGTGTGATGGTGGCTTGTTGAAGTTCCACCATCCTGTCTGCTTGTAACGCTAGTTCTGCCAGTGGGATGCTCATTGAAGCCGCCAGGATTGGTTTAATCTGGGTGGGCATTTTGTCGAGCCATAGCTGCTTTAGAATGGCTTTGCCCATGCGATTGCTACCCAACAGTGACTTCATGTGGCGAAGCAGCTGGGAAGGTTGTCTGCCATCTGGTTGTAGGTCACCGAACAACGCTCTCAGCATAGTTGCTTCAGACTGGCAGCACCTTTGCAGAATCGTTTCTTTCAATGCTGCGTATGACAAAGACCCTGGTACGTCCACCAGTATGTCTTGTACCTGCTCGGTGATGTGGAATGGGATGTGTTCCACCACATATGAGTATTTCGTCATTTCAGATGACACTCTGCGTGTGTAGAAAATCGCTTCCACGTGGTAGAACCACAATCTTGGGTTTGTGTTGAAAAACGCCGGTAAGCTGAGTGAGCTTACTCGTTGTGTGGGCTCTGCCTTCATCTCCTGCTTTGACGTAACTTTGAATATAAAATCGTCCATAACGTGCGTGTTCGGGGTCCTCAATTATTACAAGTTAAAAGTTCAGAGACACTAGAGAGAGAGATTTATTTACAAAACAACGTTATATATGTTGGTGAAAGCATGCCCAGGACTTCCTGTCTGGTGAGCACGTGTGCATGTGCATGTGCGTGCCTATATGTGGGCCACTACAAGTCACATTTCAAGTGCCTGTCCAACTACACTAGAATTTTTCTATAAATTTTTATTTGCACCATAAAACCTCGTAAAGCCTGATTTATCCTAATATCCGTCCAACCAATTGCAGAACTTTATTCATGCCACTGCTGAAGCCCAGTGTAGTGTGGGCGACACAACTATTTTTTAAATAACTCTAATATTATATTGTATTAAGTATTATATTAAATAACCTTATTATCGTTAAATTTGAGTGAATTAAATTATCTAATGATTTCTCTTTACTTGAAAACGCTGAAGCTTAAGCCTGAATCTTCGATTTAGTTTTTTGGGGGTGGGATGGGAAGTGGTTTCATCAAAAGTACCAACTTCGAACATTAAATATTCATGAAATAACTTCGTGAACCATGTTCCAAGCGGACGTAACGAATTTTTCGATTTTTTGCCTACTTTTGCTTCTACCTAGCATAGATAACACTGGTCGAAACCATTTTTGTAAATCGAATGTCAGTAAGTGTGTTTTAAAGGATTTTTAGTGCTTTAAATGAAAATGAAATCATAAATTATCCATTACGTCACGTTTTTCAGAAATCTTAGTTTAATGTTTATACTGGAGCTGTCATCATCATCATCAAGCGGGCGCATATGAGGAGCAAAGAGGCCTCTTTTTCCGCGGTACGATAAATTGACTCCAAACATTTTTGTTCACAGCCCACGATTTAAGCTGGATGGCTTCAATCGTTGGCTGCCTTGGGTCGATATATGCCGAGATTTGTTGTCTGTATGACATTCTTTGTCTGCCAGGACGCTTTCGTGCTTTCATCTCGGACTCGTAAAACAAATAGCGGTGCACAGGCTCATCCACGGGCATGCGAAGACAATTAAAAGTAAAATGCAAGTTGTCGTTTTCTGATCATTTCGCTGATGCGTTCCTGTCCGACTCGTGCGTAGAAAGACTCGTTTGTGATGTGGTCGCTTGACTGTTGGATTCCAAGCATCGTCCGATAGCAAGTCCTTGCGAAGACATCAAGTTTCTTCCATAATGCTGCAGTGAGTATCCATGATTCGCAGCCGTAGAACAAAATTAAGACGCAAGCGGCTTGAAATATGCGAATCTTGAGATCTGTGTTCAGCTTGGGTGAGCGAAGAAACTTTTGTAGCTTCGTGAAGGCTGCCCATGAAAGGCCGGTTTGTATTCTAACATCGTCATCTGTGGACCCAACATTCGACCCAAGGTATTTGAAGTCCTTCACGACTGCGATGTCCCGACCATCGATGAGGAGCTTTGCAGCCGGTGGCGAGACAGAGGGATTTGGTTGGTTAAACCGCATCTGTTCGGCCTTTTAAACATTTGTCTCTACTCCAACCGTTCGTGCATTGAGTTTCAAAGCATCCAACTAAGCTTGGGCTCTTGATGGGTCGTTCTCGAGCAGGGCTATATCATCAGCAAAAACTAGATCACAGGTCGGGTCACTGGCGCCTTAAAACCAGTTGCTTCGGGCAGATGGGGCTTTTCAGCCCGGGGAAGCAACCCACCTTGACTACCAACCGCTGCTACCTTGCAGGGTACTCATTTATGGAAAAAGCTTTGGGAGTCAACCCCGAGAAGAAATCCAGAGTCGGAGTCCCTAAGACGGTGGATCGTCATCTATGATGTCCTTCCGATAACTCCTGCAACTAAGTCGGTTTCAAGCGTGGTGCTTGCAGCTTCTTGGGTTTAACAATAATAAATAATGGGTATTTATAATAATAATAATGCGTATTTATCATGCGTCAAGGCACGCAACTGTGGCGCCACTCACACGACATAAGTCGTGAAACACTGCATCATATACACAAGGTATATGATAGCTCACGGTTGTCTGAACAGGGATTCGAACTGTCGACCTTTATGTTGCAGGTCCAACGACTTTACCATCTGAGCCAAACTGCTCGCCGGTTTAGCCGACAAACCGAGAAAGGGTCCCTGTTGTCTTGGCATCACAAGGCCTCCACACACTTCGCCCAGGCTAGCGCCCTGGATAGGTCACTCCAATCTCGCTTTACGGCGAGAGCACAAGTAAGAAGACAGCAGTTTACGGGTTATAAATCCAAATTGGCGTAGCGCTAGACGCCACGGGTTATCTTCAATGGTGGGAGAGACCCTCGCAGCCCCACTGGTTAACCACCGTCTTTTCTGAGCTGAGCAGTCTTCGACCAATAAAGTGTTACGCGTCACAACCTGCCTGCTTCAAAGCTTAGAACGCAGCTCAACAAGCAGGCCGTTAACTACACGTACCAAACAAATATCAGAGAAAAAATATGAAGACTCAAACTCTCCATATTGCAAGCTGGAACGTACGTACTATGCGCACTGGAATGAGTGATGACCTACTTGAGATTGAAGACCTTCGCAAGGCTGCAGTCATAGATCATGAGCTGCACAGACTTAACGTCGATGTTGCAGCCCTACAGGAAACGCGTCTTCCAGAGTCTGGATCCTTGAAAGAGGAACACTACACGTTTTTTTGGCAGGAAAAAAAAGAAGAAGAGACCAAGAACACGGAGTCGGCTTCGCCATCAAGAACACCCTGCTTTGCATGTCCGAACCTCTTTCCCGCGGCACAGAGAGAATTCTCACTCTACGCCTTCTCACAGCATCTGGTATTGCTCATCTTCTGTGCATCTATGCACCTACCATGCAGGCCAGCGCCGAGTCCCTGCTTCTGAACATCTTCTGGGAGATTTCAACGCCTGGGTTGGTTCTGACCACGTCTCATTGCCAGGTGTACTGGGACACCATGGTATAAGGAAAATAATCGAAAACGGCAAGAGACTACTCGAATTCTTCTGCTATTACAACCATCTCCAAGTTCTTTGCAAGTCGTGTGTATCTTGTATTGCAATGCGGCTTCTGATCATGAAGATCCACAGTCGACCACACTTATGTGGTCAGCTACGACGTGAACACGACTTTCCACAGGCTTGCTACTTTTGGGCCCCCCACTACCTGAGATACAATGGCATATCCACAGTAAGCTTTTTTCTCTCTGTTGATATCCATCTTTGACATGAAACAACTGAATTGGTGCCTTGACATTTGTATGATATGAACTGGAAAGTTTTTTCAACTGTGTACTTAGCATAACTTGATTTTTTATATTCTGTTGGACCTTTTGAAGTTCATCAATTAGCTTCAGTGAGTTGAAAAATCTATCTCTAAAAAAATTAAAAAAATTTGGTTGTTATGAAAAAAAATTCAATACCACGCTCTTCTCTCAGAAATTGTTTCGCACAATTTTTCCATAATAATGTATGGTGCCATGCTTTTATCAACACTGATGCTTCCAAGAGAGCATCTTCTATAAATGATGATTTAGCAAAACAATTAGAGGTCTAACTTCGGTGAATTTATAGTTTGCTTTCTCATTTAATATTATCTGCAAAATAAGTAAAATGAATACTTATAAACCTATATGGAAATTTGACACTCACCATTCATGCTCAATTTTCCAATAATGGAGCATTCAATATTTTCAAATTAATAATAAGTAGATGAAAAATGTATGAATAAGTTAGTGAGAATAAGCAAAAATACCAAGAATACAGAAAGTTTAAAAATTTTATTAATAATTTCTCTTTAGGCATATTTTGAAACTAATATTTTCCTTCTTTAAATTTGCAAAAAAAATCATAAAAAATATAATTTTAAGATAATCAACAAAATACTAAAAACCATTTTGTAGTTAATTCAATTATGAACCATTTTCAATTTACTGTTCATTGAATTTTTGTTAAATTTTTTTGTTGATGTTTCATTAATGGAACACTGGGCAAATATGGGTTAAAGAATACTTTTTTTCTGTATATTATGTGAAAATTTTGTTGCTATATTATGTAAGTTTTTGTATGAATATTTTATATAAAAATTTAACATTTTTAATGAATAAGCATATCAGTTTTTGATTTGTGTTAAACTAAAAACTGCCCCTCTTTTTATTCGGGGCTGGATACGCCCATGATGGGAACCAAATATAGAACTCGAGACCTAGTGCTAAGAATTTTTAATATTTTATAATCTTATTTGGAAACTTGAAATTTATTTTATAAAGTTTCAATAGTTAAGTGTTATAATTTAATTTTTTTTGGGTCTTTTAATCAGATTTTGCGTTCAGTAATGTCAAAAGAAAAAAAAATTTATAGTCAATTTTTTGCTCCCAAGGAATCCATTCAGTTACATTCTCATGCGTTCCTGTAAATCATTTTATGAAAAGTAAATAACCAATGTTTATCAAGGTTTACAATGTTTGTATTAAATACAGTAACTTTAATACTTTTATATAAATGACTTGGCACAAAATGCTTCAAAATAACAATTGAGATTTATTTAAGTGACAAATGCTTCACCCTGATAATATAGAAGATTATCAGAAAGCAGCATATCATCGACGAAACAAACATAATCGGCAGGCGGATTTTCTGGAGAGGATTAGTAACCATTTGGTTGTTGTGGGAAATCACTAAATCAAAAATGAAAATACAATTGACTTGCAATAAATGTTTGCAGAGTTTTCAAATTTCAATGAAATATTTATAAACTTCAAAACTCACGTCGCATTTAAGTTTGAAATTAAGAAAATCTATCACTATACAGATCATTAAAATGATCTGGAAAAATAAGGCCAAAGTTCCAGCGACCATAGCGAAATTCTTCTGGAAAAGGGTGGTCGATTGAATTGAATACATGACATATATTATTGTTTTTGGGATTATACGATTTGCTTATAATATTAAAAACATTGTTGAATGCTTATTCATTATCACTAAAAAATTAGATTACATATTGACAAATAAATAACGTTTTATACAAAGAACAGGGACGGATTAAGGCGGAGGCTATGGAGGTTGTAGCTTCAGACCCACCACTGAAGTTTTTTTCCTTATTAGAATACTCGCTCGAAATAAAACAAAACTGTTAATATTACGTAAATTGAAAAAGTTTTTATTAGAGCTGTTCCAAGATTTAAAATTTCAATCACCATTAATTGAAAGATTATAAATTGTAATCGAAAGTTAATCTTGTTTTAACGCAATGCTTTTTGCCAAATTTGATATTAGTAAAAAAAAGAATTTTAACTATTTTTTTCCACAAATTTAATAGAAACTATTGAAGTTTTATTAGAATTTATTCATTAAAGTAATGCACATTTGGAAGGAAAAAAATGAATCCATAAATGACAGAAAATGCAAATTTCACATATCTTTTTCAAGTCAGTTACTCAAAGAAACAAGTTTTGATACATTAGTTGGATCTGAAAAAGTTATTTTCTTGCTCACTATGTGTTCTGACAAGCTGAATAAACGTTTGCATGGAACTGTACTTGCAGGAGATGACGAGTACTTTCTTGCCAGTTTCGCAAGAGACGGATATGCCCCTTCGTGTTGTTGCCACCAAACAAGAAGACAACTCTCAGAGCCTACTTCTGATTCTGTTCTATAACGTTTAAAGATTGACTTTGTAATCATTGAGCTATCTTCATCTTCAGAATCTGAAGTTGCATATGTTCGTTGTCGCTTTTTTGGTGAAGGCTGTTTAGTTTTGGATGTTTTTTCTATTAATTTCTCTAACTATTCCCACGTTTCTCCTTAATTTTTTGAAAAATTTTAACTTTTTAAATCGGGAGTCTAATGATGTGGCAACTCTTAACATGGCATATTCTGTTTAATTTTTTTCTGTTCCAGTTCAGAAATAAATTTTATTTTTGAAACAAATAACATAAGCTGAATTATCTTCCCAAGTGCATAATTCTTGTTTAAGATGAAAAATTGCAGATAACACTATTAAACATTTTACATAATTTTCACCAAATCTTTAAGGAATGAATTTTTTTTACAAAATGATGAATAATGTTTTTCAAAGTTTTTTATATAGTTTGAATAAAGTTGCAGTGAAAAATTTAAATGCAGAATACATTTTTGATTTTTTTTAATCTTTCAACATAGGAAACCTCTCTTATAAGCTCAAAATATTGTGACCTGAGCACTGTCCTTATAAGAGAAGTTTTATTGTATAAGGATTATAATTAAAGCAGTTGAATCAGCAAATATACTATTAGTATTACTATGTATTATAATAATTTCTTTTTACTCGTTTTCTGTTTTCCTTTATTTTCTATTCTTGTTAAATTTCACTATCTACATTTTTATATTAATTAATATTATTTAAAAAAGTATCAATTTTTTTTTCATAAAAAATATGAAAGCGGGCAGAAAAAAGGGAGAAAAAGCGAAACTTCTTAAAAAAGTTTAAGCGGCGACGAAAAAATTACGGATTTTTGTCAACCTTAAAAAATCATTAGTGATAATTAAGTTGCTACTGGAAGTAACGTTGGTAAAACTATTTTGCAAACCCTTAATATATTCATAGTCATTAAACTCCTTCTACATTAATTGATTGGCATCTTAATAATCTAGTTAAAACATTTTTTAAAGCAAAATTATTAATCACATTGTTTAAAATGATTCTTTTTCAAAAAGAATTATGATAAGCACATTTTTCCGATGGATAATAGTAACCACATTTTGTAAAAGAATAATAATAAAGATGACAAAGTGGGAGGAGTTTAATCACTGAATAAATAAAGTTTTTACAATAAATTTTTACCAGTAACGTTTATAATTTCTTCATTTGAAAAATACCATTTAAAAAACGAATTTATTGCAATTTTGTATTGTAAAAATGAATATTCGTTAAAATAGGCCCACTCCAAATTTGTTGTCTCAGGCCCACTCATCCCTTAATCCGGCCCTGACTAAGAAAATGTTTGTTTTATCATATTCTTGTATTTTTAATGTATACAGTATAAAACTATGTATTTTAATCACTCTATAAAAAAATCTTTTAAAAATCCATTTCTCACAATTTTGAGTGCTCTAGCTTTTGCCCTACTGAGGAATTTGGGAAGAATCTGAAAAATATGGTTGGGTTAAAAAGTCTTAATAATAGTGTGAAACTTATGGCCAAATGACAACTATTTTAAATTGGCAAAGCAATATTGGTGTGAGTTTGAACGAAAAACCGTCTGTGAAAAATAAGATGTTCACAATTACTTTCTCACTAGTATACACGTGAGACTAACATTGGTTTTTTTGGTGTAATACACATCGCACAGTATCATTAGGCCAGAAAGGATAGTCTGAAATACAATTTTTTATTTAATAAGTTTATAAATTTATATTGAGTCACTTCATGTATTTGAATTCTTTAAAGAAGGATCATATATATACAATACATATATATGCCTTGCAATGTTTTACTTCCGCATATAATGGTGCTACATAGGACTTGACCAATAAAGCAAAGAACTTTTTCAAGTGTTTTTGATTAAACAAATTATTAAATAACCAAATTTTTTTTTTATAGCGTTTATTAAAAAATGTATAATTTGTTTTCAAAATCACTTCTTTCTATGTAAAATAGCTCCGGTTCCTTTAAAGACAAGTTACCAAGCTCAGCTCTATAAATAGCTGAAGGGTAAAAAAAAGTGTTCATTGAGATTGCAATGCAAAAACACGTTACTTTGGAAGCGAATTTCTTCATTCCGGTAAGTTTTAGTACAATCAAGGGCCTGAAGTTAAACTTACTACCTTGAAAGGTATTTAATAGCTATGAAACGAACCTCATTAAGCGATAAATAAAAGATAAAGAACAACTTTGAGGTTTAAACTTCGTTGAAAGTAGTAAAAACAAATTATTAAGTGTTTCACGTGAAAGATAATGCATAAATTTTTTTATCCCATCTTGTTGCTCGTGCTCCTAAATTTTCTCATATTTCTCCTTATCTTCGTTTGTTACATTGGTTACCTCTGAGATCTAGATGACTTTTAAAATATGCCAAAATATGTTTACATTTCATAAATGTACTGCTCCAATTTATCTTAAAAACCTAATTAAACAACCCAATAAATCTAGTTTAAGATCTTCGACCTTTGAGCGTTCTTTTCGTTTTTCAGTTAAACACTCTTTTGCTAAACGTACTTTTTCTAACTGCGGTATTTTTTTATGGAATTCTTTACCTTCTTCTCTAACTTCAACTAAGTCACTCATAACTTTCCGTCGTGGCCTGAAGACGTACTTGTTCAAAACGTAATGGCTGAGCGCTTTTTTCCCCTTCTTAAAAGGCGCTATACAAATAATTAGTGATTGATTGATGATTGATTGACTGAGGAATTATGTTCTTTCCTTATTCATCTTCACTCAAAATTTTTTTAAGGGCTTGAAGAGATAAGAGCTAAATAAACAAAGGATCATCCCATGTGAACCAGAGGTAGCAGAAGAGGCCAATAAAAAGAATAGAGCAGCCTATGGCCTGTTGGGTTTGGAAGTGACTTTCATTAACAGTGTAATAGGTCTACTTTTTTAGCATCATGGCACTGTTTTATAATTATTTCAAAACCATTATCAACTTAATTTAACCACCTGTTTTCTATCATGGTAGCTGACATTGATACAAATAATATTGTTAAAAAACACGTCAGGATTATTCAAGAATAAATATTCTGACTGCTGATAGGCAAAATAAAATACTTTAAAATTATCAGACATTTTCCCCCATATTATTAGTAAAACATGCTGATAATTTTTAGGGCTCTGACCAATATTATGCCAATACTTTTTTATTGAAAATTGTCACAAATAAGCTATAATTATTGTTCATTTTACGATATATTTCGCATCAAATAGTTTCCGAAATAATAAAAATATTATGGCCGCCTTTAGTTATTGTTATTTTTGTTCGGTCGTACATACATCAGCTGATTTTAGTAAATAAACAGATACTATATCTTTAGAGCGGGTGTCACACAAGACAAACTTGCGCAAACTTTTGAGTAAAACATTGTTTCAAAAATAAAGAACAATTAATGATAAGGCAGTGCCTTCTAATTGGTTAATAAAAATTTATTTTTTTGTTTAAATAAATTTCTCCCTAGTTAAAGATGTTATACTATAAAAGTTATTGGAATACTTTTTTTTTTGCATCTTAGACTTTTAGTTCTAATTAATTAAAGAGTTTTTTCCTTAGGATTATAATTATTCTTCAAATTATGTGTATTATCTCTGTTCTGTACAGAAAAAAATTAGTTTTTAAATATTATTTGAATATTCTGTCAACAACTTTTTGAGTTAAAAAAGTAGGGGGGCATAAATAGGCAAAAATCTAAAAATTGGAAATTTGTTACGTCCACTTGGAATATGGTTCACAAGGTTATTTCATGAATATTTAATATTGGAAGTTGGTACTTTTGATGAAACAAAAACTAAATCGAAGATTTAGGCTTAAGCCTCAGCGTTTTCAAGTAAAAAGAAATCATTAAATAATTTAATTTACTCAAACTTTACGATAATGAGGTTACTTAATATAATAATTAATGTAATATAATATTAGAAATATTAGAAAAAATATTTGTGCTGCCCACACTACATTGGGCTTCAGCAATGGCATGAATAAAGTTCTGCAATTGGTTTAAACGGATATAAGGATATATCAGGTTTTAAATAGTTTTTTGGTAGAAATAGACGTTTACAGAAAAAATTATGGTATAGTCGACCATAGGCTGAAGAAGCTGGGCACTTTAAATGCGGTTAGTCGATTTATCATTCCACAAGAGCCAGCAGCTAAGAGATGGTCAAATTCCATCTTTCAGAGGCTTCAGACAAGCGGCTCAAATAAAAAAAATGTGAAACTTAACTGGAGTAGAAAAACGAAAGCAATGTTTCAAAGTGGAACTGAAATCAAACAAGAACTGACTCATAGAAAAGAACAAAAAAGACTAGACCTTTTAAGCCAGTTGAAGTTCACTGAAAATGGAGAAGTGGAAAAATTTCTTCTAGATGAAAGTATCGACCAGGCTGAAAAGCTGAAAAGAATGAAAGCACGTATTCAGTTTATAAAAGACAGTACAACACTTTGGTCGAGAATGAGTCCGCTTTTCAGAGTTCAAGCCTTTCTGCCTTGTGGAAAGAGGAGAATAAAGACGGCCATAGAGTTTGGAGATGCCTTAATGACATACCTTGGAAAAAAGAACAACACAGAAAGATTGAAGTATGCGCAATTTCAAAAACTCTAAAAAATTTAAGACAAATGTGTTTTTCTATTGAATAAAAATTTAAAATCTAACTCTTTGTGTTTGTTTTTTGCAATCGCTGGTGGGGGGTTATTTTTGACATGAAAATTAATTTTTGTTTCAAACAATTTTTATTGTTAGTGTTAATCATGAACTAAATGGACGCTTTGAAATTTTGAAATCGACCATCACATTTCTTGCCAACTTAAGCGTCACCGTTGTCAAGTAAAGAGGAGTTATTAGAGGCTTCAAGGCAGTGGCTCAAGCGAATAAAGAGTTAAAACTTAACTAGAGTGAAAGAAAAAAAGCTAAGTTTAAAAGAAATGCTCCAAAAAAAACTATAGAAAGGAGCGAAAAAGACTTGAACTTTTATGCCTGTTGAAATCGAAAAATGACTCTTTCATGACCTAAGAGGACGTTTGGAAATTTTGAAATCGATGATAATGCCCCTTCCTTAATAAAAACACAAAAAAATATAATTTTTCAAATATCTACTTGTGGAACACACTTAAACGGAAGAAAAACTTTAATCGCATATTTTGATCACACTTTTTATTTTGAGAGCCAAAGCCACCAGTTTTTTTGGCTCTGGCTCTGGTTCCAGCAAAAATTATCGACTCTGCAAGCCTGGTCAAGAACGTCATTAAATATATTTTACTCACTAAAAGTCCAGTCAAGAACCCTACACGAATCTTGTATGTGTAGAGCTGCTTAGGCCACTTCATGCATAGAAGTTTAAGATCAGCTGAATCTTCTGCTTTACTAACATAACCCATAATCCTATCAAACCCTGAAAAGAACATGGCTTTCAGTGAGATTTTATGTCATCTTAAATTATAAATTCTAATTATTATAATTAAAATAATTTTTATATTAAAAAAAAGTTTTGTTTAAAAACTAATTTAAAAAATAATGATATTGATTAAAAAAATAGTTTAACAACAGCCCAATAGGTTTGCCATATTCACAGACACTGAAAGAATGAAATTTTTTGAATATAAATCATTTAAATAGTTCATCATTACAGCATTTAGGCAATGCTTAAATTACCTAAAATAGTTATTATTATTATAGAAAAATACTATTAATTGTCAAAAATAATAATATTGATAAAGAAATCTGTTAACAATTCGTTTCCTGGATTCCCATATTCGCAGACGCTGAAAGAATGAAATTTTTTGAATATAAATCATTTAAATAGTTCATCATTACAGCATTAAGGCAATGCATAAATTACCTAAAATAGTTAATATTATTATAGAAAAATACTATTAATTGTCAAAAATAAAAATATTGATAAAGAAATCTGTTAACAATTCGTTTCCTGGATTCCCATATTCGCAGACGCTGAAAGAATGAAATTTTTTGAATATAAATCATTTAACTAGTTCATCATTACAGCATTAAGGCAATGCATAAATTACCTAAAATAGTTAATATTATTATAGAAAAATACTATTAATTGTCAAAAATAAAAATATTGATAAAGAAATCTTTTAACAATTCGTTTCCTGGATTCCCATATTCGCAGACGCTGAAAGAATGAAATTTTTTGAATATAAATCATTTAAATAGTTCATCATTACAGCATTAAGGCAATGCATAAATTACCTAAAATAGTTATTATTATTATAGAAAAATACTATTAATTGTCAAAAATAATAATATTGATAAAGAAATCTTTTAACAATTCGTTTTCTGGATTCCCATAATCAGAGACTCTGAAAAGGACAAAAAAAATTTTAATAAAAGTTATTCAAATAGTGATAAAGAAAACTTTTTACGATATTCCTGATCCATTGATAAAGATAAGGATAGAACTGTTTATTCATTGGAATAAGGATAAAAATAATTCAAAATGTTTATTCATTCAGGCAAAGTATAAATTTTTCCTATCAATTCTATTTTTTTAATTTTAGTTTTGAGTTTAATTTTTAAAGGTTATGGTAGGGGTAGGGTTAAAGGTAGCGTTAGGGTTAGTATTAAATTTTAATGTTTTAATGAGATATTTAAATTAAATAAATATATATATATATATATAAATTTAAAAGATTCAATAGTTCTTTTATATAAAAACATTCAAGAAATCATTTAATTTATATGATATTTAAAGTTTAATAAAAAATAATAATTAGCTCAGTATTATCTTACTTAACTCTGAAAATAATGAACTAATAATAAATTAAGCTTCAAGCTAAAGCAACAGATATTTTAAGTTAAAATCTTTCGCCGTTGAGTACATTAACTAGAACTTTAAAAAATTATTCGTTATAAAGAAAAAGGCTCTTACCTGGTGATCTAAACCATTTTGTCTTGATCAGTGCCAGTTGGAAAAACATGGTGCAGAATCCCCAAAAACATAGGAACAATCCAATGAAGGTCTTTAAAAGGTCTATCTGCAGGTAAGATGTGAGGATGCAGATAAGGGTTATGGCAACATTTATATTCATTTGGTTGATTTTCTAGTTAGAGATGCGCCGATAGTATCGCTCATTTTTTCAAGTATCGGTATCGGTCACATTGATGGTATCGGTGCATCTCTATTTATAATCAATGAACAATATACAATGTGTTTATTATGATAGTTATAGAACTAATATAAAAGTTAAAATTTTGTTGATGAATGTTGATTATTTATATTTTTATAAAAAATGAAATTGTGGATCTCGAGTTGAGACTTGCAACAAGTTAGTTTTAAAATTACTGGCAATCGTTGAAAAACCAATAGCACGCCATATATTTCGCTCCAAAAAAACTTATAGAGCGATTTTATTATTATTATTATTATTATCAAATTATTCAAGTCTAAATTTAAAATTCATGTGCAAAAGTAAGTTCGGGTATCGGCGTTGAATGTGCTAATGCAATGTATCACTAAAAATATCAATTTCAACATTTTAAGAATAAATTTTTATTGATAAACAATTGCGTACTTTTTTGGTCATGTTGTAAAAGATTCCTGAGTTATTTCTTAATATTATTAAGTTAATTTGTTAAAGATGTTTAGCTTTAATTATTAAAGTTTAATAAGTTATAGATGTTTTGTTCTTTATAACGTCAAAACGAGGTATAAACGTAATGTTATCAAAGATTTTTTAAAGAAATGTTTTTCTTGATATTTAATGATAATATCTATTTAATATCTCTTTTAATGAACCTTTTAACTTTTATGTTACTAAGTTTCTTAAAATTCTTTATCTTTTCAATTTATCTAAAAACTGTAATTTTCCTACTCAGGCACCTGGTAATACTCCTGGCTTTGTAAATTCTTCTAATTATAATAAAATTAATCATTTCACTATTATAGTGGAGTGGAATAGATTTTAAATTATTAATAGTATATTACTGACCACTACTTTATATCTTTTAAACTATCTCTTGCCCAGCTTTTCTCTAACTTCCCTTCTTCTATTGTTAAGCGCTCTTGGTCTAATTTTGATAAAATAAATTTTATTAAATGTTTTCTTTCTTCTGACTTTGCTTCTAAATCCTTTTCTGATGTGAATAGTTTTATGAATAATTTCAATCTTACTCTATCTTCCCTTTTAGATATTTTTGCTCCATTTAAAACTTTCTAGTATCGTCTCTCTTCTAAAAATCCCCTTGGTAAAATTATGAGTGCATGACTTTTATGCGACTAGTTCGCAAGTATGAACGAGCTTATCGATCTACTCTCTCTGTATCCTTTTTGAATGAATGGACAAATAGTTTCTCTTCTTACCGCACTCTCATTTTTAATAAACACTCTTATTTTTTATAAAATTCTATTATCTCCTTTTCCAATTCTAAAAATAGGTGGTCTTCCTTATCTCAACTTTTACATAAGAACTCCATTCTTCCATCTTTCTCTCTTGATGAATATCTTGATTTTCTAACGAATAAAATATCTAACAACAACAACGTCCTTTATTTGCAAGCAAATGAATGTTGGAAATCAGAAGAAAATAATTTCTTGTATGACCTCCTTGATAAGTAAAATGAAACATGAACTTCTTAATTAAATTTAAAATTAAAATAAATGTTAATAATAAGGAATGTTTTTATTTATTTTTAAAAATTAATTAAAGTGATTGTGGTTAAACTTAACTAAATTAAGTTAAAGTGTTCGTTCAATATTGTTGGAAATTATAAATGTTTATTATTTTCTTAAACTTAAGGGTTTGGTGTATATTCTTTAAATTCAATGGTAATCTGGTTCAGAGTTATAGCCCTGCATTGATTGGACTATTTAGATAGAAGTTGGGTCTTGGTGTTATTAAGTAATAATCAGACTTAAATCTCAATGTTCGTGTGCAGTTGGATGTGAAGGAGTGTATTGAGTGTGTAAAATAGGAGGATGTGTTTTTAATAATAAGTTTATGAAAAAGAATATAGATTTTAAACATATATAACCAGGAGCGGTGATCTGCGGAAAATCTTTGGAGGGGGGGGGGGTCCTCCCCAGGGTTGGAATAAAAAAACCGGTATCGACCAATACAGTACAAGCGATACTATTTAGTATTGTTTGCTGTAGTGTACATTATTTTTGTATAAATTACTAATATTTGTATCACCAAACATTTAAAAAAAAGTTTGATACTCAATAAAAATACTTTTCTATTGCCACTTTGAGCGATTTGGAAAAACAACAATAGCGATTTTAGTACCTTTTATTATTTGTCTTCTATATAAATTCAATTACAACTAGCCATCAAGCCAGTAAATAAATTTTATAACATCTCGTTTTCCATTCATTTCTGAGTCAAATAGTTTAAAAAAATGACAAATAGATATAAATTTGCCAAAGGTATAAACAAATATACATTGGGACATTTTTTTTGGCCTACAGTGTATATTTAGATATCATAAAATACCCTCTCTGCCGTTCTCCTGCCCTCTTCCCACAGCTCATTTACTCCAATTTCCAAAAAGATCCTTTCGTATGTCTGACTGACTAGCAAATTCTTCTGCTAGCCTTTTTAAATCCAGACTGTCAAGTATATCCTGATGTGCATGACAAATGGCCAGTGAATTCAAGCAAGGCTGTGTCATAGTTGCACGCAACCAAGTCTTAAGACGCCGCAAAGCACTAAAATTTTTTTTCTGCAGTACATGACGTTTTTGGACACACAAGCATCAACCTGATCAATCTTTCAATCTAAGGAAACAGATGTCTGACTTCCTTGCATTATTTTTTGCGCTTGTGCTAAAATTCATTCTGGTCTTTAAACATAGTTAACTGTGAACAAAGAACAGTTTCATTTAACTCACGATACTGCTTGCAAATATCATGGTTCACTTCATCAGTTAGCGACATTGTCTCCAGCTGCAAGTATGAACGCAAAACAAGAGAATATCGATATACTTTTTTTTTCGTTGCATAATTGCAATGTCTATGACAGCGTAATATGCTGCTCGATAATGTTCCTCTGGTGTTGTTGCTACATAAGCTGGTCCCAGCCACAATACTTTTGTGGCGGCTTTTGCACCCGAGGTACAGCAATCGGCTCGAGATCATGTCAAAACCATACTGGTGACATCTCTGAAAATGGCGTTAAACTGTTCATCTGATCGTAGGCGACGCAGTTCTTGCACAACTGAATCAGTCGCTGCAATCATTCCACTGACCTTGGCACTTGATGATTGCAATGACTTGTTTAACTGTTCCAGAAGTGAAAACACCAAAACAACTACCTTGAGTGCCAGTGCAGAAGTGCCCTGCAGTGGTATTTTGGTTTCATAAAATAATTATAGTTTTTATTTCAGTTTCGTTTTGGAATTAATTATAGTTTTTATTTTCGTTTTGAAAATAATTAAAAATTTTATTTTCGTTTTCGTTTTGAAAATAATTAAAGTTTTTTTTTTTTTTTAGTTTTGAAAATATATTAATTTACAACTTTGAACACTATTTTTTTATATCTAAAAAAATTAATTGATCATAAAATTAAACAGTAAAATAGAACTGTATATTAACAACAAATGAGTTTTAAAAATTAACAGTTAATTGAAATATTATAAGAATTGAGTACGTAAATTATTGAGTAATAAATTTTTTTAAATATGATAACAAATTTACGATTAAAATAGGTGATAATTTAATTGACAAAGCGTCTTCATGTCTATTATCTTTTGAAAACTGGTCTAGCTCAATGTCTTTAAAATTTAATCCACTAAAGTTTGAACTTATATTTTTTGATAAAAATGTTAAACTAATTAATGGTCCATGTAATTTCTCCACTCATAATACTGTTCCATCTAATCATATTCGTAGCTTAGGATTTTATTTCGACTCAAAATTAACCTTATCAAACCAAATTCTATCAGTCATTAAATCTTGCTATTTTCATCTCAGACGTATCAGACAATTATTACCTTACTAAGATGACCCTTCTTTAAAGATGTTAGTCTCTGCACTTGTTTTATCTCGAATTGACTATTGTAACTCACTCTATTATAATTTACCTGAAACTACTTCAAAACCATTAAATAAAGTATTTAATTATGCTGCTAGAGTCGTTAGCCGTACTCCTATTTATCACCAAATTACACCCTCTCTCATCTTATTACATTGGCTCCCTATCAAATTTAGGATTATATTTAAAATCTGTGTTTTTATGTTTAAATCAAAAAACTCCCCAGTATCCCCAATATACCTCAAATCATTAATAACCCACCCTCATAGAAGTAATTTAAGATCTCCACTCAAAATCATTATTTCATCCCTTCCATTAATAACTCTTTTGCTAAACGTTCTTTCCATTATGCAGGTCCATATATTTGGAACTCATTACCTCCTTATTTAACTACTTCTAAATCATTATTTACTTTTCGTAAGGATCTGAAGACATATCTGTTTAACAAATTTATTTACGAGCGCTCTTGAATTTGAAGAAAGAGCGCTATAGAAATCTATTTGATTGATTGATTGATTGAAAAAAATAACTTTGATAAAGCCCAAAGATAATGTTTATAACATAGACATATATTTTTTATATAAGTTATACATTTACATATTATGGCATACTTTGAAATTTATTTAATTTTCGTTTTGAAAAAAATTATAGTTTTTATTTCAGTTTCGTTTTTGAAATAATTATAGTTTTTATTTTCTTTTTCGTTTTGAAAATAAAATTAGTTTTTATTTTCGTTTTCGTGGAACGATTATTCAGAATTGTTGTTTTCGTTTTCGTTACGAAAATAACACTGGTGCCCTGTTGAAAAAAAGCCTCGAACCTTTACAGCTGTTTCATCAGCAGTACCAATGGAAGCAAATGATTCCAAGCTATCAAGTACCACTTCATAATGCTCACGCACAGAAAACACTGCAGATACTCTGGTCAGCCATTTTGTAGGACAAAGAAGTTCTATACTATACTTTTTATTCAGTGGCTCATCAGGCAAGTCAATTATAAGAGACACTAAAGCATTACTAAACTGCTTCTTGACCTTCCCTGAAAGATTGTAAAAAGCACCTAACTCTTGGACAAACTGAAGTGAATTGCTCACAACGGGATTTTCGGCAGCTGTGTGCTGGGCAACAAGATTTGCACACTGTGCAGAACAGTAGAAAATACAATGCAAGCGGATGCTCACTGCTGATAATAGCTTGACAACCATTATATCGGCCGTTCATGTTAGCAACGCCGTCATAAGTCTGAGCTCTTAGCTTTTCTATGGGTAGCAATGCTACCCGGTAGCATAATTCTGATCAGAACATCTTTTACTACAGCAGACAATGTTTTTCCGGTCGTGTCTGGTGGGCTGAATAAACCAATAAACTTTTCATTAACATTCAGAGCTTCATCAAAAAAACGAATGCATATCGATTCCTGCTCTAACCCATTGCAGTCTTGTGTGCCATCAACCACAACACCAAACTGGCATGATGAACAAATTATTCGGCATTAACAGTGCACACTATGTTTCTAACGATAGAATGAGCTAAAAGGCTCAGCATTTCTTTTTGGCAGTTATGTGATAAGAAACTTGTATTTTCAAAGCACTTTGAAAATCATTAACTTTGGTTGATTTAAAAAATTGAAATGGTCGATATTTAAATGGACCTCAAAACCCCTTTATGAATATCGCCCATGCAAAATGAGTAGCACAATATGAATGATTTAAAAAAAATATTAAATCTCTCTGCTTGCAAAAAGTGAACCGATATTTTCTGAAAAGCATTCTGAATGTCTGCTTGCGAAAATTGAAAAAGCAGAAATTTAATTTTTATAAATATAATATATTAATTTAAATCCATAAATAAAAAAATAAGAGTAGGTGGATGAGTATTTGAGTGAGCAAAAAATAATTTTGCTTCAGGCAGCAATCACTATAACTACCCAAAATATTTTACTGAATAAAAATTCTGTTTCATGCTATGGTTGACGCTTATGCTTGTATTAAGATAGGAGTTGAGAAATTATTGTACTTGAAAAACTGAGGGGGGTCTATATTAAGATGGACCCCAGGACCCCCCTAGCATCGTTGCCCATACATACTTACAATGTATTACTGTATTAGCATTTTTTTATCCCATGGTTGACGATTAGGCTCGTATCAAAATTAGAGTTGAGAAATGTGTATTTTTAAAAGAGTGAGGGGGTCCTTGTAAAGGTGGACCCCAGGACCCCCTCAGGATTCCCGCCTACGCCATAGTGATAAAAAAATCTAGGTGAAGGAGTTTACAAGTAAGCGAAGAATATTTTTGTTTTAGACAGCTATCACTATAACTCCACATACTCACAATGTATTAATGTATAATTATTTAGTTTTATGCCATGTTTGACGATTATCCTCATATCCAAATAGGAATTTTTAAATACAAAAATAGAGAAAAGTGGGGTGTCCCTATTGAGGCGGACCCCCCCAGGATCACCGCCCATGCACAGAAGACACTGTAGATACTCTGGTCAGCCATCTTGTAGGACAAAGAAGTTTTAGACTATACTTTTTATTCAGTGTCTCATCAGGAAAGTCAATTTTAAAAGACACTAAAGCATCGCTAAACTGCTTCTTGACCTTTCCTGAACGATTGTAAAAAGCACCTAACTCTTGGACAAACTGAAGTGAATTGCTCACAAAGGGATTTGCGGCAGCTGTGTGCTGGGCAACAAGATTCGCACACTGTGCAGAACAGTAGAAAAAACAATGCAAGCGGATGCTCACTGCTGATAATAGCTTGACAACCATTATATCGGCCGTTCATGTTAGCAACGCTGTCATAAGTCTGAGCTCTTAGTTTTTCTATGGGTAGCATAATTCTGATCAGAACATCTTTTACTACTGCAGATAATGTTTTTCCGATCATGTCTAGTGGGCTGAATAAACCAATAAACTCTTCATTAATATTTAGAGCTTGATCAAAAAAACGAATGCATATCGATTCTTGCTCAAACCCATTGCAGTCTTGTGTGCCGTCAACCACAACACCAAACTGGCATGATTCGGCATTAACAGTGAACACTGTGTTTCTAACGATAGAATGAGCTAAAAGCCTCAGCATTTCTTTTTGGTAGTTATGCGATATGAAACTTGTAGTTTGATTTAACCACAACTTTAGTTAATTTTCAAAGCCTTTTGAAAGTCATTAACATTGAACCAATTTTTTCTGAAAAGCATCCTGGATGTCTGCTTGCGAAAATTGAAAAATCAAAAATATAATTTTTATAAAAATAATTTATTATTGTAAATTTATAAATATAAAAAGAAGAGTAGGTGGATAAGTATTTGAGTAAGCAAAGAATAATTTTGCTTCAAGCAGCTGTCACTATAACTACGCCTACCAAAAATAAAAATTCTGTTTCATGCTATGGTTGACGATTATGCTTGTATTAGGATAGGAGTTGAGAAATTACTGTTCTTGCAAAACTGAGAGGTGTCCATGTTAAGATGGACCCCAGAACCCCCCTAGCATCGCTGCCCATACATACTCACAATGTATTACTGTATTAGGTTTTTTTATCCCATGGTTGACGATTAGGCTCGTATCAAAATAAGAGTTGAGAAATGTGTATTTTTAAAAGAGTGAGGGGGTTCTGATAAAGATAGACCCCAGGACCTCCTCAGAATTCCCGCCTACGCCATAGTGATAAAAAAAAGTAGGTGAAGGAGTATTTAAGTAAGCAAAGAATATTTTTTTAGACAGCTATCACTATAACTACATATACTCACAATGTATTATTGTATAAAAATTTACTTTAATGCCATGGTTGACGATTATGCTCATATCCAAATGGAAATTTTTGAATACAAAATGGAAAAAAAAGTGGGGGGTCCCTATTAAGGTGGATTCTATTATTAATTTAGGTGATATTCTAATTTTTAGTGACTTGACATATACTTGATATATACTTCTATAATATGATGAATGTAAAAACCATATTGTCCGGACATTTAATTATTATTAATTTATTATTACATTTGACACTATTGAAAGTAATTCCACTATTTTATTGGGACATAGGCATATGGATGCAAATCTGTGCAAATTAATTTTTTTATCAAAAGAACTGATAAATAGATTTTTACAAATAATATAAGGATTTGTGAAACGTTTTCTTTATTCGTTCATAAAATAATTGGAGAAAAAAAATATTATATATATATATATATAAAGTAAATGAATGAAAGAATATAAGAATAACATTAATTGAATCTATAAGTACGCAATGCAAAACCTAATTATTTTTTCTTAAATCGCTAAAAACTTTAATTAGGAAATGTAGTAACCGGGAAGCGAAAGCAACGTTTTCGAATTACCATTGGAGGCCTACTTATTTTTGTTCTAAATTTAATTCTAAGTAGCTGAACCTTCACAATACTTTTGCAGATTCATGTTTATAAACATTGTAGTTAGAAGAATACCTATATGCATATTTATAATGAGAAAAGCGAAATTCAAAGCAATCCCATTTTCATTGCATCATTTTTTAATCTGTTGGTTGAAATACTAACAATATATTCAAGGTAAACCAAACTCAGTTTTATCATCTAAAATTTATTGTGAATCTTAATTTATAATAACATAGAGTAAACAAAAATACATAAACATTTATAAGCATGCCCTCACAATAACAATTATATTTTTTACATTCAAATCTTTGTTAATTTTGAGCTCTTACACTAAAGCTTTCTGATTTTTCGTTGAGTAGGTGACGACATTGACTCATAATCTTGGTTTTGTTGCTTAATTAGATTTGTATTCATACAATTGATAATCGGCGAACCATAAGATGCACGGTTCGGTGTCTCTGCTCACAACGGTGGTTCACAAGTGCAGGCATAAAGGAGGTCATTTTGTCCATCACCGCTGCTTCGAATAGGGCAAGATGACTAGTGGAAGAACATGCTATAAACTTCCGAAAAAGATCTTCTTTTGATTGCATGTCATGGTAATAAAAAAATGCGGCAGAGCACACAGCTAAGCAGTATTCATTAGACTCACATTAATCACCTCGGTCTAGCAGTTCAAAGACTTTTGTGTGCTTTCCAGAATCCTCTTCGTCAATGAAACGAGCCACTAAATCTTTCTTGCAAGATTGACATTTTTTCTCTTTACTGATTGATCTCCCGATGTACCCAGAGTATATACAAGGAGCAGCATGTCTTTCTAATCCAAATCAGTGGGATCGTCGGCCATCGCGTAACCACGTCCATTCCAAATCAGGTGAAGGAACACGCCTGATTTAATGGCAGTAAGAGAACTAATTTTTTTCTCACTTTTCATTATTTGACGCAAACTCACATAGAAGTTGGCGCCATTGAGTTGGCCATACCAACCAAACCACCCCGCAATACAATATTATTATTATTAACAAGCAGGTATGAAGTATGAGTATTTTTTTTTATACAGACGAAATCTTCAGGAATGAAAATCTCTGTAATCTTATCAGCAAAATCATTGAAACAATATATTTTTTCTTTTTCTTTTTCCTTTGCATGAGCTTCTGCAACAACATTTTTTTCATTTACTAAAAGCATTCGAGATGCAACGGAAGTGCGGACAGATCTAGACGGCGTCTTTGGATTGCTCAGATAAGCTGGACAATTGGGTAACTTGCTAGGAACAATATTTGGTTTCAAACGCTTCAAGCCTAACTCAACAGATTTGCTTTTATGCCAAGTCGCATTTGAATCAACTTGATCTATCTGTATATCTTCATCCAGAAAATGTTACTCACACACTCGATGATTTGGTCGGATGGAAATTCTCCAGGGATTAAAACCGAATCCACTTGTTTAATACAACAAGATCGTTTAACGGCAATCTAAAAAGTCTTAAATTTGCGTCACTCCTATTTGATTTATAACCTGTTTCGCAACATTTATTAACCATTTAAATTTAATTTAAATGTAGCGATTCGTTTACAAATGTATTAACTCTTTTATTTTTCATTTATTTATTATTATATTGTTTTATTGTTTATTTATTTATTATTATATTGTTTTTTGTATTTATTATTATATTGTTTTTTGTATTTATTATTATATTGTTTTTTGTATTTATTATTATATTGTATTATTGTTTATTTATTTATTATTATATTGTTTTTTGTATTTATTATTATATTGTTTTTTGTATTTATTATTATATTGTTTTTTGTATTTATTATTATATTGTTTTATTGTTTATTTATTAATTATTATATTGCTTTTTGTATTTATTATTATATTGTTTTTTGTGTTTATTTTTATATTGTATTATAAATGTAGCATAAAACAAGTTAGTGAACTTATAAACTTCTTAAAAACAGAAATACAAAGACTACAGGGTCAAAAATGAACTTATACCTGATAGCAGTTTTTAGGAACCGCATAATTTTTAAGAGTGTGTCAGTTTTAATTATAAAAAAATAGTTTTAATCTTATTTTTAACAAAAATTTTGAACCATTTCATTTTTTTAACTCTAAAAAATATTTTACCAAATAAAAAGACCTTTTTACGCATTTAAAACAAGAAGAAAAGTAATATAATTGAGGTTGTTTGAATATACTTTAAACGTTTGAAATAGTTTAGTTTAGTTTAGGGAGTTAAAACCACGCAGATCTTTTGACCTCTATAATGGTTATAAAAAATTATATATTTATGTTTATGTATTTAACTTATTTTTTTACTATTATGTCATAGTCGCACTTATAGTTATACATCATGGGAGGGTTTTCCCAGTATTTATCTAATTTTATTTTAAATTTATCTGTATTTTCAGCTTTTGCGATCTCATCAGGCAAGCTATTCCAAACTGTTACCACTCTATGTGTATAAAAAAAATTTCTTGTATTCTTTTGGCACTGTTTTTTGGATAATTTTAGTGAATTTCCTCTTGATTGCCTTGTATTAAGTTTGAAAAAATCCTGCGTAATTTTACTATCATATTTATTATTAAGTATTTTATAGGTTTCGATCATGTCCCCTCGAAGTCTTCGGTATTTTAATGTTGGTAACTTAATTACTTTAAGTCTATCGTTGTAAGTCATGTCTTTCAGACAAGGCAGCATTTTTGTAGCCCTTCTTTGTACCCTTTCTACGCAATCAACTTGATTCTTCAATGAAGGACTCCATACACTGCTAAGGTATTCTAGATGGGGCCTAACTATACCTTTAAATAATAATCTAAATGTTTTTGTATCAATAAATTTAAACGTTCTTCTTATTAGCCCTAATAATTGGTTAGCTTTATTTACTTGTTCTTGTATGTGAATATGGAATTTTAAATTCTTGTCTATAATTACACCAAGGTCTTTTTCATACTCTATACTTTCTAAAACTACCTGACTTCCTTCATAATCCTGCATAGAATAAACTCTTTCTTCCTTTTTATTTCTGTATATCTGCAATAGTTTACATTTATGTGGATGAAGTCTCAGATCCCATTGTACACTCCATTCCACTACTTTGTTTATATCTTCTTGTAGCCTTGTTTGGTCCTCTATTTCATTAATTTGTTGATATATTTTACAATCATCAGCGTACATAAATATATTTGAACTCACTCTCTCTGGCAGATCGTTGATAAATAAAACAAATAATAATGGGCCCAAGACTGATATTTGGGGAATGCCACTTTTTACTTTTACCCATTGTGATTTAACACCATTAACATTAACCCTCTGTACCCTATCATTTAGAAAATTACTTATCCACCTGCAGGTTTTATAACCAATTCCATAATTTTCTAATTTATATATTGATTTTTTATGCGGTACCTTATCAAATGCTTTCATAAAATCAGTGTAAATAACATCGATTACCCCTCCTTTGTCTAAAATACTAGTCCAATTATCCATTACCATTAGTAGTTGTAATGAAGTCGACCTACCTCCAATAAAACCATATTGTCTTTTGCTAAATAAATCATTTAAATTCATATGTTTTTCTATTCTTTTTCTTATTACTTTTTCCATTATTTTACAGGTTATACTAGTTAAACTAACTGGCCTATAATTTGATACCTCTTTTTTATCTCCTTTTTTAAATATTGGTATTATTTCCTCTTTTTTCCAATCTCCTGGTATTATACCGCTATTTAGTGAGCTGTTAAAAATGTTACATAATGGTGTATGTATTATATTTGTTAATTTTGATAATACTATGGGATGAACACCATCTGGACCTGGGGCTTTTGTTACATTTATTTCTTTTAATAAGTTATAAATTTCCTCCTTTGTGACATCTTCATCATTAGATCTTTCTTTAAATGTTATATTATCTATTTTGTTAAAATTATCATTATTTTCTTCTGTGAATACACTTTTAAAGAAATTATTGAGACTTTCTGCCTTTTCTAAATCAGTTGTCGCAATGTTCAGTGATCCGTCACATCCTATTAGGTGCAGCTCGGATATGCCACTCCGAGTTTTTCTTTTGGAATTTATGAAAGCCCAAAATTTTTTAGGATTAGATTTTGAACACATCGCAATTTGACGCTCCTGTTGTTTCCGTTCTATTATCATTACTTTTTTTGCTTTGTTTCTTGCTATTTTGTAAAGTTCATAATTTTTATTGTTTCTTTCCTTTATATAACACTCCCATTGTCTATGTTTTTTTCTCAAAAATTTTCTTGTATCTTTACTCAGTGGGGTTATGTATAATCTCTCTTTGTTTGTCTTTATTGGTGTATTTATATTTATGACATTATTTAGTTTATTCATAAATAATTCAAACTGATCGTTTGTATCTTTATTTTTCATTAATACATCCCAATCGATATTCATTTCTTGTTTTATTTTTTCAAAATTAGCCTTTTTATAATTTAACTTCATCACATTAGATTTAATAATTTGCGTTTGACAAAGTAGTTCAAAAGACATAACAATATGGTCGCTTTTTCCCAAAGGGTCAAGAAACTTAAGATTTTCTATATTGTTACGTTCATTAGTTATTATTAGGTCTAGTAAAGATGGCTCTTGTTTGTTACGGAATCTCGTAGGTTTATCAACTACTTGTTCCAGAAAACAATCTCTCATGCATTCCACGAACTTTTCACTTAATTTATCTTTACTTAACATATTACACCAATTTATCCCGGGTAAGTTAAAATCTCCAGTAATTAGTATATGCGTAAATGATTGTTTTTTTTCCATATTATTAATTTCGTAAAATATATTAATTAAATTGTCTAAGTTAATATCATCTGATGATGGGCTTCGATAAATACATCCAATAAGAATTTTAACATTATTCTTCATTGTTATTTTTACAAATATATTTTCTTTATATTCTACGTTCATTTTTACTTCTGTTGCATTTAAAATGTCTTTTACATATATTAATATACCCCTTGAGTTAGTTATTGTTAAATTGTGAGGGAAAGTATCAAATCCTCTCAAATTAAATTCATTTATTAAAGTATTATATTTTACATTCTTTGCCAGAACCTCCGTTATCATTAATATATCTGGATTATCATCCATAAATCTACTTCTAAATTCATCAAGTTTATTTATAAAGCTATCTGCATTTGTATATATGCACTTTAAACAATTAATATTAAAATTCTCTATATTGATATCATCAATTAAATTGTTATTTTTAAATTTTATTTTATTTTCATGTTTAGACATTTGATTTACACTACATTTATAGCTTTTATCTTCAATTTCTTTAGGTGACTTATATTCCTCATTCAAAGTTTCAACATCATCATACTTATTGCATGCAGTTAGTATGACATTTAATTTGTCTGCTTCCTCATTTTCACTGTTGTCATCATCATTTTCTATATGTTTTTTGTAAGGTCGGCCTTTGTTTCAGATCTTTTATCAAATTGCCACTCGCGAACGATAACGTGTTGGGGCATTATCTCTGGGTCTTTTATTTTTTTCACGTCAGAGCTATCAATGCAGACTCGGAACATACTGGAATCTTCTTCGTCCTTGTTGTTATCTTCGATTTGCTCACAATTGTTATTGATATAAACTGCAGAACTTTCCGATTTTTTATTGGCTAATTTAAGTACGGGATAACTTGAGATAACCTTTATTCCGTTGGTGGTCAGATAATCTGTTACATCATTTCTGTGACATTTTCTGAGATTACTCAAACAAAAAACTGATTTTTTTATTAGAACTTTATCTGCTATCAGTTTGCAGTTTTCAGCTACTTTTTTACCAATAATTTTTACAGGTGGCCTTTTCCTAACAGGTTGTGTACCTGCTGTTTTATTGTTGGTTTCTTCAGGGTTCTCTTTCTTTTCTGCGTTGCTGTGTTGAGTTTTTTTCCCATTTCTCACCAAAACGAATGGCTGACTATCATCTTCTGTTGGAGTATTTTGAACGTCCGACCACTAACGTTTTTTGGGATGCCTGTTGTCTCCCTCAGTGGTTATAGGTTCGGAGTCAGAGTTGTTGCTTAAATTGTTGGAATTCAATTTACTTTTCAATAAATTAACATTTGTTTTAACAGATTCAACAACGTCTTTGTTTAATTTATTTTTCAACAAATTAATATCATTTTTATTAAGTTCATCAGTTTCAACAACTTTATTTAACTTAATAATTTCGGTTTTGTTATTTTCAACGGCTTCAAAAACTTTGTCAAACTGCACCTGTTGTTTGTACAGCATGTCAATTAATTCATGTTTAATTGTTTCAAAGTTTATTGTTAACACATTTTCAAACTTTGGAATTCTACTTATATTTGAACTTACAAATAAAGAACATTTTTCCCAACATTTGTTTTCTTTCAAATGTTTAATTATCATTACACAATCCAACATTTTATCAATTTTCATGTTCCCGCGTGACTGTAACTTTTCTAATTTATCTAGTTTTACAGCGATTAATTCATTTTTTAGCAATTTAAATGCGTTAACAATTTCTTCATGATTATAGAATTCTGAAATATTATTAATAAACAACTCATTTTCGATCAAATTCCAATTATTATCAAGAAAGTACAGGAGCTCACTAATTACGAGTGACCTCGCCATTTTCCAAAGATATATAGATAGATTTATTAAAAGTGAAATATGAATAATTGTGCAAATTAATTATAATTTGAACTTACATTTAGTATATTCAACTTGTCTTAATTTTTAAATATGACATTTTATCGATTTTAGCATAGGCCTCCAATGGTAAGAATAACTATAAAAAACTTTAGCTTGCGCTTCCCGGTTACTACATTCCCTAATATAAAGTAAATGAATGAAAGAATATAAGAATAACATTAATCGAATCTATAAGTACGCAATGCAAAACCTAATTATTTTTTCTCCAATCGCTAAAAACTTTAAAGGAAATTTATTTTTTTTCTTCAAACTTGTGGGCCGTGGTTATATTTTTAGAGGGGTGGTTTTGATATTGGTAGGGTTGATGGCTAGTTTATGAATTTAATTTGATTTAAAGTTAATTTATATTGATGAATAATAATAAAAGGTATTAAAATCGCCATTGTTCTTCTTCAAATCGCTTAAAGTGGCAATAGAAAAGTATTTTTATCGAGTATCAAGCTTTTTTTAATGTTTGGCGATACAAATATTAATAGTTGATACAAAAATAATTTGCACTACAGCAAACAATACTAAATAGTATCGCTTGTACTGTATTGGCCGATACCGGTTCTTTGATTCCAACCCTGGGGAGGACCCCCCCAATATTTTACGCAGATCGCCGCCCCTGATATATATATATATATATACTAGATATAGTATTACTCTATGTATATGGCTATATCTTCGTTATTAATAATCGCTTAGTAATATATTTAGTAGATTTTTTAAAGTTTTGTAACTCCTTTTTCCTAAAATAGTAATTCAAATTTCGAAAATTGAAAATAAAAAAAGCCATGCAACTACCTACCCTATGATGACTTTACTGCTTGGTGTTATCCTGCGTCAATATTGTCGCAGGATAGCGTAGCCGCACGATTGGTGTTATCCTGCGTCCAGATTTTAGCAAGATACTTTAAAAAATCTTTTTTTCTTATTTATTAATATTTAGTGAATTTTCGTATAAAAAAAATTAGTATTTTTTTAATTTTTTTTAAATAATTCGTAATAATCGTTGAATTTTCGTAAATTAACCCCAAACTTAACCTTAACTTAACACTAAATAAATAAAATATTTATAATATTTAATTTATCGAAAATTCCTCTAATAATTAAATTTATCTTTTATTTTGAAGCGAATGCGATTGAAATATGGGGAAAAGAGAGAGTTTATTAACGAGAAGCTCCCTTATATATAGCAACCTATGATAGATTTTGAAGTGTAGATTTCAAATCAGTTTACATTTTTCAAATATCTCAAATGGTTCAAAAGTTATTCAATTTTTAAACTCCCGAAAAGTGAGCGTTTTGGCGAATTATTTTCAATGCTTAAGCCAAAAAAATACATAAGAGTTTGACGGGACGACGTCGCGACGTTATTTCATTATAACTTTTTTGATGAGTGTCATTTAATGTTGAAACTTGACAAGATCATGTATTTAAAAAAAAGAAAGTAGTTTAAAAAAAAAACAATTCATAATAAAATAAAAGATTTTAAACCGTTTATTTTCTACCAAAATAAATAAATCTTTAAAAGCACATAAACATTATGTTGGAATAGAAAACGAAATTCTACTTGTTAAAAAAAAATATTAACAATAAAAAGCGAAAATGAATAAAATCGTAAAATGAACAATAAATTAGTATCCCTGCTTAGGTTTAGTTTGGAAATCGTACTCATAATTTATGCAAATGCGATTAACGATTGACATAGATAAATTTCCAATGTTTAAATAGCTGTATGGTAACAAAACAGGCAAAATAAATACTTTAAATTAATGAGATTTTTTTCATATTAGTTTAGTTTAGAGAGTTAAGAACCACGCAGATCTTTCGACTAGCTGTATGGTAATAAAACGGTGTTGCTAACAGGCAAAAGAAAATACTTTAAATTAATAAGAAGCCTAATTTATTGTTCATTTTACGATATATCTCGCCTCAGATAGTTTGCCGAAATATATATCGTGAACTATCATATAACTTTAAAAACAATATGTAAAAAAAGGATTAAAAAAAGCCTAAGTTACTGTTCATTTTACGATATATCTCGCCTCGGATAGTTTGCCGAAACCTATGAAAGTAGCGCCATTTATCAAACGTCATTTTATTACCGCTTCACTTTGTCAATTAAATTATCACTCATTTTAATCATAGATTTGTTGTTATATTTCAAATATGTTATTAATCAATAATTCACGTAATCAGTTCTTATAATATTTCAATTGACTGTTAATTTTTAAAACTCATTTGTTGTTAATATACTGTTCTATTTGGGATGCAGTCGATTCACCCCATAACCGATTCACCCCATAACCGATTCACCCCATACCCGATTCACCCCTCAACCGATTCACCTTTTAAAATAGTTAAAAACGGACTTTATTTTTTATATGTATTTTGCTAAAATAAAATAATAAATTATTATTTTTAAATAATGAAAAAAATAAAAAACTATAATTTGTTCAAATAAATGAAAAACTATGAAAAAATTATAAAATGAATAAATACATTTATTTAAAAAGATAAAAAACCATAAAATATTAAAAAAATTATAAAAAATAATAAAAATGATAAAATATTAAAAATTAAAAAATTAAAAAATTAAAAAATATTTAAAAAATCATAAAATATTAGAAAAATTATAAAATATTAAAATAATTATAAAATATTAAAAAAATTATAAAATATTTAAAAAATTATAAAATATTTAAAAAAATTATAAAATATGAAAAAAATTATAAAATATTTAAAAAATTATAAAATATTTAAAAAATTATAAAATATTAAAAAAATTATAAATATTAAAAAAATTATAAAATATTTAAAAAAATTATAAAATATTTAAACATTATAAAATATTTAAAAAATTATAAAATAAATAGATAATTATAAAAAAAATAGATAATTATAAAATAAATAGATAATTATAAAATAAATAGATAATTATAAAATAAATAGATAATTATAAAATAAATAGATAATTATAAAATAAATAGATAATTATAAAATAAATAGATAATTATAAAATAAATAGATAATTATAAAATAAATAGATAATTATAAAATAAATAGATAATTATAAAATAAATAGATAATTATAAAATAAATAGATAATTATAAAATAAATAGATAATTATAAAATAAATTGATAATTATAAAATAAATAGATAATTATAAAATAAATAGATAATTATAAAATAAATAGATAATTATAAAATAAATAGATAATTATAAAATAAATAGATAATTATAAAATAAATAGATAATTATAAAATAAATAGATAATTATAAAATAAATAGATAATTATAATATAAATAGATAATTATAAAATAAATAGATAATTATAAAATAAATAGATAATTATAAAATAAATAGATAATTATAATATAAATAGATAATTATAAAAAAAATAGATAATTATAAAATAAATAGATAATTATAAAATAAATAGATGAATATGACAATTTAATATCATGAATTGGTTTTTAGGAAAAAAAATGTTTTTGTGTTTTTTTGTCAAATAAATAATTATTTTGGAGTTATTTTCACTTTATGATTCAGGGAAAGAATAGAAGCCAGATTAACCTATTAACGAAATCTCTATTAATGGCAGATGTATATATTCGTTGTTTACTTTCAGTATGCTAGTGTACTTTTAACCAAAATAAACAAGGTTTTCGACAAGGTTGGAACCAAACTAATACATAGTTTTCTCATAATTATCATGAGATGTGAGATACGGGTAAGAATTGCTTAAAAACTGGAAAATGTGCAAAAATGTATCAATTCAGTAGAAGATATGTGCAGGATGGACGATTCAAGTCAACACATTGCAAAGAAAATAGATAGGAAAGAGAAAAAAGCACCGTTTTTATATGTCTTTTAAAAATAGTCTGTTTTTTTCTCACTCCAATCAATTTCTAATCAACTGCATGATCTGCCCCATGTTAAAAATTACCAATGTATGCTTCGCTTTTACTTGCTAAAAATTTCAATTAACTTTAAAAAAAATCATTCCTAAAGGTTCATTTTGTCCAAAGGCTGTCATAAAATACAACCCTAAAATGAATTGGTTGAAAAGAGTGCCTTGTATTTAGTAATTTATTTTGTGTTGAATAATTTATTTTTTATTCAATATTTTGTTTTGATAAAGTATTTTGAATTTAATAAATTATTTTATATTTGAAATTCTATTTTATATTTGAAATTCTATTTTTTATTTAAAATTATATTTTTTTATTTAAAATTTTATCTTTTATTTAAAATTTTATTTTATATTTACAATTTTATTTTATATTTACAATTTTATTTTATATTTACAATTTTATTTTATATTTACAATTTTATTTTATATTTACAATTTTAGTTTATATTTACAATTTTATTTTATATTTACAATTTTATTTTATATTTACAATTTTATTATATATTTGCAATTTTATTTTATATTTACAATTTTATTTTATATTTACAATTTTATTTTATATTTAAACTTTTATTTTATATTTAAAATTTTATTTCATATTTACTATTTTATTTTATATTTAAAATTTTATTTTATATTTAAAATTTTATTTTATATTTAAAATTTTATTTTATATTTAAAATTTTATTTTATATTTAAAATTTTATTTTATATTCAAAATTTTATTTTATATTTAAAATTTTATTTTATATTTAAAATTTTATTTTAGATTTAAAATTTTATTTTATATTCAAAAGTTTATTTTATATTTAAAATTTTATTTTATATTTAAAATTTATTTTATATTAAAATTTTTTTTTATATTTAAAATTTATTTTATATTTAAAATTTATTTTATATTTGAACTTTCTTTTTGTATTTAAAATTTTATTTTATATTTAAACTTTTATTTTATATTTAAACTTTTATTTTATATTTAAAATTTATTTTATATTTAAACTTTTATTTTATATTTAAAATTTTATTTTATATTTAAAATTTTATTTTATATTTAAAATTTTATTTTTTATTCAAAATTTTATTTTATATTTAAAATTTCATTTTTAATTTTTAATTTTTACAATTTTATTTTATATTTACAATTTTATTTTATATTTACAATTTTATTTTATATTCACAATTTTATTTTATATTTACAATTTTATTTTATATTTACAATTTATTTTATATTTACAATTTTATTTTATATTTACAATTTTATTTTATATTTAAACTTTTATTTTATATTTACAATTTTATTTTATATTTACAATTTTATTTTATATTTACAATTTACAATTTTATTTTATATTTACAATTTTATTTTATATTTACAATTTTATTTTATATTTACAATTTACATTTTCATTCTGCGAGCACGGGCTCAGTTTGAATGGGTTCAGCATAGTCGACGAAGAAGAAGTAGTTAAGGCTATTCAAGGGCTTCCGAATAAGCAGTGCTCGAATGACCCAGTTCCCACATGGCTGTTGAAGGAGATATCTGGAATAATTGCTCCTTTTTTAGTGAGCTTATTCAACAGGTCTTTTTCGGCAGGCAGGGTTCCGAAGTCTTTCAAGTCGGCCTACATCACGCCACTGCTCAAGAAGCCAAGTCTTAAACTCACTGAAACTTTGTCGTACAGGCCTATTTCAAACTTGAGGGTGTTGTCCAAACTCATGGAAAGATTAGTTCTCCACAGAGTAGTCAACTACCTCACAGAATTTCATCTTTTCCCTCCCTTGCAGTCAGCCTACCGTCGTCATCATTCGACAGAAACTGCCATAACCAAAGTCTTTTCAGACATCGTTAGGGCAGCAGATGACGGTAAGCTCACATTGTTAGTTTTGCTTGATCTATCGGCAGCTTTCGATCTGGTAGATCACGCAACACTGCTCCGAAGACTGCACATCTCCTATGGTTTCTCTGACTTTGCGTTAGAATGGTTTAGGGACTACTTAAATGACAGATGTTTTGACATCCACTGTAGTGGGACAAAATCGACAATGTCGGTTTCCGCTGTAGGAGTCCCCCAAGGTTCAGTCCTTGGTCCTTTACTGTTCTCTTTGTACACTGGAGATTTGGAAAGAATAGCAGCTAGACATGAGCTCGCTTTTCATCAGTACGCTGATGACACCCAGATTTACGGTCACTGCATTAAAGGTCATCAGGCTGACCTGCAAGAAAGGGTGTCATCATGCATTGATTAAATTGCTGCTTGGATGGGTGCCAATCAACTGAAACTCCAGCAAAACTGAAGTTATCTGGCTCTCATCCCGTCGAAACTCTACTCACACTCCCAAAGATCCAGTTCGCATTTGTCAGAACGAGATAATTCCTTCCGATAGTGTCAGAAACCTAGGAGTTTATCTCGACAAAGACCTCACCATGACGACACACATCAACAAGATGACTCAAACCTGCTTTGCTTCATTACGCCAAATACGATCCATAAGATGGTTATTGACCAAGGACTCACTGAGAACATTGGCTTCTGCTTTGGTTCTCAGTCGAAATGACTATGGCAATATCATTCTTACTGGGTCGCCAATGACGCAGCTGCAGAAAATTCAGTCTATAATCAACACCACAGCTAGGCTCATAACAGGTGCTAGAAAGTATGATCACATCAGCCCTGTTCTCAAGGAGCTTCACTGGCTCCGTGTTGAAAATAGAATTGAATACAAAAACATCTTGTTAATGCACAAGTGTCTGTCTAATGAGTGCCCAGATTATTTGTCGAGCAGCATTGTCATGAGAGCAAGTCTTCCCCAGAGGGAAAGACTCAGGTCTGCTAGGTCAAGAGATGTAGTTCCACAGAGCTACAAACTCAAGTATGCAGGTGCAAGAAGCTTTTTTGTTGCAGCGCCGACTCTTTGGAATAATCTTCCCAATAGACTCAAATCCCCGAGCTCGACCGCGACATTCAGCCGTTCCCTGAAAGCGTACTTGTTCGACCGATAACAATAACTTACAAATTTACTGCACATTTTTCATTAATCAATTTCTTGCTTCCCAATTTCATTCTTTTTTATATATTTATACTAATGGTCAATAATAAGTGTAAAATAAATAATAATAATAAATAAATAAATAATCATAATAATATAATATAGATATTTACTTTTTTTCTTAAATTTATTGTTATTATCATTTCAGTTTCAATCTTTAAAAAAAATAAAATATTTTATTTATTTAAAATATGTATATATATATATATATATATATATATATATATATATATATATATATATATATATATATATATATATATATATATATATATATATATATATATATATATATATATATATATATATATATATATGTGTTTATGTATATATATAAATGATTTTAATGTTAAATTTCAATAACTTACTTGTCCTATACTTTCCATTTATTCATCTATCATTAATATTATTTTCCATAACCAAGTGGTCTTGAAGCCCGTCCGGGTTTACGCCACGTTAATAATACTCGTCGTTGTATTGTATTGTATTGTATTAAGTAGGTGGTAATTAGTTGATTGGTAGAGTTTCTGGTTCACTGGGGCTTGTGTCTGATGACTACAGGACCCACGTTGTCATTGTTCTCCTTGTTGTGGGCATTGTGGGAGCCGTCACACAATGGGAACTGTTGCAGGTGTTTTTGAATTATTGATGAAAAACATTATTGGATTATTGGAAGTTTTGTAAATTAAAAAGATTAGAAAAAAATTCTGTTACAACCAAAACCCATCTATAGAGTGCTCACCTTCTTTGACCTCCAGCACCTGCAGTACGAGACCTTCTCAGCCACATCCTCAATGTCCAAAAAGTCGACCACCTTCTCGACACCAGGCTGCATCTTCAGCACGTTCACGGGACACTTTTCCACTTCTCCACAACAACCTTGCTTGTATTTTTTGTACTTTTCCGTGGTGTAGTCGTAAGTGGCGTATGATAACGCCCCCAATCCGCCGCAGAAAACAACGAACTAAAACCATTCTTTAACTTTTTGAAGATTTGATATTGATAATGGGTCAAATTATTTGATGTGTTTTTCTTATTAAGGTAATGTAATAAATAATGGTTATATGACAGATTTTACCTGTTAAATCTGCAAATCAAAAAAGATTCAGGAATTGGCAAACTCTCAAAAAAAACTGGAATAGACCTTTTGAAAAATGTTGATATTACCTCCATTATGATTTTTATCTTCAATCTGCAATGGACTCAGATGGTGGTTATAGGTGAACTGCACGCAAAAGAATGCACAGAGCATGTGTAAAATGCACGTTTGATTTTACACGTATCTTCTTGAAATGCGATTTTTCTGAAAACCCTAACCCTAACTCTAACCCTAACCCTAACCTTAACCCTAAATTAACGTTTTTTCTGTAAAAAAAGAAGATACGTGTAAAATCAAACGTGCATTTTACACATGCTCTGTGCATTGTTTTGCGTGCAGTTCACCTATAACCTCAAATGGTACTTGAAAGATCCTAAGGTTAAGTTTTCGAAAAGTTAATTCAATTTTCATAAAAATCTCAAAATTTAAAATTTAATCTTGAAAATAGTTTTAATTTGGATAAATTTAGAATAACAAAATTAATTTACTACTAATAATTTATTGAAGCTCAACCCTTGGAAAGGTTTGAAGGCAAGAAATGAGGCAAGTTTGAAAATCGAATTATTGGTTCTAGGATAAAAGGTCCTCCGGATAAAAAGTCCTCGGATAAAAAGTCCTCGGATAAAAAGTCCTCCGGATAAAAAGTCCTCCGGATAAAAAGTCCTCCGGATAAAAAGTCCTCCGGATAAAAAGTCCTCCGGATAAAAAGTCCTCCGAATTAAAAGTCTTCCGAATAAAAAGTCTTCAGGATAAAAATCTTCAAAAAATTACTTTTCAAGGAAAAATACGTGATTAATACGTTATCCTTGAAACTTTATGAATAAAATTAATACTTTTATCTAATGTTTGCTATGTTTTTTTCGTTTATCCGGAGGACTTTTTATCCGGAGGACTTTTTATCCGAGGACTTTTTATCCGGAGGACTTTTTATCCGTTTACCGAATTATTTATTGTAAATTTGTATGTAATTTTACAGAATTAATCTCAATAATGGTAAAAATCATTAATTAAAATGAAGATAATTGAAAGTGTTGAACAAAAAGCACAAATAAGATCAATTATAACAAAGGATCTCACAGAATGCGGACTTTTAAAAATAAAAAAACGGGAAGTTAGAAGGCCAAAAAGCAAAGAAGACATTTTAGTATGTATCTTGAATATTTCAGCAATCTCGTTCTTCCAATTAATTTATACTGTTAATTACTGCTCAAACCTTAATTTTCGCCTAATAAAACCTTTCCCAATTTATTTTCAACATTCAACAATTTCATGGGAAGCTCAATTAGTATTTTAAATCAATTTCAAATAATAAAATGATATTTTTCTGACTAATGACCACTACAGAGAGTGGGCAGCAGGGTGTTTGGAGCGCCACTCATTGTCACCAACCACAAGTACATAAAAGAATTTGGCTTTGTGCCAAAGTGAGTTCTCCGTTTCAGGATATTAAAAAAAATGAAATAGTGTTCTAATAATTGTGCTTTTATGTGGATGGTAATGATGATGATTTTTAAATGTCTGGCACTTTCCACAACCAGGTTTCTGGTGGATGCGATTGGCAGACTGCAGAGCGACTATGGCTATGAAGGCCTCTTCAGGAAGACTGGATCAAGTCTCAGGATCAGGGAGGCCAAGGTGCTGATAGAGGGGGGTATAGGTGACCATAGTGATGATCGGGTTGTGTTGGTTACTGTGGTGATGGGGGTTGCATTAGTAACTATCTAGTTGCATATTTAAGATAATACAAAATTCTAAAATAAATGTCTAATAATTTTAGAATTTTTAAAATGTAAGTTAAAAGCTTAAAAAGTTAATCTTTATATTAAACTCCACAACCAACAAAGGCGAGGCTGGATAAAGGAGGCAGCATCCCCGAGGACTTGAGCCTCGTCGACCTGGCCTGTCTCGTCAAGGACTTCTTCCGCAGTCTGCCAGAGCCCCTCTTCCCCTTCCACCTGCACCAACCCCTCCTCAACTGCCACCTCCTCACGCCTCACGAGTGCCTCAAGAACCTCCTCAAGATCTGCCACCTCCTTCCCGACGTCTCTCTCTCCACCCTTGCCTTCACCATGACTTACCTCCACCGACTCACCTCGCACGCAGACGTCAACAAGATGACCTCAAAAAATCTCGCCATTTGCTTCTCCATCAACATCCTCTATCCCAAACCGTCAAAGAAGCGCCTCATTCATCTCATCAACAAACCCCTCCATCCTCCAAGCGGCACTCATCCGTCTGCCGGGATGACCTCGACACAGCGGCCCTCGTCATCGACCTCCTCATCCGTCACGCCTCCCGCATCGGCGAGGTGCCACATGACGTCATCGAAAGGATGAGTCAGCAGCGCCAGCATCATTACCAAGACTGCCAACAACAACATCATCACCAAGACTGCCAACAACAACATCATCATCATCATCATCGTCATAGTCGTCGTCATGGTAAGAATGGGAGAAGTTGTGATGTTGATGATAATGATGTTGTTGTTGTTGGAGGAGATTTGGGGAGGAAGGAGGTTGCAAGTGATTCTCTTCGTCTCAGCAGTTGGTTCGGTCAGAAAAACAACAACAACAACAACAATAGTAACAGTAACAACAACAACATCAACAACAGTAACAACAACAACAAGACACCAAAACTCAGGGCATTGTCACCTTATACAAGTGTTAACGTGTTCAGAAAAAGAAATGGACAGGTTGATGATGATGATAATAACAGAGATGACAAAATACTTTTTATGATTGTCAATATGAACTATTCAAATTTCTTCACGTTCCACATGATTCTTTGTTTCAAATCGTGAAATTATAATAATAATAATAATAATATGATAATACAGAGTGTGGACAGGCGGTTATGGAAGAGGAGTGATGATTATGATGATGAGGATGACGTTCAAATCAACGTCACACACACACTGCTGCACCCTAGCATGAGGAAGAATAAATTCAAAAAGAATAATAACAATAATGATAATAATAATAATAATAATAATAATGGTAATAACAATAATGATAATAATAATAATAATAATAATGGTAATCATAAAAGCATCAATAATTGTATTAATATAAAAGATAATAATAAGATGCATAACCACAGCATTAAAAGTCTCAGTGATAATGAAATCATCAGTGGTAGTTATGATAATGATGATGAAATTAAAATTTTAATGCCGATGGTGCTGATGATGATGGTGGTGATGATGATGATGATGATGACGTCTTTTGGAGGGCAACGAAGAAGAGGAGAATGATGCATGATAACACTCCCGTAAGTGTGTCTAATGCCAAAAGGTGGTGCTGATGATGATGATGAATGGTAGAGGAATTGATATAATTATTTTCAATCTTATCATTATCACTATTATCATAATCATGATCATCATCATCATCATCACTAGAGCTCTTCTGATCAAGCATCTGCCACCTACCCCCTTCAATCCACACTTCCGCCATGGTTAGATATATTTTATATATCTATATATGTGGCATTATATTAATTGTATTATCATTTGATATATTCATATGATTTATACTTCATCAAATTACATATTTATTGATGTATTTCATTGCTGAAGGAAAGATTTAAAATCTAAAATACCATGTATAGAGCGCACTTTTTGGGTTCTATTCTTCTTTAATGACACGAGTTTTAGATTCTCAATAGTTTTTAAAGTTAAAATTTGGTCATTTAATTTTTTTTCATTTCAAATACGAGTGCGTCTTATACATGGGTGCTTTAGATCAATTACACATTCTTTCCAAATTTCCCTCCACACCCTCAATCATCACTCATTTCCGGTCCAAACAGCCATCTCTCCCGATATCAACTTCACGGGGGGGGGGGGGGGGGGGAGGGAGGGTGGTGGTGGTGGTGGTCGAAACATCGGCTTCAACGCCACACCAAAGAGGTCTTCATCTCTCTCAAAGTAAGATTTGTCGTTATCTTGAAGGACTGCTGATTATGATTATAGTGTCTGTGTCATTTTCAGTTTCTATTTTCTTTTTATACTTGTGTTAAAAATTTTGGCTGTTTTATCACTGTTTCATCGCCATCATCATCACCACTACCATCATCTAGAACATCTTCATCATCGCCATCATCATCACTATCATTCATATAATTATCAATATCAGCACCATCAACATCACAAAGACACCTCACCACCATTATCATCAGCACCATCATCTACACCATCATCATCATCTACACCATCATCATCATCATCATCATCATCATCATCATCATCATCATCATCATCATCACCACCACCACGACGGCCACAGGAGGACGAGCAAAGACTCAGTGCTGCCGCCACGCAGGCAATCCTCGAGACTCTTGAGCGGCTTCAACAAGCTACTCATGAAGTTGAGTAACAGGAGGGGGAGTGGAGGAGGCAAGATGCAGAAGGTCGAGATGGGGGAGGTGGGCTTAGGGTTAGGTGGTGGGATGGATGTGGGTGGTGGTTGTGGTGGTAATGGTGATGCTAGTGAGGTAGAGATGGTGGAGATGAGGGAGAGGGTCGGTGGTTGTGATAGGGTGGAGAGGGAAGATGATGTGGCCAGTGGTGGCGGGCAGATGGGCGACTCACAGCTGGAGGGCAGCAGGGGCAGGGACTTCTGGGGTGGCTGCAGACTCGACAAGGTCAAGGACGTCTTTGGCAGCAGCAGGCAGTCCTTCTTCTCCAAGTTCTACAGGGGTACTTCGCCATCATCATCATCAGCAGCCTTTGTATCATCATCATCATCAGCAGCAGGAGCTTTCGTATCATCATCATCATCAGCAGCAGGAGCTTTCGTATCATCATCATCATCATCAGCAGCAGGAGCTTTCGTATCATCATCATCATCAGCAGCAGGAGCTTTCGTATCATCATCATCATCAGCAGCAGCAGGAGCTTTCGTATCATCATCATCATCAGCAGCAGGAGCTTTCGTATCATCATCATCATCATCAGCTGCTACTTCGACTGCTGCCTTTGTCGCCACGGCGAATGCTTTGGCCAGGGCCAATATCACTATGGGATCCAGTAGCAATATTAAAACTAATATCAATAATACGAATAAAAATAACAACAACAAAAATGATAATAATGCTAATGATGAAATGAACGAGGGTGATGATGACAATCCTCGGGCGAGGATGTTCGCTTCAGACGGATCGATCTGTTATCAGACGATGATGAAGCATGATAATGATTGTGGTGGTCATGATGATGATAAGGGGTTTGATGATGATGATGATGATCAGAATGGCGAAGATACCACTTACTACAATGAAGATCTCTTGAATACGAGTGATAACAGTATTTTGATGTGTAAGAAGAACAGCAGTGGTCACATGATGATGGGTTGTGAGGATGATGATGATGAGGATGATGGTGAGGATGATGATGAGGATGATGGTGAGGATGATGGTAGTAGTGTTGGTGTATTAAATATAACGTTTTGTGAAGAAAATGATGAAGAAGGTTTAAAAAGTTCTGATGATAATAATAAACTGAGCAATCATAGTAATAATAATAATAATAACAAGCTTATTAATAATAATAATAATAATAACGATGATGGATTCACCGAAGTGAAGATTGGACTGGGCAAGTTGTTGAATGAAGCGACAACTCTTTGTGATGTCTTTGATAATGATGTTCTACTAATGGGTGCTCATGATGATGATGTTTTACTCATTGGTGCTGGTGAAGCTGTGGCTGATGGTGGTAGTCTTAGAGACAATGGCTGTGATGATGATGATGATGATGCAGGGGGAAGGGGAGGAGGAGGAAATGAGAAGAAATGTTTTAATCTGAATCGAAAAGAAGGTTTATCGAATGTAACCAATGCCAAAGTAAGAACGGACCAAAAGGTTTTAACGCCCTATAGAGTTGCGAGACAGGCGGTAAGTAGGTTGAATGGCTCGATGGTGGACGGGAGGGGCAGGCTGGACGAGGGGGACGTGTGCAACACCCTCAAGAGGGGAAGGCCCAATACCCTGAAGAATGGCTTGAGGGGGTTTGGCATGAGGAGTGGTGGCAGTGAGAGTTACCTGAATACCACTCTTTGTGGTAGCTATGCTGTTGTTGTGGCCGCTGCTGCTAGTGGTGGTTGCAGTGGCAGTGGCAGTGGCAGTGGTGGTGGTGGTGGTGGTGGTGGTGGTAGTGGTGGTGGTGGTGGTGGTGGTTGCAGTGGTGGTGGTGGTGGTGGTAGTGGTGGTGGTGGTGGTGGTGGTGGTGGTAGTAGTGGTCGTGGTGGTGATGGTGGTGGTGGTAGTGGTGGTGGTGGTGGTGGTGGTGGTGGTGGTGGTTGCAGTGGTGGTGGTGGTGGTGGTGGTAGCAGTGGCAGTGGTGGTAGTGGTGGTGAGGAGTTGGTGGATGAAGTTTTCTTTGATGATGATGATGATGATCTCAAGTCGAATAACAACAATGAATTGATCCAGAAAAAATGCACTACAAAGACCGCAACTGGAGATCCTATCATTACCAAGACCACTCCAGCAAGCGCTACTATCATTACCAAGACCACTCCAGCAAGCGCTACTATCATTACCAAGACCACTCCAATAAGCGCTACTATCATCAGCACCACTTCAATAAGCGAACGTCCAATCACAAAGCGCCTCAAGGGTTTGAAGGAGGACCTTCTAGACACCAGCACTGTCACTTTGTCTGAGAATGAGTCATCATCATCATCATCAGTGAAACAGCCTGTTGTCTTCAGTGAGGTGTTGAGGAGGGTGATGGAGAAGAGGTGTGGAGTGATGAAGGGGGAAAAGGTGCTTGGGGGTGGAATGGTGGAAGGGAGTTTAGTGGTCGGTAGGGGCCGTGAAGGGATGGTGGAGGGTAGGGATGGAAGCGGGGCGAAAGATGGTCTCAAAGGAGACGATGATGATGATGTTGATGATCATCATCATCCAGCAACTACACCAAACAACCCTCACATCCACAAACAAGCAACACACTCCACCAACATGGAGGGAGTGAATGAGGCGGAGGAGGAAGAGGAAGGTGGTGGTGGTGGTAATGTTTTCGAAGCAATCCAGCAACTGATCAAGGATTGGAGGAGTCGTGGTCATGATGATGATGTTTGCAAGTTTTCCCTCCACCACTCCAAGCCTTCCTGCCACTCCAGTGTAAGATCCAAAAGCAACGGTGATCTGAAGGACCACTCAAGTGGATGTAGTAGGCCTGGAGTTCTGTCATCCTTCTCCTCCTTATCTTCCTCTTCTTCCTCTTCATCACTCGCTCAATCACTCAGACGCCCTACAAAACACAAGTCTCAACCGCAACTTGTCATTTCATCCAATGTCAAGGTCATGTTGGATAGGAACAAGCAGCCTTCCTCCACCTTCCCTCATCCCACCCACTCCACCACCACCACCCACTCCACCACCACCATCACACATCCCACCCCCAAGCCTTCATGGAGGCAATCTCTGAGGCATTCTTCCAACCCTCACCTCCACTATAAGGTGAACCAAATGCCTCGGCACCTCATTCATCCATTCCTATTTATATATGCATCATATGGGGCTCGTCAGCCCGGGAAGGCAACCCATCTAGGAGAAGGAAAACTCTGACTACCAACCGCTGCTGCCTTGCAGGCTATCCATTCATGGAAAAGGCTTTGGGAGTCAACCCCGAGGAAAAATCAGGAGTCGGAGTCCCTAAGGCGGTGGATCGTCATCTATGATGTTCTTCCGGCAACTCCTGCAGCCAAGTCGGCTCTAAGCGTGGTGCTTGCACCCTCTTGGGTCTAGTCGACGAAGCCGAGAGGGGGGTCCTGTTGTTTGGGCAGCACAAGACCTCTACACACTTTGCCCAGGCTAGCGCCCTGGAGAGGTCATTCCAGCTTCGATTATTCGTTGAAAAAACACGGGAAGTAGCAGTTTACCGGTTATAAGTCATATGCTTCATATGGCGCCAGGGGTTGCTTCCGACGGTGGGAGAGATCGCCATGTCTCATTTACAACTACCGCCCGCCTCAAGCTGGGCAGCCCCCAGTCAAATAGGTGTTGTTCCATCACAGTCTGCCTGCCCTACTGGGTGCGTTGGGCTCAGAGTGCTGCAACACTCAACAAGCAGACTTATTACGTACCCGCAAAAAAGATTAAAAACAAAACAAAAAAACCTGCCCTAAAACTGGGCACCTGGGATGTGAGAACACTCACACCAGGGCTATCTCAAGACCTCCAGATGATCAGTGATGTCCGAAAGACTGCAGTTATCAACGATGAACTCGTGAGACTCCAGGTCGACATCGCCACACTGCAGGAGACTCGGCTAGCTGATTTTGGAAGTCTTAGAGAAAAAGAATACACATTCTTTTGGCAAGGGAAAAGTGCTGAAGACAACAGAGAATACGGCGTTGGTTTTGCAGTCCGGAACCATCTGCTGGAAATGATAGAACCTTGCCAAAAAGGAACTGAAAGACTTCTATCACTCCGTCTCCACACCACTTCTGGGCCAGTCAACCTCATCAGTGCCTATGCACCAACCCTTAACGCATCGAGTGATTCCAAAGACGATTTCTATGACCAGCTAGATTCGCTTCTCAACAAAATTCCTAAAGAAGAACAACTGATACTGCTGGGTGACTTTAATGCAAGAGTGGGTGATGATCATTACTCTTGGTCGCCATGTCTTGGTAAATTTTGTGTCGGAAAGATGAATGAAAATGGACAGCGACTCTTGGAGATGTGCTCATATCACAATCTCAGCATCACCAACACTTTTTTTCAGACGAAACCACAGCATAAAGTTTCGTGGAGGCACCCACGATCTAAACACTGGCACCAGCTCGACCTGATCATCATCCGGCAATCTTCTTTGAAAAGTGTACTACATACTCGCACCTATCACAGCGCTGATTGTGATACCGATCATTCTCTGGTCTGTTGCAAACTGAGACTCCAGCACAAGAAAGTTCACCGGTCCAGCCCTAAAGGAAAACCCCGAATCGATGGGAGCAAAACAAACCACCCAGACAAAGTGGCACAGTTTAATCAAGATCTCTTGGAACTGTTCCACCTAAAACCTCCTGATGGAACAGCCAAAGAACGTTGGGACCATATCAGGGAAACGGTTTACAAGGCTGCGTCTAAAGTCTTTGGAAAGAGGCAGAACAAAAACAGCGACTGGTTTGAAGCCCACTCCTTCACACTCACTCCAGCTATAGAAGAACGCCGCAGAACTCATCTGGAGTACAAGCTACATCCCAGCCAAAAAAGTCTACAGGCGTACAGATCCTCCAAGAGTGCAGTTCAAAAATTAGCAAGAAAATGCGCTAATGACTACTGGCTTCAGCTATGCCAAAAGATTCAACAATCATCCGATACTGGAGACATCAAGAGCATGTACGACAGCATTAAAAAAGCCACAGGTCGCACTATGAAGACCATAGCCCCACTCAAGTCTGCCACTGGTGCAATCATAGACGATAAGTGCAAGCAGATGGACCGCTGGGTAGAACACTACTCCGACCTATACTCCAAGCAGAATCACGTGAGTGATGAAGCCCTTGCCGCAGTTGAAACTTTTCCACTCATGATGGAACTAGATGAAAAGCCCAGTGTTACAGAATTAAAGAAGACTATTGAAAGTTTGTCTTCAGGGAAAGCTCCAGGGGCTGATGGCATACCACCAGAAGTCATCAAATGCGAAAGCACAGCCCTCCTAGAACAACTGCACGGTCTCCTCTGCCAATGCTGGGAAGAAGGAACTGTACCTCAGGACATGAGAGATGCCAAAATAATCACCTTATACAAGAACAAGGGCGAGAGAAGTGATTGCAACAACTACAGAGGAATATCTCTCCTCAGTGTCGTGGGCAAAGTGTTCGCACGTGTAGTCCTAAAAAGATTACAGAAGCTTGCTGATAGGGTGTATCCAGAATCACAAGCTGGGTTTCGCGCAGAAAGGTCAACCATAGATATGATCTTCACACTCAGACAACTGCAAGAAAAAGGCAGAGAACAACACAAACCCCTTTTCTTAGCTTTCATAGACCTGACCAAAGCGTTTGATCTTGTCAGTAGGGATGGACTATTCAAAATTCTGGCAAAGATTGGCTGCCCACCAAAACTCCTGAGCGTGATAAAGTCGTTTCATGACAATATGAAAAGCACTGTGCAGTACGATGGGTCGACATCAAGTGCTTTTGAAATCCGCAGTGGCGTCAAACAAGGCTGTGTTCTCGCTCCCACTCTCTTCGGCATCTTCTTCGCTGTTATGCCGAAACGTGCCTTTGGAGCATCAACAGAAGGTGTATATCTTCATTCCCGATCAGATGGCAGTCTTTTCAACCTGGCTCGTCTGAAGGCAAAAAGCAAAATACGAAAAGTGATGATAAGAGACATGCTGTTTGCGGATGATGCAGCACTGGTCACCCACATTGAAACAGAACTGCAAAGACTGCTCGACAGGTTTTCCAAGGCATGCGATGAGTTTAACCTACAAATCAGCTTCAAGAAAACACAGGTGATGGCACAGCACGCAGAACGACCTCACATCACTATCAACAACTATGCTCTGGAAGTCGTCAGCCAGTTTACCTACCTTGGTTCGACAATCACTGATGACTTCTCACTAGTTGCAGAACTGAACCAGAGGATCGGCAAAGCTTCGACAACCTTTGCCAGGCTGTCACCAAGAGTTTGGAGCAACAAGATGCTGACAATAAAGACAAAGATAGCTGTGTACAAGGCATGTGTTCTGAGCACTCTTCTTTACGCCAGTGAATCCTGGACACTATACGCATACCAGGAAAAAAGATTGAGCGCCTTCCACATGCGGTGTCTTCGACGCATGCTCGGAATCTCATGGCAAGACCGCGTGACAAACAACGAGGTGTTGGCGAGGGCAGCCATTTCAAGCATGACCACTCTTCTTCGTCAAAGACGTCTCCGATGGTTAGGACATGTACGTCGGATGGATGATGGCCAACTTCCCAAAGACGTGCTATTCGGCGAGCTTGCCTCAGGTTGGAGAGCAACTGGCAGGCCATACCTTCGCTACAAAGACGTCTGCAAGCACGATCTAAAATCTACAGAGATCGACGTCAGCACCTGGGAATCGCTTGCTGAAGATAAAAGCAGATGGAGGCAAGCTGTGCGCATGGGACTAGAAGCGGGGGAAGCAGAGATTCGTCGGCTTGCCAGTGAAAAGCGTTCCCGCAGAAAAGAAAAACAGCAGCGATCTGCGACCAGCAGCCACCAACAATCAGCAGCGAGCAACAACCAGAGGCGAGCAACAACCAGCAGCCAACAACAACCAGCAGCCAACAACAACCAACAGCCAACAACAACCAGCTGCGAACGACAATCAGAAGAGAACAACAACCAACAAAGAACAACAACCATCAGAGAACAACAACCAGCAGCGACAAAACCACAGCGAAAAGTTCTCCCTCGGCGCAAGTCCATTGTCTACTTAGACTGAAGGACGCCAACAACAACATATAGTAATTATACTACTACTACTAACTCTACTACCCCTACTACTACTAATTATTATTATTATTATTATATTAGTATCATTAATAATAAATATGATAGTAGTAATATATTAAACCATCAATTACTCAGGTTTTAATACTCATCTACCCCACCACCATCATGCCAGATACCCCGTCTGCCCATCTCCACCAAGTTACCCTGCAACTTCTCAACTTCCTCCACCTCGTCTACTAACATTACGTCATCGCTATCATCATCATCACCATCCCTGCCTATGCCATCATCATCAGCATCATTGGCTGTATCATCATCATCATCATCATCATCATCATCATCATCATCATCATCATCATCATCATCATCATCATCATCATCATCATCATCATCATCATCATCATCATCATCATCATCATCTTTGCCTTTATCATCAGAAGCGTTGTTATTTCAAACTTCTACGATGGATCATGGAGAATCTTCAAGGGATGCTGCAGAGACTGGTCTTGATGATGATGCTGGTGATGATGATCACGATGTTGGTGGTGATGATGAGGGTCATGATGATGATACATTCATCAACTCGCTCGCTCATTTGCCTCCTCTTCCCATCCCACCACCCTCCTCCAAGCCTCCTCGTGTTTCGACCAACAAGCACCCCACCACCCTCACCAACCAGCACCCCACCACCCTCACCAACCAGCACTCCACCACCCTCACCAACAAGCACTCCACCACCCTCACCAACCAGCACCCCACCACCCTCACCAACCAGCACCAACAACACGCGCTACTGCAACCACCATCATCACCCACCACCAACACTCCACCACCACGCAAGCCAAGCATCGCTTCTCCCCTCCTAACGCCAGCTATGAGCAAGCGAATCGAAAGTCGCCAGCATGCTGCCACTTCATCTTTGTCGTCCTCTTCATCGAGCCATGGCCGCTTCAACCCCTATAGCGTCCGCTGCGTCTCCAAGACTAGATTCCCGGTCAGAGCGCTCAGAACGCCTATCTCCTCCGTTGGAATCAAGAAAAATGATGATGATGGCGACAAGGAGAAAGAGGCGTGTGCTGAGAATGCATGCAAGGGGACATACAATGAAACTAACAAGGGTACAGCCAAGGATACAGACAAAGATACAAGCAAGGAGGAAGACACAGATGGTCAAGCGGAAGCCTCAAAGGTTGTCCACAAACGACCACAAACTCCCCACAGAACTGTCAAAACGCCACTCTGCTCCAACAACAACATCCTAAATAACAATAATAACAACAACATCTTCAACAAAAACATTAATAATAGCAACATTTTCAACAACAAAAACAATAACAGCACCACTGTTGCCAACAACAACACTAGCAAAAACGCCAGTAAGATAGAGAAATTTGAAATACACGACAACCAGTACTAATGACTTATGTTATCGGAATCATTATCATCATCATCATTACCATTGTCATCATCATCATCAACATTATTATTATTATGATCATCATTATTATCAATATAAATATCATCTTCATCTTCAACATCATCATCATCATCATCGTCATGATATTAATGGGATAGACCCATCGAAATGACTTGGATGCTCGGGGAAGACACGTAGATTATACGACGATTCTTTGATTCTTTCCACAAACTCAGTTCGTTCAAACTTTCCATTCTATTTAAATCATGTTTATCCCTCTGAAACGATGTTTATTTATGGTGTTTCCTGCTCGTGTGTCTGTGTGAAAGGTTGCTTTTTGATGGAAGTGTCTCGGCGCCTTGGAGCATTTCCATGTGATGTACCACTAACAACATCTACGGCTTACTAACTCTTTGGAACTAGCATTCACCGAGTATAAAAACGTTAATTAACACACATAGATTGCTTTCCTATTGTCTTCAGCAATGTTTTAACGCCTATTGCTCTACCATACGTTATTATAATTCTTCTAAAACATTCTTTAGACGCTTCTGAATTAAACCTTTCCAACAGCCTCCCAACCACCACCATTACCACCTGTGTGACGATTTGAATGCATTGAAAACGTCTATTTCTAAAACCACCTCATTGCACAGTCAGCACCGAGATCTACAGAGGCGGCTTTGCTAGGGATAGCCCACGAGGTCTGCCATAAAACCACCATATTAAGGCTTTACGTCGCATGCTGATCACCTTGAGCCACCCACGGTGAGCACTGCACACAAGACATAAAGAGTGGCAAACAACGCCGTGTAACGAGGCGTGTGGCAATGAAAAGGGAGTGCTTTTAAATTCCGTAACAACAGCTCCTGCGTGAAGGATGCATGCAGTTAGTCGCGATGTATTTTGTGCTCTTGTGTGCATGGGTGGGTGGGTGGATGAGGGTGTGGTAAATGAGTGGGTGATATTTGGTGAAATGTGGTGTTGTGGTGAATGGGTGGATGATGTGGTGGTGTGGTGATAAATGATGATGATGATGATGATAGGATGGTGTTGTGTGGTGATGAATGGGTGGATGGATGATGGTGTGAATTGGTGATGGAAGAATTTTGTAAATGGCTGGATGAATGAGTGACGTCTTGTTTCAGCTTTTAACGAACAGACTTCGGCTTAAAGCTTTACTTTTAGCTTAGAGAATCAATCTTTACAAAGCTGTTTTTACTAAAAAACCAATAGAATATTCGTTAAAACAACGTAAGAATGTAGCGTAAACGAATTTGGATTTTTCAAAAGTCTGCCAATAAACTGAGTGTTGCAAGGTATCAAAAGGGGGTTAGTGTGAAATGGAGGAAGCCAGTAATGTAAGTACTCAAGTAACTAACGAAGGTTTGATGAAACCACTTCAGAGCGGTGTCTGTAGTATCCCAAAGTCTTCGAACAAAGTGGCTTTACAACGCTGAGGAGCATGTTAAAGAAGCTTATAGGTTTCTAAGCGGGGAAAATATCATTTTGTATGCTCAACTCAAGAATATCAAAATTTTCAGGTAAGTGATGATGATAGTCATGATTATGTAGATGACGATGATGACGTGTCAGTAATCTCAGGACAGAGTGAACGGTGCAAAGATGTTCGTGCTAATCAAGAATTTGAACGTCGCACAAATTGAGTCCATTTTGAAATTACGCCCGCACGCAAAAAAACAGCTAAAAGTAGGAAATCGCGTGAAATAATTCAGATTACTTATGTGTCTAGCGACGTGTCAAACGCATGCCAACCCCACAACAACTCCATTCACCTCCTCAAAACCATTATTTACCCCACGATTCCCTCACTCCCCTTATTACTTAAAAATTCTCTGAAACAAACCAAATGTACCCAAAACTCTCAAATCTTTTCAACCAGCCTCAGCGCATCTCACCGCAACATTCCTCGATCTCTCTCGCTCGAATGTCTCAAGCATCAACCACAGGCGGGGAGGCTTGGCAGCGTTCGAAGTACTTGTAGGTGGGGTTCTTGTAGCTGTTCACCTGCATCGAGGCAAGGTGCTTTTCCTCCGGTGAAGGTTGTGCCCCTTCTGTTGAGATAGTGGTGGTGTGGTGTGGGTTGATATGGGATGATGGTGGAGTGTGAGGTTCAAATAGGCATAATTGTATACAAAATAAATAGTAATCATTTTTAAATAAACCTTATATAAACCAAATATCAATAAAAACGCTAAAAAGAGACAGTCACCTATGTCGCTGCGGCGAATTGCAGTCGATTCATCCCTTAACCGATTCACCCCATAACCGATTCATCCCATAACCGATTCACCCCTTAACAGATTCACCCCATAACTGATTCACCCCTTAACCGATTCACCCCATAACCGATTCACTCCTCAACCGATTCACCCCTCAACCGATTCACCCCTTAAAATAGTTAAAAACGGACTTTTTTCAAAATAAAATTGTAAATATAAAATAAAATTGTTAATATAAAATGAAATTTTAAATAAAAAATAAAATTTTAAATATAACATAAAATGTTAAATATAAAATAAAATGTTAAATATGAAATAATTTATTAAATTCAAAATACAAAATAAAAAATAAATTATTCAACACAAAATAAATTACTAAATACAAGGCACTTTTTTCAACCAATTCATTTTAGGGTTGTATTTTATGACAGCCTTTGGACAAAATGAACCTTAAGGAATGATTCTTTTTAGAGTTAATTGAACTTTTTAGCAAGTAAAAGCGAAGCATACATTGGTAATTTTTAACATGGGGCAGATCATGCAGTTGATTAGGAATTGATTAGGAAGTGAGGAAAAAACAGACTATTTTTAAAGAACATATAAAAACGGTGCTTTTTTCTCTTTCCTATCTATTTTCTTTCCAATCAGTTGACTTGAATCGTCCATCCTGCACATATCTCACTTCTACTGTATTTATACATTTATGCATATTTCCCAGTTTTTAGGCAATTCTTACTCGTATCTCACATCTCATGATAATTGTGAGAGAACTATGTATTAGTCGAAAACCTTGTTTAATTTGTCGAAAAAATAAAATTACGGTTAAAAGTACACTAGCTTACTGAAAGTAAACAACGAATATATACATCTGCCATTAATGGAGATTTCGTTACGGGGTTAACCTGGCTTCTATTCTTTTCCTGAATCATAAATTGAAAATAACTCCAAAATAATTATTTATTTGACAAAAAACACAAAAATATTTTTTCTCTTAAAAACCAATTCATGATATTAAATTGTCATTATTCAATAACCAGTTATTCAATATAAAATATATTACATAAAATATACTATATAAAATACAAATATACTGGTATGAATATAAATATACTGGTATAAATATAAATATACTGGTATAAATATAAATATACTAGTATAAATATACTGGTATAAATATAAATATACTAGTATAAATATACTGGTATAAAAAATAAACATACTATAAAAAATATGAATATGCTATATAAAATATAAATATACTATAAATAATATAAATATGTTATATAAAATATAAATATACTATTAATAATATAAATATACTATTAATAATATAAATATACTATTAATAATATAAATATACTATTAATAATATAAATATACTATTAATAATATAAATATACTATTAATAATATAAATATGTTATATAAAATATAAATATACTATTACTATAATTATTACAAATATACTATTGAGGGGTGGATCGTTCAAGGGATGAATCGACTGCAACTCCATAAATATAACTTCAGAAATAACAAGTTTTGGATCTTTTTACAATGCGCGTACAAACAAACCGTTGATTTCCGTGATGGCCAATCAAAGCTATTTATTCTATAATTATCTATTTATTTTATAATTATCTATTTATTTTATAATTATCTATTTATTTTATAATTATCTATTTATTTTATAATTATCTATTTATTTTATAATTATCTATTTATTTTATAATGATCTATTTATTTTATAATTATCTATTTATTTTATAATTATCTATTTATTTTATAATTATCTATTTAATTTATAATTATCTATTTATTTTATAATTATCTATTTATTTTATAATTATCTATTAATTTTATATTTATCTATTTATTTTATAATTATCTATTTATTTTATAATTATCTATTTATTTTATAATTATCTATTTATTTTATAATTATCTATTTATTTTATAATTATCTATTTATTTTATAATTATCTATTTATTTTATAATTATCTATTTATTTTATAATTATCTATTTATTTTATAATTATCTATTTATTTTATAATTATCTATTTATTTTATAATTATCTATTTATTTAATAATTATCTATTTATTTTATAATTATCTATTTATTTAATAATTATCTATTTATTTTATATTTTTTTAATATTTTATAATTTTTTAATATTTTTTAATTTTTTAAATATTTTATACTTTTTTAATATTTTATAATTTTTTTAATATTTTATACTTTTTTAAATATGTTATAGTTTTTTTATATATTTTTTTAGATATATTTTATAATTTAAAAAAATATTTTGCAATTTATTTTATCTTTTTAAATAAATGTATTTATTCATTTAAAAAAATTTTCATAGTTTTTTATTTATTTGTACAAATAATAGTTTTTTTTTTTTCATTATTTAAAAAATAATAATTTATTATTTTATTTTAGCAAAATACCTATAAAAAATAAAGTCCGTTTTTAACTATTTTAAGGGGTGAATCGGTTGAGGGGTGAATCGGTTAAGGGGCGAATCGGTTATGGGGTGAATCGGTTATGGGGTGAATCGGTTAAGGGGTGAATCGGTTAAAGGGTGAATCGACTGCATCCCGCTGCGGCTGCTGGCTTTGTTGTAGCCACTGCTGCTGCTGCCTTTGCGGTGCATCACCAAGACGCCAACTATTATCACCACCGCCACCGTCAGGGTGCCCACAGTGACTCCCAGAGGAATTGTGGTGCTGGAGTGGCTGGTGGAGGAGGCCTTCGAGAGGGGAATCTGGTGCTGAGGCAGGGAGGGGATGGAGGGTGGTGGTTGTGGTGGTGGTGCTGAGGGAGGGAGAGGAGGGAGGGTGGTGGTCGTGGTGGTGGTGGTGGTGAAGAAGAGAGGTGGAGGTGGTTTGGATGAGTGAGTCAGTGGCTTGAGGTTGATGGGAATTTTTCCAGTCCAGAAAAATATTATTAAAATTTCTGATATCCATTATATCACTTACACTTGCAACATCATCGCAATCATTATCACTTCATCATTGCCAAAATCCTCACCACCATAAAAACTGCCAAAATCATCATCATTATCATCATAACCATCATCATCATCATCACCTGCTCTAGAGACATTCCATTCTTCTTGAAGCTGTCCGCCTCAGGTCTCCAGTACTCCGGTTCAACACGAGCATCGTCTTTCATCCGATTCTTCTCTCGATCCTTCTCATCACTACTATCATCATCATCTTCCTCTTCATCTTTTTTTTCATCTTTATTATCATCATCTTTCTCATCATTTTTCTTATAATCACCTTTCTTATCAGTCAACACATCTTCACCAGCATCTTCCGCATCTTTTTCCAGCCATTCTTCCGCTTTAGATCCGACCACTTTTTTCTTTCCTGAATCATTTTCTAATGAGTCATCATAATCAGCATCATCCTTCTCCTCTCCTTCATCTTCATCATCGTTATCACTAGCATCATCGGCTTCATCAACAAATCCCTCTTCATCATCGCCGTCACGTGAAGTTTCTTCATCATTATCATCCTTAGCTTCTTTTCCCTCTTCTTCTTCTTCTTCATCATCTAATGAACTACTGGTAGAAAGGGACGCAGAATCGAGAGTAGATTCATTGCCTTCTTCATTCTCTACATCTCCTTCTTCTTCTTCATCACCACCATCAGCTTCATCTTCATCTTCACTGAATACTTCATCATCATCATCATCAATGACATCATCCCCGAAATCATCATTATCACCTTGTCTCCTTCCTCCTCTTCCTCTTCCACCCTTCAACTCCATCCTTCTCCTCGTCTTTTCAACCGACTCTCCATTCTTCAAAGCTCTTTTACCATCCAATTCTTCTTCATCATCATAAACATAATCATCATCATCACTACTATCTTCATCGTAATCTTTTTCTTCTTCTTCATCACCAACAACGGTAAACTCATCATCATCATTATCATCATCATCATCATCATCATCATCATCATCATCATTCTCCACCTTCACCATGAAGCTAGCGTCAGCTGAGTGGTAGGCGTGCAAAGATTTCTCTGTGGGGTGATCAGGGTTGAGGGGGAATCAAAAATGGAAGAAACAGAAAAAAAATAGAAAATTCAAAAATTCAAAAGGACTAAGGAGCGAAGTCATCAAAGTACTTGTACGGAAAACCCTAACGAAACAAAAACGTCATTTTTCAACCAATCGACCGATTTTGTTTTTGATGTACTTCTGTGTCTTCCTGGGCAGTTTGTCGAGGAGGGACAGTGCTTGGACCAAGTGTCTATCGAGTGATGAGATGTGGTTTGCCGATCGTTGCCTGATCGTTTCGGCGTAGGCGGCTTCGGTGTGGTTGTAGTGGCGGATGGTGTGCAGTCGGTCCTTGTGCAGCGCCTTGATGAACTTCTCGAGCGTCGTTACCACTCGCTTTGGGTCGGCCTGTGGTGGTGGTTGTTGTGGTGGTGGTGGTTGTGGTGGTTGTGGTTGTGGTGGTTGTTGTTGGTGGTTGTTGTGGTGGTTGTTGTGGTGGTTGTTGTGGTGGTGGTTGTTGTAATGGTGGTTGTTGTGGTGGTGGTTGTTGTGGTTGTGGCTGTGGTGGTGGTGGTTGTTGTGGTTGTGGTGGTTGTTTGTGATTGTTGTGGTTGTTGTGGTGGTAGTTGTTGTGGTGGTGGTTTTTGTTATTGGTGGTTGTTGTTGTAGTTGTGGTGATAGTCATGGCTGTATTTGTAATGGCATTTCGAAAAAATCGTCAATTAAAATTTGAAATAAATCTGAGAAAAAAACTTGCACACACTTCTTGCTCTCTCCCTATTTCCTCTCCCCCTCTCCTCCTTTCATTCCTTCTTATACTTAATCTCCCTCTTATTTCCCCACATTTCATCTCCTCCCGCCTCACCATACGAGTGTTGTCGGGGGCAAAGGTGCTTTCCCGCGCCTCCTGCAGTTTCCGACTGACCACTTGCTCGTGCAGGTGTGACAGTTGCAACTTCTCGACACTGTTCTCAACTCTTTCCGCATCCAACATTTTCCGAAAACGCTGTGGGTGGAGGATGGATAGATGGATGGATGGATAGATGGATGGATGGATGGATGGATGGATGGATGGATGGATGGATGGATGGATGGATGGATGGATGGATGGATGGATGGATGGATGGATGGATGGATGGATGGATGGATGGATGGATGGATGGATGGATGGATGGATGGATGGATGGATGGATGGATGGATGGATGGATGGATGGATGGATGGATGGATGGATGGATGGATGGATGGATGGATGGATGGATGGATGGATGGATGGATGGATGGATGGATGGATGGATGGATGGATGGATGGATGGATGGATGGATGGATGGATGGATGTATGGATGGATGGATGGATGGATGGATGGATGGATGGATGGATGGATGGATGGATGGATGGATGGATGGATGGATGGATGGATGGATGGATGGATGGATGGATGGATGGATGGATGGATGGATGGATGGATGGATGGATGGATGGATGGATGGATGGATGGATGGATGGATGGATGGATGGATGGATGGATGGATGGATGGATGGATGGATGGATGGATGGATGGATGGATGGATGGATGGATGAATGGGGGTTAAGTGGGTGTGAGGATGGATGGATGGATGGGTGGAATGATAGATGGGTGGAAGTATTGATGGATGGATAGGGTTTAAATGAGTTTGAGGGTGGTGGGGGGTTGATTGCATGTCTGGGTGGCGAAGTGCTGGTAAGTGGATGGTTTGCTAGGTGAAAAAAAGTTGAAAAAAGTTTGTTATTCGAATATAATATATTGAAATATTATTTAAATATAATTTCTGAACTTATTACTTTTTTATTATATTCAAATGAGCGGGAAAAGACGCACGCAAGAGTGAGGACGGACGCGGAATGAGGTTAACGAATGCAAGGTGAGCCTGTCACGCGAGTGAAGGCAGTGTTTGTGAGTGGAAATTGAAAACGAGGTTCAAAAAGCGAGCAATCTTGCGCTCCGTTTCAAGTGGACTTGAGGTTTACGACGGTGCCCGCTTCTTTATGACTTTCGGATTAATGTGGCTGCTACATTTTTTGAATGTTTTCCTGCAACACGCATAAAGCACAAGCGGTTGAGTTTCTCGAAGTAAGAAAGAATCTTGACTGAATTTTGCGAAGTAAGCTTTGGAAAATTGAAACAAATCTCAAAGAAATGCGAGTAATTATGTGAGGTTTTCCACGATTATTTCTCGACTCATTATTTCAAATTTAATCTGAGGCCATTTATGTTTAAGCATTTGAAATAATGTAACAGTATCTTGTAAGGACAACAGGTGTGGAAGCGATTAAGCATTAAGAACGTATGTTGCAATGCAACATTGTTTCATCGCATTAAAAGGCAAACGAAAGGAGGACGGAATTTGAAAACATAAATTCAAAAGAATAGTTGACAAGATATTAGAGCCGAAGTAGATTTTCAACTGTAATATAGTTAAATATTAATTTTTTATTTTACTTTTAATATTATTGAAATGATGTGACGGTTTGAAGCATGTAGGAATGTCGCATTGTAAAGTAATTTTGCATTAAATAAATATTTAATATTCTGTTTTTTGCGTAAATACTACATATAGTGCATGCGTACTAGAGGTCGGACCTGGACGATTTTTCATTCCCGGTCCCGTCTCGTTCCCGAAATTTGTTTTCCCGTCCCATCCCGTTCCCGATGGGACATCAGAATTTTGATTCCCATCCCGTCCCGTTCCCGAAATTTGTTTTCCCGTCCCGTCCCGTTCCCGCAACTCGATTCCCGGTCCCGACCCGTTCCTGAAACTTTTTTTTATTTTTTCATTATCGCTACCGTTTTCACTGGTCCCAAACTTGCTAGTTCTAACATTTCTTAAAATTTATTATTTGAAAGTCAGAGAATATTTCTTTTAAAAAAATTAAAAAAACACTATTTAAATTTCAAATATTTATTGAAATGAAATTATTGAAGTTAGTCATTGTTTTTGACTAATTCAATCAAGTCTTTATTGCTTTTCACACGGGTTAAACCGTTAAGAATTTCAGCTTTCAAATTAGATGATTTTGGGTCTAAAGTTAAACGACCAGATATTGAAAAATTCAGTTCACAGGGAATATAACTTGCAGATATACTAAACAAAATTTTGGCTACTTCTTGTAGTATTTTAAAATTGCTCATTTTACTCCAATAAACCAAAACATCTTTATAATCTTCAATTTTTTTGTGACGTATTTGCACAATTCATCCTCTTCTGAATTTTTTTCTTCGTTCATTATTATTAATTCTTCAATAATGTTAGAAATATTTTTTTGACAAAATTCTTATTCTCCACAACTGCAAATATAAAATCATTCGTATAATTTGATAGTAGAATAATTTTATTATAATTTTTACGTTATAAAAACAAACATAATAGGTCTAAATAACCATCATTTGATTTATTTCTCAACGGCACTGCAGCTTGGTCTGGCTGTACAGAATAGAATTAAATTTTCTCTAATGAAAGTCTTGGTTTTTATTTCTTTCCTATCCCAAACTTTTTTCCAATTATTCTTTCATACTGGGGATGCAACAGACATGCTGTCATATGAATAAGATCAATGGCATCTTTTCTTTTGTCGAAATGATCAACTGAGCAATCATTTAGAAATTAATCATTCAAATTCAAAGTATTAATTTATAAAAGTAAAATAATTTAACTGGCCATTTTGATTTAATCTGAAAAGGTTTCATCATCACCCATTTGTTCTAATCTCCCTAATCTTTGGATTCACCGTAACAACTTCAAATGTAGTGTTGGAGATTTTGACATTGGCAATGGTGGCTTCGTTATACATTTCTATTGCATTTAATACTTATTTCAAGTACGGAGTATCGATGAAATAAAGATTTTCCATGTTTAGAAGTTTTCTGAAAAAACATTGTTAAAGAATCCAATCCCAATAACTGTTATTCCCGTTTTTCCCGTTCCCGATTTAAAAGTTGATTCCCGTTCCCGACTTTTCCCGTCCCGAAATTAATTTTTATTCCCGTTCCCGCGGGAGTCCCGCAGGTACCCGCGGGTACCCGGTCAGATCGGGTACCCGGTCCGACCTCTAATGCGTACAGACAAATTGATTACAGATGTGTTATTTATAAGAGTCTAGATAAGATATTCTGAATAAAAAGATTTTTAATACATAAATTATACAGTGCTAAATCAACTTCTAAAACAAAGATTAAAATGATTTACAAGCGGACATTCATAACACTAATCAATGCATAAGCTTGCTTTTTATTACCAGGAAAAAAGAATAAATTAGAGAAAGAGAATGTTAAATTATGGCGTGCAATATTGGCATGCAATCTCAACTGATTTATACGGGAGGAAGCATAAAGATGGGTCGATCGCCGGCAAGAAGAGACGACTTTTGAGCGCTTTATGCGACCGAGGAAATGCCTGGTGAATGATTGAGTGGAGGTGAGACGAAGTAGTCGCAGTCTTTTTATTTAAATCTTTTTATTTTATTTATTTAGTATAGCAGTGTCGCGAGAAAGAGGTGTTTGCAGAATGCCATTGTCAGTTCTTTTTGCAATTTGGAGCCTTTTGAGTGAGCGCCCCCCTTGCCACCTCTGACTTTCAGCGGAAGACATTTTCAAAAAGTCATCTCCGAATTCATCGTCGTCGTTAACGTCGTCGTCGTCGTCATCATCATAATCATCCACATCATTATCGCCATCATCACCATCATCATCATCAGCATCATCGCCATCACCGCCATCATCATCATCATCACCTCATCAATGGTTTCTACGATCTGCTTGAAGTGCGCTGGGTTGCCGTGTTTGCGAGTTCTCATCCGAGCCTCCCACCTGCTCTTCTGCAGCTGTGGTGGTGGTGATGGTAGTAGTAGTGGTGGTGGTGCTGCTGGTAGTAGTAGTGGTGGTGGTGGTGGTGATGGTAGTAGTAGTAGTGGTGGTGGTGGTGGTGGTGGTGATGGTAGTAGTAGTGGTGGTGGTGGTGATGGTAGTAGTGGTGGTGGTGGTGGTAGTAGTAGTGGTGGTATTGGTTGTAGTGCTGCTGGTAGTAGTAGGGATGGCTGTGGTGATAGTAGTTGTGATGGTAGTTGTTGTGGTTTTCGTTGTTATATAATAGCTTTTGTAATAGGAGAAACTTTAGAATGTGATGTACTGTAAAATTAATGGTTTATTGGGTTGTGCTTGTAGGAACAGTAATGATGATAGTAGTGGTGAAAGTAGTGGTGATGATAGTTGTGGTGAAAGTAGTGGTGATTATAGTTGTGGTGATGATAGTAGTAGGGATATTTGTTGCGAAATCCTTTGAAAGTATTATCAAAGAAGGATTGATAGGCGTCGCACGGCTGGAGTCTTGCGACTTTGCAGGCCGCCAAGGAGGTAATTATTTAAGCGTATATTGCTCTCTGAAAGATCTATTCTGCAGCTAGGATATCATTAAGATTATTAAATTACATTAAGAGCTTAAAAAGTATGGAGATAAATATTATATAATGTTATTTTACTCAATGTTAATTTGATTATTCAGAAATATAAAGAAATTTATATTGAACTATTAAAAAATAAAATTGAATTAACACAAAATTATTTATTTTTCGAAATAATTGCGTTAAAAATAGTTCAGAAAGTTCAAAATATCCTTTTGAAACTTCGTGAAAGCTATTTTGCGATTAATGCACTTCTTTTGGAGACTTTTCAAGACTTCTTTTCTTGCCATTTGTAAACAAATTTAAAATATAAATTACCGAGTATTTAAAATAAAGAGAAAAAACTTTCTTTACTTTTAAGCCTCTTAACAGTATTGAAGCTAATGCTTAAAGTATAGTCTCAACATAAAAATAAAATGAGATTCGATTTAGCGACCATAAAAGTGTTTGTAACTCTTCGGATTCAAAAGGCAACATTCTTTCTAATTTCAGTTTAAATTGAAAAATATCTAAGAAATGTTTAAAACTCTATAGAAAAGATATTAACAACTCTCTACAGAGCTCTGAGAGGTCGTCTTATGACACTAAACTGCATGGATTCGTGGAATATGGATAAAATGCAGATTTAAAATGGGAAAAACGCTAAAATTTACTTTTAAAATTTCTGAAAAGATTTTGAGATATAAAAATGGTTGAAGGGTTGTTTTATGTGGAACTGTGAAGGGTCCGTGGGAACGAAGTTTTGACAGGTCTGAGACGATTCGATCGCTGGAATCGATGGGAATTCGAAATGGGTGCAGGATTGACTTGAATTGATACTGAACTCACAGTGATAGACAGAAGGATTTTTAAAGTTTCAAGAATAAATAATCGAATTGTTTTAAAATATTTTTGCGTAAATATTTATAAACAGAGATGGATTTAGATTTTTTTTTGGGTGCAAGCATGTGTGTGTTATGGAAACTTGAGTGACTAAGGTAAAGTTTATTTTATAAACGATGCTTCCAAAGTTATTTAAGTATGTGTAAGTGTGCTCAATAAGCCCTGCTTATATATGTTGTCAGTTAGAGATCTGATGATGCTATCTACAGCAACCACTGGATTCAAAAACCCTTAAACTCTTAACAACAACAACCAATACCATCTCAACTACTACTACCTCAGCTATCTGAATGCAAAACTGATGTTGAAACATTCGACAGATTACCCTAACAGGTGAAAACATTTGTTTCTTGAAAAATTAAAAAATATGGATCTATAATTTATTTTGGCGTCCAGAAAACAAACGTTCGCACGAAATACGATGCTTCATTTTCTGAAAAAATGAGAAAAAAACAATAGAATAAAGTAAATAAAAAACTTAATTTTGAAACGTTTTACGAAAAAATGTCTGAAATATAAAAGCAAACAGTATAAAAAGCTTTTAGGGGAAATGATGAGTCGAATGCAAGAGAGGTGTTAGATTTTTATGCCCCTGCTAATACCTCTGTGGTCTGGTGCCTCTATCGCTAAGAAGCATCGCTGAAGTAAATTGCCATGCAGAATAAAGTATTGAGAGATAAAATAAATGAAGATGGTTTAAAGATATGCATAAAAATCTCAAAAATGTGTTTTTAAACAATAAACAATGATTAAAAATATAAAAATAAACGATTCGATAATTAAAAATTAAATGCGTGTAGAAAGATTGGGAGAAAGTTTATTTCGTGAAAAGATTCAAAGAAAAAGGCTGCAAGGAGGGATGGCACTTTCTTGTAGGCGATGTTTCTCCTGCATAATGTTACAAGGAAATGCATGCTAGAGCGATGACAGACATTGAGGTAGTTGTATTATATGTGTTTCTGCGTGTGTACCCTTTTATGTGTTTAGGGGTATGTGTATGAATATGTGTGTTTTTGCGTGTACATATGTGTGTTCACTTGTACTTGTGTGTACTTGTGAATGCATTAGTACATATAAAATTGACATCACAGAGGTTTTTGGGGGATAATGGCAGAATATTGAGTGGTCGATTGAGTTTGAGTAGACCTTAAGAGACATTAAAATGCATCTGCAAGTTATTGGCGTTAGGAAGGCCTATTGTGAGAATGAAGAGTAAGAAGTGGAAAAGCACCAAAACAAACACACCCCTGTTTACCGCTAAGTAACCAGTCAACTTCTCACAATCAGCGCCCGCGTTTATAATTCCACAGAAACGATTTGGAATGCTGACCTGCAAGGATGGAGTGTGTAATGTTTAAAATAAGTAAAACCGTCACTTAGAAACGGAATAAGTAACTATTTTCAAACAAATTATTGGATCTATGAATAGTTTCTTGAGCATTTTAAAATAAAATATGATAACATATTTCAATTTCAATTTAGTGACTTTTATATGACTTGATAAAAACAATCGTCGTGAAGAACATTGTCTAGAAGGAAATCCTCAAACTCGGGCATGAAGATTATGAAGTAGAACATCACTGCGATGAGCAGGAGGAGGCTGTACATGAGTTTCGCCGAGGTGGACTGCTTGATGGGCGGCAGTTTCGAGCAGCACAAACTGCAGCTGTCCCTCGCGAAAAGACAACGAATCTACCAAGTGTTTGAGAAATAGTTTTGATTAAATTTTGATTATCATTATTAATATAATTTAAAAGATTAAATTTCGTTTATCTTACTTACTTGCGTTAGGCAGACTGAAGGCATAGTCTTGTTTTAGACTAGAATGTTTGAACCGTAAAACTTCAATACCTTCCAATAATAATAATAATAATGAAGGTGAATTTAAAAACATTAAAGTTCATCAAAGCAATAAAGACATAAAGTAAACTATGACATTTAATTCAAGTAAAAGTGAAATTTTATGTTTTAAAACCTCTTATATATATATCTTGAAAACTAATAAATTTATGTGAAAATATTATTTCAAAATGATTTTTTCATCGTCTCTCACCTATTTGGTGGATGCCATGCTTATCATTTGTATTTAAACGATTCAAATACATTGAACGGTAGCCAGGAAATGTACCTTTAATTTGTAAATTTTTGCTTTTACTACCTCAAATCTGTGAATAATTGTTGGTTTGAAACACCATAAAAATTTAGCGACAATGAAGCGATTATTATATTTGGGCGTCCGCTACCTTAACTCTACTGTTTGAGACCCTCAGAAGGCGCTACAAGTAATAGTGTTCACAAAGACTCATTTGAAATCTTCTAATTTTCTTTTCTGTTTCATCCTCATCGTCTTTCTCTTGACAACTTTCTTCATCTTTTCACCATTTTATCCTCGACTATTAATAGAATATTTATAGATTAACGTTTCTATAAATGAATAAATGCGATCAAATAAAATATAAAATTGCCTTAAAATCCTTATGACTTATAAGCCTTAAAAAACAAAATTTTAAAAATTACATTAATTTTTAACGAGCTTATTTAGTTTCGAGGTAGCGTTTGTGATTTTGAAGTAGGTGTCAATTTATCTTCAAGGAAAAAAGAACACACTGAATACTTCAATGGGGTGACCAGCGTCAATGGATTATCCATTAATTATAAATAGGCTAATTAAAAAGCGTGAGGAGCGAAAGATTATTTTCAATCATCGTCACTGTCATCTTCATCTTCATCGTCCTTTTCATCTTTTCCACTTTCCTCTGAATCGTCTTCTGAGTCTGAAGATCCTTTCAAAGCTGACACACAGGCAAGGACAAAGGCGGCAACGACGAAGATGATGAAACACACCCAGCAGACGAGAATCTTTGCAGCCGCAGGCAACCAACTCGTATCCAACAAGTTGACCTCGTTCTTTTGCGGCCTGCAAACGAATTTATTGGTGTTACTTGAAGGGATTGAAAACGGTGATTCTGATCCTAATTAGCTGTTAAAAGAGAAAGAAAGAGGATTTAGCATATGAACATTTCAGGATACTACTTGAAGTTGGGGACATGAAAAGACTGACTTGAACCAGTTGGTGAGTTGTGACACGATGAAGAAGGAAGCGAGGATGAAGATGAAGTGGAAGGTGGGGTAGTTGTAGGTCAACTGCTCATGCTCGTTGTGATCACCTTCTGACCACCCCTGCGTCTCACTGTCATTGTGGAGGAGAAGGAAAGGACTGACTAAAACTCTGAAGTGTCTAATAATGAATAGTCAAGTAATATGTGTTAATCGGTGAAATGAATCATAATATAAGATAATATATTAAATTTATACAATGTATATTATACATGTTTAGCCTAACATTATTCACATTTATTCTTTTTACTTTATTATAAATAAAGAATAGAAAAGATTTTTTGACTAACATTTCTTTTTGCAGCAGAGACATATTCTGAAGAACTAAAAGCAGAATAAAAAAAGAATTATATAAATAGAGTTAAAAACAAAAACGAGCAGTTTTCAGTGCTTTTAAAACAAAATAGCTTTTGAGTAATTTATTTAATACAAATAATGATTGAAAAAAAGTTACAAAATGATCACTAACAAGTCTTTGGTTTCTTAAACACCTAAATCGTTGAGAATTCTTAGAAAAATCTAAACTGGAAAGTTTGAATATGTGTAAAAACTATGAAAAATAAGTATCAAAACCAGCTCAAACAATAGCTTATCTTAAGTGAGTTTCCTATTTTTATCAAATTTTCAATTATAGAAACATTTAAAATGCCACAAAACTTAAATCGGACTCCACACACCTGCTAGCAATGACCAAGCAAAACATGAAGGCATTTGATAAGATCGTATAAACCAATGCCTCAGGTTTGGTTACAGTTAAGCTCTCACTGATGCTTCTCATCGTCAAATGACAAGAAGCTAGGTTTAATGTTTCATTATTGATTGAAACAAACATATCCGAGAAGGTGAAGGAAGAATTTGAGAAGTCTGTGTGTGTGTGTGTGTGTATGTGTGTGTGTGTGTGTGTATGTGTGTGTATGTGTGTGTGTGTGTGTGTGTGTGTGTGTGTGTGTGTGTGTGTGTGTGTGTGTGTGTGTGTATGTGTGTGTGTGTGTGTGTGTGTGTGTGTGTGTGTGTGTGTGTGTGTGTGTGTGTGTGTGTGTGTGTGTGTGTGTGTGTGTATGTGTGTGTGTGTGTGTGTGTGTGTGTGTGTGTGTGTGTGTGTGTGTGTGTGTGTGTGTGTGTGTGTGTGTGTGTGTGTGTGTGTGTGTGTCTGTGTGTGTGTGTGTGTGTGTGTGTGTATGTGTGTGTGTGTGTGTGTGTGTGTGTGTGTGTGTGTGTGTGTGTGTGTGTGTGTGTGTGTGTCTGTGTGTGTGTGTGTGTGTGTGTATGTGTGTGTGTTTGTGTGTGTGTGTGTGTGTGTGTGTGTGTGTGTGTGTGTGTGTGTGTGTGTGTGTGTGTGTGTGTGAGTGTGTGTGTGTGTGTGTGTGTGTGTGTGGGTGTGTGTGTGTGTGTGTGTGTGTGTGTGTGTGTGTGTGTGTGTGTGTGTGTGTGTGTGTGTGTGTGTGTGTGTGTGTGTGTGTGTGTGTGTGTGTGTGTGTGTGTGTGTGTGTGTGTGTGTGTGTGTGTGTGTGTGTGTGTGTGTGTGTGTGTGTGTGTGTGTGTGTGTGTGTGTGTGTGTGTGTGTGTGTGTGTGTGTGTGTGTGTGTGTGTGTGTGTGTGTGTGTGTGTGTGTGTGTGTGTGTGTGTGTGTGTGTGTGTGTGTGTGTGTGTGTGTGTGTGTGTGTGTGTGTGTGTGTGTGTGTGTGTGTGTGTGTGTGTGTGTGTGTGTGTGTGTGTGTATGTAAAAGTTCAGTAATAAAAAAAAAGAAGAAATATTTGTTTTATAAAAAGAATGAAAAAAAATCATTCTAAAATGATATTATAAACATAAATAAAGTTTAAACTTGAAATTAAAACGATATTTTATAATCACTTTTGACCTTTGGTGTAGGGCGATTCGCTTACGGCTTGCCACGTGAAGTACATGATGTTCAAGGACACGAAAGTTGCTGCCATCAGGCCTAGTGACCAATCTGTTCGTGTCAAAGAAAATTACTCGTTTTTTTTAAAAAAAATCGAGAAAAAAAATGTTGAAAGAAAAAAATGATGAGGAAGAGAGAGAGAAAATTTGATACAAAGAGGTTTGATACAGGATAGGAAAAAGAAGATAAAAATACAAAATAAATCTCAGATTATAGATATTGGTCAGTTTCTTAAGCAGACCAAAACTTCGAATTCTATTCGAAAATATAATAGAAACCGTTTTAAAATTTAAGCAAAATTTCAAAATTAAAGACTTTTAAACTTACTTTTATAGATAAATTGAAAAATAAAACTGACTTAGTAAGGCAGAAGGTCGTTTTCAAATCCAAATATAAAAAAAGCTTACTTTTTCGGGGGAACGGGAGCAGCGTGAGCAAATACATTGCGGTGCATAAGCCAGTGTTCACGCCAATGAAGAACTTGTGTTCGTAGCATGATCCGTGTTGAGTGTACAGTTTGAAGAGCCTCACCACAGTTATAAGCAGCCACACGAACATTATAGTGACGAAGGCCCACTTTGCTAGGGATGAAAAGGGTGGAAAACTTTTTTTTTCCAACTTTTAAAAATCATTAATTTATGTTCTTTAAAATGATTAATTTTGCAATATAAATCTTCTTCATAGCATTAAACCATTTAGCAACAAAAATCTTCAAATCAGTTTTAAAAAAGTACTGACATTTTAAAGCTTGTTCCTAATCATGCACCTATTTGCCATTTTGGGTTCGCATTTTCATCTTCAGCGCTCTTTATTTTCTTTTTCCTGATGATTTTGACCTCTTTAAGTGAATGAAAATAAACTGAAAACTGAAAGCTTTATGAAAATAAATCATTAAAAATTCTAAAAATGTATAAATAGACATTTTCTTACCAATATCTTTCTAGTCTGTATCCTTGGTTCATCAGGAAAAAGAGCGGAATGAGAATAAATACTAATCCGCCTAGTGGAGAAGCGAATAGTTTGGTACGGGTTTAAACAAATAAAAATAAAGAAAGTTGATGTAAACATTTTCAAAGATCATTTAATCGATCACCTTCGCCAAAAACACTTTCTGGTACTAGAGGGAAAGATAGGAAGTAGGCAGAAAGAACAAAACCGATTTTAAAACCCCAAAATCTTTTTATTTAATGATTAAAATTTAAAAATTAGTTGTTAAAAATACCTTTACTCACAATAAAAACTTGTTTTATATAAACTAACCCATTGTGGAAGTCAGCCCTCAAGTTATTGGCGTTAGGAAGGCCTATTGTGAGAATGAAGAGTAAAGAGTGGAACAGTACCAGAACAAACACACCCCTGTAGACCGCTTGGTAGCCTGTCAACCTCTCACACTTGGAGCCCGCATTTAGCTTTTGACAAATACTTCTGAGTTGGTCGTTAAAAGATTCTGGGTGATGAGTCAGTATGTGAGCTTTCGAGTTATACCAAGCTATATACTTTTTTTTGTTCAAGTTTTTCACATATGAAAAAGAAAAAGTAATGTAAAAACGTTGTTACTAACATATGTTGAGATTAAGTTTTCAATATCTGGTGAAAGTGTCAAACAAAAGTCTATGAGAGCCATAAAGAGAATAAAGCTATACATCATCTTAGCAGAAGCTGACTGCTTGATGGGTGGGAGGCAGAAGCAGCAGAAACTGCAGCTCTTCCGTCTAAGAAGACAACAAAACTTTAAATTGAAAGAATCGATTTTATTTTTAAAAAATTATTAATTCATTTTCTTTGCTTGAGTTATCAAAAAGAAGTTGGGCATCTTTTTTGAAATTTCAATGGAAGGCTGAGTTTAAATGCAGGAAGATATTGAATAAATGATTCTTTCTAAGGAATAAGAAAAGTAGTGAATTTTTACAATTGAAAATTGATCAAAAATTGAAAAGTCAACATAAATAAAAGTAAGCTATGACATTTATTTATTAGCAAAAGTGAAATTTAAGTTACTTTTTTAATACGATTTTTAAAGGATCTTATGGAAGTATCTAGCAATAGACCAGGGGCGGCGATCTGCGGAAAATCTTGGGGGGGTCCTCCCCAAGGTTGGAATCAAAGAACCGGTATCGGCCAATACAGTATCAGCGATACTATTTAGTATTGTTTGCTGTATTGATCATTCTTTTTGTATCAACTATGAATATTTGTATCGCCAAACATTAAAAAAAAGCTCGATACTCAATAAAAATACTTTTCTATTGCCACTTTAAACGATTTGAAGAAAAACAATAGCGATTTTAATACCTTTTATCATTGGTCATCTATATAAATTCAATTACAATTAAATTCATAAACTAGCCATCAACCCTATCAATATCAAAACCACCACTCTAAAAATATAACCACGTTCCACGAGTTTGAAAAAAAAAAAACTTTCTTTTAAAGTTTTTAGCGATTTTAGAAAAAAAATAATTAGGTTTTGCATTGCGTACTTAGAGATTCAATTAATGTTATTCTTATATTCTTTCATTCATTTACTTTATATGTTTTTTTTCCAATTATTTTATGAACGACTAAAGAAAACGTTCCACAAATTCTTTCATTATTTTGAAAAATCTATTTATCAGTTCTTTTTGTAAAAAAATAAATTTGCATCCATATGCCTATGTCCCAATAAAATAGTGAAATTCCTTACAATAGCGTCAAATCTAAGAATAAATGAATAATAATTAAATGTCCGGACAACCTGGTTTTTACAGTCATCATATTATAGAATTATATATAAATGTCAAGTCACTAAAAATTTGAATATCAATATAACATAAATATGAAGCATAACTAACTAGGTAGACCATGAATAAATCTGTATTCATTTTGTTGATGAAACTCTAACGATAAATAAACAATTTATTTGGTTAGCCAGTCCAACAGACAGATAAATATACACTCTGGGTAAAAAAAAACATGCCGCTATATATTTGTATATAACTTTGGAAAATATAAAGCGATTTTTACTTTTTATCACTATTTGACTCAGAAATGAATAAGGAACAAGATTTAAGAAACATTTACCTTGTGAAACTGAAACAAAGATGAAAATATCGAAAAATGTCATGTAAAAAACATGAAAGAAAGTATTAACAAATGTCAAAAAAATTGTAAAAAAATTAAAACCTTAAAAAAAATTTATTACATTTTTATGTGTTTTACATTACAGTCTTCGCTATTTTCTCACTTTTTTTTACTTTCACTAGGTGAAGATAATACATATTAAAGGAATCTAAATAAATTTTATAACATCTATTTTTCCATTCATTTCTGAGTCAAATAGTTTAAAAAATTACAAATCGGTTCAAATTTGCCAAAGTTTTAAACAAATATACAATGGCCCATTTTTTATAGCCCACAGTGTATATTCAGATGACATACCCTCTCTGTCTGTTCTTCTAACCTCTCCCCACAGCTCGCTAACTAATTTCCAAAAAGACCCCTCCGAATGTCTGACTGACTGGCAAATTCTTCTTCTAGTCTTTTTAAATCTAGACTGTCAAGTATATCCTGATGTGCATGACAAACGGCCAGTGAATTCAAGCGAGGCTGTGTCATAGTTGCACGCAATCAAGTTTTAAAACGCCGCAAAGCAATAAATGACCTCTCTGCTGTACACGACGTTGCTGGAGGCACAAGCATCAACCGGATCAGACGTTCAACTTGAGGAAACAGATGTCTGACTTCGGGATCATAGCTTGCATTTTTTGCGCTTATGCTAAAGTTCTGTATTCATTCTGGTCTTTAAACATAGCTAACTGTGAAAAAAGACTAGTTGCATTTAGCTAATGATACTGCTTGCAAATATCACCAGTTAGCAACATTGTATCCAGTTGCAAGTATGAACGCAAACCAGGAGAATCTCGATTGAACCTTTCTGTGAGTTGCATGATTGCAATGTTTATGACAGCGTAATATGCTGCTCGATAATGTTCCTCTGGTTTTGTTGCTACATAAGCTGGGCCTAGCCCACAATACTTTTATGGCGGCTTTTGCACCCGAGGTACAGAAATCGGCTCAAGATCATATGCCAAAACCATACTGGTCGCTGCAACCATTCCACTGACCTTGGCACTTGCTCACTGCAACGACTTTTTTAACTGTTCCAGAAGTGAAAACACCAAAACAACTAGCTTGAGAGCCAGTGTAGTAGTGTCCTGTTGAAAAAAAGCTTCGAGCCTTTTTAGCTGTTTCATCAGCAGTATCAATGGTAGCAAATGATTCCAAGTTCCACTTCATATTGTTCAAGCCCAGAAGACACTGCAGATACTCTAACCAGCCATCTTGTAGGACAAAGAAGTTTTATACTATACTTTTCATTCAGTGGCTCATCAGACAAGTCAGTTATAAGAGACACTAAAACATCATTAAACTGCTTCTTGAACTTCCTTGAACGATTGTAAAAAGTACCTAACTCTTGGACAAACTGAAGTGAATTGCTCACAAAGGGATTTGCGGCAGCTGTGTGCTAGGCTACAAGATTTTCACAGTGTGCAGAACAGTGGAAAAACAATGCAAGCGGATGCTTACTGCTGATAATAGTCTGACAACCGTTAAATCGGCCGTTCATGTAAACAGCGCCGTCATAAGTCTGAGCCCTGAGATTTTCTATGGGTAGCATTATTCGGATCAGAAACTCTTTTGTTACAGCAGATAATTTTTGTCTGGTCGTGTCTGGTGGGCTGAATAAACCAATAAACTGTTCCTTAATATTAAGAGCTTCATCAAAAAAACGAATGCATATCGATTCCTGCTCTAACCCATTGCAGTCTTGTGTGCCGTCAACCATAACACCAAACTGGCTTGATTCGGCATTAACAGTGCACACTGTGTTTCTAACGATAAAATGAACTAAAAGCATCAGCATTTTATTTTTGCAGTCATGTGATATGAAACTTGTAGTTTGATTTAACCACAACTTTAGTTAATGTTCGAAGCCTTTTGAAATTCATTAACTTTGGTTCATCTAAAAATTGAAAGGGTCGATATTAAGGTAGACCTCAGAACCCCCTATGAACAACGCCCATGCAAAATAAGCAACACAATGTGAATGATTTTTTTATAGTATACAATTTATACAAATGTCAATCTGTCTGTTTGCATAAAGTGAACCGATATTTTCTGAAAACATCCTGAATGTCTGCTTGCGAAAATTGAAAATTCAGAAATTTAATTTTCTATAAATACAATTCATTAATTTAAATCCATAAATATAAAAAGAAGAGTAGGTGGAGGAGTATTTGAGTAAGAAAAGAATAATTTTGCTTCAGACAGCTATCACTATAACTACGCCTACCCAAAGTATATTACTGAATAAAAATTCTGTTTCATGCTATGGTTGACGATTATGCTTGTATTAATATAAGAGTTAAGAAATTATTTTATTTGAAAAATTGAAGGGGGTCCTGGGGTCCATGTTAAGATGGACCCCAGGACCCCCTAGCATCGCTGCCCATACATACTCACAATGTATTACTGTATTAGCATTTCTTTATCCCATGGTTGACAATTAGGCTCGTATCAAAATGAGAGTTGAGAAATGTGTATTTTTAAAAGAGTGAGGGGGTCCTTATAAAGGTGGACCCCAGGACCCCCTTAGGATTCCCGCCTACGCCATAGAGATAAAAAGAAAAGTAGATGAAGGAGTATTTAATTAAGCAAAGAATATTTTTTTAGACAGCTATCACTATAACTACACATACTCACAATCTATTACTCTATAAAAATTCATTTTTAGGCCATGATTGACGATTATGTTCATATCAAAATTTAAAAAATTAGATAAAAAGATTGGAAAAAAGTGGGGGAGTCCACATTAAGGTGGACCCCCCCACTAAAAAATCGCCGCCCATGCTATAGACTATTTATACATTTAAAAATTATTATCTAAAAAATATATTAGTTATTAAATGTCTAAATTGATAAATAAAATTAGAAAAAGTTCGTTGAAAGGGTTAAAAATTATTTAAAACGGGCTTTTCTATAAAAAAATAGCAACTAAATGGGCAAATAGGAATAAAATAGGGCTGCAAATTTTGAAATCATAAACGGAAAGTTTCATGAATATCCACTGCTATAATGTCTGCTATGATCGCCCTCGTGATCATAATCATCGTAATCATCGTAGTCATCTTCATGGTCCTCTTCATCTTCATATTCTTCACTTCTTTCGTGTTCGGAGTCTGATTGCCTTCTTTCAGTGGCGACAAAAGAGGGAACAAAGACAGCGACAACGAAGAGGATGAAGCCCACCCAGCAAGTCATTATCTTCACCACAGAAGGAACCCAGCTGATGTGGAAAATAGATCCCTCGGGACTGGAAATAAATGGTTTTTTGTTTGTTTAAATTAATAAAAAGAATATATAAAAAATTGTTTTAAACCAGAATTGAAAAGATGAAACCATAGATTTATTTTAAACACGTGAAGTTTGTTCAAAGAGATTAAATCTCCCGTGGGCAAATATTCAGCCACTACGTAAAAAATATTTGTGCGGTTGAATATTTATGTACATGCGCATCCCTTAGCTGTTGACGGGTTATTTGAGTATAGGATTAGAATTTTTTTATTCCATTTTTAGCTTCTCAAGTATACTTCCCGTTAATTCATAACCGCAGATGACTCAAGTATTCAAGAAACTTGCTAATATTGGAAGCATGAAAAGAGTGCAGGAGACTGACTTGAACCAGTTGGTGAGCTGTAGCATGATGTAGAAAGAGGCGAGGATGAAGATGAAGTGGAAGAAGGGGTAGTTGTAGGTGATGTGATGATGATCGTTGTACTTGACTTTCTGACCAGCTCTGCGTTTCATTTGAGTGGACACTGATGGTTGTGGTAAAAAAAGTTTAGAGAAAAAAGTCGAGTATTGGGTTATAAAGAGTTGAAAAGACTGCTCCAATTTATTTTATTTTAGTATTATTAGATATTTCTTAATATAACAATTGTTAGACAACTTTAAGATATCTTAGAAAATTCTTAGAGAATGAAGCTTGACTCACATTTCTTTTTGCCGCAGAGAAATAATATGTAGGACTAGGGTCAAGAAATATTTGAATTATTCGTTTTTAAATGAATTTTATTAATTTGCATACAATCAACCATATTTTAAATGTTTATTCGTGTATTAACTACATTTTGTTCATAAATTATAAAGATGAAGGACAATGATAAAAGGTTTTAAAAGCTCATGAACAAAACTTATTGTACTGATGAAATCCTTAAAAACAAAAAAGGATTGAAAAGTTATCACTCACAAGTTTTTTGTTCTTTAAGCATCGAATTCTTTGAGCACTCTCTGATATGCTTAAGCTGAAATTTTTTATATTTAGAAAAACTTTTTTTAAGTTCCAAAGCGCTTAAGGATGTGTGTTAATCATTTGATCGACCCTAATTCATTAATTATCTTTTCCGCAATAAATTATCCTTCAATCGTCAGCAAAACTCAACAAAATTCGAAACCAATTCGAAATAAGATGCTTCAATTCCCCCAACACGAAATAAAAGCTCCAAAAACACTCCATAAGAAGCACAAACCTGCTAGAAATCACCACGAGGAACATGAAAGAGTTTGCCAGCATAGAGTAAATCACTGACCACGCCTTCAACGCTGTCAAACCCTCATCAACCGTTTTGCTAATGCTTCTCACCGTCAAATGACAAGAAGCAAGGTTTAACGTTTCATTATTGACTGTAACAAACATATCCGAGAAGGTGAAGGAAGAATTTGAGAAGTCTGTGTGTGTGTGTGTGAGGCGAGATAAAATTAGAAAATGTCTTGAAATAAACAAAAGATCAATTTTTTTAAAATGGATATATTCTTTGAAGTGTGTACCTTTGGTGTAGGGCGATTCGCTTACGGCTTGCCACGTGAAGTACATGATGTACAAGGACACGAAAGTTGCTGCCATCGGGCCTACTGACCAGTCTGTTCGTGTCAACGAAAATTAATCGTTTTTATTCATCATTACATATAAAAATTCTAGCTCCGATACAATGAAGATGAAAAGAAAACAAGCTAAAAAGACATTTTTTTACAACTAGTTAAGACCAAAAAAACAATAAAGAGAAGCAATGATAGAAACAATGATAGAAACTTTCTATATCTTAGGCTAATAAGTAAGTATTAATAAGTCAATGGGTAAGTAAAACTATTTAAAATAGAGTGTTCTGCAAATGTACGGAGCCTTTACATGAAATTCAAAATGTATCAATCAATCAATCAATCAATCAATCACTAATGATTTGTATAGCGTCCTTTACTAAGTGAACAAAGGCGCTCTTCAAATAAATTTGTTAAATAAAACGGTTTTTAGACCATTACCAATATATGTATATATATAAATTAAAAAATATATATAAACACACGATCAACCTCAATAATCCAACCTCACCCTCCCCACCATGACAATCACCGCCAAAAAATCACTATCACCATAAATAAAAAATTCAATCATCACCACAATACCAACACTCATACCACAGCACAATCATTACCACATCATCCTCAAAACACAATCATCATTCTTCTCAATTTTCTGTCTTGCCACTGGTGCCGAGGCTGCGAAAGAGGGTGAAGGAGAAGTCCTTGCCAACGCTGGTACTGCTGCTGCTATGGAAAGCTTTCTCCTTTATCCTTTCTCCTTGAGCGCTTTGATTCCCTGCGGCCATCTTGGTCTGCTGCGGCCATTCTCGACAGATTCAAAATAACCAACATTTGCACTAAAAACATTCTAATTAATTAAATTTAATTTTTATTTAGACTTTAGATTCTAAAATTTTAATATATTATACCCAAAACCGTTTATTCCACAAATTTATTTGAGCGGCTGCCAAAATGGCAGCCGCTAACCAAAGAATATCAAATGTATCCAAGAATGCTCTAAATGAATGATTTTTGAAGTTAAATGTTTAGTTTAAACTTTAAAGATTGACAGCTCACAATAATTCCCCGCTTGATGTTGCTAAAAGTGGCCTGCTCATCCAGAAGCCGAAATATCAATGGCCATTAAAAACTGATTAAAAACAACTTAAAAGTTGTAAGTATATTTTATTAAAAGTTTTTGAATTTTATTCTGATAAAATTGTTATCCGGTATGATAAAAAACGACAAAGTCTCTAGATTAAGCGTGAGTTTTAATGTAAGCATCGGTGGTTTAGTGGTAGAATGCTCGCCTGCCAGGCGGGCGGCCCGGGTTCGATTCTCTGACAATGCAATTTTTTTAAATTAGCGGGTAGCTGAGTACGTAACGAACTGTCCTGACCAACGGATGGTCCTCGGTTCGAGTGCAACCAAAAAGTGAGCGCTTTAGTTGTGTTCCCGAGTCCTATATTAAAACGAACATTTTGTATGTATAAGTTATACATTGTATAACATATTGTATAACACGTATTGAAAAATTTATTTAACTTTTAAAATCTATCCATTAACACCAATTTGACAAGTTTTCAAATAACGTACTGATGAAAATTTCTGATTTAACTTTATAATTCTTGTTGAACAAATAAAATATGCCTACTTATAATGCGCCATGGCACGCAACAGAGGCGCCACTCACACGACATAAGTCGTGAAACATCGCATCATCTTTACTAGTTGCTCAGCAGACGTTCGAACTGGTGACCTTTGACTTACCACCCGCTCGCCAATGTTGACATATTATTTAAATTTATTTTCTGCATTGAATAAGCAGGTGCGCATTATAAATATTGTTTCATAGTAGTTGATAAATATAAGAACCCAAAATGCCTACTTCCTCGGTGGATTGGGAGCAGCGTGAGCAAATACATTGCGGTGCATAAGCCAGTGTTCACGCCAATGAAGAACTTGTGTTCGTAGCATGATCCGTGCTGAGTGTACAGTTTGAAGAGCATCACCACAGTTATAAGCAGCCACACGAACATTATAGTGACGAAGGCCCACTTTGCTAGTGTGGTTTAATTAAAAGTTGTTTAAAATAAACTAAGTTTGAAAATTTTCGAATATTTAAATGGTAAGTTTCTTTAGTGAATAAAGTCTACTGAGAAAATCGGTTAGTTCATAAAAAAGAAATGAAAATATTTTGATCGAAATTTTTATTCTTTTCACTACATATGATCCTACCTATTTGCACTTTGGTGTCTGGGTGATCATCTTCGTGATTGTACATCTTCTCTTTCCTTGATAAATAAAGCCTATTTTTTAATTGAACAACTTTTTTTTAAAACGTTTTTATATCAAATATTCCAGAAGGGCCTAGCAGCAGGTTCTATATCTGGTGTTTGGAAGACGGCCACAGTGCCAGCAATATTTAAAGAGGGTGACAGATACCAAGCGAGCAACTACCGTTCAGTGTCAATCTCTTGCATATTCTGTGAGATCCTCGAACTCATTATTGTCAGTTACATCCTCAAAAACTTGGGCCAAAATAAAATCCTTACTGACTACCATTATTGATAAAAAAAATTCTGAGGCTGCGAAACCCAGTTTCTGTCGTTCAAACAAACTCCTGAAGTTGCTAGACAAAGTACAAAAACATAAACTAGTGATTCTGGACTTTAGTTAAGCATTCGAAAAAGTTCCACACAAGCAACTGATGAAAAGCTGCAATACTATGCAGGCCATTTCTGATCCTGTTCTGTTTTAATGATCCGCAGTGAAAGTATCAGCAAAAACATTGTTCGCTGATGATCGATAAAGATAAAAGCTGCAAAAGCTTTGAAGAAGAATCTCATCGACTTTGGGAATCATATAAGGTCTGGGGAATGTCTTTCAACCTTGAAAAAGACAGAAAAAGATCGCTGAATTTTAAAACTAAACTAAACTGAAGACATTTTCTTGAAAACCCATCCTCATATCTTCGAGTGGAACTCACATAAGATGTGTAATGGGGCCTGCACATCCAGAAGACAGTTAGGAAAAGGAATCAAATTCTGCGTTTTTCTTCCAGAAATTTGTGAATAAACAACAAGTGCAGCTTAAATTTCTTATATGCCCAAACTTTGAGTTCTGAAGCACAGTTTGAAACCCTCATCAGAAGGACCAAATCTACGAGGTAGAGATGATGCAGAAAAGAGCAGTCAGATATGCGATGAATCAATATGAGAAAGCAGTGTTTCATCATGATAGATGGCTCAATGTGAAAAAAATTAAAAGCAAGAAGAAAATATTGAAATATCTAATTGACATTGTCGCCGCAAATGAACTTTCTCCTGTTTCAAGCAGGATCAAGTCAAAACAAGTCTTATTTTGTTCGCATCAAATCCACATCAACAAGTAAAGTTTTTCTCATTAATATATGTGAGAGCCTAGCAGCCTCAGTTGCTGAATTCCAAGAATTATATCCTTCAAGAAAACAACTTTAAATTGAGAAACCGGTCGCTTAATCAAAATTGCTTGCAGCGATGTAAGGTGTAGATGTAAATGAATGGCTTTTAAACATCATAAGGCACAAGATTTATAATAAATAGGTTCATTAAAAATATATATAAATAATTCTGTAATTTTCCTACCAGTATTTTTCTAGTCTGTATCCTTGGTTCACCAGGAAAAAAAGCTGAATGAGAATAAAGACTAATCCGCCAATAGAGGCTGTGATCTGCCAGCCTATTGGAGAATTGTATTCCCTAGTTAAATATTATTAACAATATTAAAATATGAAGTTGAAGTTAAATTTGTATCCATAAAACGTTTTTCGGATCAATTAATTCGAATATAATGAATAACCTTTTTCTAAGAAATCCTCTGGTAGTATGAGTAAAGTTACAAAGTAGGCAGCGACCAAAACACCGATTTTGATACCCCAAAATCTGTTTTTATGATAAAAAAAATTAAAAGCTTTTGAAATAAACTATTGTTTCAATAGAAAATTAATTATTTTGAAAACTACCCATTGAGGAAGTCAGCCCTCAAGTTATTGGCGTTAGGAAGGCCTATTGTGAGAATGAAGAGTAGAGTGGAACAGCACCAGAACAAACACACCCCTGTAGACCGCTCGGTAGCCTGTCAACCTCTCACACTTGGAGCCCGCATTTAGCTTTACACACGAAGTACTATAATTGCCAGTCTGAGATCGTAGGAAATGTTATACCTTCAGAAATATTTTCGTAATACTAACGGTTTTAGGATAAAGAGTCTTCGAATAAAAAGTCTTCAAAAAATTAATTTTTAAGGAAAAATACGTGATTAATGCGTGATCCTTAAAACTTAAAGAATAAAATTTAATACTTTTATCTAATTTTTGCTATATTTTTTTCGTTCAATCTCGAAATAGCATTTGAATAAACTTGACTTGGCTGTTGTTGATTCCTCACTTTAATCATTAAGTTTTCCCCTGGTTTTCGATCGTGATTATTTTTCCTTAAAATTTTTTTGAAGATTTTTGTCCTGAAGACTTTTTATTCTTAAGACTTTTTATCTGTGTACCAATACTATCGATTTTTATTGATTTTTAAATTTTCATTATTAAAACTAATAACTCTTTTTATGAAAATTATAAATAATAATAATTATTGTAAAAGTATTAACTTACACGTGCTGAAATGGAGCGTTCAACAGCTGGTGAAAGAGACAAACAAAAACCTATGAGAGCCATAAAGAGTATAAAGCAATACATCATCTTAGCAGAGGCTGACTGCTTGATGGGGCAAGAACAACACAAACTGCAGCTGTCTCGTCCAAATAGGCAACAGAGCTGAAATGTTGGAATTTTTGTTTCAATTGAGAGAAATCAATGCGACTGTTTATTGTTACTTGAGTCATGAAGAACGATGGAGCCATCTTGGAACTCGCTCAAAGCCCGATGGAAATGAGATGTTTCAATGAGGGAAGAATTTAAATGATTTTTTCGAGACAAAAATAATAAGAAGAAATAAAATTAAGAATTAATAAACACTTATGAAGAAATTAAAAACTGAATGTAAACTATGACATGTTTATTATCAAAAGTGGAATTATTTGTTACAAATAAGTTTTAAAATTTTCTTTAGTCAGATGTTTGTTTATGAATACATTTTGACAGAATTTTTAATGGCAATCTGATTTCAAAACTTTCTTCCTAGGCGAAAATATCTTTTAGATCCTATTTGAATGTATTTAGTTATTTCATAAATTACATTTTGGTCTTTTGTCACATTTTAGTTCATTAAAGACGTAAAAAGTAATACAAAATTTAATTCTAGAAAAATATTTTTTTAATGAGTCATAAGTTTAAATAGTCCGCACAAAGAATTAACAAACACTAAGCAGGCGATAACAACGGTTATAGGTGGACTGCACGCAAAAGAATGCACAGAGCATGTGTTAAATGCACGTTTGATTTTGCACGTTTCTTCTTGAAATGCGATTTTTCTGAAAACCCTAACCCTAACTCTAACCCTAACCCTAATCCTTACCCTAATCTTAACCCTAAATTAACGTTTTTTCTGTAAAAAAAAAGAAACGTGCAAAATCAAACGTACATTTAACACATGCTCTGTGCATTCTTTTGCGTGCAGTTCACCTATAACCGATAACAACAAAAATAATTTATAAGTAAAAAAGACACTAGATCGCTCAAAGTATTTACACGAGCAATAAATAGGTAGAAAAAAGAGCGGGAAGGAAAAATATTGAATATATAAAAACTTATAACTTGTGTATAAACGTGCAGACAATGGTTTTAACAGATCTGCCCGAATCACTGAATAGAATACTTTTGAAAGATACAATTAGAATGTTTTGTGAACATTTCAAAGTTTCTGAGGTGTCAAAAATACACTAGTATGGAAAGTATCATATGAAGATTTTTATTGTTAAAGTTGCAGTGCAAAGCAATAAATATGGGTAGCAGTAAGATTTAGTGAAGATGGCCATAGACTCATTCATGAACACAAACTGCACAAATCATTTTTTACTTTAAATATAAAAAGACTAAATCTCATTTTTCTAATCACGGTGTGCTCTCTGTCCTTTTCTTGACATATTTCACATCACTCTCGCTATCAACTTAAGCACTGCTCAGCGTCTTAGTGGCGCTCTCAGCACCTCCATCTTCCGTGTCTGGAGCCTCTTGTCTGGATGTGGCGAATCTCACTGACTTGCTCATGAAGCCGGGAACGAAGATGGAGAAGACGAAGAGAATGAAACACGTCCATGCAGTGCCCACCTTTATCAGCACTGGAAACCAGCTGGAAGTCAACGGCGCTGCGAAGTTCGGGTGAGGACTGGTGGAGGAAGTTATTTTGTCTTTTTATTTACCTACGTGATGAAGAAAAATTTTAAAATATTGTATTTAAAACACTCTTGAAGAATCACAGGTAATAGATGATACGATCAATTTAGCATACTTTTCTTATGTGGGAATCACGCAAAAAGAAGGTAGTAGACTGACTTGAACCATTTGGTGAGTTGCATCATTAGATAGCAAGAGGTGAGGATGTAGATGAAGTGGAAGAAGGAGTAGTTGTAGGTGACTTTCAGATGCTCGTTGAAATTCACTTTCTGTCCACCTCTGCTACTTTGAATACGGGGTACTGGTGGTTTGAAGAGAGCGCGAGAAATAGAAATGCAGAAAGTAGCTTCAAAAAGATTCATTTTAATCAAATAATTTCATAAGTGATGTAATTATAAACTGCCATTATTTAAGATTTTAATTCATGCGGTCAACGTTAATTGCAATGTTACGATATATAAAAAACGCTGAATATTCCATTAAAATCATCACGTCACTTAAATCTTCGAAAAGTGACTAACGATTCCTGGGGCAGCAGTGGCAATATACTTGGCTCTGAAACAATGAAAGTTTTATTATGTAGGCATTGCAAAACCTTTTACTGCTTCAAATTGACAAAGATTAATATTTTTAGCAACGTTTTTTTCTTCAAAGCTATTTTTCTAGAGCTTTATACTTCATCAATAAATATAAGCACGTGATAAATATTTTATGAGGCTTTTGTTTTGTTTTGGTTCTTAATAACAGGTTTAAAAATATAACATTATAAATATATAAAAAGAAAGGTATGCAAATTACACATTGCATAATGTATCAGATAGAATTATTAAAAAAATACTTACAGAGAAGTTCTTTTTGATAAATCCAAATGCACGATAATTGTGGGATATATCAAGGCTAAAAAAATATATTTAATAAGTAGTTTTAAGAAACAATTGATAAAAAATAATTATTTGAATATATAAAGATTGATAGTTTAAGTTAATTAAAATAATCAACTGAGATCTTTTAAAGTTCGACAAAAGCATTTTAATTTGAAGAATAAATTTGATGACAAAACACAGGAAACTCCTACGAACCTGCTAGCAATCGCCATTACGAAATAAATAATGGTTTCTATCACGCTGGAAAACTTCTTGAGTGTCTCGATGAACAATTTAACTCCTCCTAGATTCTTTTTTTCGCTCATCACACCTACCCTTTCCTTCAGGGAGAGTCCACACGACACATACTTGTCGCTTGTTAAGTTTACCGTGGAAAACATATCACTTAAGTAAAATGTCGAGTTAGAGAAGTCTGTTTTTGTGTGCGTAAAAATCTTTTAGAATCATAAATGTAATAATAAATTATAGTAATGAATCATGAGCTATACAAAAAAATGTGCAATATCTTAGTTTTTAAAAAAGCTAAAATAAATTTTTTTTAGCAAGTATTGTATTGCATTTGAGCAAACAAATAATTTACCCTTGGAAACGGGGGACCCGACCACCGCAAGCCATGTGATGTACATGATGTACAAAGACACAAAATTGGCTGCCAACAAGCCTACTGACGGTTCTGTAAGTTAAAAAATGAGTAAATACTTTTCAAATGACAGAAAGACCTTGAATATAAAATCACCTATTTAAGTCACAATTTGAATTTAGAGAAAAATATTTGCATAAAAAAATTGCAGCACTCAAAATAGAAAATTGCCGATGTTTCACGACAGAATAATAATGTTCGCTTCATATTGATATTATTATCTTAACTTATAGATTATGAGATTTTAAATTACAATGTAATGAAGTTATAAAACATACAAAATATGTAAAAAGGTATAATCGGCAATTTCTACGTTTTCTGGGGAAGGGTATCAGCGCCAAGAGACACATGACGATGCAGAGAAAAGCGTTGAAGCTGATGAAGAACCTGTTTTCGTAACACGAGTTGTGCCTCGTGTAGAACAAGACCAGCAGCGCCACCATGCCACACAACACCGCAAGCAGAACCCCGTTGAAAAGGTACATGGCTAGGACCGGTGTGGGCAGTTTAATGGAAGAATTTAAGTTGAAGTGTATTAAAGATTTATTATTTTTTAAAAGTTTTTTCACCTAAAATTCAAAAGTTTAGATTTTGAAAACAGTATTTAAAAGAGTTTGTTACTCTTACAATGATAAATCCTACTTTTCAACATTTTATATATTAAATATTTATTTTCTTAAATTAATGGATTGTTCATTTTACAAAATTAATTCAAATAGATAATGTTTCAGCCTATTAACTAACCTAGGTTCCACTTCATGCTATAATTCTGCTTGTCTCCAAACTTCACTCTTTCCATCCTTGAAGTATGCGACATATTTGAAAATAAAACTATAGATTCAGTTGAACCTTATTAATCGATTTTTTTCAACATTTAAATTTTAACATAGATTTTTTTTAATGGTTTATTATTATAAAACAGTAAATTGTTGAAAGCGCACCATTTGTGTTGAAGTTTGTGGCCTTTGGTGATGATGAAAAGGAGTTGAACGATGATGAAGCTTGCACCACCGACCGTCCCCATGATCACCAGCACTTCACGCGAGCATTCAACATGTCATTGTACAACTTTATCGAATACTCGATTAGTAATCGGATCGGTGTCAAATTTTTAATTCACCAACAAATCAATATTCAGCCAAATATTTACGGTAAGACCGAATATTAGTCGTATTGAGAATATTAACAGATGACAATGTCACATCATTACATCTTTTCTGATAACATATTCACCAATTTAGCCTAATATTTTATAAACTTTCATATGTTTTTTCAACATTTAATTTTTTATAAATAATTTTAAAGTTTTGTACCAATTTTTATTAAAAGGCTTTGTTTAAATTATTTGTATCAACTTTTCAGAGCAATTTTATATGCTTCACACTGTCCGTATTCGGTCGAATGGCGAATACCCAGTACAATAAATTGTGCACACTGCAAGGTTTCTTAAGTGGTGGGCCCCAGAGCTCTGTTCAGTGGGCCGCGAAATGTTTTGTATAAAATATGTTTTTAAGCTAATTAAATGTTAAATATTAATTACTTTTTGCTTAAAGGATTGATGAAATAGGTCAAAAAATTGAAAAGCAGCTTATTGAAAAAATACAGAAGTCATTGTGTTTTCCAAGTCAGCATGATAAATCTAGAGATTTTTCCAACAGAGCTATTCTTCTTGGTTACGTTCGATTTGAAGCTAATAGTGACATTATTGAAAGCGTGATGTTTTTCCTGGAGTTTCTTCAGCAGACAACAAGTGCTGAAATTTAGAATTTCTGAATTGATTATTTAATTGCGAAGAACATTGATTGCAACAAATTTGTTGGTGCATGCACAGATGTTGCAGCAGCCATGACGGGTGAACACTTGGGACTTACTGCCAGAATACAAGTTGTGGCACTCAAATCTAAGTATGCTCATTACTTTATTCACCAAGAGATGCAATCAGCAAAAAAAAGAGCTCCACGATGTCATTAATAATGTTTTAAAAGTAGAAAACTTTATCCGAGAAAGTGCATTGAATACGCGTTTATTTTTGCACTGTGTAAAGATATGGGTGCGGAACAAATAACTAAGATTTTGCATACGGAAGTCAGATGGCTTTCTCGTGGAAAAGTCCTTACTCGTCTAATTGTGCTTTGAAAAAAATGTAAGCCAACGTTAAGTCAGGAAAATCTTCTCTGGTGGATGTCTTTAGCTCCTACAATATCTATCTTGTCGCATACCTTCAAGATATTTTCGGTATTCTTAAAGAATTGAATCTGTCAGTGCAAGGCAAGAGTACCAACTTTTTCCATCTTTTAGATAAAATCTGTGCATTCCAGCAAAAGATTGTTGAGCCACGGGAGAAGATTTTTTAAGAATACTATAAACCTTCAACAAATTATTTTTAACAAGTTCTAAAAAATTAATACCTGTTCCAAATGTAGTATTCGATGGTAGAAAGAGGGAGAGGAAGAAAAACAGGAAAAGAAAAATTATTTTAAATCCCCAAAAACTGTAAAATAAAATGCATATTATTTTTTAGGATAATTTTAAAACGTGTAAAAAAGTTACTGCAAAATAAATATTTATTTATTAACCCATTGTGGAGGTAGGCCCTTAAGTTGTTGGAGTTGTAGAGTCCAATTGTGAAAATCATCAGTATGAAATGGAACAACACCAAAACTAACACTCCTCTGTAAACTGCTAGGTAGCCAGATAACTTCTGACAGTAAAAATTTGCATTCAGAGTGGCACAAGTACCATTCATATCTTGAATCTGGAGTTATCATTGAAATAATTATGTAATAAAAAAAACATTACAGTTTAATTTGAGACTGCATAGATAAAAAATCTTTCAAGACATGAAAAACATGATAAATGGGAGTGTTTATATGCAATTAAAATAGTTGAAAATTACACTCAAAACTTAATAAAATACGTAATAAATATAATTCTGTTACTCACATCGGAAATCATGGCATTTCCAAATTCTGGTGTTAGGATTATATAGAAATATATAACAGACAAAAGTAATATCATAGTGTACATGAATTTGGTGGATGTAGACTGTTTAATATCTGGGAAACAAGAAGAACACAAACTACAACTATCAGGTCCAAAAAGACAACAAATCTGCAAGAAATGAATACATTAATTTATCTAAGGCGTAGAGTAAGAAAGTACTTAATTATTTTCCATTGTGTCTTACTTGGGTCCGACAAACAAGACTCATTTTCGAGAAATTTTTAAAAAAATGTATTTGAAATGAAATAATAATACTAAGATTAATAAAAACTGTAACTAATAATAGTTATTAAATATTATTTAATAAAAGTTATTAAATAACTGTGACGAAATGATATTTAAATAAGCAAAAAGTGATGTAATAACAATACGTTTTTCACTCAAATACACCAGAGATGTTCAGTATTTAAGTAATAATATTTCTACATAAACTATTTTATTCGTTTCCGAACTAAACCATAATTATTTATAAAGACTAATAAAGTATTCAAAAATTTAATCAACTGATTTGTTAATACTTGCAAAAATTAACAACAGCTTTGAAATCTGTCGCATGAACATCAAATACATTTATAATAAATAAAATAAATAATAGTTATTTGAATGGCAATAATCATGAACATGACGCATATCCACAAGTGATTTTCCAGTTCGGATTTTTCAGTTCAAGTTCAAGTTACAGTTGTGCTAATTATAATTTTTCAGTTACTATTTCAGTTTCAGTTATTTTTTTAGTTACAGTTACAGTTAATCATTAAGAAAATAAACAATTTTTATTCATAATACAGCCCAAATTAATGTTTAAAAATCAAATTATTTAAAAGATATATAAATACATTATTCATAATATATGCTGTTCATTTTCATAAATTTCTTCAATTCCAGATTTTTTTTCTCTGCGGTTAGGTCTCCGCACACCAAAAACACCCTCTCCACATAAGCTTGTTAAGAAAGGAAGTTTTCAGACCAGTATTTGCAAATATATTTACCAGAAGCCGTTGACGAAGCCGAACTTCAGGGGAATCCTCTTGCCATTTTTTCTTCGAAGTGGTTGCCTGCTCTAGTGTTAACTAGAGACCGACCGAAATTCGGTTTGGTTTCGGCGCCGAAATTGCCAATTTCTTAGTTTCGGCAATTTTCACGGTTTCGGCCGAATCAAAATTTCAAATTTCGGCAATTTTTCGGTTTCGGCCGAAAATAATATTTTTATTTCGGCTCAATTTCGGTTTCGGCCGAAATGGTTCTCATATTTATCGAAAAACGCAAATTTTTATTTATTTATGTAGTTTATCTGATATATCTGTGTATCCTCAATCAAACTCGAACTATTAAGTTTGGGTTCGATTCTCATCTCTATTAGATATCGTGGTTGATTCATTTATGGGCGTCATTAGACTAATTATTCGATTGACATGTACAAGCATTTGGAATTCTAGATATCCTTGCTGAGATAAACAGTGTATATGAATCGAAAGCCCGAGAAGATTTGGCTTCCATTCATTAATTCAAAAATAAATGCAGGCGTATCTTAAAGAGCCTAGAATCAACAGAACATCCAATATTTTTGCGTATTGGCATTGCAGTCAATATTCATGTCTTGAGCTGCTGCTCGAAAATACAAGTGTGGCTAGCGAGCAACTATTTAGTTCTGCAGGGCAAATCTACGCAGATCATCGCAGCAACCTTCTTGGTGAAAATGTTTAAAAACAGTTATTTCTTGCTTACAATATTCGTTTGTTTGGATTTAATTATTAAACAGAAATTTTCATCATTCAATAATATTTTTTGATTTTAATAAACAATTACTTATGTAGACCATTTTTGTTGTTGAACAACTTTTATTTTTTGGCTTAAAATATACGCTTGTTTGGATTTACTTATTAAACTGGCATTGTCATCCTTAAATACTATTTTTTTGTTTCTAATAAAAGTTTAGAAAAATTTCGGTTTCGGCTTCGGTTTCGGCCAAAAATCTGATTACAATTTCGGTTTAATTTCGGTTTCGGACGAAAATTGAATTTCAATTTCGGCCTAATTTTGGTTTCAGCCGAAATAAAAATATCTGTTTCGGTCGGTCTCTAGTGTTAACTGTTTTTCAACTTCAACAAGTTTTTATTTTTTTCCAAGACTTTTCTGGGCATCCTTCTCTTCCTTTTTCATTTTTTCGTAACACGCTGGATGTTTTCATTTCAAGTGATTGATTAAATTTGTTGCATTTTATCCAGAAAGTCTATGACTGCATTTTTTCATCTCTCCTTATCCATATCATCCTCTTCCGAAACCTGACATGCGCCTCTGTCGCATGAAGCTTCGTAAATAAAATAGGTCCATACGGCATTCTCTTGTTTTCTGCCGCTATTAACCTTAAACATTTCATAAAAATTTGTATAATTCAACTGGTCAGAAATAAAGTAACTATGTAAAACACTAAATTAATATTATCGGACTCGAATAATAAAATAAATTAATTATATTATTGCTCAAGAACGTGCATCCGCCAATGTTTTATCTTGTAGCGCTTTTCATTTTTTTAATATATATTTTTTAGTTACTATTCAGTTAGTATTCTTGTTTTTCAGTTTCTATTTCAGTTACAGTTATGCATTGAATTACAGTTACAGTTAAAGTTGATCGATCTTTGGTTAGCGGCTGCCATTTGGCAGCCGCTCAAATAAATTTGTAGAATAAACGGTTTTGGGTATAATATATTAAAATTTTAGAATCTTAAGTCTATATAAAAATTAAATTTAATTAATTAGAATGTTTTTAGTGCGAATGTTGGTTGTTTTGAATCTATCGAGAATGGCCGCAGCAGACCAAGATGGCCGCAGGGAATCAAGTGAGCTGCGACATAAAGGAGAAAGCCTTCCATAGCAGCAGCAGTACCAGCGTTGGCAAGGACTTCTCCTTCACCCTCTTTCGCAGCCTCGGCACCAGTGGCAAGAAAGAAAATTGAGAATAATGATGATTGTGTTGTTTTGAGGATGATGTGGTGATGATTGTGCTGTGGTATGAGTGTTGGTATTGTGGTGATGATTGAATTTTTTATTTATGGTGATAGTGATTTTTTGGCGGTAATTGTCATGGTGGTGTGGGTGAGGTTGGATTATTGAGGTTGATTGTTTGTTTATATATATATTTAAATTTATATATATACATATATTGGTAGTGGTCTAAAAACCGTTTTATTTAACAAATTTATTTGAAGAGCGCCTTTGTTCACTTAGTAAAGGGCGCTATACAAATCATTAGTGATTGATTGATTGAAAGTTACAGTTAACTGAATCATATTTTTCAGTTAATTTACCATTTCAGTTACAGTTACAGTTAACTGGAACAACACTGATATCCACCAATAGATTCTACCAGATGGAATTATAATAGTTAATAATTTAAAATATTTTTAATTAAATGTTAAATAAAGCGACACATTGTAATTAACGCTGTTATGAACTTTTATTTAGGTTATAGGTGAACTGCACGCAAAAGAATGCACAGAGCATGTGTAAAATGCACGTTTGATTTTACACGTATCTTCTTGAAATGCGATTTTTCTGAAAACCCTAACCCTAACCCTAACTCTAACCCTAACCCTAATCCTAACCCTAACCTTAACCCTAAATTAACGTTTTTTCTGTAAAAAAGAAGATACGTGTAAAATCAAACGTGCATTTTACACATGCTCTGTGCATTATTTTGCGTGCAGTTCACCTATAACCTTTTATTTAAAAGAAAAACAAGTCTATAAGTCAAGATTCCAATGTGTATTCGAATATATTTTATCGGATTCCTTTTCTCTTCTTCTTGTATTTTGTGCTATGAAAGATTTGATAACCAAGAAGTGGAATCTTTTGTTCTTCTTTTGAACTTTTACAGAAGCTCAATTTCAAATCCCACAGCCGCCAACATGAATTTTTTGGTCATCTGTTTTTTTATACTTTGCAACACTATGTATAAGAAGCTATTTTATATGTAAAATATTGCTAATTATTCAAATAAATTTTTTAAAAGATTTTTATAACTTCAGAAATGGGATTATTCTTTAGAAGACAGTGCAAAAAGGTTGGCTCGTTCGTGTTATTACAGCGACTCGTCTTCTCCCGGCTTCCACTCTGACTGTGTTTATGTGGTGTGGCCAGGCAAGAATACATATTTTTAAATAATTTTGCGCCAGATTACTTTTGGATTGAACTAAAATGTATAAGCTTAATTGAATTTATTTATGTGCTTAATGAGGACAGTCAACACCTGGCATTCACTCTCAGAGAAATACATATTTTCAAAAATCTCTAGAACTCACTAGAAGACTCACTCGTCTTAATATATATGAGATGCTGAGGAAAGCTCTAAAAGAACTTCCCATCTTCAACAAGAATTAATTGTTTAAACAACAAATATCATTTTCAAATATATAAAAAGAAAAAAGAATTTTTTTCGGTATATAGAAAAAATCATATAAAAACAGAGGATTAGGACTATAACCAAAATTTGCTGAGATACTCTAAAATATTTATGATATTCTTTCTGAATCCTTTTTGAAAATCGATCGAAATGCAGCTTTGAGTTTTATTAAGCACCGTAAACCAACATATATAAAAGTTATTTTTCAACTCTAGAATCGACTTTTTAAAGATAGTGTTCTATGCATGGGTTTTTGCAGTAGGAATATAGCAAGCATTAGACCTAAATGACACCAGTGGCGCAACTAGGGGGGGGGCTGGGGGGGGCTGTTCGAAGGGTCCCGCAATTTTTCGAAAATCGATTAGTTTTTTTGGTGGTGGGGGGGGGTAATGAATTTTTCAATATGCCATTGGACAATGATATTTTGTCTGGATGGCCATCGAGTCTTTATCTCACGAAACATTTTATATATCAACACAGAACATAGAGATCCCACCAAAATAACACTAACATGTCACAAATTCTGAGAAGAAATAGAGCACCACTAGACCTTAACTACACTTTTAAATCTTTACACTTTTTATATGTAAATTTTTTAAGCCATGACACAGTATATAAGAAAAAATCAGATAGACAAAATAACTCTCAATCAATCAATCAATCAAATAGATTTCTATAGCGCTCTTTCTTCGAGCTTTCAGAATATCCAACCTTCATGGAAAGGATGCAGAAACTGTGTAAAGACAGTTCAAAATCACATCAACACATCAAGTTTACGTGCGTATCAGTCTGATCTCATTGCATGTATCGAACTGCAAGAATTCTTTTGAGCAACAAGCCTTCAGCCCGAGTTGCATTATATGCTCGATGTTGTTCTGACTCTGCCAGTTACCTCATCAGATGCAGAAAAAGCATTTTCTAAACTTCGGCTTATTAAAACTCATCTTAAGACGACTGTATCTGCATGTCGTTTGCAAAGCTTGTTTAAGAATATCTGCTACCAAAACAGCTACTGCACTTCTTCCAGTAAATGAAATGGTGAAAAGATTTTTACAAACTGATCGAAAAATTATTTTGTAACTGATAACACATCAAAATTTAGTTGAAACTAAATATTTGGAAAAAATTATAGACAGTTTAGGATCTCATATCAAACTTATTTTTTTACTTTTTACCTTAGTTTAAAAAATAATGACGTAACTTTAAGAATATTATGCAACTTAGTTTGTAGTTTTTCTTTTGTATCATTAATAAACTATCTAAATTCTTTATCAATTATAATTGGTAGTTTTTATTTAGCCCATTTACCGCCGCTACCCGAGAAAAAAAGTTAACATGAATTTTAAATTTAGACTTGCATTATATGGTCATAAGAATAACTCAAGCAAAATTGAAAACAATTATTTCATAGGTTTTAATGGGGCAAAATGTTGCGAAAACGCAACATGAGCGGGAAGTGTGACATACTTATGTACATTAAGAAATCATAAATAAATTGATTCAAACCACATTTATTAAACAGAAATAAATTTCAATTGCAAATAGTTCGATAAAGTTCAGACTTCTAATTATTTTATTTGTTTTAATAATAATAATTATTATTTTAATTACAACAAAGCAAATAATTTAACGTGAATTACAACAGCACTCATAAACTGTCGTGCTGTTTCAAAGACGACACTGACGACGAATGTTATCTTTATTTTAATTTTATATTCAACCTATGAGAGGTTAAAAAACTATATTCTTTTCAATAAAAGCTTCAAGTGTGAAGCATTTGCGGTTTGGAATTTTTTATCGAAATATAAAAATCAACATTCATCTACAAAATTCAACTTTTAATTATAATTTTATAAATTTCATAATACATTAACATTAAAACAATAATTTTATTATTATTATAATGACTAGACTTATTAAAAATCATATGAAATCATATTATTTCAAAGTTGCGAAAACGCATCATTGATTTTTAAAAGCATTGAAAACGTTTTACAAGTTATTTTGAATATATAAAAAATTAATTCAAGTATTAACTATCTTTTCACACTGAAATTAAGACAAAATTTGTATAAATATACTAAAAATCGAACGAAAAAATTGAAAAATTATCTAAGCGAAGAAAGATTGTTTTGAGAAATTTTAAATGTGAACAGGATATAAAAGACTATAAATTTATAAAATGAAAAAAGTTGAAATTAAACCTATAAAATTAAAATTAAAACTTTATTGTACAAAATATGTGAAAAAACTCGGTATTAAAACAGCAAGAAAATATAAAATTTAATGTTGCAAAACGCAACAGCTGCGGTAAATGGATTAAACAATTATTTTTTTTGACTAAAGTTGAGCCCCCCCCAGCATTTTTTGCTGGTTGCACCCCTGAATGACACAATGTTTCTTGAAGGTCTTAGATACATTACCAGGCACTCCCGATGTTGTAATAAATAATAAAGGAAATTAGAGGGAGGATATAATTTTTCTGAAGAAAAAAAATGTTTGTAGAGGGAAAAGAACCCTTCATGTCCCCCTTCTGGCAACGGGCTGAAAAGGAAAAAACTATATTTTTTAAAACTAAAATGCAATAGATTGTTTAAATTTTTATATAAAATGAAATAAAATAATAATATTTATTTTTAACCATATCAGCTAACAGACCTTTTCTGTTCAAGATTTTCTTGGAGAGTTTTCAAATACGGAAGACAGTTTTATAACTACAGGAGCAATAGCCACTGTATCACTAAAGAACATGCCGAAATTAACTGCCTATATTTCAAGGTTTTATTTCTTAATTTAAATAATTAATTAAGAGAATTCATTAATTTTAGTTGATCGATTTTATTTTCTAATTCTGAAAATACTTTTTAAAAGTCATTTAGTTTAATTTGATATTTAAATTTTTTATTCTAAACTCTTTCAAGCTTTCATATGCGAACTATTTGTCATTCGGCTGTGCAATGCACTATTGTCGTCGTTTTGGAAATCGTGTGAGCGAGTGCAGTAAAAAGTGTCTGGCATTCATCTGTCTCTTCACACCAAGGTTGCTCTAACCTAAGTTTATCTCATTCAATGTCACAACGTATACTGAGTTTTTTGACGTTCAAAATGATTTATTTCAAGGCTTATGACTAGTTAAAAAAAACTAGTTAAAGCAAAAAGCTCCCGAACACTGCATAAAACTTCAAGTATTTCAGAAGGAATAGACACGATGTTTGAACTCGACAATGAAATCTTGCCGTACAAAGAAGGACCTTACTGCTCTGCCTGCTTCAACAACCATTGTCTCTGTCTCAACAGACTCTGTCGTACGTCGTTTTCAATTACTCTAAAAATATTTAATTAATTTTTTATTATTTACTATTAAATGCGTTTAAATATTGCTTTTTAATTGGGTTTATCCATATAATAGGAAAGAGTCCTCCGTGTGACGCCATTAAGAATTGTAGGTATGTCTCCCTGCACACTTGCATGTGCCAGATTTCTTCTAGTGAGTATATCTTTCAAGTTGTACGATTTTTTTAGTTTGAAAGTATTACTATAAAATCAAACTTGATACTCAAAAATCTAGAAGCATACTAGTTAATAAAATTCAGAATCATAATAATTGTTACTTTTTTAGGAGAATCAAAAAGATACCAAGTCCTTGGCAAAATCAATGTTTTTAGAGTTTTTATAGTTATTCTCAGCGTTATCAGTTAAACTATTTTTATTTTGAATAATAATAATAAAAATTATTTTAAACTTATTATATTCGTTTAGAATTTAAGAGCGAAAATAAAACATGTTTTTCCGTGTTTTTCATATGATTTATAAACTAAATTAATTAAACTCATATAATATTTAATTTTTATTTAAATTTTAAAAATCCAGTTTTTAAGCTCTAAATGGACGAGCGCATGTTTATTTACTAAAATCAGCTGGTGTATGTACGACAGAATAAAAATAACAATAACTAAAGGCGGCCATACTATTTGTATTATTTCGGCAACTATTTGATGCGAGATATATCGTAAAATGAACAATAATTATGGCTTATTTACTTTTAGAAAATTATTATAACCTAAATAAAGATGATAGAAACAATCAAAGAAGAAAAAAATTTCCATCGATATGATTTATTGGAGCTTTAACAAATTCAACTCAGCAATGTCAAATATTTTCACATCATAAAAATCATTTGTAAATGTCATTCAAAAAATAAGTTTTAGCCACTTTATAAAACTCAAAATATTAGAAATTTACAGATATTGTCAAATTGTTAAATGAAAAAGTGTTGTCATAATATTGGTCAGAGAACTAGAAGTTATCAGCATTTTTTACTATGGGGGAAAATGTTTAATAATTATAGGGTATTTTATTTTGCCTATCAGCAGTCATCATCTCCTGGTTTTTGTTAAACAGGCCAACTTTTCCAGTCCCGAGGGTGGGGCCTGTCTGAAAAGTCTCAACTTCTCTCTCCACTCCTTTCTATCATGGGCATCAGTGCTGCATGCCCCCAGGTATTTGAGGTCTTTCTGCACTACCTCAGTCAGAATATTTATTCTTGAATAATCCTGACATGTTTTTTTAATCTTATTTTTATCAATGTCAGCTACTATGATACAAAATGAGTAATTAAATTAAATTTATAATGAGTTTGAAAAAATGATAAAACAGTGTCATGATGTTGAAAAAGTAGACCTATTTCACTGTTAGTGGGCAAGTCACTTCCAAACCCAACAGGCCATAGGCTGCTCCATTCTCTTACTGGTCTCTTCTGGTGCTGCTGGTGCACATAGGAGGTGCCTTTTTTTATTTAGCTCATATCTCTTCAAGCCCTTTGAATTTCTGTTAGGGTTGAATGAGTGAATATGAATAAGGAAAGAACTTAATTCCTCAGTGGGATGGTTTTCATAAATAAAAACAATTTTATGCACTAGCTTTCATGTAAAACACTTTAAAATGTGTTTTTACTACCTTCAAACTTTGAATAAAAGAAATTTAAAATTCAAAGTTGTTCATTATCTTTAGACTTGCATAACTTATTATTATCTCTCAATGAGGTTCATTTGATAGCTATTAAATGCCTTTTAAGGCAGTAATTTTTTAATGGAAACCCAAGAAGTTTAACTTCAAGCCCTTCTTCAAACAAATTTGTTAACACACTTTCACTAAAACCTACCGGAATGGTGAAAATCGTCTCCAAAGTAACATGTTTTTGCATTGCAACCTCCATGAAATATTTCTTTTTATCATACAGCTATTTATAGAGCTGAGAGTGACGTCACTTGGAAACTTGTCCATATGGAATTTAAATAAAAATATTGTGTCACCTTCCCTATCGTCACTTTCATCTTTCAAAAGTCTGTGCGGTCTTGCATGTGCAAAAATCCCAGGCTAATCAGGGATGTCTTCAGCACTGAACGATCTTCTACATTACTTTAACTAGCAACCCCAATCGATTTTTAAAACTTGTTCATTTAAAAAAATTGAAACGCCTAAATTGTAGATTTTGATTTACTGATTTTAAATACGTTAACTAAATTTTAATTTTTTTGTTTAAAAAAAAGTTATACCTATTTTAAAATTTAAAAAGAGCACATTTTTTGTACCGTTTTTACGTCATAATCTATAAGCAATTCACGGCCCCCACACAAAACAGAAATATTGTTTTTTGTCATAACTTTTGTTTTTTTCTTCTTATATTGTTGAAAATCACTAGTTTTATTTAATTTGATATAAGGAATCAGAATTAAAAGTTAAAAGAATAATATCTTTAAAAATGATAAAGTTATTAACATTTTAAAAGCTTCACTTATGGAACAAATCAACTTTTACTTAGTTTGTTCTTATTAATTATTATATACTTTTGTAAGGTTTGAAATAATTATCTATTTGTTTCTGAGGAATCTAAAATTAAAATAATTCAGCCTTACATCTATTAGCAATGTTCTCAATGAATGAAAAAAACTGTTTAAATACGTTTATTTAATGTGCAAAGGCTGAAACTAATATTTAATCAATTGTTCAATCAACAAAAAAAATTGGCATTATACCTACCATACAGTTTTTAATAGTTTCATGTTCTTCAATAAACAAATGTCTCTTAGAAATACTAGAGTTAGGGGCTTTTATTTTACATAAAACAATTTCGAAACATTCTGTTTTTCTTCTCTTGCTGGCCATTGATAATAACCAGGATTCTTGGACGGATTAAGAAACTTCACAACTTTTTTCGCAAAAGTTGTGTAGCTCTAGCACAACTCCTTTGCTTAGAGAATTTTCTTGTTTTAATAATCTAGTTTTAATATTTTGACATGAGATGCCAAGGGCTTCACACATAGGACCAGGGAAAGTCATTGTTAAAAGACCTGTATGTAAATTTTACATAGACTTCATAATTTTACATTATAAAATTATGAAGTGTAAATGTTGTTAGTGAATAGTAAATGTTATTAATTAAAAATATTAAATCAAATATTAAATAAGTTGGTTGTTCTCGCTTGGAGACCCCCGCCTTCATACAAACATATACCCATACATTTATAAGTAGTTTGATTGGCCGAGCGTTAATATATGCATGACTTTGATTGGTCACTACTTGTGTAAAAACATGACTAAAACATATATTACGCAGCTTTAAGATTAACATTTTATAGCTAACGGCACTGTTTATTTACTAATATCAGCTGATGTATGTAAGACATGAAAATAATGATAAATAAAGGCGGCCATTTTTTTTAATCTTTCGGCAACTATTTGATACGAGATATATCGTAAAATGAACAAGAATTATGGCTTATTTACTTCTAGAATATGACCTGAATGAAAAAGATAGAAACAATCAAAGTCGAAAAAATTTCATCGAAATGATTTATTGCTCTAATTATTAGACTCTAATTATTAGAGTCTAATAATTAGAGTCTAATAATTAGAGTCTAATAATTAGAGTCTAATTTGCAGCATATCCTTTGCAGCTTTAAAAAATTCAAATCTATTCACAGTCGTTTAAAAATTAAGTTTTTACCACTTTATTAAACTCGATATGTTAAAAATGTAAAAATAATGTGAAATTGTTCACTAAAAAAATGTTGGCATAATATTGGTCAGAGGACTAAAAGTCATCAGCATGTTTTACTAATAAAACGTGGGTAGATGTTTCATAATTTTAAAGTATTTTCTTTTGCCTATCAGCAGTCAGAATATTTCTTCTTGGATAGTCCTGACATGTTTTATTTTAAATCTTCTTTTTATCAATGTCAGCTACCATGATACAAAATAGGTGGTTAAATTAAGTTGATAATGGGTTTGAAAATATTATAAAACAGTGTCATAATGTTGAAAAAAAGACCTATTTCACTGTTAGTGGGCAAGTCACTTCAAAACCCAACAGGCCATAGGCTGCTCCATTCTCTTGACTGATCTCTTTTGCTTCTGCTGGTGCACATGGAATGTGCTTGGTTTTCTTTAGCTCAAATCTCTTCTAGCCCTTTGTATTTTGTTGTTGTTGAATGAGTGAGAATGAATAAGCCTTATTCAATAAGGAAAGAACATACTCTCTCAGTGGGATGGTTTTCGAGAATAAAAACAATTGATGCACTATCTTTTACGTGAAATACTTAATAATAGGTTTTTATTACCTTCAATTAAGTTTAAACTTTTAAAAATTAAGTTTTACGTGAAATACTTAATAATTGGTAAAATAGAATATTTTAAATTTATAAGATATTTTTCACCATATTACTAGTAAAACATTTTTAATAAATTGAAAAATATTATGTGAAATTTTTCAATAAAAAAGTTGTTGCATAATATTGGTCAGAGCACTAAATGTCATAGGCAAAATTTAAATTATTTTATTTTGCCTATTAGCATTACCACACAGCTATTTAAACATTGGAAACTTGTCTTCAATAATTGTTATGGATGTGTGCTTGTGTGTATGTGCATTTTATGTTTGGTGGACCATCATCACTAATGATTTGTATAGCGCCCTTTACTAAGTGAACAAAAGCGCTCTTCAAATAAATTTGTTAAATAAAACGGTTTTTAGACCACTACCAATATATGTATATATATCAATTTAAATATATATAAAAACAATCAACCTCAATAATCCAACCTCACCCTCACCACCATGATAATCACCGCCAAAAAATCACTATCACCACCAAAAAAACTCAATCATCACTACAGTATCAACACTCATACAACAGCACAATCGTTACCACATCATCCTCAAAACCACAAAACACAATCATCATTCTTGTCATTTTTCTGTCTTGCCACTGGTGCCGAGGCTGCGATAGAGGGTGAAGGAGAAGTCTTTGCCAGCACTGGAACTGCTGCTGCTATGGAAGGTTTTCTTCTTTATGTCGCTGCTCACTTGATTCCCTGCGGCCATCTTGGTCTGCTGCGGCCATTCCTTGACAGATTCAAAACAACCAACATTCTCACTAAAGACATTCTAATTAATTAAATGTAATTTTTATTTAGACTTAAGATTCTAACATTTTAATATATTTTACCCAAAACCGTTTATTCTACAAATTTATTTGAGCGGCTGCCAAAATGGCAGCCGCTAACCAAAGACCAATCAAATGCATGCATACTAATCAACGCTGGGCCAATCAAACTATATGAGTATATGTTTGTATGAAGGCGGGGGTCTACAAGCGAGAGCATCCAAAACTTAAATTAAAATAAAATATTCACTCACAAATCAAGAAAACAAAATAAGTTGGTTAAACGAAATATCCTGTACTATTGCAATTGAAATTCAATTATTGAATCATTCAATTTGAATGTGTAGTTGACGAATAAAATTTCAGAGATGTGCTGACTTACAATTTTAACTTTTCAATTTTGTGTTAAGTCGAAAGCATGTACACTTTAAAATCTATTTCGCATACTTAAAAAATGTTTTTTCAAATTTTTTTAAACAGAATTTTATTGAGTATAACTTATACTTGTTTAATAACTTTCTTAATTAAAAACTATCTTTTTTGATTCCCGAATTACTTAATTTAAAGCTTTGCCTCGAGTTTTCTGGTTTCTCACTTAATATTTATTCAACTTAAGAAAAATATAATGATAGATTATTTAAAGACGACTCTAATTATGTATAATTCAATATTATACGTAATTTTCTGGTTAGCGGATTAAGAAATGAATAAGTACGTATAAAAGTAGCAGTCCCTAAATTATAGCTTTTTACTGTTACGCTAGATTCAAGGGATATTTTGATTAAAATCCTTTTATTTGAAAGCTTACATAATACATAATTTATTAATAAAATACTCATTTAAAAGATAATAAAATTGTCTTTCATGCACTTGCTTTTTTATTTCGATAGAATAACGCACAACTTACATTTCAAGAATTTTCTATAATTTTACTGTAAAACGTCACTTTTGCTCATTAGCATAAGTCGATTGGGGTTGCTACTTTAACAATGCCAATACGCCAAAAGCAACCGATAGAAAAGTAAGTCATAAAGTAAATTTTTAGTTTTATTCTTGATGATACTAATTATTAGGGGATACTTTGGAAATCGTACTCGGAAGCATAGACAGAGCAGGTAAACGGATAAAAGGTCCTCCGGATAAAAAGTCCTCAGATAAAAAGTCCTCCGGATAAAAAGTCCTCCGGATAAAAAGTCCTCCGGATAAAAAGTCCTCCGGATTAAAAATCTTCAGGATAAAAAGTCTTCAGGAAAAAAATTTTCAAAAAATTACTTTTCAAAGAAAAATACGTGATTAATACGTGATCCTTGAAACTTTAAGAATAAAATTTTATACTTTTTTCTAATGTTTGCTATATTTTTTTCGTTCAAACTCTAAATAGCATTTGAATAAACTTGACTTGGTTGTGTTTGTTTCTTATTTTTAGCTTATGTTAGAAATATCAAATAAAAGACATGAAACTTTCAGAGTTTTATGAGAAATGTGGTTAGAGCTCCCAGCAGGGAAAGAATAATCGGGAATAAGAAGTGCTTTTTATATAATTTTATTAATTTTAATAAATGTAAATAATTGTTAGAAATATTTTAAATTAACAAATACTGAGGAGAGACTAATTAATGAATAAATATCAAATAGAAGACATGAAACTTTCGGAGTTATATGTGAAATGTGGTTAGAGCTCCAAGGAAGAAAAGAATAATTGGAAAGAAGAAGTGCTTTTATATAATTTTATTAATTTTAATGAATTTAAAAAAAATTTTAGAAACAATTGTAATTAACATATACAAAGAAGAGACTAATTAATTAAGAAATATCAAATAGAAGACATGAATAATCTGGAGGAAAAAGTGCTAGGGCTTCAGATTGAGCACTAGTGCAAAGCTTGCAAGCTTCCACTGGAGGAAGAAGTGCTTTTTATATAAGACTAATTAATTATTTTTAATATTTTGTAGCAAGTGTAGGAAATATCACATAGAAGACATGAATAATCTGGAGGAAGAAGTGCTAGGGTGTTAGATTGAGCTCCAGTGCAAAGCTTGCAAGCACCCACTGGAGGAAGAAGTGCATTTTACATAATTTTATTAACTTTTAACATACTTTTATTAACTTTTTATATCATTTTATTAACTTGTTATATTATTATATTATTTTTTTACATTATTTTATTAACTTTTTATATTATTTAATTAACTTTTTATATCATTTAATTAACTTTTTATATAATTTAATTAACTTTTATGTCATTTTATTAATTTTAATGAATGTAAAATAATTTTTATAAAAAATTATAATTATCAAATACTAAGAAAAGACTAATTAATTATTTTAAATATTTTTTAGCCAGCTTAAGAAATATCAAATAGAAGACATAATAATCTAGAGGAAGAAGTGCTAAGACCTCAGATTGAGCACCAGTGCAAATCTTGCAACACCCACTGGCTACCTAATTGACCAGGCAGATGAGCTCTGCAGTTGAAGGACATACTGTCTTCTGAACGACTCTTCTAAACATGAAATTAATTGAAATAGTTATTTAATTAATTTATTAAAATAGTAAATTTTTTATTTTTATTTAGGTTAAATCAGTCATTCAGTCAGTCAGTCAGTCTATAGGACTATAAGCTGTAGTCTTGAACACCATTGGGTGCTTCAGTTTCTGCACTTGCTACATCTAGAATAGACTATTTTAACTCATTTTATTATGGTTAATAATACTTTGAAGCCTTTAGTATTTATATTGTTAATTTAATAAACTATAAAAATAATATTTTTAGTTAAATAATATATAGTATTTATTTTATTAATTTATAAAAATAATATTTTACATTTATAAAATTTTGAATAAATCAGTCAGTCAGACTATAGGCTATGTTCTTAAACACTATTGGGGCACCACAGTAAGACCTCCAACCAGTTTCCTCCATTCCTTTTGATAGTCTCAAACAGTCCTTGAGCTCAAACCTTATCCACTCCACTATATTGTCCTCCTTTCTTTCCTTTGTCTGCATCTTTTTTGTCCTTCTTGAACTGTTTGAACACTTTCTAAATGAATTGTTTTCTGAATATTTTTCAGGCTACATAGGTTACATCTCGTAAAAAAAACCACGATCGAAAACCAGCAGAAAACTTAATGATTAAACTTTAATCATTAAAGTGAGGAATCAACAACAACCAAGTAAAATTTATTCAAATCCTATTTTCAGATTGAAAGAAAAAAATAGATCAAACATTAGATTAAAGTATAAATTTTTAATCTTTTAGTTTTAAGGATCATGTATTTTTCCTTAAAGATTGTTTCCTTGAAGACTTTTTATAATCACGATCAAGAACCAGCAAACAATTTTATAGTTAAAGTGACGAAACAACAACAGCCAAGTCAAATTTATTCAAATGCTATTTCGAGATTGAACGAAAAAAATATAGCAAACATTAGCAAGTATTAAATTTTATTCTTTAAGTTTTAAAGATCACGTACTAATCACGTATTTTTCCTTAAAAATTAATTTTTTGAAGATTTTTTTCCTGAAGATTTTTATCCTGAAGACTTTTTATCCGGAAGATTTTTAAGCCGGAGGAATTTTTATCCGGAAGACTTTTTATCCGGAGGACTTTTTATCCGGAGGACTTTTTATCGGAGGACTTTTTATCCGAGGACTTTTTATCCGGAGGACCTTTTATCCGTTTACCGGTAATGATGATGATTTTAAAATGTCTGGCACTTTCCACAACCAGGTTTCTGGTGGATGCGATTGGCAGACTGCAGAGCGACTATGGCTATGAAGGCCTCTTCAGGAAGACTGGATCAAGTCTCAGGATCAGGGAGGCCAAGGTGTTGATAGAGGGGGGTATAGGTGACCATAGTGATGATCGGGTTGTGTTGGTTACTGTGGTGATGGGGGTTGCATTAGTAACTATCTAGTTGCATATTTAAGATAATACAAAATTCTAAAATAAATGTCTAATAATTTTATAATTTTTAAATGTTGTTACTGTTACTATTGTTGTTGTTGTTGTTACTATTGTTGTTGTTGTTTTTCTGACCGCACCAACTGCTGAGACGAAGAGCATCACTTGCAACCTCCTTCCTCCCCAAATCTCCTCCAACAACAACAACATCATTATCGTCAACATCACAACTTCTCCTATTCTTACCATGACGACGACTATGACGATGATGATGATGATGATGTTGTTGTTGGCAGTCTTGGTGATGATGTTGTTGTTGGCAGTCTTGGTAATGATGCTGGCGCTGCTGACTCATCCTTTCGATGACGTCATGTGGCCCCTCGCCAATGCGGGAGGCGTGACGGATGAGGAGGTCGATGACGAGGGCCGCAGTGTCGAGGTCATCCCGGCAGACGGATGAGTGCCGCTTGGAGGATGGAGTGAAGGGAGTGAGGGGTGGATGGGTGGAGGAGGGTGACTTGGAGTGAGAGGAAGAGGAGGGATGGAGGGGTTTGTTGATGAGGTGAATGAGGCGCTTCTTTGACGGTTTGGGATAGAGGATGTTGATGGAGAAGCAAATGGCGAGATTTTTTGAGGTCATCTTGTTGACGTCTGCGTGCGAGGTGAGTCGGTGGAGGTAAGTCATGGTGAAGGCAAGGGTGGACAGAGAGACGTCGGGAAGGAGGTGGCAGATCTTGAGGAGGTTCTCGAGGCACTCGTGAGGCGTGAGGAGGTGGCAGTTGAGGAGGGGTTGGTGCAGGTGGAAGGAAAAAAGGGGCTCTGGCAGACTGCGGAAGAAGTCCTTGACGAGACAGGCCAGGTCGACGAGGCTCAAGTCCTCGGGGATGCTGCCTCCTTCATCCAGCCTTGCCTTTGTTGAGAGGTTGCAAGTGATGCTCTTCGTCTCAGCAGTTGGTGCGGTGAGGAAAACAACAACAATAGTAACAACAACAACATGAAAAAATACTTTTTATGATTGTCAATATGAACTATTCAAATTTCTTCACGTTCCACATGATTCTTTGTTTCAAATCGTGAAATTATAATAATAATAATAATAATATGATAATACAGAGTGTGGACAGGCGGTTATGGAAGAGGAGTGATGATTATGATGATGAGGATGACGTTCAAATCAACGTCACACACACACCACGTCTGCTGCACCCTAGCATGAGGAAGAATAAATTCAAAAAGAATAATAACAATAATGATAATAATAATAATAATAATAATAATAATGGTAATAACAATAATGATAATAATAATAATAATAATAATAATGGTAATAACAATAATGATAATAATAATAATAATAATAATAATAATAATGGTAATAACAATAATGATAATAATAATAATAATAATAATGGTAATAACAATAATGATAATAATAATAATAATAATAATGGTAATAACAATAATGATAATAATAATAATAATAATAATGGTAATCATAAAAGCATCAATAATTGTGTTAATATAAAAGATAATAATAAGATGCATAACCACAGCATTAAAAGTCTCAGTGATAATGAAATCATCAGTGGTAGTTATGATAATGATGATGATATGAATTTTAATGCCGATGGTGCTGATGATGATGGTGGTGATGATGATGATGATGATGACGTCTTTTGGAGGGCAACGAAAAAGAGGAGAATGATGCATGATAACACTCCCGTGGGTGTGTCTAAGGCCAAAAGGTGGTGCTGATGATGATGATGAATGGTAGAGGAATTGATATAATTATTTTCAATCTTATCATTATCACTATTATCATAATCATGATCATCATCATCATCATCACTAGAGCTCTTCTGATCAAGCATCTGCCACCTACCCCCTTCAATCCACACTTCCGCCATGGTTAGATATATTTTATATATGTGGCAATGCCATTGTGGCATTATATTAATTGTATTATCATTTGATATATTCATTTGATTTATACTTCATCAAATTACATATTTATTGATGTATTTCATTGCTGAAGGAAAGATTTAAAATCTAAAATACCATGTATAGAGCGCACTTTTTGGGCTCTATTCTTCTTTGATGACACGAGTTTTAGATTCTCAATAGTTTTTAAATTTAAAATTTGGTCATTTAATTTTTTTTCATTTCAAATACGAGTGCGTCTTATACATGGGTGCTTTAGATCAATTACACATTCTTTCCAAATTTCCCTCCACACCCTCAATCATCACTCATTTCCGGTTCAAACAGCCATCTCTCCCGATATCAACTTCACGGGGGGGGGGGGGGAGGGAGGGTGGTGGTGGTGGTGGTCGAAACATCGGCTTCAACGCCACACCAAAGAGGTCTTCATCTCTCTCAAAGTAAGACTTGTCGTTATCTTGAGGGACTGCTGATGATGATTATAGTGTCTGTGTCATTTTCAGTTTCTATTTTCTTTTTATACTTGTGTTAAAATTTTTGGCGGTTTTATCACTGTTTCATCGCCATCATCATCACCACTACCATCATCTAGAACATCTTCATCATCGCCATCATCATCACTATCATTCATATAATTATCAATATCAGCACCATCAACATCACAAAGACACCTCACCACCATTATCATCAGCACCATCATCTACACCATCATCATCATCTACACTATCATCATCATCATCATCATCATCATCATCATCATCATCATCATCATCATCATCACCACCACCACGACGGCCACAGGAGGACGAGCAAAGACTCAGTGCTGTCGCCACGCAGGCAATCCTCGAGACTCTTGAGCGGCTTCAACAAGCTACTCATGAAGTTGAGTAACAGGAGGGGGGGTGGAGGAGGCAAGATGCAGAAGGTCGAGATGGGGGAGGTGGGCTTGGGGGTAGGTGGTGGGATGGATGTGGGTGGTGGTTGTGGTGGTAATGGTGATGCTAGTGAGGAAGAGATGGTGGAGATGAGGGAGAGGGGCGGTGGTTGTGGCAGGGTGGAGAGGGAGGAGGATGTGGGCAGCAGTGGTGGTGGCGGGCAGATGGGCGACTCACAGCTGGAGGGCAGCAGGGGCAGGGACTTCTGGGGCGGCTGCAGACTCGACAAGGTCAAGGACGTCTTTGGCAGCAGCAGGCAGTCCTTCTTCTCCAAGTTCTACAGGGGTACTTCGCCATCATCATCATCAGCAGCCTTTGTATCATCATCATCATCATCAGCCTTTGTATCATCATCAGCATCAGCAGGAGCTTTCGTATCATCATCATCATCATCATCAGCTGCTACTTCGACTGCTGCCTTTGTCGCCACGGCGAATGCTTCGGTCAGTGCTTATAACGTTGGTGGTGCTGGTAATGATTCCAATAACAGTGCCAATATCACTAAGGGATCTAGTAGCGATATTAAAACTAATATCAATAATAATAATAATAATAATAATAACAACAAAAATAATAATAATGCTAATGATGAAATGAACGAGGGTGATGATGACAATCCTCGGACGAAGATGTTCGCTTCAGACGGATCGATCTGTTATCAGACGATGCTGAAGCATGATAATGATTGTGGTGGTCATGATGATGATAAGGGGTTTGATGATGATGATGATGATCAGAATGGCGAAGATACCACTTACTTCAATGAAGATCTCTTGAATACGAGTGATAACAGTATTTTGATGTGTAAGAAGAACAGCAGTGGTCACATGATGATGGGTGATGATGATGATGATGATGATGAGGATGATGGTGATGGTGAGGATGTTGGTGGTAGTGTTGGTGTATTAAATATAACGTTTTGTGAAGAGAATGATGAAGAAGGTTTAAAAAATGATAAAGTGAGCAATAATAATAATAACAAGCTCATTAAAAATAATAATAATAACGATGATGGATTCACCGAAGTGAAGATTGGACTGGGCAAGTTGTTGAATGAAGCGACAACTCTTTGTGATGTCTTTGATAATGATGTTCTACTAATGGGTGCTCATGATGATGATGTTTTACTCATTGGTGCTGGTGAAGCTGTGGCTGATGGTGGTAGTCTTGGAGACAATGGCTGTGATGATGATGATGATGATGCAGGGGGAAGGGGAGGAGAAGGAAGAAATGAGAAGAAATGCTTTAATCTGAATGGAAAAAAAGGTTTATCGAATGTAACCAATGCCAAAGTAATAACGGACCAAAAGTGTTTAACGGACCAAAAGGTTTTAACGCCCTATAGAGTTGCGAAACAAGCAGTAAGTAGGTTGAATGGCTCGATGGTGGACGGGAGGGGCAGGCTGGACGAGGGGGACGTGTGCAACACCCTTAAAAGGGGAAGGCCCAATACCCTGAAGAATGGCTTGAGGGGTTTTGGCATGAGGAGGGGTGGCAGTGAGAGTTACCTGAATACCACTCTTTGTGGTAGCTATGCTGTTGTTGTGGCCGCTGCTGCTAGTGGTGGTTGCAGTGGCAGTGGTGGTTGCAGTGGCAGTGGCAGTGGTAGTGGTGGTGGTGGTGGTGGTGGTGGTGGTGGTGGTAGTGGCAGTGGTAGTGGTAGTGGTGGTGGTGGTGGTGGTGGTGGTGGTGGTGGTGGTTGCAGTGGTAGTGGTGGTGGTGGTGGTGGTTGCAGTGGTAGTGGTGGTGGTGGTGGTGGTGGTGGTGGTAGTGGTAGTGGTGGTGGTGGTGAGGGGTTGGTGAATGAAGTTTTCTTTGATGATGATGATCTCAAGTCGAATAACAACAATGAATTGATCCAGAAAAAATGCACTACAAAGACCTCAACTAGAGATTCTATCATTACCAAGACCGCTCCAATAAGCGCTACTATCATCAACACCACTCCAATAAGCGACACTCTCATCAGCACCACTACAGTAAGCGACACTATCATCAGCACCACTTCAATAAGCGAACGTCCAATCACAAAGCGCCTCAAGGGTTTGAAGGAGGACCTTCTAGACACCAGTACTGTCACCTTGCCTGAGAATGAGTCATCATCATCATCATCAGCGAAACCGCCTGTTGTCTTCAGTGAGGTGTTGAGGAGGGTGATGGAGAAGAGGTGTGGAGGGATGAAGTGGGAAGAGGTGCTTGGGAGTGGAATGGTGGAGGGGAGTTTAGTGGTTGGTAGGGACCGTGAAGGGGTGGTGGAGGGTAGGAATGGAAGCGGGGCGAAAGATGGTCTCAAAGGAGACGATGATGATGATGTTGATGATCATCATCATCCAGCAACTACACCAAACAACCCTCACATCCACAAGCAAGCAACACACTCCACCAACATGGAGGGAGTGAATGAAGCGGAGGAGGAGGAGGGAGGTGGTGATGGTAATGATTTCGAAGCAATCCAGCGACTGATCAAGGATTGGAGGAGTCGTGGTCATGATGATGATGTTTGTAAGTTTTCCCTCCACCACTCCAAGCCTTCCTGCCACTCCAGTGTACGATCCAAAAGCAACGGTGATCTGAAAGACCACTCAAGTGGATGTGGCAGACCTGGAGTTCTGTCATCCTTCTCCTCCTCTTCTTCTTCCTCTTCATCACTCGCTCAATCCCTCAGACGCCCTACAAAACACAAGTCTCAACCGCAACTTGTCATTTCATCCAATGTCAAGGTCATGTTGGATAGGAACAAGCAGCCTTCCTCCACCTTCCCTCATCCCACCCACCCCACCACCACCACCACCACCCACTCCACCGCCTCCACCACTACCCACTCCACCACCACCCACTCCACCACCACCACCACCACATCCCACCCCCAAGCCTTCATGGAGGCAATCTCTGAGGCATTCTTCCAACCCTCACCTCCACTATAAGGTGAACCAAATGCATCGGCACCTCATTCATCCATTCCTTCTTTATATATGCATCATATAGTAATTATACTACTACTAACTCTACTACCCCTAATACTACTACTACTAATAGTAATAATAATATTAATAATCATGATGATGATATCATTAATAATAAATATGATAGTATTAATATATTAAATCATCAAGTACTCAGGTTTTAATACTCATCTACCCCACCACCACCATGCCAGGTACCCCGCCTGCCCATCTCCACCAGGTTACCCTGCAACTTCTCAACTTCCTCCACCTCGTCTGCCAACATTACGTCATCGCTATCATCATCATCACCATCCCTGCCTATGCCATCATCATCAGCATCATTGGCTGTATCATCATCATCATCATCATCATCATCTTTGCCTTTATCATCAGAAGCGTTGTTATTACAAACTTCTTGGAGGGATCATGAAGAATCTTCAAGGAATGCTGCAGAGGCTGGTCTTGATGATGATGCTGGTGATGATGATCACGATGTTGGTGGTGATGATGATGATGAGGTTCATGATGATGATACAGTCATGAACTCCCTCGCTCATTTGCCTCCTCTTCCCATCCCACCACCCTCCTCCAAGCCTCCTCGTGTTTCGACCAACAAGCACCCCACCACCCTCACCAACCAGCACCCCACCACCCTCACCAACCAGCACCAACAACACGCGCTACTGCAACCACCATCATCACCCACCACCAACACTCCACCACCACGCAAGCCAAGCATCGCTTCTCCCCTCCTAACGCCAGCTATGAGCAAGCGAATCGAAAGTCGCCAGCATGCTGCCACTTCATCTTTGTCGTCCTCTTCATCGAGCCATGGCCGCTTCAACCCCTATAGCGTCCGTTGCGTCTCCAAGACTAGATTCCCGGTCAGAGCGCTCAGAACGCCTGTCTCCTCCGTTGGAATGAAGAAAAATGATGATGAGGAGGATAAGGAGAAAGAGGCGTGTGCTGAGAATGCATGCAAGGGGACATACAATGGGACTAATAAGGGTACAGCCAAGGATACAGAAAAATATACAAGCAAGGAGGAAGACACAGAAGGTCAAGCGGATGCCTCAAAGGTTGTCCACAAACGACCACAAACTCCTTACAGAACTGTCAAAACGCCACTCTGCTCCAACAACAACATCCTAAACAACAATAACAACAACATCCTCAACAACAACATTAATAATAGCAACATCTTCAACAACAACAACAATAACAGCACCACTGTTGCCAACAACAACACTAGCAACAACGCCAGTAAGATAGAGAAAGTCGTCAAGCCAGTTGAAATACACGACAACCAGTACTAATGACTTTGATGTTATCAGAATCATTATCATCATCATCATTGTCATCATCATCATCAACCTTATTATTATTATGATCATCATTATTATTATTATGATCATCATTATTATCAATATAAATATCATCTTCATCCTCAACATCATCATCATCATCATCGCCATGATATTAATGGGATAGACCCATCGAAATGACTTAGATGTTCGATGAAGACACGTAGATTATACGACGATTCTTTGATTCTTTCCACAAACTCAGTTCGTTCAAACTTTCCATTCTATTTAAATCATGTTTATCCCTCTGGAACGATGTTTATTTATGGTGTTTCCTGCTCGTGTGTCTCTGTGAAAGGTTGCTTTCTGATGGAAGTGTCTCGGCGCCTTGGAGCTATTCCATGTGATGTGCCACCAACAACATCTACGGCTTACTAACTCTTTGGAACTAGCATTTACCGAGTATAAAAACGTTAAATTAACACACATAGATTGCTTTCCTATTGTCTTCAGCAATGTTGTAACGCTTATTGCTCTACCATACGTTTTATAATCCTTCTAAAACATTCTTTAGACGCTTCTGAATTAAACCTTTCCAACAGCCTCCTAACCACCACCACCGCCACTACCACCACCACCTGTGTGACGATTTGAATGCATTGAAAACGTCTATTTCAAAAACCACTTCATTGCACAGTCAGTACCGAGATCTACAGATGATTATGGGTCAAATTATTTGATGTGTTTTTCTTATTAAGGTAATGTAATAACTATTGGTTTTATGACAGATTTTACCTGTTAGATCTGCAAATCCAAAAAAAGATTCAGGAATTGGCAAACTCTCAAAAAAAACTGGAATAGACCTTTTGAAAAATGTTGATATTACCTCCATTATGATTTTTATCTTCAACCTGCAATGGACTTAGATGGTACTTGAAAGATCCTAAGGTTAAGTTTTCTAAAAGTTAATTCAATTTCAATGAAAACCTTGAAATTTAAAATTTAGTTTAAAAAAAAATCAATTCAAATAAATTTGCAATAAAGAAATAAGTTTTCTAATAATAGTTTATTGAAGCTCAACCCTTGAAAAGATTTGAAGGCAAGAAATGAGGCGGGATCATAGATATCCTACAAACAACAAGTAGTATATACTATATCTATGGGCGGGATACTTTGGAAATCGTACTCGGAAGCATAGACAGAGCAATATAAAAACAGCTGATGGCAATGTTTATTTATTTCTTGAATCAGCTGATTTTGGTTTCTAACAATAACAAGAAGCGGCCATGTTATTTTAGATTTCGGCAAACTATCCGAGGCGAGATATTTCGTAAAATGAACAATAACTGAGGCTTCTTTTACTTCTTTTTTTACATATTTTTTTAAAGTTATATGATAGTTCACGATATATATTTCGGCAAACTATCTGAGGTGAGATATATCGTAAAATGAACAATAAATTAGGCTTCTTTACTTCTTTTACGAATAATTTTTTGAGTAATTAATAATAATTTTTACTCAGTAATGTCAAATCTGGTATATATTTCGGCAAACTATCTGAGGCGAAATATATCGTTAAATGAACAATAAATAAGGCTTCCCAGTGAACATTCTATATGGGACCTATATGGGTCCCATATGGGCAACTATATGGGCCCCATATGGGCAGCCCATATGGGACCCATGTCAAAATGCTACACCGATTTAAGTGGGTCCCATATGGGCTATATGGGCAACTATATGGGCAGCCTATATGGGCCCTAGATCGGCAGCCCATATGGGCCCTAGATCGGCAGCCCATATGGGCCCTATATGGGCAGCCCATATGGGACCCATGTCAAAATGCTACACCAAATTAAGTGGGTCCCATATGGGCTATACGGGCAACACATGATTGATTGATAAATGATTTATTTTTATAAAAAGCAATTAAAATATTTCTACCAAACATAAATTTAAAGATGTAAGAAAAATAGTCCAAATATAAAAAATGTGATTAATCGGATTCTTCAAGATTATTTTTTTTTGAATTTTGCTTGGCTTGCTTTTCTAAATTGGACACGTGTACTTTGATTTCTCTTCTGTATGTTTGAGTTGAGTTGGTTTTGACAGAACCTGTTGCGAATAATTTATTGATGAATTAAATACCATGGTTTCATTTGTTCTGGTAAAGGGAAGTGCTAACCGGCTTTTTTTTGTCCTTACACATATTAATAAAAGTGGCTGGTATGTTATATAGATATTGAATACATTGATTACAACTTGTGGGGTTTCTAAAAGTTTGTTGAACTATTGAATAATTATTTGCATAACTTTAAATTTTCTAATATTAATATTTAATAATGAGAATTTTTTTAAAAACTTTAATAAGAAACCAGAATGACTTTCATAGACAAATACTTTTTAAATAATTACAACAGAAGATAACATTTCTAAAATAAAAGAGATAATAAATTCAAATGACTAAAATAAAAAAATAATAAATATTTTACAAAAACCATGGCCATATGTTACACTAATTCAAAGTCCATTGAGCCCATATAGGACCCATATAGGACCCACATAGGCTTTCCTTGAAAACACTTAGCATTTTATTTTTTTTAAAGCCCATTTAGCCCATATAGGACCCATAAAGGACCCACATAGGCTTTCCATAAAAACACTTTAGTTTTTTTTATTATTCAAAGCCCATTTAGCCCATATAGGACCCACATAGGCTTTCCATAAAAACACTTTAACTTTTTTTTTTATTCAAAGCCCATTTAGCCCATATAGGACCCATATAGGACCCATATAGGTTTTCCAAAAAAACACCTCAACTTTTATTATTATTCAAAGCTCATTTAGCCCATTTAGGACCCATATACTTCCCAAATAGGTTTTTCTTTAAAAACACGTTAAATTTTATTCTTTTTTAAAGCCCATTTAGCCCATATAGGACCCATATAGGGCCCATATAGATAATTTCTAGCCCACGAAGCCCATATAGGACCCATATAGGACCCATATTGATTACCCTTAGCCCATTTAGCCCATATGGGACCCATATAGGCCCATATAGAATGTTCACAGGGTTCTTTACTTCTTTTATGAATAATTTTTTGAGTAATTAATAATAATTTTACTCAGTAATGTCAAATCTGTTTACATTAAAATTATTTGAATTGTTATTCCTTTTTATATACATAAACAATTACCGAGTCCATCATAATCCCAAAAAATAGGTGAAACCACTTTATTTAACTAAAAAATATTATAAAAATTTAGAAATATTATGCTAAATTGTTTAATAAAAAGTTTTAGCTTTATATTTTTGGTCAGAGCAATAAAAGTCATCAGCAAAATGTTTTACTAGTAATATTATAGAAGTCAAAAGTGGTTTTCAACTCTCTAAACTAAACTAATATGAGAAAAAATCTTATTAATTTAAAGTATTTTATTTTGCCTGTTAGCAATCCTGTGTTTCCAGTTTTTGGTGAATCAATTTGAAGTGATACTAACTTATGACAATTTATTTTATATTTTGATGAAAGCTTTTAATGAAATGAATGCTCACCCTCGGTCTGGTGGTTGAAAGCAGCCATTTGAATGCCGACTAGAGGTCGGACATGGACGATTTTTCATTCCCGGTCCCGTCCCGTTCCCGAAATTTGTTTTCCCGTCCCGTCCCGTTCCCGATGGGACATCAGAATTTTGATTCCCGTCCCGTCCCGTTCCCGAAATGTTGTTTCCCGTCCCGTCCCGTTCCCGATAGGACTTCAGAATTTTGATTCCCGTCCCGTCCCGTTCCCGAAATTTTTTTTCTCGTCCCGACCCGTTCCCGAAAGCTTTTTGTTTTTTTTATTTATTTTTGCTGCCGTTTTCACTGGTCCCAAACTTGCTAGTTCTAACATTTGTTAAAATTTATTATTTGAAAGTCAGAGAATATTTCTTTTAATAAAATAAAAAAACACGATTTAAATTTCAAATATTTATTGAAATGAAAGTATTGAAGTTAGTCATTGTTTTTGAGTAATTCAATCAAGTCTTTATTGCTTTTTACACGGGTTAAACCGTTAAGAGTTTCAGCTTTCAAATGAGATGATTTTGGGTCTGAAGTTAAACGACCACATATTGAAAAATTCCGTTTACAGCGAATTTAACTTGAAGATACACTAAACAAAATTTTGGCTACTTCTTTTAGTATTTTAAAATTGCTCATTTTATTCCAATAAAATAAAACATCTTTAAAATTTTCAATTTTTTTAGGACGTAATTGTGAATATTTGTACAATTCTTTTGAATTTTTTTCTTCGTTCATTATTATTAATTCTTCAATAATGTTAGAAATATGTTTTTTGACAACATTCTTATTCTTCACAACTGCAAATATAAAATCATTCGTATAATTTGATAGTATAATAATTTTATTATAATTTTTACGTTATAAAAACAAACATAATAGGTCTAAATAACCATCATTTGTTTTTTTCCTCAACGGCACTGCAGCTTGGTCTGGCTGTACAAAATAGAATTAAATTTTCTCTAATGAAAGTCTTGGTATTTATTTCTTTTCTATCCAAAACTTTTTTTCTATTATTCTTTTATACTGGGGATGCAACAGACATGCTGTCATATGAATAAGATCAATGGCATCTTTTCTTTTGTCGAAATGATCAACTGAGCAATCATTTGGAAATTAATCATTCAAATTCAAAGTATCAATTTATAAAATTAAAATAATATAACTGACCATTTTGATTTCATCTGAAAAGTTTTCATCATCACCCATTTATTCTAATCTCCCTAATCTTTGGACTCATCATAACAACTTCAAATGTAGTGTTGGAGATTTCGACAATGGCAATGGTGGCTTCGTAAAACATTTCTATTGCATTTAATACTTATTTTAAGTACGGAGTATCGATTAAATAAAGATTTCCATACTTAGAAGTTTGCTGAAAAATCATTGTTAAAGAATCCAATCCCAATAACTGTTATTCCCGTTTTTCCCGTTCCCGATTTAAAAGTTGATTCCCGTTCCCGTCTTTTCCCGTTCCCGATTTGAATGTTGATTCCCGTTCCCGTTCCCGTTCCCGTCCCGAAAACCTATTCCCGGTTCCCGACTTTTCCCGTCCCGAAATTAATTTTCATTCCCGCTCCCGCGGGAGTCCCGCGGGTACCCGGTCAGATCGGGTACCCGGTCCGACCTCTAATGCCGACCATCCACGAGGAGATCGGGTTGAAGTTGGAGGAGTCGATGCGCTTGCCTGCAGGGTACATGCGCACAATCTGCCTGCTCGAGTGCGTGTCATCCGAATAAATGACGTTAAGGCCATTAATTTCGAAACTTGGAAAAATAATAATCAAAGGTTTTGTATATAAATCAGAAGACCTGCGATGGTTTAACTCCTTACACTATAAATACTGTTTGAATGAACAAAGGATATCGGATGAATGTGAGGGTGTGTCGTTGTGAGATGGACTTCGCCTTGTTTTCACTCATTTACGATATCGGGTAGGCTGTTTGTCTTTTGCTGTTTGGAAACGCCATTGAATTTGCTATAGCAGCTGAGATCGGAGGCAATACAGAAATAGGTTTTGAATAAAAACCAAAGGAACTTTTAATAATTTTGAACCAACCTTTGAACTTGATGGCTTGCGTGTTACAAGGTCTGACAAATCTTTAGCCTTAACCACTTTTTCCTTCTTCTTCTTGTGCTTTGTGGTCTTGGCAGCGCCTCCTTTGCCACCGCCAAAACTAGCGTTGCTGATGTTGTTGAGGTTGTTGCTGCTGTTGTTGGCGGATTTGTTGCTTTTTGCTAGAGTGGAGGGAGCAATTGGTGGTTTTGAGATCATCTTGTTTTTCTCAATGTAGCAAGAAAATACATCCTGTAGCCTTTCAAAGGTTCATTTTCATTATTATAAAAACAATATTCAAAATGAATTTTTTTTAACAATAAAAAATGGAGTTGAAGCTAGAAGATGGCTTACAGAGGGTTCGATTTGAGCGCATCTTCTTCCTTCTTTGACAGTTGATTGATGAAGTAGGCATTGCTGTTGTTGACATTGACTTCCTTGTTATCTTCAGCCCTCTTACCCTTCAGAAAGTTCAGCGTGAAGTACTTCTTAGAGCAGTAGTTGACGTTTTCTTTGTTTAATTTCTTGTTGTAGTTGTTAATATTATTGATGATGTTATCATTTTTATCGCTATTTAAAATTACTCGCACTCTTGCTGGATTGTTTCAAAGGCATTTCAGAATCACTAAATTTATTGTTATTATTTTTGTTGTTGTTATTGTTGTTGTTATTGTTGTTGCTGCTTGTGTTTCTTTTAGTTTTATCTTCCGTGTAACTCTTGTTGCCTTTGTTATAGTAAGAATCTTCAAGCTCATACGAGTCGAAGAGGAAGGTTTGTGTCGAGGAGGCCTCTGCAGTGACGATGCATCATGACTCAGCAAGAGATGAAATGAATATGATGATAAAACGATTTAAACAGGCTTGGTTGCGCTGATGAATAAACCAGGGAAGCATAATCAAGAAGTACCCGAATCCGATTCATAATGATCATCATCATCATCATCGTCTTCGTCGTCATAGTCACTGGCAGCAGAGGAACTATGCCAGCTGCTGTGCTGTGGAGAAAAGAATGTTTAAAGCACGAAATTTTTTTTAATAATTAAAAATTATTAAAACATTAGTATTTCACTAATAATAAATAACACGAAATTCATCGTTAGCAACCTTCTTTTGAGCGTCACTATTTTCGTTATCAGTGTAGCTGTCGAAGCTGACACTCATCTTGCCGGCTCTTTCGCCTTTCTTTTTAGCACTGCCACCAGGCACAGAGTTCGGTTTGTTGACCGCGCCGTTGTTGTTGCATGGCGGTTTGAGTTTCTTGTTCTTGATGAGGATCTTGTACTGGAGGTCTCTCAGTGTGGGAGTCTCAGGCAAGTTGTCTTCAGGTCTCACCAACTTACTCGCCAACACCTCCTGGGGAAGAATTGTTTTTATTCATAAAAATAATTAATTCCAAAAGATAAGATATATATTTATATACATTTATAATACTTTGGAAGTAATTATTATTTTATTAGAAGGTAATTAAAAAAGAGTTTTAATGAGTTTAATTTGTTGAAGTTATTAATATAATTAATAAAAACAATATATTTTTTAAAGTGAAGCATATTCTCACAACAAATAGTGTGGCCATGGTTTGCTGCTGGGCGAGCGAGCAATGGTTCTCAATTGAGAGGATGACAGGCAGGGGACTGGTTAGGAAAGCCGCTCTTCCTATTGATGTTAAAGCGTCCTGTCAAGGATGGTGAATGGTTTAAAAGAGGGACTAATTAAACATTGCAAAAATAGAAACTTTGAGAGAAATCTTTGAGGTGAGAGTGTATCCATGGTAGATGATTGGCTGGCCATCGTTGCCATCCCAGCAGTCCAGTTCCACACACCGACAGCCTCTTATCAAAACCTATTCAGTTCGATGTTTTGTTTTTGTTTTTGAGCCTTTCAAAAATTTTCGAATCAATTATGCAGCATATAAAGTTTTAAAAAAGCACGATAAAAAAATTAAAATATGGTTAAGCTGAAGTGCTGAAGTTAAATACGGATCTTTCCTAGCAGGGCCTACAAAGCAGAATGCATAGCGCACCTGGGCATACAAGTCAGCTGAGGCTTCTCCCTTGAGTTGGTGGCCAGTGAGGTAGATGTTGTGGGAGGAGTTGATTTAGTAGTGCGACAGTGGCTGGTCTAAGTCCTGGATGAAAAGCCAATGTGAAAAGTAAAAAGAAAAAAAATAAAGAAGCTTAAAACTTGTATGGCTCTATTTGAAGCTACAGAAGCAATAATTACGAATAGGGGAAAATAACTCCAAACTTAACCCCAAATCTAATCTTAACTTTAACCCTAATTCTTACAAAGAAACATAAGACAAATATACATAAATAACCCACCAAATACAAAAACAAATACAAATAAAATAAATATACTTTTGAGGTTTCAAATGAAATCACTCTTATGAAAAAAATTACTTTGTGGCTTGAAATGAAGAGGTAGAATATTTATGCTATAAAGAGAATATAATCTCTAAGAATATACCAGGCTGAGAGGCTGTAGGGCGTAGTTGTGTGGGTGCAGCATGAAGCGACAGAAGCCTTCGAAGCTCATGCGACCATCACTGCGCCTGTAGCTGCATGTCTCGTGTCGCTGTGGGGCAGGATAGTTAAGCAAGAATGCCAAACTTTAAATACTGAATGAAATAAATTATTTAAAATAAATGTAAAAATATAAAATGTATTGAAAAATTAATTTATTATCACAAGATACCTGGATGAGTAGACGAGCCAACTGCACATGATCGTGGCACACCTCTTTCTGCTCGATGGCCAAGAACCAGGCCAGCTGTTGAGTGTCCATCCATCCGTCGATCGCCGAGAGGGAACCCGTGCTGTTGTAGATGATGCTCGCCTGAGCCACCGCTGAGTGCATCTCATGGTTCGGCGTGTTGTGTGGGTTCATTGGATGGTTCGTCGTTAGGAGATCATTGAGGAGAGGCGTGGAAGTGTTTTGGAGGATGGGGATGTGTGATCGAAATGACGACTGACTGCAGAAAAATTTCAAGTGGAATTTAGAAAAGTCTGAGTTGAAGTTTTGGATGTTTTTCAGTCGGTTGAATAACTGGGTCAAGTCTTTTCTCGAGCGTATCATGAAGCAGTAATGTAGGTCAAACATATCTCGGAAACTTAAGTGGATGTTCTGGTTGTTTGAAGGAGATGGCAGGACGGAGGATGGAAGAATGGTTGAAGGTAGTGGTGATTGGGGAGTGGGTAGGATGCACGCTGATTGCTTTGACTTTCTATTCATCCCTGTGGCAATGACGCAGTAGGCCACACTCTTGAGCTTCTTGTGTGTCTCAGCAGGCTGACTCTGTCACTGGCTCTTCTGTGGCTGTGTTCATGTTTGTTTAGGTGCATGCATGTGTTTGTGTGTATGCATGGTGTGTGTATGTGTGTATGTGTAGTGTTTGTGTGTGTGTGCAGTCATTAAGAACATCGGCTTGATTATGCGAGACTTATTTCGATTAGCATATTAAAGAAAGTGCAAAGGAAAAAGGGCTAGAGAGGTTTAATAGAGGATGGAACATCATTTGAAGGTTGAAAGTATGCATGGGCGTTTGGAGGCTTTAAAAAAACCGTTAACTTTAGCTGCGATAAACCAATTTAACGGAGTTACCATCAAAAGTCGTTAATTATTTATTAAAATTCGTTAAAACTCTTTAATTTAACAAAAACTTATTATGAGAACAACGTTATAAAATGTATTCTTCGAAATTAAAGTTCATTATAATTGTTTTTTTAAAGAAATTTCTATTGTAAACAAAAAATATTTTAATTATCGGGTGAATTTTATCTTTTAAGTCATTATTAACCATTTTCTAATTTTCTAATTTAATTTGTTTATAATTTTCATTACAAAAGACTAATGTTTTAATTGTATCGGAGTTGAGATTTTCATTATTTTTAGTAAAAATGTTGCCTGAAGCTTTGAAAACCAGCTTTTCTTGCATTTTGTTACAACTTTTCTGAATACTTTATTGTCTTTCTTTTGTAAAAATAAATGTACAATGGTTTCATTGAAATAATATTACATTAATTCTAAAAAATATAGTTATTATTCATTCAATTAAATCCCACAATAAAATAATTAATAAACCGAGCGATTTCTGTATTTTTTCCTATCAAACAAAAACTTTAAAAAACCAATAAAAATTGTAAAATTTAAAAATGTAGTCTAAAAACAATTAATTGAAATATCTGCTAAATTAACAATAAAATGAGATCATATTTTCGAGTTAACGGAAATAAATGGGGAAAATGTTCTGTTAAAAAGTTACTTTCAAAAAAATACAGTTTTTGTTCGATAATATTTATAACGGAAACGGACTTTAACGTTAATGGATGATAACAGACCTAAATTCACTGACGGAAAATTCTGACGCCCATGTTTAGTGCATTAAAATGATTCAGCCACAGTGTCAATGATGAGAACCCTTATCCACCTAGCTAATTACAACTGCAAGCAACAATGCAGATAAATTAATGACCTAATGCAAAGACACAGCTTGTTTACTTGAGCCTTCTAATTAGACCTTGCTGTAGCATAATTACGCTTTCTAAGGCACCCGATCTTATGGGAAGAGATTTGTCTTATCGTCTCTAAGATGTGTGCGAGGTGACAGTGCATGCCATGCTGACTCACGTCTTCCCGAAACACTGAGTTTATTGGACTTCAAACTCCCATTTGAATATTTTATACTAAATAAGAAAAAAATAGTTTTTAAGCTTTATTTCTAACAACTGCAAAATCGCATTTGAATAAAATACCGTAAAAGACCATTGATTAAATGCACATTTTCGCCTCTTGTTCAAACTGCCGATTGAAAATGTTTTAACAATATAACCATCTTCACAACGCTTTTATCTCACATTGGTAGTGAAGAGACTAGAGAGGGCTGAGAGGTTTGACCAGTTCCTGCCTCCCAACAACTGTGGAAGTCAAGAAAGTAATTGAACTTTTTAAACTATGAAGTATAGAAGTTTCAAATACCCAGCTAATTAAACTAAATTGTTAATTTTTTGAAAGTTTGGAATGTCATTACTCATCGAATTTTCAAGAGCCGACAGAAGTGACTAATTAAAAATTATACATATTTTAATGATTGGTACAGCCCTGCAACGGCCACCAACCTGAATCGCTCTGAATACTGAAAAGCCTGACAAGTCCTGCTTGGGTGAAGGGAGGCAAGTGCATGGGGAGGGAGTGTGCTGTTGACAAAGCAGTGACATCGAAGAAGTTGCTGGCAGTGCTGAAGATAATGAGAGTGTTGAGGACGATATTGAGGAAGCGATTTGTAGTTGAATGAAGATGTCGGTGAGCCATGTGATTCTGGAGGAAGGATGTTCCGGTTGTCTGAGTTGTCTGCAGGTCTGTGTCAGCTGTGTTGTTGTGCGTTAGTATGGCATTTGATTGGGATACAAACAGTTGTATACCTAAATAAAGGCCACCAAGTAAATTTAATGTCTAGAGCCACTCCGGCTGAAGTGGCATGCTTATCTAATCAAAGATTGCAAACTCAAACAATCAGTTTGGAATTTTTAATCATCCGTTTAATGGGACACAGATGTCGAACCTGCAGAAAACCGATGCACCAGACGAGAGAGCATGTCTTGGTCACTTTGAAGTGGATACTTTTCAACTCAGCTACGCTGTTCGAAAACCGAATGTTGAGGCTGGTTCTGGGCGTATGTTCTGATTGATTCGAAGGGTTGGACGGAATAGAGTGCGTTGTTTTCTTGAGAGACACTTCAGTGATCAGGTCGATGTTCACGAAACCTTTCAAGCTGTTCTCGCTGACGAAGTACTGCGTGCTGCTGCGTTTGACAGCCAGCAGGGTGAGTGGCACGTTCGCCTTCATGCCTGCGCCTTCCATGGAGCCTCCTTCCAATTGCTTCGCTGGAGATGGAAACCAATACAAGGTCCTGTGCTTGCTGTCAAGCAGCATGACAACGTTGTTCTGCTGGTGTGTGTTGCTCTTGTCGCTATTGTTTTTGACCAGCAAGGCACCGGTGCCTGCCCGCATGAGGCTCGATGCCAGCATGCTGAGCGCTTCAGTGTACTTGGGCAGCAGTCCTCTTTTGTGCCTGATGCTCCGATTGTTCCTCATTAAGCCTTCAAAACGCTTGTTGCAGGATTTTGAAGTTTTTGTTTGACAAACTTCGTTGATGTTGTAGTTGGAGATGATACCATTGTTGTAGTTGGTGGAAATGTTGTAGTTGTTGTTGTTATGTTGTTAGTTTTTTTTCCATATAAATCAGCACTTGACAAATACTGTTTGAAATAATCCACACTGGAGTTGTTGTGTGCGCTAGGGTGGAGGTTTTTGTTGTGTGTTGTAGCGATGCTCCTCAAAAGACTACGCAGACGTTTTTTGTTTTTTCATCCATAAAAGCGCTCGTATGTAGTTAGAATCTGAGTAAGGATAGTGTTTATGACGTCACTGATGATGATGATGAAGAAGAAGAAGAAGATGATAATGATGATGATGATGATGATGATGATGAAGAAGAAGAAAAAAGAAGAAGAAGATGATGATGATAGTGGTGGTGGTGATGATGATTACGAGTTATGAATCATCCACTTAATTTAATTCCTTTCGATAATCAGCCGCTTGAATTAGCAAGTGAAGAGGTCGTGAAATTAACTTGACAGAATGAGTGAGTGTGATAAGTAGATTTATTTTTTTGATGCAAACAACTAAAAGTGAACCCACATTGAACTCGTCCGTAGAGGTGGCATTGTTGTCACTTGTATCGTCATCAGCACCACCTTCATCATTTACTCTGTCATACTCTCCATCTCCACCATCGTGCTTGGCTTCCTCTTCGCCTTTACGGCCACCACCAAGTGGCAACTCCAGCAAGTCAAAGCCGAAGAAAGCCAGTTGATCGCGAACCTCATCACCACTAGCATCATCACTCCAACCATCATCATCATCATCACCTTCCTGTCCCTCATGATTGTGATCTTCAGGGCCACTACAGGCTACATACAACTGATGCAGGATCTTACCAGTGAAGAGTGTCACGTGACTGGAGACTTGAGTGAAGGAGGCAGCGTGGTGGACGTGGATGGAGGCGAGAGAGTGGCTGAAGGCATGCAGGGTGTGCATGCTGGAGTCGTTGATGGAGAGCCAGAAGGCCTGTAAAGCCTTTGATCTGCATGCGTGATGGGAGGAAGTGAGAGCAGCAGAAGCCAAATTATAGTGAAAGGAAGTGAATGAATGGTGGTATGTTACAGTCCAAACGCGTATCCAGGCATTTCGCGTAATTCCTTAAAATCATTCAAATCGTGTATCGCATGACTGACGCGTATCGAATGAAAAAAGCTTAATAAGATGTCTAAAAATTGAGTATATTCATTTCAATCAAATTTTAAAATAATTTAAATTTTTTAGGTATTTTCTAAACCTCTTTTCATTCGATCCGCGTGAATCATGCGTTACACGATTTGACTGATTTTTAGGCACTACACAAAATGCCTGGTTACGCGCTTGGACTGAACATACTGATACATACTGATTCCAAAATTTGCATGCACCCACCTAAGACCAGCCAGAACCGCTGTTGCAGAGTGCAGTGAGCAAAGCTGGATGGAAACCATGATGAGTCTCAGCATCATCATCAACACCACCTTTCTCTGTTCAAAACTACACTGGCATGTGATGGCATCCACAGTCCACTGTTTCACCTTTGGTGTGCGTTTGGTAGAGGTTGCACTGGTGTGCTGTGTTAGTGTGTGCAATAACAAAATGGTTAATGGACTCGATGTTCCAAATAATAATTCATTCATTTTAAATTACAGCGCTATTACAAAGTGTTAAGATCTGCAAAAAGACGAGTGACACACTATGCCAAGTGGAACTGACAGCTTTGTAAGAGTCCAAGAGAGCATCTATCGCACTCATGTCTTCCGAGACTGTGCCTGGAAACGATCCTCTTTTCTTGACCACTTCCAGGGTTAACGTAGGTAGGTGAGAGGTGATGGAACGAGGGAGAGAAGGCGCAGGTGGTTCTCGAGCAGCACCAATGCAATCTCCTCGGGCTGGTGCATCAGCTTGTTTAGGCGTGAAACCATTTGTTGAATGTCGTTTCTGAAAAAAAAATCATTGTCGTTTTCTTTTATTTTGATGTTAGTTACGTTGTTGTTGCTTTTCTCATTGCAGGGTTTGTGGTTGCTGACAATACCTTTTCTCTCATTTAAAAAGGTGATTTTATCATGTGATGTGTTGGAGGTTTGAAAATTGTTGCTGTCGTTATGGTTTGTGATTTGGCTGTTCCTACTTTTAATGTAAATTTTAATGGTTGAAGTGTTATTTTTGTATGTTTTTTGATTATGCAAACAATTATAATTTGTATCTACAATGCCAACTTGGGATTCGTTGCTGCTATTATTGTTGCTGTTGTTGCAAATGTTTTTACCAGTATTTATATTTTTGCTCTTGTTGCTGTTTTTGCATAGATGTTGCATTTGATTAAGTTTCTTCTCTGTATTGTGTTGACTAGGAACGTCTGTTTGGATTAAACGTATAAATTAAATTACTATAAATCAACAAAGCTCAGAGACTTGACAAGGTTATTCATAACATCAATAATCTTCAGCTCAAAAATGCTGCAATGCATTGCTGCATTACCTAAGCCTTCTTATGTCATTGTACGCAACAGAAGGGTGTGTAATTTATGTATGCTTATTATTTATTTAAATAAATAATATTTTTAAAAATTTATATTCTAATAAGTAGATTTAGAAATATGGATTATATTACTTAAGGGAGATCGGTTTTTAATGACGTCATCAAGCCATTCCAACAGCTGGTCCAGATTCGGAACATCCATTTGACATGAGTGTTTACAAGTGCAATAAGAAGGGAATATATGAGTAACCCAAAGGCGCAAATGAAAATATGCAGCCTAAAGTGGCCTCGAAGCTCGTTCGAGTTAGACCCACTATAATAATTCTCTTCATTATTATTCTTATTATTATTCCCAGAGATGGTGAAGGCTCTCATGTAATCTTCGGAACCTATTCCAAACCGTCTGATCCACAGAAAGAGTACCAGCTGGTTGCTTGGTGGTGTGTAGTTGCTTGGTGGTTTTTATCGTTCCTCTTTTCCTCTATTTCACAAACTACCGCGGAATCGGTGTCCGGACAATTTGTCGCAGGACAATTTGTCGTATAGACAATTTTTCGTGGACAATTTGTCGCACGGACAATTTGTCGCACGGACAATTTGTCGCCAAAACCTGAAATGAACTGATATCAGTCAGTCGGGAGAGAGCTCCATCACGTGTCGAGTGGGAGTTTATTTCAGTTTTTCACGTCTCGACATACGTGTTTTCTTGTTCGACCAACAACACCCTAACTTATTTTATTCAGCTTCCAAAATACGAAATGGGATTTTCGGAAATTAGCCTATACTCCTACAACCAAAATCTTCGGGTTTTTGATGAGTGGATATCCATAGATCGAAATAAAAACAGCTCGAGCATTTATTAAGTAATCGCAATAAACGCAATGGAATTTAATATTTAACTAGAAGAAAATGTTTCGGTAAGTAGTCCTATAATAAAACTAATTAACCAAATTGATGTTGTGGCTGCATCCTCTCAAGTGATCGAGTGTTGATCGATTCTCGTAATCGAGCACAACAGTGCGCAGTCGAATATTGAGATTTCGATACTTCTTCTTTTTGAGAGGAGGATCTTCGTCAGCAAGAAGACGCTCGATGATCATTTGGTTGCTGCTCTGTTCCAAGTTTGACTGCTAACCTCGGCAGAGTTGGATGCGCAATTTGAACTGACCGTGCAAATGGACTGTGCCATCCTTCCACTGTGTTGTTTGTACGAGGAGTGTTGTCACAAACAGCTTGGTAGCAATCCCAGATGTCCAAGGCAAAAAGAGGCTTCGTTCTTCGACCTCGTCGTTGATTTCCAAGGAACGTATCTTCAAAGTAGTTGAGAAGTTGATCAACTTCAGGAAACGTTGCGAGTCCCACTAGTTCTCCATAGACATGGATCTTATGCTCGTTGGGAACGTAGGCTAGAGCAACTAGCATCCGGATGTGCATGGCATAGTCAGGTTCAGTGTTGTATCGGCCTGCATATCCGTACTCTTGAACCTTACGCCAAAGGCACTGTCCAAAGTGGAAATGGCAGCCATGAATTTGTGCTTCGAAGATCCTGGTGAAAGCATTCATGGAAGCCTGTTCAAAATCGGTGATGATGGTCTCTGGTTGCAATCTTGGTGCTATTTCGACTAACTTTGTTAGTAGTGCCGTGTAGGTTGCTTCGGATTTGTTTTTTAAAAGTGCAAATACACATGGAACATTTATTCCACCACGGGTTCCATGAATGGTGTATAATATAACACCACCCACCATAACACCACCCACCATAACACCACGTACCATACCAACACCCACCATAACACCACGCACCATACTAACACCCACCATACCAAAACCCACCATAACACCACCCATCATACCAACACCCACCATAACATCACGTACCATACCAACACCCACCATAACACCACGTACCATACCAACACCCACCATAACACCACCCACCATACCAACACCCACCATAACACCACGCACCATACCAACACCCACCATAACATCACGTACCATACCAATACCCACCATAACACCACGTACCATACCAACCCCCACCATAACACCATTCACCATACTAACACTCACCATAACATCACGTACCATACCAACACCCACCATAACATCACGTACCATACCAACACCCACCATAACACCACGTACCATACCAACACCCACCATAACACCACGTACCATACTAACACCCACCATAACACTACCCACCATAACATCACGTACCATACCAACACCCACCATAACACCACGTACCATACCAACACCCACCATAACACCACGTACCATACTAACACCCACCATAACACTACCCACCATAACACCACGTACCATACTAACACCCACTATAACACTACCCACCATAACACCAGGTACCATACCAATACCCACCATACCATCACCCACCTTAACACCACCCACCATACCAACACCCACCATAACACTACCCACCAACACAGAAACTAAACAAAGATCGTATCGTTTTTTCAATGATTGCAAAATCGTACTAAATACTTGGTCAGTAGCATCAGATTGGTTGCAAGGGGAGCCAATCAAAGAAGCTGCCATTAAATTGGTTGCTGATAAGTTACTGCCATGTGTATTGGTATGTCATAATTGCAAAAGAAATAAAAACACAATAGTGGCATATTTATACTGCAAGTTTCAAAAATGTCGTTCGTACAAAATCAAAATTACAGATGTAGGACCTCATTGCATTGTCAACATTTATGTTGCAAGTAATGAGATTCATCATGACGGAAAAATTTGCAAGCAATTGAGAGGAGAAGAAAGACAAAATATGAAAGATGCTCTGAAACATAATCAAGCAGGAGTGGTCAGGGATACTGAGTTGTGCAAGGCCGATGACGATCTCATTCGACAGGGGAACATGCAGACAGTTCGGTCCCTGGATGTGTTCAGAAAAGTTCGCTCTGAAGCTCTTGCTGCCAACGATAGAGACCGTGATGACGTATTGGACATTATCACCAAATTCAACGAACAAACTGATAAGTTCATCCAATACGTATCCTTACTAGAGGTCGGACCGGGTACCCGATCTGACCGGGTACCCGCGGGTACCCGCGGGACTCCCGCGGGAACGGGAATGAAAATTAATTTCGGGACGGGAAAAGTCGGGAACCGGGAATAGGTTTTCGGGACGGGAACGGGAACGGGAATCAACTTTCAAATCGGGAACGGGAAAAGACGGGAACGGGAATCAACTTTTAAATCGGGAACGGGAAAAACGGGAATGACAGTTATTGGGATTGGATTTTTTAACAATGATTTTTCAGCAAACTTCTAAGTATGAAAATCTTTATTTCATCGATACTCCGTACTTAAAATAAGTATTAAATGCAATAGAAATGTGTAACGAAGCCACCATTGCCAATGTCGAAATCTCCAACACTACATTTGAAGTTGTTATGGTGAGTCCAAAGATTAGGGAGATTAGAACAAATGGGTGATGATGAAAACTTTTCAGATGAAATCAAAATGGTCAGTTATATTATTTTAATTTTATAAATTAATACTTTGAATTTGAATGATTAATTTCCAAATGATTGTTCAGTTGATCATTTCGACAAAAGAAAAGATGCCATTGATCTCATTCATATGACAGCATGTCTGTTGCATCCACAGTATGAAAGAATAATAGAAAAAAAGTTTGGGATAGAAAAGAAATAAATACCAAGACTTTCATTAGAGAAAATTTAAATCTATTTTGTACAGCCAGACCAAGCTGCAGTGCCGTTGAGAAAAAAAACAAATGATGGTTATTTAGACCTATTATGTTTGTTTTTATAACGAAAAAATTATAATAAAATTATAATACTAACAAATTATACGAATGATTTTATATTTGCAGTTGTGGAGAATAAGAATGTTGTCAAAAAACATATTTCTATCATTATTGAAGAATTAATAATAATGAACGAAGAAAAAAATTCAGAAGAGGATGAATTGTACAAATATTCACAATTACGTCCCAAAAAAATCGAAGATTATAAAGATGTTTTATTTTATTGGAGTAAAATGAGCAATTTTAAAATACAACAAGAAGTAGCCAAAATTTTGTTTAGTATATCTGCAAGTTATATTCCCTGTGAACGGAATTTTTTAATATGTGGTCGTTTAACTTCAGACCCAAAATCCTCTCATTTGAAAGCTGAAACTCTTAACGGTTTAACCCGTGTGAAAAGCAATAAAGACTTGATTGAATTACTCAAAAACAATGACTAACTTCAATACTTTCATTTCAATAAATATTTGAAATTTAAATCGTGTTTTTTTTATTTTATTAAAAGAAATATTCTCTGACTTTCAAATAATAAATTGTAAGAAATGTTAGAACTAGCAAGTTTGGGACCAGTGAAAACGGCAGCGAAAATGAATAAAAAAACAAAAAAGTTTCGGGAACGGGTCGGGACCGTGAATCGAGTTGCGGGAACGGGACGGGACGGGAATCAAAATTCTGATGTCCCATCGGGAACGGGACGGGACGGGAAAACAAATTTCGGGAACGGGACGGGACGGGAATCAAAATTCTGATGTCCCATCGGGAACGGGACGGGACGGGAAAACAAATTTCGGGAACGGGACGGGACCGGGAATGAAAAATCGTCCATGTCCGACCTCTAATCCTTACCATTCACATTTTTATGTTTCAGTGACATTCAAATTGATGCGGCCATACGTTTAAAATCTTCTGTATTGTATTTTGACGCCACAAGGTCCATCGTGAGAAAAGTTAACAGCAAATGTAATAGAGTGTTTTATTACACAGCTGTTGTTGAAGCTAATGGTAAATATGTGCCCATGATAGATTTTAGGACTTGCCAACATGATACTGCTAACATAGCCAGCCAAGTTATTAAGTTTAAAGGTTATGTTAGTAGCAAACATAAAGCTTGGCCGTTGTTTTCTAACGTAGTCACTGATTTTTCCATATTTTGTTTATGTAAAATTATGAATTGTCCCACTTTTAAAGATTTAGATTTTTACATTCATTCATATATGGAAATTTTATATTCATCTTATGTGACTGAATGTGTTTCCAAATCTTTAAACCTATTTGCTGATGGCGATGATGTCGTACATAACGATACCGTTCAGACTGCGGAATTGGTAGAACACGAGAAGGATCGGGAAACGAATTGCGTTTTCCGAAACAGCCCCTCCTACATCCGTTATAAGTCTAGAACTGATGCTGTACGACAGACTCGTCATCAGCCAACTGATTTACCTAACATATATTATAATGAGAAATAAGCAGATTTAGTCTTGCGGAAGTATGTTGCTTATCTACCACTGTGGACGGTGTACACGAACCCCGGTTGCAAACGGTTGAGCAACAGTCCAGTGGAGAACGCGTTCAGATATGTGAAGCACAACATGCTAGATGGGAAAACCAACCTGAAAGCAGGTCGATTTCTGGACAGTTTACAGTTATTGGTCATTGCAGCGACGAAAGAGGTTCTGTTGGAGATTCCACCTACCAGACGGAAGCGCAGAATGCCAGTCGATGATCTGACCGCCGTCAGTAGTTGGGACAAACGGAATCCAAAGAACCACTCATATTTCAACAGTCTGGTCGCTGTGAGGATCCCTCAGATTGTCCGGGAACCCCCTTCCCCATCGACCGCAAGACCAAAATCTACCGAACTTGACATTTTACCAAATTGTACTATTCTTAATAAAAATGATTACCAGTTTATTGAAAAACGTAAAATATGGTCGTTGCTAAAAAATGTACATTTATGTTGTATATTGATGATTTTTGTCATTGCTTCCTCAAAAGTGGTTGACCCATTTAGCGGTTGATTATATACTGCAGACCACTTTAAAGGAAGTAATGTACATTCCTTGCGAATTAGCTACAATTGTATTTTTCACAAATTTCTCAACTAAATGTCCAATATTTCAATACAATCTTTTTTTTAAAGAAATTACTTTATTCCCTATATTAGAAAATAATCATTTTTCGCTTCTAATCGCTAATTCCACAAAGAAGACTGTCCAGCTGTTTAATCCAATGGGTCCATCTAAGTTAGAGCAGACGCTGATGAAAAGAAAGTTCCAAAGGTTCTACATGAAGTGGTGCGCTGTTCGAAGTAGAACTCCTTCAGAATGGACTTTCGTTGATGGACCATTGGGAATGAAACAAAAAGACAGCTGGAATTGTGGAGTGTTCGTCATCAACATGGCGAAGGTTATTAACTAACACTTTTAACTAGTTATATATATATAATGCGGATTTATATTATAAACCATTTTATAATTCACCAGTTGATCGATGAGGGGAAACCTACCGACGGTATTTTTGATCCTGATCAACAGCGAGAAATCTACCGTAGGCTGGTACTTGAAGAATCAGATAAGATGGATGATATGTGTGTTTATTGCGATTCTGAGGATGATGGTAGTTTGTATGTTTAGTGTAACACATGTTTAAGATGGGTCCATAGGTCATGTACAGGATTGAATCCAGTCGACTGGGAACCCATCCAATTCATGTGTGAACTGTGTAGATTGTTTTTTTGTTGAGTTATTTACTTAAGTTTGAATACATTCATGTACTAAATCTATTTTTCTAATGACTCTTAATTTTGCATAAACATATGTGTGTGTATATTGAGATTTTGAGGATGATGGTAGTATTTATGTCCAGATGGGCTCATAGATCATGTACAGGATTGAAGACAGTCGATACGGTCCATTGATGATGTTATGCCAAATGATGTTACAACGATCAAGTTATGCTGCGCACATTTTATGAAAATTGTTGCAAATGATGCTCGATCATATACAACTGATGGTAACGTTAGAAGATTTTACATATTTTGCTTATGCTTGTTGTTTCTCTCCTCCATGCTGTTGTCTGGATGATAAGGCTTGTTGGAGAATCAACGAGGTTTAAATAAATATGGTTTGAATCAATTTATTTAGGATTTCTTACTGCACAGAAGAATTTCACACTTCCGTTGCGTTTTCGCAACATTTTGTTCCATCGAAATTTTTTTTTCAATTTTGCTTGAGTTATTATTATAACCATATAATGTAAGTCTAAATTTATATAGTACGAGGGACAAAGGGGTGCTATGGAGTGACTGGGTGTACATAGCATACATAAATGCGGCGCGCTACATCAATACGCTTGAATTTAAGAATGTTGGTTGTTTTGAATCTGTCAAGGAATGGCCGCAGCAGACCAAGATGGCCGCAGGTAATCAAGTGAGCTGCGACATAAAGGAAAAATCCTTCCATAGCAGCAGCAGTTCCAGTGTTGGCAAGGACTTCTCCTTCACCCTCTATCGCAGCCTCGGCACCAGTGGAAAGACAGAAAATTGACAAGAATGATGATTGTGTTTTGTGGTTTTGAGGATGATGTGGTGATGATTGTGCTGTGGTATGAGTGCTGGTACTGTGGTGATGATTGTGCTGTGGTATGAGTGTTGGTACTGTGGTGATGATTGAAATGTTTCATTAGTTTTATAGTTAAATGTAGTGCAGTGTAGTGCAGTTCAATCTATTGTAGTTTAGTGCAGTTTAACCTATTGTAGTGTAGTGCAGTGGCTCTTAAATATTTGGAAAACAAGGACCAGTAGGTATGGTGTTTATTGCAGTGTAGTGTGAAGTGTGGTATGTAGTAATACTAGGAATAGTAATACATTGTAGTATATAGTGCAGTGTTTTTGATGTGGAAGAGGTTATATATAAAAGAACGGTAGGTCTTATATAAATGTAATTAAGTTAATGTGATTGAAGTCACAAAAAACATAATCTTCAGAATCATCAGTATCCTTATTCTTGTAATCAACATCACCGAGAGTATGCACCTGGTTGATGAGGGCGTTGAAGAATGCCTTGGTGACTGACTGCACATTGCCTGTGCTGTTCTCCACCTGAGAGGGAGGTGCTATGGCATTGATGGAGGAACTGGAAACGTTTCATTGTGAAAATATGAAAGGTTGATAGAGGAATGATGAATGCGCTGAATGGTGGAGGTGCATGCAGTAGAGGTCTTTGATGCCGATCATCTCGCAGATGGCCTTCAGCACTCGGTGACACCTCAGTCCATATCCTGAGGGTAGTCGATGTAAGTGTTAGGAAGTAATATAGTTGCAGATCAACGTGTCATGCACGCACCCTTCTGCTTCTTGTGGATGAAGATCTTGGAGCGCTGGTACTGACTCCACATGTTGTGGAAGACGGTGTGGTTCTCGTAGAGCGAGATGTGCATCAGCTTCTGACCAGCCTTGTTCAACGCCTGAGTGCATGGATTGATGCATGCACTTAATCATAATGCTTGACTACATACAAGCATGCACCCACCATTCGGAGTGCTGCGTGTTGTGAGGTCGCCTTCCCCAAGCCATAGCCTGTGGCGGTATGAAGTGCCATGTATCTTCGTGATATATTAAATACGAGGACAGAAGTTAAAGGATGTGTTTTAATCTTAAAGATTACCAAGATATCAATGGAAGCAATGTACCAGCAACTCCATTCTTGTTGCCAGTGACAACGAAGATAGAAATCCTCCTCCTGCGACCCTGACTGCTTGTCATGTTCGTCACCATCTTTTGCTGTGGTAAGCAGTGGCGAGGAGTGATGGAGATAGGTGGAGGATGAGATGATATGAAGAAAATAAATACAAATGAGGTTTATAGGTGCTCACTTCAAGCACTTTTGAGTCGAATCCTTCGAATACATCTGAAAATCAAAATTTAAAACGTAAAAGCATTTCACTGGCAGATCATAATCTCAAGCACAAACAATCATTGATGGGCTGTGGCGGTCCGATAGAGCGGCCCGCCATGTAGGGTCCCGAGAATCCTCGTTCGAGGGGCGCTAAGCGAGTGTATCGGATCCTGCTGTTCTGGTCTCGCATGCGGATCAGCGCCTGAGACTGTTCCTGATCGGGAGGCAGTTGTGTACGTGGAAGGACCTTGTTGCCGGCCAGGATGTTGCTGTTCAGACCAGGCCACTTGATGTTGTTTCTGCCTGCGTGAAACAAAAATCGTTTGTATGAATAGAAGATTTATAAAAACTCAATTCAGTCTCATAATCATCACCATCATAATCATTATCGAGCGGGCGCAGATGAAACGACTAAATCACTTCTCCCAAGATGTTTGCTCATTTTCCATGATTTTAGCTCGTCGAATTCATGCTTTTCTGTCCTTCGGACGATTTCTAGTAAATGTCATTTTTTAGTTTGATTTTGGCCTTAAACACCGACTGGCTGGACAAAAGACCTAGCTGAGAAAGATTCACTAGAAGTGAGAACAGTAAAGGATGTCGGTGGAAATATTTCGACTGGATGAGATGAGAAGATGGAGGGAATATAGGAAAAGTACAGACCAGAAGAAATTGCACTGCATGTTTGTAGACATGGAAAAGAATGAGAAAGTAGGGCGTAGAAGAAAAGTAATTGTGGTGGTGCAAAATATGTAAGTGTGTAACAGCAGTGTAGTGTGCGGAGGCAACAACAACTGGTGCAGAGTGAAAGATGCCCTCTACACCAAATGCCAAAACTATTGTGACAAGATAATAAGGGAGAAGGTTTAGTTGCTAGCCAGCGACCACAACACAGGCTGTACTAGCTTACATACTCCTAGTAGCCAGTTCATTATCAGAACCTGAGCTGTTTTTGAGTAGAACTTTTACGAAACTAATTTTTTTGTTTTTTATGGTCTGTATTATTCACAGCCTGACAGGCGCAGGCCATGTTACAATGGTTCTTATACGCCAGAGACGCCACTCCACACGATGTAGACATCCCTCAATACATAAGTCGCAAACAAGACATCATATGATAGTTCAAGGTTGCTCGTCAGGGATTCGAACAGGCAACCTATGAGTCGCAAGTCTAACGTCTACCATCTAAGCCATCCCCGCTCCACAGGTTTGTTAAAAATCTTTAAAGCAAATTGTAACCTGTGCCCATGATTTGTCCTCTGTTGAGGTCAGTTACCTTCTTGCGACCCACTCTCCTCCCTCGGCCCTTCTTCTTGCCTGCATTGCTCACACCCGTCACCCCTGCCCACACCTCACTAGCAGTCACTATGCTAGAGTGGAAAACCTAATTTACAAATTGAATTGGGAAAGGGTTTAGTTTCTGGCCACCGACAACAATAGTTTTATAATTCAAATTTAGTTATTTTTATTTTTTATTAAAATTTAAATAATTCTAAAGTAAATCGACATAATCAACCTTGAGTGAAAAAGGATGAGAATCTTTTGCTGCCCAATGCATTGTTCCATTGGTTTGTTGGATTAGACAAAAAGTACTTGGTGGAAGAGTTCACTGGCTGAACAGTACTGAGTTGAACGCCTTGAAAAGAATTAATAGAGAATGAGAGAAAGTGAAATTATTTTTAAAATACCTAAAACATAACTATTCTATTTTTTGAAATATTTGTCTCTAAAAACCTCATTTCTATCATCATTTATTAATTCAAAAGCTATAAGAATTAAATTAAAGTAACTTACATGGGTTTATGGGTTCTAGGATAAAAGATCCTCCGGATAAAAAGTCCTCGGATAAAAAGTCCTTCGGATAAAAAGTCCTCCGAATAAAAAGTCCTCCGGATAAAAAGTCCTCCGGATAAAAAGTTCTCCGGATAAAAAGTACTCCGGATAAATAGTCCTCCGGATAAAAAGTCCTCAGGATCAAAATCTTAAAAAAATTAATTTTCAAGGAAAAATATGTGATTAATACGTGATCCTTGAAACTTTAAGAATGAAATTTAATACTTTTATCTAATGTTTGCTATATTTTTTTCGTTCAATCTCGAAATAGCATTTGAATAAATTTGACTTGGCTGTTGTTGTTTCGTCACTTTAACTATAAAATTGTTTGCTTGTTCTTGATCGTGATTATAAGAAGCCTTCAATGAAATAATCTTTAAAAAAGAATACGTGATCCTTAAAACTAAAAGATTAAAATTTAAAACTTTAATCTAATGTTTGCTCTATTTTTTTCTTTCAATCTGGAAATAGGATTTGAATAAATTTGACTTGGTGGTTGTTGATTCCTCACTTTAATCATTAAGTTTTCTGCTGGTTCTTGATGAGTATTGAATAATAAATAAAATAAAACACATGGTTATTATTTTATTCAGAAAATATTTAAAAAACAACCAACTTTAAAAAATAATTTTATCATCCTTCACCTCACCCACATCACCATGATAATCATTGCCACAGAATCATTGTCTTTACCAATACAGCATCTTCATCATCACAACATTATATATGATGGTGTTGTCATTATCTTCAAGGCACTGACCAGGGAGGACAAAAAGAAGCAGACAAAGGAAAGATATTAGAACAATATAGTGGAGCGGATAAGGTTTGAGCTCAAGGACTGTTTGAGACTATCAGAAAATCAAAAGGAATGGAGGAAACTGGTTGGAGGTCTTACTGTGGTGCCCCAATAGTGTTTAAGAACATAGCCTATAGTCTGACTGACTGATTTATTCAAAATTTTATAAATGTAAACTATTATTTTTATAAATTAATAAAATAAATACTATATATTATTTAACTAAAAATATTATTTTTATAGTTTTATAAATTAATAATATAAATACTAAAAGCTTCAAAGTATTATTAACCATAATAAAATGAGTTAAAATAGTCTATTCTAGATGTAGCAAGTGCAGAAACTAAAGCACCCAATGTTGTTCAAGACTCTTGCTTATAGTCCTATAGACTGACTGACTGACTGAATGACTGATTTAACCTAAATAAAAATAAAAAATTTACTATTTTAATAAATTAATTAAATAACTATTTCAATTAATTTCATGTTTAGAAGAGTCGTTTAGAAGACAGTATGTCCTTCAACTTCAGAGCTCATCTGCCTGGTGAATTAGGTTGCCAGTGGGTACTTGCAAGATTTGCACTGGTGCTCAATTTGAGGTCCTAGCACTTCTTCCTCTAGATTATTATGTCTTCTATTTGATATTTCCTAAGTTGGCTACAAAATATTTAAAACAATTAATTAGTCTTTTCTTAGTATTTGATAATTATAATTTTTTATAAAAATTATTTTACATTCATTAAAATTAATAAAATGACATAAAAGTTAATTAAATTATATAAAAAGTTAATAAAATAATATAAAAAGTTAATAAAATAATATAAAAAGTTAATAAAATAATATAAAAAGTTAATAAAATAATATAAAAAGTTTATAAAATAATGTTTAAAAAAAACAATAAAATAATATAACAAATTAATAAAATAATATAAAAAGTTAATAAAATTGTGTAAAAAGTTAATAAAATTATGTAAATTGCACTTCTTCCTCCAGTGGGTGCTTGCAAGCTTTGCACTGGAGCTTGTTACGACTAAGAGTTCAGGAAACACGAGAGAGAGTTTATTTACACGATAACGACTTTATATAGGGTGCGAGGAACAAAAGTCGCCTAGGAGTGGTTGTGTGTACATATCGTACACAATGTGGCCGCTACAATACTCCCCCACCAGAGAGTACTGGCGAACGAAGAAGCAAACAAAATATTGTCAAGTTGTGAATTTTGTTGGTGCAATAGTTGTTGTTGCAGTAGTCACGGTGCGTCATTTGTGAACTCAAAGAATCGAGTGATGACGCAAGATAAAACGAAGATGACGACGGAGAAGAAATGGGTAGTGCTGAAAATGATGATGAAGACTTGGTTAGCACGATTGATGGACGGTTGATAGACAAGGCGATGAGTCAAGTTGCGTCATCTGCCAAATTTTTTGGCCAATGCACCCTTCTGCCGGACACCATCTCAAAAAAGACGGAATCAGACCTCTTCCCAACAGAATTAAAGCAATCGTGGAGTACAAACAACCGCAAAGCATCAATCAACTCCAACGGTTTATAGGAATGGTCAATTTCTACATGCGTTTCATTCCTCATTGCTCCAGTTTATTGGCACCGTTAACAGATGTTCTCAGAAAGAAGCCATCTACAAAATCCCTTTGTTTGACTGATGCTCAAACTCAAGCCTTCCATCATACGAAAGAAGCTCTTCAAAATGCCACAAGCTTGGGTTTCATTGATGATAGATCAGAGCTGCAACTTCTAACTGATGCTTCTGACATAGCAGCAGAAGCAGTTCTCGAGCAGGTACAAAAAGGTAAGCGTCAACCTTTAGCGTTTTTCTCGCAAAAGTTTCATCCTGCCCAGACGGGGTATAGCACCTTTGGCCGACAGTTGCTTGCAATCTATCAAGCCATCAAGCACTTTCAACACTTCCTTGAAGGTCGTCAGTTTACCATCTTCACTGATCATAAGCCACTCACCTTCGCTCTCAGGACCAACACAAGCCGCCACTCACCGAGAGAAGCCAGGCATTTAGACTACATCTCACAGTTCTCTGCTGAGATCAAACACATCAAGGGAGCAGACAATGTAGTTGCATATGCACTTTCTCGGACTGAGGCTAACGCGATAACAGTTATCGATATGCAAGAAATTGCCAATGCACCCTTCTGCCGGACCTTGTGTGGATTGGAGGTGGCTGTTGAGTATTCGGGACGTTCGATGAGCTGGTAGTCGTTGTTGCTGTTGTTGGCGGATTGAGAGTGAGGTTGTTGTTGTTGTTGTGGTGGTCGATGCCATCTTTGTTGCTCCACTCACCAACAGTGAAGTTGTACATGAATGCTTTTGCAAATGAGAAGTCTGACGTATTGGCAATGAAAAAGTCTGTAGAAGACTTGTTGTTTCCTGGTGCATTGATGGGTGATGCATGCATGAATGCATTCTCAGTTGGGTGATGATGAAAATGATGAGCAGATTGGCTGGTGAGGGTTGAGGCGGAAATGCTTGTTTTGTTCAATCTTGTCAGCTTGTCTGACACCACGGCTGTCTGCTTAGACTTAGGTAGCGCCTTCTTTTTCGTCTTCGACTTTACAACAGCTGGAGCCAACGACGTTGCCGCCACGACAGACGCCTAGTGGTGATGATGATGATTCTGGGCGGAAATTCCCGCGCTTTTTCTTATCGCCTGCTTCAGTTGGCTCTTCTTGACGCCTTCGTTGTGTTGCGCCGCTTTAATTTTGATTTTCATGGTTCGACGTGACGTCACTTCTTGGAATCCTTCGTTCTTCTCGAAGAGGAATGATGGATCGTCGATGCTCGTCTCTGGCACGTTGTCCACTAGACGTTGGCGAGACATGTCCACTCCCAAACTGAAATGAGACAGAAAATCCGCTCCGATGATGGGTTTCTTGACGTCGGCTACGCGAAAAACCCATGGAAATTGCCTGCGTAAACCGAGGTTGACCATCAAGGATTTCTGTCCATACGTTTTGATGATGGAGTTGTTGGATGCACGAAGCGTGAACGATGATGGGGTGAGAGAATGATTGGCTGGTGAAGGAATGACGCTTACTTCTGCACCAGTGTCGATTAGGAACGTGAGGTTGTTGCATGCGTCTCTTATGAACAATAGGCGACTCATGTTTTGTTGGCCGTGGACAAATGTCACTCCTATTGTCCGGCCCTGCGTTTCAAAATGAGTGAAAGTATATGGTGGTGTGCATTTTTGTGCCTGTTTCCCAAACTTTTGATGGTACCAGCACATGCCTGACGTGGTGTTCGGGCTTCTGGAACGAGGTGAATTGTGTCGATTGTTTGAACAAATTCTTCCTTGTGGTTGATTTTGGTTAGCAGCTAAAGTGGCCATACTTGTGGTGATTTGTTGCAGCCACGTATGGATCTCCGGCATGGTTTGAGCTGAAGCTTGTGGAGTTGGCGTTGAGACTTGTGTGATGGTGGCTTGTTGAAGTTCCACCATCCTGTCTGCTTGTAACGCCAGTTCTGCCAGTGGGATGCTCATTGAAGCCGCCAGGATTGGTTTAATCTGGGTGGGCATTTTATCGAGCCATAGCTGCTTCAGAATGGCTTCGTCCATTTGGTTGCTACCCTTCATGTGGCGAAGCAGCTGGGAAGGTTGTCTGCCGTCTGGTTGCAGGTCGCCGAATAACGCTCTTAGCATGCTTGCCTCAGACTGGCAGCACCTGTATAGAATTGCCTTTTTCAGCGTCTCGTATGACGACGACGACGGCACCTCCACGAGTAGGTCTTGAACCTGTTCGGCGACGTGGAAAGGTATGTGCTCCACCACATATGAGTACTTTGTCAGGCCTGCTGTCACTTTGCGCGTGTGGAAAATTGCTTCCACGTGGCAGAACCACAGTCTTGGGTTGGCTGTAAAAAAAACGGGTAAGCTAAGTGAGCTTACTTGCGGCGTCGGCTCTGCCCTCGTCTCCTCCTCTGACGTAACTTTAAAGAAAATGTCGTCCATAACGTGCTTTAGTCGGGCTTCTGTTCGGGGTCACCAATTGTTACGACTAAGAGTTCAGGAAACACGAGAGAGAGTTTATTTACACGATAACGACTTTATATAGGGTGCGAGGGACAAAGGTCGCCTAGGAGTGGTTGTGTGTACATATCGTACACAATGTGGCCGCTACAAGCTCAATCAAACACCCTAGCACTTCTTCCTCCAGATTATTTATGTCTTCTATGTGATATTTCCTACACTTGCTACAAAATATTTAAAATAATTAATTAGTCTTATATAAAAAGCACTTCTTCCTCCAGTGGGAGCTTGCAAGCTTTGCACTAGTGCTCAATCTGAAGCCCTAGCACTTTTTCCTCCAGAATATTCATGTCTTCTATTTGATATTTCTTAATTAATTAGTTTCTTCTTTGTATATGTTAATTAAAATTGTTTCTAAAAATTTTTTTACATTCATTAAAATTAATAAAATTATATAAAAGCACTTCTTCTTTCCGATTATTCTTTTCTTCCTTGGAGCTCTAACCACATTTCACATACAACTCCGAAAGTTTCATGTCTTCTATTTGATATATATTAATTAATTAGTCTCTCCTCAGTATTTGTTAATTAAAAATATTTTTAACAATTATTTACATTCATTAAAATTAATAAAATTATATAAAAAGCACTTCTTATTCCCGATTATTTTTTCCTTCCATGGAGCTCTAACCACATTTCTCATAAAACTCTGAAAGTTTCATGTCTTCTATTTGATATTTCTAACATAAGATTGAACGAAAAAAATATAGCAAACATTAGATAAAAGTACTAAATTTTATTCTTAAAGTTTCAAGGATCACGTATTAATCGCGTATTTTTCCTTGAGAAGTAATTTTTTGAAGATTTTTATCCTGAAGACTTTTTATCTGGAAGACTTTTTATCCGGAGGACTTTTTATCCGGAGGACTTTTTATCCGGAGAACTTTTTATCCGGAGGGCTTTTTATCCGGAGGACTTTTTATCCGAGGACTTTTTATCCGAGGACTTTTTATCCGGAGGACCTTTTATCCGTTTACCGGGTTTATGGTGTAACGTATACATAGAACTGCACTATACTACATAGAACTGCACTGCACTACATAAAACTGCACTACACTACATAGAACTACACTGCACTACATAGAACTGCACTACACTACATAGAACTGCACTACACTACATAGAACTGCACTACATAGAACTGCACTACATAGAACTGCACTACATAGAACTGCACTACATAGAACTGCACTACATAGAACTGCACTACATAGAACTGCACTACATAGAACTGCACTACATAGAACTGCACTACATAGAACTGCACTACATTGAACTGCACTACACTACATAGAACTGAACTACATAGAACTGAACTGCATAGAACTGCACGACATAGAACTGCACTACATAGAACTGCACTACATAGAACTGCACTACATAGAACTGCACTACATAGAACTGCACTACATAGAACTGAACTACATAGAACTGAACTACATAGAACTGAACTACATAGAACTGAACTACATAGAACTGAACTACATAGAACTGAACTACATAGAACTGAACTACATAGAACTGAACTACATAGAACTGAACTACATAGAACTGAACTACATAGAACTGAACTACATAGAACTGAACTACATAGAACTGAACTACATAGAACTGAACTACATAGAACTGAACTACATAGAACTGAACTACATAGAACTGAACTACATAGAACTGAACTACATAGAACTGAACTACATAGAACTGAACTACATAGAACTGAACTACATAGAACTGAACTACATAGAACTGCACTACATAGAACTGCACTACATAGAACTGCACTACATTGAACTGCACTACAAAGAACTGCACTACATAGAACTGCACTAAATAGAACTGCACTACATAGAACTGCACTAAATAGAACTGCACTACATAGAACTGCTCTACATTGAACTGCACTACAACGGCCACCACCACCACCATGCAGGAGAGTCACGAGGAGCTGGCGGAGAGGATGGGCTTCCACCTGGTGGAGATGCGCAAGGAGGAGGAGTACAAGCCTCGAGTGCTCGCATCGCCCTCCAAACTCAAGACGCAAGCAATCACCGATGATGTCGAAGATCTCGAGATTGGCTCTATTGCGTGCTTGTCAGGAAATATACCGTGAATTATATTATCAGTGAAATATTCACTGATTTGGGTTATTTTTCGTGAATCTCACAATTTTCTTAGTTTCGGCAATTTTTCGGTTTCGGCCGAATCTAATTTTACAATATCGGCAATTTTTCGGTTTCGGCCGAAAATAATTTTGTAATTTCGGCTCAATTTCGGTTTCGGCCAAAATGGATCTCATATTTACCGAAAAACCGAAATTTTTATTTTTTTATGCAGTTTATCTGATATATCTGTAGATCCTCAATCGAACTCGAACTATTAAGTTTGGGTTCGATTCTCTTTTAGATATCTATTAGTTATCGTGGTTGATTGATTTATGGGTGTCATCAGACTAATTATTCGAATAACATATACAAGCATCTGGAGCAACAATCATGTATTTGAAATTCAAGTAAATTGGGATACGTTCAATGATAATATTAAAAAAAACTTTTTTATAGTAAATTATAATTTTCAATCAATCAATCAATCACTAATGATTTGTATAGCGCCCTTTACTAAGTGAACAAAAGCGCTTTTCAAATAAATTTGTTAAATAAAACGGTTTTTAAACAACTACCAATATATGTATATATATCAATTTAAATATTAAAAAAAACAATCAACCTCAATAATCCAACCGCACCCACACCACCATGATAATCACCGCCAAAAAATAATTATCACCACCAAAAAAAATTCAATCATCACTACAGTAACAACACTCATACCACAGCACAATCATCACCACATCATCCTCAAAACCATAAAACACAATCATCATTCTTGTCAATTTTCTGTCTTGCCATTGGTGCCGAGGCTGCGATAGAGGGTGAAAGAGAAGTCCTTGCCAGCACTGGAACTGCTGCTGCTATCGAAGTTTTTCTTCTTTATGTCGCAGCTCACTCGATTCCCTGCGGCCATCTTGGTCTGCTGCGGCCATTCCTCGACAGATTCAAAACAACCAACATTCACACCAAAAACCTTTTAATTAATTAAATGTAATTTTTGTTTAGACTTAAGATTCTAAAATTTTAATATATTATACCCAAAACCGTTTATTCTACAAATTTATTTGTTTAAAAAAATGTTATTGTCAAAAGTAAGTATCTGTATACTCTCAATCGAACTCGAACTATTAAGTTTGGGTTCGATTCTCATCTCTATTAGATATCGTGGTTAATTGATTTATGGGTGACATAAGACTAATTGTTCGAATAACATATACAAGCATGAGGAATTCTAGATATCCATTCTTTGAAAAACACTATATATAAGTCGAAAAAACGAAAAGATTTGGCTTCGATTAATTAATTCAAAAATAAATTGTGAGAATGTCGTTGAATCCTATTTGGAAGTTTTTTACAAAATGTCAGTCTGACCAAAGCAAAGCCTGTCAATAACAAAATTTATTGTTGTTGAAAATCTTTTATTTTTTGGCTTAAAATATACGCTTGTTTGGATTTACTTATTAAACTGGCATTGTCATCGTTAAATACTATTTTTTCATTTTTAATAAAAGTTGGAAAAAAATTCGGTTTCGACCGAAAATCTGATTTCAATAGTTAATTTCAAGGTCTCAAGTTAGATTTTTCAAACACATTCAAAAATTATACTTATTAAAGTTGTTTTAGTCTTTAAACTAGTCAATCGGAAGCAGCTTTCATTGAAAAGCGATTTTTAGTAAAGGCTCACATTTTTATTTGTTTCTAAATTTCCAAGTGGTCTACAATGAGCGGCGTTTTGAAATTTAAAATATAGAATTATTGGATTAAAAGCCATTTATTCTACACATTTATTGCCAAGACGGCAGCTGCTAACCAAAAGTATCAAGCGTAGTTATTTTGCGTTATTGGGCTATTATTTTTTTCCCTTGTTTTTCACAATTGAAGTTGATATTTATATTCATAATACACAAATATATTTCAATTCAACAATGCTATGCTGACTTTCGAATTTTATGCTTTTATGGATACGAAAGCAATTAAGTACCAAGACGTTATGACAAATCAATATATTTATATTGAATAATCTCAAACGTGTTCAGATTTGTGGCTTGAAATTTTAAAACGATTGAGCGATCTTTAAAATAATTCTTAGTTAAGGATATTTTATAATATATAATTTTTTTTGTTTAAGTGTTAGTGCAACCAAGAATGTTTTAACTGATCACTTCTATAGAAACCATCAACTTCTAGGTGAAGAGATCCAGATAGTTAATGGACTTCTTTATATCTTGGTTCTTCAATCAACTGTTGTGAAAAAAATCATTATCTATTTAAACAAAACTAACTCAATCAGTGCTTTTCAACAAGCTCAACAAATCAAATCAAGCAAAGGCGGCTCGAAGGAAAACCACCTTGTTGTCTTTATCGATGCGGAGAATGGCGTAGCTCTCGTGCGTAGAGTAAGAGGTGTTGTGAACAATTCCACCTCTTTTGTTGAAGACTACAATCTTGAATTTAATTAATTCATTTGAATTACATAGAGATTACTAGAAAACTCGGGAAAAAATTTTCCCAATTTTTTCTTTTACCTTCAGACCAGGAATGAATGTCTGAATCAGGTCCATCACTTCCGTGTAGTCCTAAAAAAGACGATTTTGATTGGTAAATATACTTATAAATGTAATTGACAATGTTTTATAGTTTCATTAATAGTGTTTTACATTTTGCAATATGGTAATGACTTTTAACATGTACTCTTAATAACGAGCTAAGATACTGAGAAATACATTAAATAAACATTTTTTAAACGTTAAAAAACTACTAAAATAAAAAATAATTTAAATTATTATCCGTAAAAACCTTCCCCGTCAATTCTCCTAAGTATTCAAAGTCAGGAACTGAAAGAGAATTATTTCTGGCTACTAGGTTTATAAATGTATTTATTTTAAAAGAAGCTTTCAGTGATACTTAAATGAGAGTTTGTTTAAATAGAGCATCGTGGGTTTTGCATTTGTTGCAATGGTATTGGAACAACTTTTCAAAAAGAACGCCAAAGTACCCTCCATTGAAATAAAACTCACCTAATCCATAGTAAAATACTTCTCTGGTCACAATATTGTCATCGTCGACAGCAATCACTCTTTTATCGTACATAGAATCCAGATGAACTTTCAGAAAGTCGTTTTCCTTGATTATTAGAATCTGGAATTTTTTTATATTAGTTATAATTTATTAAAAAAAGAGTTTGATGCTGGACCAGAGATTCGGGTTTATCACCTCTTTGTTAGGCTTCCAATATGTCATGCGGGTTTTAGCTTCATCTAAAGTCTGAAAGTTATTAAATATTAGATAGAGAATGCGATCTTTTATTTAGAATCTTGCTGGAAAAACTGCAAAAGAGATCATTAAACAAGAAGAATTTCCATGAGCTATAAAACATCCTAATAACGAGCAAAAAGTTGTAAAAACATGAGATAATTTCATTTTTTGTGATTAGATAAAATATTAGAAAACCTTTCCTGAAAGTCCTGAGAAGTAATCTTGGATGAGATGATAACCCTTTGGAACTTTTATGGTCCCAGAAACTGAAATAAATCAATTTAATTTTAATAAAAATATTTAACAAATGAAATAAGTGAAGCTTCAGAATAAATATTCTAGATGCTTAAATTATATCAAACCTATCGCCAAAGAAGCGAAAAGCAAAACCACAACTTGTAATGTCTCCATTACAACTCAAGTATAAATGAAACAACGCTCTTCGTTTTTATAGACAATCAATCAATCAATCAAATCAATTTCTATAGCGCTCTTTCCTCAAATTCAAGAGCGCTGGTAAATGAATTTGTTAAACAGATATGTCTTCAGATCTGTACGAAAAGTAAATAAGGATATAGAAGTAGTTAAATAAGGAGGTGATGAGTTTTAAATATATGGACATCTTTAAAGAAGGGTCATCTAAGTAAGGTAATAATTGTCTAATACGTCAGTTTTCAATAGATAATAGACATAAACAGTCATGTGTAGAAGATTCGTTCTGACAGTCTGTCCTTCATCTGCAGAGCTCATTTGCCTTGTGAAGTAAGTAGCCAGTGGGTGCTTGCAAGCTGTGCACTGGTGTTCAAATTGAGGCCCTGGCACTTCTTCATAAACACAGTCATGTATTGAAGATTCGTTCTAACAGTCTGTCCTTCATCTGCAGAGCTCATCTGCCTTGTGAAGTAGGTAGCTAGTGGGTTCTTGCAAACTGTGCATTAGTGCTCAATTTGAGGCCTTGGCACTTCTTCCTTTTAAAATAAGTTTTTATTGTAGTCCGTTAGACAGTTATTGGTTGAAGATTTTAATTCCGAGAGCAAGATAAATTTAAAACCAGAAAACAAGAAAAGATATAAATTATGATTACTATAATTATTTGAAATTAAAAAAACTAAATTATTAGATAAGAAGACAAACTATTTAACAAAATCATTACGGTTAAAGCGGCTGCCAAGATAGACAAGTTTTATTGTTTGCCCTAGGCCATACGCGTGAACAAATCTATTGTGAGTTCATCTATAATCGTTTTCATCATCGTAATGTTCCCCTTCATCATTTTGTCACATAATTCTTCTTTGTCTTTCTGAGAAGAAAGGGATTGTGTGGAATTTTCACAATTTTCTGCTTATTCTCTGCCTAACGTTTCAAAGTGTTGCAATATGTAATAGAATAATTTAAACTTTAGAAAAACTTTTTAATGACTAATTTAAGAATTAATCAACTATTTTATTTCAAAGATTTGTGCATTCATGATCATTTTTATCATTATTGGCGCATAAGAACCATGGTTCTCAGAACCATTGTAACATGGCATGCGTCTGTCAGGCTGTGAATAGTATAGACCAAAAAAAAAATAATAATAATAATAAAAATAAATATAATAAAATATGATATTGATGAAAAATTAGTTTATATTTAACTTGTAAATATAAACTGACTTTATATATTTTCATAATTTCTACAGAAAATTCTTTTCAATTTTCATCTATAATTCTTGTTAAGCTAAATAATCGGTAAGTCGATAGATACTACTATCGTGTTGATGCGGCAGAATGTTTATCTAACAGCATATGTTAAAGTTATACTTTTTAAACAATGTACATTGTTTATTTTTAATACGAAATATGATATAATAATTCGATAGTATAAATTTTCATAAAATATTAAAATAACTATTTGTACAAATTAAAAACTTAAATTTTAAGATATACTTTTTTACAAAGTATAAACTTAATTTTTTTCAGATATAGGGGGAGGTTGCACAAGAAAAAACGATTTTAAAATGTAGCCTCATAGCTCAATTGCATATGAAATCATTTAACTTTAAATTTATCCAGCGATTTTATTGATACCTTGCTAGTTATGTGAACTCAAACATGAGATTAAATATTTTTTTAACAAGTTTTTTTTACTTTAAACATGAAGATTAAAAAATTCCATCTTGAGCAACTGGGTTCCCATGATGGAATGCTTATTTCCCTAAGATGAAAATATATTTTATTTAATAAAAATGCCATTTAAATGTTGTATTTATCTTTTATGTATTTAGTTATCTAAAGAAATACACCAGTTTGTATTATAATTGAAATTTTTCTTTAATCAAAAGCTAATGAATACTAACGGTTTTTTAATAATTATAAAGTAAATAATTGGTTTACATTAATTTTCAATAGTTTATATAAAATATATACTCTCGATAGTCCGAATAAAATATATACTCTCTATAGTCTGAATAAAAGGTATACTCTATATAGTCTATATATTACATGGGGGGCGGAGCAGGGTGGGCCAGGTGGGCCACGGCCTACCCAATATTTAGAGCTAATGGGTCAAAATGTATTTGGCCCACCCAAAAATCAACTGTGATAATCATTTGGGAAACTGTTTGAAGTACAACACTATTCGAGGCTCTAACTTATAAAATTTGTTAAACTATTTTATCAGAAACTCATTTTTTAAAACTCATTTTTTAACTAAACCATATATTTTTATACTTTTATGTATAACTATTTTATACCAAAAATTTTGTTAACTATTTTCCCATCACTGATGCTGAGGTAGAATAATTTTTGCTATGGACGCTCGGCGGAGAGATTTATTAAACTTTGTTTAAACTATCAAGCGTTTCCTCACACAATCCACTCGACCAAAAATACCAATTTAAAAAGTTGAAAACGTCTTCTCGTATTATGGACGAAGTTGATACCAACTGATTGTCTAGATTATATGTTGTTAAGCGAGGCTGCTTGTGATTACAGTGGATGACGTCGACAACCGCAGGCAAAATGGTTCAGCAATCATCCATGCTTGTGCATATCACGTCAACGAAAGTTCTGCTTTGCAGCTGGTGTCGTGAAATGGGCAACAAGCGCCTTGTTGGAGCATGCAAGGTCGAGTCCGCGTTCGTTGACAAGGGATTCAACAACTGGAAAGACGGATCCATAAAACTGGATGAACACGAGGCGTCTTCTTCTCACAGGGCAGCGGCTGAATACATGAGTAATAAAAGCAAACTGAAATGAGACAGAAAATCCGCTCCGATGATGGGTTTCTTGACGTCGGCTACGCGAAAAACCCATGGAAATTGCCTGCGTAAACCGAGGTTGACCATCAAGGATTTCTGTCCATACGTTTTGATGATGGAGTTGTTGGATGCACGAAGCGTGAACGATGATGGGGTGAGAGAATGATTGGCTGGTGAAGGAATGACGCTTACTTCTGCACCAGTGTCGATTAGGAACGTGAGGTTGTTGCATGCGTCTCTTATGAACAATAGGCGACTCATGTTTTGTTGGCCGTGGACAAATGTCACTCCTATTGTCCGGCCCTGCGTTTCAAAATGAGTGAAAGTATATGGTGGTGTGCATTTTTGTGCCTGTTTCCCAAACTTTTGATGGTACCAGCACATGCCTGACGTGGTGTTCGGGCTTCTGGAACGAGGTGAATTGTGTCGATTGTTTGAACAAATTCTTCCTTGTGGTTGATTTTGGTTAGCAGCTAAAGTGGCCATACTTGTGGTGATTTGTTGCAGCCACGTATGGATCTCCGGCATGGTTTGAGCTGAAGCTTGTGGAGTTGGCGTTGAGACTTGTGTGATGGTGGCTTGTTGAAGTTCCACCATCCTGTCTGCTTGTAACGCCAGTTCTGCCAGTGGGATGCTCATTGAAGCCGCCAGGATTGGTTTAATCTGGGTGGGCATTTTATCGAGCCATAGCTGCTTCAGAATGGCTTCGTCCATTTGGTTGCTACCCTTCATGTGGCGAAGCAGCTGGGAAGGTTGTCTGCCGTCTGGTTGCAGGTCGCCGAATAACGCTCTTAGCATGCTTGCCTCAGACTGGCAGCACCTGTATAGAATTGCCTTTTTCAGCGTCTCGTATGACGACGACGACGGCACCTCCACGAGTAGGTCTTGAACCTGTTCGGCGACGTGGAAAGGTATGTGCTCCACCACATATGAGTACTTTGTCAGGCCTGCTGTCACTTTGCGCGTGTGGAAAATTGCTTCCACGTGGCAGAACCACAGTCTTGGGTTGGCTGTAAAAAAAACGGGTAAGCTAAGTGAGCTTACTTGCGGCGTCGGCTCTGCCCTCGTCTCCTCCTCTGACGTAACTTTAAAGAAAATGTCGTCCATAACGTGCTTTAGTCGGGCTTCTGTTCGGGGTCACCAATTGTTACGACTAAGAGTTCAGGAAACACGAGAGAGAGTTTATTTACACGATAACGACTTTATATAGGGTGCGAGGGACAAAGGTCGCCTAGGAGTGGTTGTGTGTACATATCGTACACAATGTGGCCGCTACAAGCTCAATCAAACACCCTAGCACTTCTTCCTCCAGATTATTTATGTCTTCTATGTGATATTTCCTACACTTGCTACAAAATATTTAAAATAATTAATTAGTCTTATATAAAAAGCACTTCTTCCTCCAGTGGGAGCTTGCAAGCTTTGCACTAGTGCTCAATCTGAAGCCCTAGCACTTTTTCCTCCAGAATATTCATGTCTTCTATTTGATATTTCTTAATTAATTAGTTTCTTCTTTGTATATGTTAATTAAAATTGTTTCTAAAAATTTTTTTACATTCATTAAAATTAATAAAATTATATAAAAGCACTTCTTCTTTCCGATTATTCTTTTCTTCCTTGGAGCTCTAACCACATTTCACATACAACTCCGAAAGTTTCATGTCTTCTATTTGATATATATTAATTAATTAGTCTCTCCTCAGTATTTGTTAATTAAAAATATTTTTAACAATTATTTACATTCATTAAAATTAATAAAATTATATAAAAAGCACTTCTTATTCCCGATTATTTTTTCCTTCCATGGAGCTCTAACCACATTTCTCATAAAACTCTGAAAGTTTCATGTCTTCTATTTGATATTTCTAACATAAGATTGAACGAAAAAAATATAGCAAACATTAGATAAAAGTACTAAATTTTATTCTTAAAGTTTCAAGGATCACGTATTAATCGCGTATTTTTCCTTGAGAAGTAATTTTTTGAAGATTTTTATCCTGAAGACTTTTTATCTGGAAGACTTTTTATCCGGAGGACTTTTTATCCGGAGGACTTTTTATCCGGAGAACTTTTTATCCGGAGGGCTTTTTATCCGGAGGACTTTTTATCCGAGGACTTTTTATCCGAGGACTTTTTATCCGGAGGACCTTTTATCCGTTTACCGGGTTTATGGTGTAACGTATACATAGAACTGCACTATACTACATAGAACTGCACTGCACTACATAAAACTGCACTACACTACATAGAACTACACTGCACTACATAGAACTGCACTACACTACATAGAACTGCACTACACTACATAGAACTGCACTACATAGAACTGCACTACATAGAACTGCACTACATAGAACTGCACTACATAGAACTGCACTACATAGAACTGCACTACATAGAACTGCACTACATAGAACTGCACTACATAGAACTGCACTACATAGAACTGCACTACATTGAACTGCACTACACTACATAGAACTGAACTACATAGAACTGAACTGCATAGAACTGCACGACATAGAACTGCACTACATAGAACTGCACTACATAGAACTGCACTACATAGAACTGCACTACATAGAACTGCACTACATAGAACTGAACTACATAGAACTGAACTACATAGAACTGAACTACATAGAACTGAACTACATAGAACTGAACTACATAGAACTGAACTACATAGAACTGAACTACATAGAACTGAACTACATAGAACTGAACTACATAGAACTGAACTACATAGAACTGAACTACATAGAACTGAACTACATAGAACTGAACTACATAGAACTGAACTACATAGAACTGAACTACATAGAACTGAACTACATAGAACTGAACTACATAGAACTGAACTACATAGAACTGAACTACATAGAACTGAACTACATAGAACTGAACTACATAGAACTGAACTACATAGAACTGCACTACATAGAACTGCACTACATAGAACTGCACTACATTGAACTGCACTACAAAGAACTGCACTACATAGAACTGCACTAAATAGAACTGCACTACATAGAACTGCACTAAATAGAACTGCACTACATAGAACTGCTCTACATTGAACTGCACTACAACGGCCACCACCACCACCATGCAGGAGAGTCACGAGGAGCTGGCGGAGAGGATGGGCTTCCACCTGGTGGAGATGCGCAAGGAGGAGGAGTACAAGCCTCGAGTGCTCGCATCGCCCTCCAAACTCAAGACGCAAGCAATCACCGATGATGTCGAAGATCTCGAGATTGGCTCTATTGCGTGCTTGTCAGGAAATATACCGTGAATTATATTATCAGTGAAATATTCACTGATTTGGGTTATTTTTCGTGAATCTCACAATTTTCTTAGTTTCGGCAATTTTTCGGTTTCGGCCGAATCTAATTTTACAATATCGGCAATTTTTCGGTTTCGGCCGAAAATAATTTTGTAATTTCGGCTCAATTTCGGTTTCGGCCAAAATGGATCTCATATTTACCGAAAAACCGAAATTTTTATTTTTTTATGCAGTTTATCTGATATATCTGTAGATCCTCAATCGAACTCGAACTATTAAGTTTGGGTTCGATTCTCTTTTAGATATCTATTAGTTATCGTGGTTGATTGATTTATGGGTGTCATCAGACTAATTATTCGAATAACATATACAAGCATCTGGAGCAACAATCATGTATTTGAAATTCAAGTAAATTGGGATACGTTCAATGATAATATTAAAAAAAACTTTTTTATAGTAAATTATAATTTTCAATCAATCAATCAATCACTAATGATTTGTATAGCGCCCTTTACTAAGTGAACAAAAGCGCTTTTCAAATAAATTTGTTAAATAAAACGGTTTTTAAACAACTACCAATATATGTATATATATCAATTTAAATATTAAAAAAAACAATCAACCTCAATAATCCAACCGCACCCACACCACCATGATAATCACCGCCAAAAAATAATTATCACCACCAAAAAAAATTCAATCATCACTACAGTAACAACACTCATACCACAGCACAATCATCACCACATCATCCTCAAAACCATAAAACACAATCATCATTCTTGTCAATTTTCTGTCTTGCCATTGGTGCCGAGGCTGCGATAGAGGGTGAAAGAGAAGTCCTTGCCAGCACTGGAACTGCTGCTGCTATCGAAGTTTTTCTTCTTTATGTCGCAGCTCACTCGATTCCCTGCGGCCATCTTGGTCTGCTGCGGCCATTCCTCGACAGATTCAAAACAACCAACATTCACACCAAAAACCTTTTAATTAATTAAATGTAATTTTTGTTTAGACTTAAGATTCTAAAATTTTAATATATTATACCCAAAACCGTTTATTCTACAAATTTATTTGTTTAAAAAAATGTTATTGTCAAAAGTAAGTATCTGTATACTCTCAATCGAACTCGAACTATTAAGTTTGGGTTCGATTCTCATCTCTATTAGATATCGTGGTTAATTGATTTATGGGTGACATAAGACTAATTGTTCGAATAACATATACAAGCATGAGGAATTCTAGATATCCATTCTTTGAAAAACACTATATATAAGTCGAAAAAACGAAAAGATTTGGCTTCGATTAATTAATTCAAAAATAAATTGTGAGAATGTCGTTGAATCCTATTTGGAAGTTTTTTACAAAATGTCAGTCTGACCAAAGCAAAGCCTGTCAATAACAAAATTTATTGTTGTTGAAAATCTTTTATTTTTTGGCTTAAAATATACGCTTGTTTGGATTTACTTATTAAACTGGCATTGTCATCGTTAAATACTATTTTTTCATTTTTAATAAAAGTTGGAAAAAAATTCGGTTTCGACCGAAAATCTGATTTCAATAGTTAATTTCAAGGTCTCAAGTTAGATTTTTCAAACACATTCAAAAATTATACTTATTAAAGTTGTTTTAGTCTTTAAACTAGTCAATCGGAAGCAGCTTTCATTGAAAAGCGATTTTTAGTAAAGGCTCACATTTTTATTTGTTTCTAAATTTCCAAGTGGTCTACAATGAGCGGCGTTTTGAAATTTAAAATATAGAATTATTGGATTAAAAGCCATTTATTCTACACATTTATTGCCAAGACGGCAGCTGCTAACCAAAAGTATCAAGCGTAGTTATTTTGCGTTATTGGGCTATTATTTTTTTCCCTTGTTTTTCACAATTGAAGTTGATATTTATATTCATAATACACAAATATATTTCAATTCAACAATGCTATGCTGACTTTCGAATTTTATGCTTTTATGGATACGAAAGCAATTAAGTACCAAGACGTTATGACAAATCAATATATTTATATTGAATAATCTCAAACGTGTTCAGATTTGTGGCTTGAAATTTTAAAACGATTGAGCGATCTTTAAAATAATTCTTAGTTAAGGATATTTTATAATATATAATTTTTTTTGTTTAAGTGTTAGTGCAACCAAGAATGTTTTAACTGATCACTTCTATAGAAACCATCAACTTCTAGGTGAAGAGATCCAGATAGTTAATGGACTTCTTTATATCTTGGTTCTTCAATCAACTGTTGTGAAAAAAATCATTATCTATTTAAACAAAACTAACTCAATCAGTGCTTTTCAACAAGCTCAACAAATCAAATCAAGCAAAGGCGGCTCGAAGGAAAACCACCTTGTTGTCTTTATCGATGCGGAGAATGGCGTAGCTCTCGTGCGTAGAGTAAGAGGTGTTGTGAACAATTCCACCTCTTTTGTTGAAGACTACAATCTTGAATTTAATTAATTCATTTGAATTACATAGAGATTACTAGAAAACTCGGGAAAAAATTTTCCCAATTTTTTCTTTTACCTTCAGACCAGGAATGAATGTCTGAATCAGGTCCATCACTTCCGTGTAGTCCTAAAAAAGACGATTTTGATTGGTAAATATACTTATAAATGTAATTGACAATGTTTTATAGTTTCATTAATAGTGTTTTACATTTTGCAATATGGTAATGACTTTTAACATGTACTCTTAATAACGAGCTAAGATACTGAGAAATACATTAAATAAACATTTTTTAAACGTTAAAAAACTACTAAAATAAAAAATAATTTAAATTATTATCCGTAAAAACCTTCCCCGTCAATTCTCCTAAGTATTCAAAGTCAGGAACTGAAAGAGAATTATTTCTGGCTACTAGGTTTATAAATGTATTTATTTTAAAAGAAGCTTTCAGTGATACTTAAATGAGAGTTTGTTTAAATAGAGCATCGTGGGTTTTGCATTTGTTGCAATGGTATTGGAACAACTTTTCAAAAAGAACGCCAAAGTACCCTCCATTGAAATAAAACTCACCTAATCCATAGTAAAATACTTCTCTGGTCACAATATTGTCATCGTCGACAGCAATCACTCTTTTATCGTACATAGAATCCAGATGAACTTTCAGAAAGTCGTTTTCCTTGATTATTAGAATCTGGAATTTTTTTATATTAGTTATAATTTATTAAAAAAAGAGTTTGATGCTGGACCAGAGATTCGGGTTTATCACCTCTTTGTTAGGCTTCCAATATGTCATGCGGGTTTTAGCTTCATCTAAAGTCTGAAAGTTATTAAATATTAGATAGAGAATGCGATCTTTTATTTAGAATCTTGCTGGAAAAACTGCAAAAGAGATAATTAAACAAGAAGAATTTCCATGAGCTATAAAACATCCTAATAACGAGCAAAAAGTTGTAAAAACATGAGATAATTTCATTTTTTGTGATTAGATAAAATATTAGAAAACCTTTCCTGAAAGTCCTGAGAAGTAATCTTGGATGAGATGATAACCCTTTGGAACTTTTATGGTCCCAGAAACTGAAATAAATCAATTTAATTTTAATAAAAATATTTAACAAATGAAATAAGTGAAGCTTCAGAATAAATATTCTAGATGCTTAAATTATATCAAACCTATCGCCAAAGAAGCGAAAAGCAAAACCACAACTTGTAATGTCTCCATTACAACTCAAGTATAAATGAAACAACGCTCTTCGTTTTTATAGACAATCAATCAATCAATCAAATCAATTTCTATAGCGCTCTTTCCTCAAATTCAAGAGCGCTGGTAAATGAATTTGTTAAACAGATATGTCTTCAGATCTGTACGAAAAGTAAATAAGGATATAGAAGTAGTTAAATAAGGAGGTGATGAGTTTTAAATATATGGACATCTTTAAAGAAGGGTCATCTAAGTAAGGTAATAATTGTCTAATACGTCAGTTTTCAATAGATAATAGACATAAACAGTCATGTGTAGAAGATTCGTTCTGACAGTCTGTCCTTCATCTGCAGAGCTCATTTGCCTTGTGAAGTAAGTAGCCAGTGGGTGCTTGCAAGCTGTGCACTGGTGTTCAAATTGAGGCCCTGGCACTTCTTCATAAACACAGTCATGTATTGAAGATTCGTTCTAACAGTCTGTCCTTCATCTGCAGAGCTCATCTGCCTTGTGAAGTAGGTAGCTAGTGGGTTCTTGCAAACTGTGCATTAGTGCTCAATTTGAGGCCTTGGCACTTCTTCCTTTTAAAATAAGTTTTTATTGTAGTCCGTTAGACAGTTATTGGTTGAAGATTTTAATTCCGAGAGCAAGATAAATTTAAAACCAGAAAACAAGAAAAGATATAAATTATGATTACTATAATTATTTGAAATTAAAAAAACTAAATTATTAGATAAGAAGACAAACTATTTAACAAAATCATTACGGTTAAAGCGGCTGCCAAGATAGACAAGTTTTATTGTTTGCCCTAGGCCATACGCGTGAACAAATCTATTGTGAGTTCATCTATAATCGTTTTCATCATCGTAATGTTCCCCTTCATCATTTTGTCACATAATTCTTCTTTGTCTTTCTGAGAAGAAAGGGATTGTGTGGAATTTTCACAATTTTCTGCTTATTCTCTGCCTAACGTTTCAAAGTGTTGCAATATGTAATAGAATAATTTAAACTTTAGAAAAACTTTTTAATGACTAATTTAAGAATTAATCAACTATTTTATTTCAAAGATTTGTGCATTCATGATCATTTTTATCATTATTGGCGCATAAGAACCATGGTTCTCAGAACCATTGTAACATGGCATGCGTCTGTCAGGCTGTGAATAGTATAGACCAAAAAAAAAATAATAATAATAATAAAAATAAATATAATAAAATATGATATTGATGAAAAATTAGTTTATATTTAACTTGTAAATATAAACTGACTTTATATATTTTCATAATTTCTACAGAAAATTCTTTTCAATTTTCATCTATAATTCTTGTTAAGCTAAATAATCGGTAAGTCGATAGATACTACTATCGTGTTGATGCGGCAGAATGTTTATCTAACAGCATATGTTAAAGTTATACTTTTTAAACAATGTACATTGTTTATTTTTAATACGAAATATGATATAATAATTCGATAGTATAAATTTTCATAAAATATTAAAATAACTATTTGTACAAATTAAAAACTTAAATTTTAAGATATACTTTTTTACAAAGTATAAACTTAATTTTTTTCAGATATAGGGGGAGGTTGCACAAGAAAAAACGATTTTAAAATGTAGCCTCATAGCTCAATTGCATATGAAATCATTTAACTTTAAATTTATCCAGCGATTTTATTGATACCTTGCTAGTTATGTGAACTCAAACATGAGATTAAATATTTTTTTAACAAGTTTTTTTTACTTTAAACATGAAGATTAAAAAATTCCATCTTGAGCAACTGGGTTCCCATGATGGAATGCTTATTTCCCTAAGATGAAAATATATTTTATTTAATAAAAATGCCATTTAAATGTTGTATTTATCTTTTATGTATTTAGTTATCTAAAGAAATACACCAGTTTGTATTATAATTGAAATTTTTCTTTAATCAAAAGCTAATGAATACTAACGGTTTTTTAATAATTATAAAGTAAATAATTGGTTTACATTAATTTTCAATAGTTTATATAAAATATATACTCTCGATAGTCCGAATAAAATATATACTCTCTATAGTCTGAATAAAAGGTATACTCTATATAGTCTATATATTACATGGGGGGCGGAGCAGGGTGGGCCAGGTGGGCCACGGCCTACCCAATATTTAGAGCTAATGGGTCAAAATGTATTTGGCCCACCCAAAAATCAACTGTGATAATCATTTGGGAAACTGTTTGAAGTACAACACTATTCGAGGCTCTAACTTATAAAATTTGTTAAACTATTTTATCAGAAACTCATTTTTTAAAACTCATTTTTTAACTAAACCATATATTTTTATACTTTTATGTATAACTATTTTATACCAAAAATTTTGTTAACTATTTTCCCATCACTGATGCTGAGGTAGAATAATTTTTGCTATGGACGCTCGGCGGAGAGATTTATTAAACTTTGTTTAAACTATCAAGCGTTTCCTCACACAATCCACTCGACCAAAAATACCAATTTAAAAAGTTGAAAACGTCTTCTCGTATTATGGACGAAGTTGATACCAACTGATTGTCTAGATTATATGTTGTTAAGCGAGGCTGCTTGTGATTACAGTGGATGACGTCGACAACCGCAGGCAAAATGGTTCAGCAATCATCCATGCTTGTGCATATCACGTCAACGAAAGTTCTGCTTTGCAGCTGGTGTCGTGAAATGGGCAACAAGCGCCTTGTTGGAGCATGCAAGGTCGAGTCCGCGTTCGTTGACAAGGGATTCAACAACTGGAAAGACGGATCCATAAAACTGGATGAACACGAGGCGTCTTCTTCTCACAGGGCAGCGGCTGAATACATGAGTAATAAAAGCAAACTGAAATGAGACAGAAAATCCGCTCCGATGATGGGTTTCTTGACGTCGGCTACGCGAAAAACCCATGGAAATTGCCTGCGTAAACCGAGGTTGACCATCAAGGATTTCTGTCCATACGTTTTGATGATGGAGTTGTTGGATGCACGAAGCGTGAACGATGATGGGGTGAGAGAATGATTGGCTGGTGAAGGAATGACGCTTACTTCTGCACCAGTGTCGATTAGGAACGTGAGGTTGTTGCATGCGTCTCTTATGAACAATAGGCGACTCATGTTTTGTTGGCCGTGGACAAATGTCACTCCTATTGTCCGGCCCTGCGTTTCAAAATGAGTGAAAGTATATGGTGGTGTGCATTTTTGTGCCTGTTTCCCAAACTTTTGATGGTACCAGCACATGCCTGACGTGGTGTTCGGGCTTCTGGAACGAGGTGAATTGTGTCGATTGTTTGAACAAATTCTTCCTTGTGGTTGATTTTGGTTAGCAGCTAAAGTGGCCATACTTGTGGTGATTTGTTGCAGCCACGTATGGATCTCCGGCATGGTTTGAGCTGAAGCTTGTGGAGTTGGCGTTGAGACTTGTGTGATGGTGGCTTGTTGAAGTTCCACCATCCTGTCTGCTTGTAACGCCAGTTCTGCCAGTGGGATGCTCATTGAAGCCGCCAGGATTGGTTTAATCTGGGTGGGCATTTTATCGAGCCATAGCTGCTTCAGAATGGCTTCGTCCATTTGGTTGCTACCCTTCATGTGGCGAAGCAGCTGGGAAGGTTGTCTGCCGTCTGGTTGCAGGTCGCCGAATAACGCTCTTAGCATGCTTGCCTCAGACTGGCAGCACCTGTATAGAATTGCCTTTTTCAGCGTCTCGTATGACGACGACGACGGCACCTCCACGAGTAGGTCTTGAACCTGTTCGGCGACGTGGAAAGGTATGTGCTCCACCACATATGAGTACTTTGTCAGGCCTGCTGTCACTTTGCGCGTGTGGAAAATTGCTTCCACGTGGCAGAACCACAGTCTTGGGTTGGCTGTAAAAAAAACGGGTAAGCTAAGTGAGCTTACTTGCGGCGTCGGCTCTGCCCTCGTCTCCTCCTCTGACGTAACTTTAAAGAAAATGTCGTCCATAACGTGCTTTAGTCGGGCTTCTGTTCGGGGTCACCAATTGTTACGACTAAGAGTTCAGGAAACACGAGAGAGAGTTTATTTACACGATAACGACTTTATATAGGGTGCGAGGGACAAAGGTCGCCTAGGAGTGGTTGTGTGTACATATCGTACACAATGTGGCCGCTACAAGCTCAATCAAACACCCTAGCACTTCTTCCTCCAGATTATTTATGTCTTCTATGTGATATTTCCTACACTTGCTACAAAATATTTAAAATAATTAATTAGTCTTATATAAAAAGCACTTCTTCCTCCAGTGGGAGCTTGCAAGCTTTGCACTAGTGCTCAATCTGAAGCCCTAGCACTTTTTCCTCCAGAATATTCATGTCTTCTATTTGATATTTCTTAATTAATTAGTTTCTTCTTTGTATATGTTAATTAAAATTGTTTCTAAAAATTTTTTTACATTCATTAAAATTAATAAAATTATATAAAAGCACTTCTTCTTTCCGATTATTCTTTTCTTCCTTGGAGCTCTAACCACATTTCACATACAACTCCGAAAGTTTCATGTCTTCTATTTGATATATATTAATTAATTAGTCTCTCCTCAGTATTTGTTAATTAAAAATATTTTTAACAATTATTTACATTCATTAAAATTAATAAAATTATATAAAAAGCACTTCTTATTCCCGATTATTTTTTCCTTCCATGGAGCTCTAACCACATTTCTCATAAAACTCTGAAAGTTTCATGTCTTCTATTTGATATTTCTAACATAAGATTGAACGAAAAAAATATAGCAAACATTAGATAAAAGTATTAAATTTTATTCTTAAAGTTTCAAGGATCACGTATTAATCGCGTATTTTTCCTTGAGAAGTAATTTTTTGAAGATTTTTATCCTGAAGACTTTTTATCTGGAAGACTTTTTATCCGGAGGACTTTTTATCCGGAGGACTTTTTATCCGGAAAACTTTTTATCCGGAGGGCGTTTTATCCGGAGGACTTTTTATCCGAGGACTTTTTATCCGAGGACTTTTTATCCGGAGGACCTTTTATCCGTTTACCGGGTTTATGGTGTAACGTATACATAGAACTGCACTATACTACATAGAACTGCACTGCACTACATAAAACTGCACTACACTACATAGAACTACACTGCACTACATAGAACTGCACTACACTACATAGAACTGCACTACACTACATAGAACTGCACTACATAGAACTGCACTACATAGAACTGCACTACATAGAACTGCACTACATAGAACTGCACTACATAGAACTGCACTACATAGAACTGCACTACATAGAACTGCACTACATAGAACTGCACTACATAGAACTGCACTACATAGAACTGCACTACATTGAACTGCACTACACTACATAGAACTGAACTACATAGAACTGAACTGCATAGAACTGCACGACATAGAACTGCACTACATAGAACTGCACTACATAGAACTGCACTACATAGAACTGCACTACATAGAACTGCACTACATAGAACTGAACTACATAGAACTGAACTACATAGAACTGAACTACATAGAACTGAACTACATAGAACTGAACTACATAGAACTGAACTACATAGAACTGAACTACATAGAACTGAACTACATAGAACTGAACTACATAGAACTGAACTACATAGAACTGAACTACATAGAACTGAACTACATAGAACTGAACTACATAGAACTGAACTACATAGAACTGAACTACATAGAACTGAACTACATAGAACTGAACTACATAGAACTGAACTACATAGAACTGAACTACATAGAACTGAACTACATAGAACTGAACTACATAGAACTGAACTACATAGAACTGAACTACATAGAACTGCACTACATAGAACTGCACTACATAGAACTGCACTACATTGAACTGCACTACAAAGAACTGCACTACATAGAACTGCACTAAATAGAACTGCACTACATAGAACTGCACTAAATAGAACTGCACTACATAGAACTGCTCTACATTGAACTGCACTACAACGGCCACCACCACCACCATGCAGGAGAGTCACGAGGAGCTGGCGGAGAGGATGGGCTTCCACCTGGTGGAGATGCGCAAGGAGGAGGAGTACAAGCCTCGAGTGCTCGCATCGCCCTCCAAACTCAAGACGCAAGCAATCACCGATGATGTCGAAGATCTCGAGATTGGCTCTATTGCGTGCTTGTCAGGAAATATACCGTGAATTATATTATCAGTGAAATATTCACTGATTTGGGTTATTTTTCGTGAATCTCACAATTTTCTTAGTTTCGGCAATTTTTCGGTTTCGGCCGAATCTAATTTTACAATATCGGCAATTTTTCGGTTTCGGCCGAAAATAATTTTGTAATTTCGGCTCAATTTCGGTTTCGGCCAAAATGGATCTCATATTTACCGAAAAACCGAAATTTTTATTTTTTTATGCAGTTTATCTGATATATCTGTAGATCCTCAATCGAACTCGAACTATTAAGTTTGGGTTCGATTCTCTTTTAGATATCTATTAGTTATCGTGGTTGATTGATTTATGGGTGTCATCAGACTAATTATTCGAATAACATATACAAGCATCTGGAGCAACAATCATGTATTTGAAATTCAAGTAAATTGGGATACGTTCAATGATAATATTAAAAAAAACTTTTTTATAGTAAATTATAATTTTCAATCAATCAATCAATCACTAATGATTTGTATAGCGCCCTTTACTAAGTGAACAAAAGCGCTTTTCAAATAAATTTGTTAAATAAAACGGTTTTTAAACAACTACCAATATATGTATATATATCAATTTAAATATTAAAAAAAACAATCAACCTCAATAATCCAACCGCACCCACACCACCATGATAATCACCGCCAAAAAATAATTATCACCACCAAAAAAAATTCAATCATCACTACAGTAACAACACTCATACCACAGCACAATCATCACCACATCATCCTCAAAACCATAAAACACAATCATCATTCTTGTCAATTTTCTGTCTTGCCATTGGTGCCGAGGCTGCGATAGAGGGTGAAAGAGAAGTCCTTGCCAGCACTGGAACTGCTGCTGCTATCGAAGTTTTTCTTCTTTATGTCGCAGCTCACTCGATTCCCTGCGGCCATCTTGGTCTGCTGCGGCCATTCCTCGACAGATTCAAAACAACCAACATTCACACCAAAAACCTTTTAATTAATTAAATGTAATTTTTGTTTAGACTTAAGATTCTAAAATTTTAATATATTATACCCAAAACCGTTTATTCTACAAATTTATTTGTTTAAAAAAATGTTATTGTCAAAAGTAAGTATCTGTATACTCTCAATCGAACTCGAACTATTAAGTTTGGGTTCGATTCTCATCTCTATTAGATATCGTGGTTAATTGATTTATGGGTGACATAAGACTAATTGTTCGAATAACATATACAAGCATGAGGAATTCTAGATATCCATTCTTTGAAAAACACTATATATAAGTCGAAAAAACGAAAAGATTTGGCTTCGATTAATTAATTCAAAAATAAATTGTGAGAATGTCGTTGAATCCTATTTGGAAGTTTTTTACAAAATGTCAGTCTGACCAAAGCAAAGCCTGTCAATAACAAAATTTATTGTTGTTGAAAATCTTTTATTTTTTGGCTTAAAATATACGCTTGTTTGGATTTACTTATTAAACTGGCATTGTCATCGTTAAATACTATTTTTTCATTTTTAATAAAAGTTGGAAAAAAATTCGGTTTCGACCGAAAATCTGATTTCAATAGTTAATTTCAAGGTCTCAAGTTAGATTTTTCAAACACATTCAAAAATTATACTTATTAAAGTTGTTTTAGTCTTTAAACTAGTCAATCGGAAGCAGCTTTCATTGAAAAGCGATTTTTAGTAAAGGCTCACATTTTTATTTGTTTCTAAATTTCCAAGTGGTCTACAATGAGCGGCGTTTTGAAATTTAAAATATAGAATTATTGGATTAAAAGCCATTTATTCTACACATTTATTGCCAAGACGGCAGCTGCTAACCAAAAGTATCAAGCGTAGTTATTTTGCGTTATTGGGCTATTATTTTTTTCCCTTGTTTTTCACAATTGAAGTTGATATTTATATTCATAATACACAAATATATTTCAATTCAACAATGCTATGCTGACTTTCGAATTTTATGCTTTTATGGATACGAAAGCAATTAAGTACCAAGACGTTATGACAAATCAATATATTTATATTGAATAATCTCAAACGTGTTCAGATTTGTGGCTTGAAATTTTAAAACGATTGAGCGATCTTTAAAATAATTCTTAGTTAAGGATATTTTATAATATATAATTTTTTTTGTTTAAGTGTTAGTGCAACCAAGAATGTTTTAACTGATCACTTCTATAGAAACCATCAACTTCTAGGTGAAGAGATCCAGATAGTTAATGGACTTCTTTATATCTTGGTTCTTCAATCAACTGTTGTGAAAAAAATCATTATCTATTTAAACAAAACTAACTCAATCAGTGCTTTTCAACAAGCTCAACAAATCAAATCAAGCAAAGGCGGCTCGAAGGAAAACCACCTTGTTGTCTTTATCGATGCGGAGAATGGCGTAGCTCTCGTGCGTAGAGTAAGAGGTGTTGTGAACAATTCCACCTCTTTTGTTGAAGACTACAATCTTGAATTTAATTAATTCATTTGAATTACATAGAGATTACTAGAAAACTCGGGAAAAAATTTTCCCAATTTTTTCTTTTACCTTCAGACCAGGAATGAATGTCTGAATCAGGTCCATCACTTCCGTGTAGTCCTAAAAAAGACGATTTTGATTGGTAAATATACTTATAAATGTAATTGACAATGTTTTATAGTTTCATTAATAGTGTTTTACATTTTGCAATATGGTAATGACTTTTAACATGTACTCTTAATAACGAGCTAAGATACTGAGAAATACATTAAATAAACATTTTTTAAACGTTAAAAAACTACTAAAATAAAAAATAATTTAAATTATTATCCGTAAAAACCTTCCCCGTCAATTCTCCTAAGTATTCAAAGTCAGGAACTGAAAGAGAATTATTTCTGGCTACTAGGTTTATAAATGTATTTATTTTAAAAGAAGCTTTCAGTGATACTTAAATGAGAGTTTGTTTAAATAGAGCATCGTGGGTTTTGCATTTGTTGCAATGGTATTGGAACAACTTTTCAAAAAGAACGCCAAAGTACCCTCCATTGAAATAAAACTCACCTAATCCATAGTAAAATACTTCTCTGGTCACAATATTGTCATCGTCGACAGCAATCACTCTTTTATCGTACATAGAATCCAGATGAACTTTCAGAAAGTCGTTTTCCTTGATTATTAGAATCTGGAATTTTTTTATATTAGTTATAATTTATTAAAAAAAGAGTTTGATGCTGGACCAGAGATTCGGGTTTATCACCTCTTTGTTAGGCTTCCAATATGTCATGCGGGTTTTAGCTTCATCTAAAGTCTGAAAGTTATTAAATATTAGATAGAGAATGCGATCTTTTATTTAGAATCTTGTTGGAAAAACTGCAAAAGAGATCATTAAACAAGAAGAATTTCCATGAGCTATAAAACATCCTAATAACGAGCAAAAAGTTGTAAAAACATGAGATAATTTCATTTTTTGTGATTAGATAAAATATTAGAAAACCTTTCCTGAAAGTCCTGAGAAGTAATCTTGGGTGAGATGATAACCCTTTGGAACTTTTATGGTCCCAGAAACTGAAATAAATCAATTTAATTTTAATAAAAATATTTAACAAATGAAATAAGTGAAGCTTCAGAATAAATATTCTAGATGCTTAAATTATATCAAACCTATCGCCAAAGAAGCGAAAAGCAAAACCACAACTTGTAATGTCTCCATTACAACTCAAGTATAAATGAAACAACGCTCTTCGTTTTTATAGACAATCAATCAATCAATCAAATCAATTTCTATAGCGCTCTTTCCTCAAATTCAAGAGCGCTGGTAAATGAATTTGTTAAACAGATATGTCTTCAGATCTGTACGAAAAGTAAATAAGGATATAGAAGTAGTTAAATAAGGAGGTGATGAGTTTTAAATATATGGACATCTTTAAAGAAGGGTCATCTAAGTAAGGTAATAATTGTCTAATACGTCAGTTTTCAATAGATAATAGACATAAACAGTCATGTGTAGAAGATTCGTTCTGACAGTCTGTCCTTCATCTGCAGAGCTCATTTGCCTTGTGAAGTAAGTAGCCAGTGGGTGCTTGCAAGCTGTGCACTGGTGTTCAAATTGAGGCCCTGGCACTTCTTCATAAACACAGTCATGTATTGAAGATTCGTTCTAACAGTCTGTCCTTCATCTGCAGAGCTCATCTGCCTTGTGAAGTAGGTAGCTAGTGGGTTCTTGCAAACTGTGCATTAGTGCTCAATTTGAGGCCTTGGCACTTCTTCCTTTTAAAATAAGTTTTTATTGTAGTCCGTTAGACAGTTATTGGTTGAAGATTTTAATTCCGAGAGCAAGATAAATTTAAAACCAGAAAACAAGAAAAGATATAAATTATGATTACTATAATTATTTGAAATTAAAAAAACTAAATTATTAGATAAGAAGACAAACTATTTAACAAAATCATTACGGTTAAAGCGGCTGCCAAGATAGACAAGTTTTATTGTTTGCCCTAGGCCATACGCGTGAACAAATCTATTGTGAGTTCATCTATAATCGTTTTCATCATCGTAATGTTCCCCTTCATCATTTTGTCACATAATTCTTCTTTGTCTTTCTGAGAAGAAAGGGATTGTGTGGAATTTTCACAATTTTCTGCTTATTCTCTGCCTAACGTTTCAAAGTGTTGCAATATGTAATAGAATAATTTAAACTTTAGAAAAACTTTTTAATGACTAATTTAAGAATTAATCAACTATTTTATTTCAAAGATTTGTGCATTCATGATCATTTTTATCATTATTGGCGCATAAGAACCATGGTTCTCAGAACCATTGTAACATGGCATGCGTCTGTCAGGCTGTGAATAGTATAGACCAAAAAAAAAAATAATAATAATAATAAAAATAAATATAATAAAATATGATATTGATGAAAAATTAGTTTATATTTAACTTGTAAATATAAACTGACTTTATATATTTTCATAATTTCTACAGAAAATTCTTTTCAATTTTCATCTATAATTCTTGTTAAGCTAAATAATCGGTAAGTCGATAGATACTACTATCGTGTTGATGCGGCAGAATGTTTATCTAACAGCATATGTCAAAGTTATACTTTTTAAACAATGTACATTGTTTATTTTTAATACGAAATATGATATAATAATTCGATAGTATAAATTTTCATAAAATATTAAAATAACTATTTGTACAAATTAAAAACTTAAATTTTAAGATATACTTTTTTACAAAGTATAAACTTAATTTTTTTCAGATATAGGGGGAGGTTGCACAAGAAAAAACGATTTTAAAATGTAGCCTCATAGCTCAATTGCATATGAAATCATTTAACTTTAAATTTATCCAGCGATTTTATTGATACCTTGCTAGTTATGTGAACTCAAACATGAGATTAAATATTTTTTTAACAAGTTTTTTTTACTTTAAACATGAAGATTAAAAAATTCCATCTTGAGCAACTGGGTTCCCATGATGGAATGCTTATTTCCCTAAGATGAAAATATATTTTATTTAATAAAAATGCCATTTAAATGTTGTATTTATCTTTTATGTATTTAGTTATCTAAAGAAATACACCAGTTTGTATTATAATTGAAATTTTTCTTTAATCAAAAGCTAATGAATACTAACGGTTTTTTAATAATTATAAAGTAAATAATTGGTTTACATTAATTTTCAATAGTTTATATAAAATATATACTCTCGATAGTCCGAATAAAATATATACTCTCTATAGTCTGAATAAAAGGTATACTCTATATAGTCTATATATTACATGGGGGGCGGAGCAGGGTGGGCCAGGTGGGCCACGGCCTACCCAATATTTAGAGCTAATGGGTCAAAATGTATTTGGCCCACCCAAAAATCAACTGTGATAATCATTTGGGAAACTGTTTGAAGTACAACACTATTCGAGGCTCTAACTTATAAAATTTGTTAAACTATTTTATCAGAAACTCATTTTTTAAAACTCATTTTTTAACTAAACCATATATTTTTATACTTTTATGTATAACTATTTTATACCAAAAATTTTGTTAACTATTTTCCCATCACTGATGCTGAGGTAGAATAATTTTTGCTATGGACGCTCGGCGGAGAGATTTATTAAACTTTGTTTAAACTATCAAGCGTTTCCTCACACAATCCACTCGACCAAAAATACCAATTTAAAAAGTTGAAAACGTCTTCTCGTATTATGGACGAAGTTGATACCAACTGATTGTCTAGATTATATGTTGTTAAGCGAGGCTGCTTGTGATTACAGTGGATGACGTCGACAACCGCGGGCAAAATGGTTCAGCAATCATCCATGCTTGTGCATATCACGTCAACGAAAGTTCTGCTTTGCAGCTGGTGTCGTGAAATGGGCAACAAGCGCCTTGTTGGAGCATGCAAGGTCGAGTCCGCGTTCGTTGACAAGGGATTCAACAACTGGAAAGACGGATCCATAAAACTGGATGAACACGAGGCGTCTTCTTCTCACAGGGCAGCGGCTGAATACATGAGTAATAAAAGCAAACCATCTGTTGCTACACAGCTAAGTTGTCAGCTGGCTAAGGAACAGCAAGTCAACCGAAATAGATTGGTCGTTCAGCTGAACAGCTTAATGTTTTTCATGCAACAAGGACTGGCAATTCTTCGTGGAAAAGATGAAAAAAACGACAACCTGCATCAATTGATTCAGATGATGACGAGCAGTATCAGTGGTGATGCATCAACATCATTTGGCCTACAAAAAGACATTCATCTAAGCCACTACATTAGCAACGAACAATGCAATATCATCGGGAAAACGTTGTTACGGATGGTAATTGAGCGGTTTAATGCCAAAAAAGCCGTCAGCTAATTTGCCATACTGGCAGATGAGACAAGAGACGAATCAGGGGCAAAACAACTGTCAGTCTGTATTAGATGGACAAACATGATGTTAGCAGCCCAAGAAGATATTTTAGAACTGTACAGTCTAAAAGGTTTTGGCCAGAAAGCGGAAATGCTGGCGGCATGTCTGATTAACGTTATGACACCATGCCAACTGTCCTTCAGTGAACTACATGGTCAAGTTTACGACGGAGCCAGTGCAATGTCCGGAGCAATTTCTGAAGTAGCTCAGCGGAGGAAGGAACGCTCACCAAATGCTCATTCCGTCCATTGTCTGGCTCACTGTCTCAATCTGGCGGCAGCAGAATCGAGAAAATCTGTCCCATTTTTGAGTGGCTCACTGGAGTTTGTTCAGCACATTGTGACATTCATCCGCAATTCCGGTAAACGCACAAACATGTTGAGAGACGTGCAAAGTCAGTTTTTATACAATGAGAACGAGGACCAACACGTCTCGGCTCCAGTGACTAGCCTTCGACCACTGTGCCCTACTTGGTGGACCGTACGAGCGTCAGTGGCAACCCTGTTCATGCTTCCTAGCACCACTTCGTCATGTGAACGTTCGTTCCCCGGGCTGCGACGACTAAAAACGTATTTACGATCAACAATGGGACAGGAAAGACTGAGTTCAATCATGATGTCAAATGTGCACCTTGACTTGATGGACAGTATTAACATTGTGTCAGTGGCAAAAGAGTTTACCAGTCTAAATGACTTACGTAAACAAATCTATGGGAATTTTTCGTGATTTCTGATTTTTTATGTAATGTTTGAGAGTGACTATTTTAAATTTTATTTAATATAAATCATTATATTTTCAGTATTATATTTTTGATTTCTGACTTTATAATTTTGATTAAATTTGGAATTTTTTCAATTTTATAAATATATTTTTTTTGTCTATACTATTCACAGCCTGACAGACGCATGCCATGTTACAATGGTTCTGAGAACCATGGTTCTTATGCGCCAGAGACGCCACTCCACACGACGTACAATCTTTCAATGCACACGTCGCAAACACCGCATCATATACACTAGGTATATGATAGTTCACGGTTGCTTGTCAAGGATTCGAACAGGCAACCTTTAAGTTGCAAGTCTGACGTCTACGATCTAAGCCATTCCCGCTCTTCATGAATATGAATTATTATACCACACGCAAGTTTGATTATCATTTTGTACAAATTAATTAAAATTTTCTCACTAAACTGTCACCCATTGAGTTGAGCATTGGAAAACTGAAAGGGGAAAGGTATAGGGAAAAAACGAACAAAGGGCTCTACGTCCCATTAAAGACAAGGCTATTAATTAACCAAATTTTTATTAGCGACTTGCCATGTTGGCCCACCCAATATTTTTCTCGTGGCGCCCCCTATGATCTATTATATAGACTATATATAGTATATAGTATATACTATATAGACGATATAAAGATATGGGGAGCGAGAATGGCTTAGATGGTAGACGTCGGACTTGCAACTTAAAGGACGCTAGTTCGAATCCCTGGCAAGCAACCGTGAACTATCATATACCTAGTGTATATGATGTGTATATACCTAGTGTATATGATGCGGTGATTAGCGACGAATGCATTGAAAGATGTGTACGTTCGTTTGAGTGGCGTTCTGGCGCATAAGAACCATTATTATAACAAATAAAATAATTAGAAGTAATAATTTTAACGAATCAATTTGCAATTGAAATTTATTTCTGTTTTAATAAATGTGGTTTGAATAAATTTGTTTATGATTTCTTACTGTACATAAGTATGTCACACTTCCCGCTCACATTGCGTTTTCACAACATTTTGCCCCATTAAAATTGTTTTCAATTTTGCTTGAGTTATTATTATAACCATATAATCATTATCAAAAAGTTCACATGAATTTTACATTAAAACTTGCATTATATTATAATGCAAGTTTTAATGTAAAATTCATGTGAACTTTTTTTCGAGTAGTCGCGGTAAATGGGCTAAATAAAAACTACCAATTATAATCGATAAAGAATTCAGATAGTTTATTAATGATACAAAAAAACTACAAACTAAGTTGCATAGTATTCTTAGAGTTACGTTAACATTTTTAAACTAAGGTAAAAAGTAAAAAAATAAGTTTGATATGAGATCCTAAACAATCTATAATTTTTGGTAAATTTTTAAAATTGTTAAAAGTTGAAACTAAATATAGATGTGTTCTCAGTTACAAAATAATTTTTGATCAGTTTGTGAAAATCTTTTCACCATTTCATTTACTGGAATAAGTGCAGTAGCTGTTTTAGTAGCAGATATTCTCAAACAAGCTTTGCAAACGACATGCAGATACAGTCGTCTTAAGATGAGTTTTAAAAAGCCGAAGTTTAAAAAATGCTGTTTCTGCATCTTATGAAGTAACTGGCAGAGTCTGAGCAACACCGAGCATATAGTGCAACTCGGGCTGAAGACTTGTGGTTCAAAAGAGTTCTTGCAGATCAATACATGAAATGAGTACAGACTAATCCGCACGTAAACTTGTTGATGTAATTTTGAGCCGTCTGCACAGTTTCAGCATCCTTTCCATGAAGGCTGGATAATTCTGACAGCTCAGGAGTTATTTTGCCCTTCTGCGTTGTTCTTTATATACTGTGTCATGGCGGGAAAAGTTTACATATGAAAAGTGTAAAGATTTAAGAGTGTAGTTAAGGTCTAGTGATGCTCTATTTCTTCTCAGAATTTGTGACATGTTAGTGTTTTTTTGGTGGGATCTCTATGTTCTGTGTTGATATATGAAATGTTTCTTGAGATAAAGACCCGATGGCCATCCAGAAAATATATCATTGTCTTATGGCAACTTGAAAAATTCATGACCCTCCCCCCCACCATCAAAAAAACTCATCGATTTTCGAAAAATTCCGAGACCCTTCGAACATGTCTGGGGGGGTTTGAGCCCTCCTCAGCCCCCTCTGATTGCGCCAATGATATAGACTATATAGAGTATATAGTATATACTATATAGACCAGGGGTGCACAACCTTTTTCAGCCTGAGGGCCAAAATTACTGAGTCCTTGGGCGCCAAGGGCCGCATCAGCGTGCACATCAGTGTTATTTTCGTTCCATAAAATAATTATAGTTTTTATTTCAGTTTCGTTTTGGAATTAATTATAGTTTTTATTTTCGTTTTCGTTTTGAAAATAATTATAGTTTTTATTTTCGTTTTCGTTTTGAAAATAATTATAGTTTTTATTTTCGTTTCAGTTTTGAAAATAATTATAGTTTTTATTTTTATTTTAGTTTTGAAAATATATTAATTTGAAACTTTAAACACTATTTATTTATATCTAAAAAAATTAATAGATCATAAAATGAAACAGTAAAATAGAATAGTATATTAACAACAAATGAGTTTAAAAAATTAACAGTCAAATAAAAATGTATTCAGTCTCAAGAAAACTTTCATTTGTAGGTTTTTCTGTAATCTATTTTTTTTCCCACTTGTTAAAGAAGCACATAAAGAAAAAATTCTCTCAACGTATGCCTGGGAGGCTGGAGCTGCCAAAAGATCTTGTGCAATTGGACTAAGAATAGGGTAGAAAGTTATGTTGTCATTCCAGAATTTTAACCCATTTGGTTCACAAGTATTTTTGATTTTTGAAGAATTTATTTTCATCTCCGAAATATATTTTTCTATTTCCACAATTATACTTGATTTGCATTCTTTGCCAGAACTTGTATCGTCAATACTTAATTTAGAAGATAAAAATTTAAATTTCTTTGAAGGAATTGATGATTCATCTGAAGCTTTTATTTCATTATGTCGTGAACTATTTTCAAAACAATTGTTCTTTGCTTCGCTAAAAGCCTGCAAAATAAAAGATTCAAATTGTTCAATTGCAATAAAAATTTGATGTGATGTAACATTAAATAAGATTTATAATTTAATTGAAAACTTGTTTTTAAAATATATCTAAATTACCTGTGAACAAATGTGAGTTTTAGCAGCATGCAATAAACTAGAATATTGTGGTAACAGAATGAATTCTGCAACAGTTGGATCCACAAATGTAGAAGCTGCTGTTACTGGATTGAATTTCAATGAAGAAGGATTTAAGAAGCACTCAAAATAATGTTGAATTGCACTCCTCAATGAAACAATCAAACTAGAAATTCCTACAAATTTAATTTGTTCTAAATGGCAGTCTAGGTCTAAAACAGACGGTATGACATGTGATAAAGACAATGTATTTGTCTGAATACTGTCAGTGTGGGTTGCGAATGGTTTCAAAAAATGTTGAACTTCTACCAATCTGTTCCATTCACTTGCTAATAATGTGTCGATTTTGGCAAAATCCATAACATAATTGACATCATCTTTTAGTTCTACTAATCTTTCAACCATAAAAAAAGTGCTGTTCCATCTAGTTGGGCAGTCTGTTATTATTGTTTTGGAAGATTTTTCAAGGAGTTTTTCTATGAGTATTGTTGACTTTCTAATTTTGCTGACTATATACCTTGCTTTTGTAATTATTGGTTTATATACATTATTGGAGTATGCTCTTTTTAAAACTAGTTGTATGGTGTGTGCTAAACATGGCATATGTCGATAAGGAACCCATTTTTCTAATTCTATTTCATCACAAATTGTTTCACTTTCTTCTTCATCACTATCTGAGTTTTCATTTGCTGAATAATCGTCTTTTTCTGCATGCTTATTTTGAAGAATACGCACAGCTTTTAAAATATTTGAACCGTTATCAGATATGATTAAAATTATTTTATTTGGTTCTATATTCCAATCAGCGAGACACTTTGATAAACACTCAGCAAGTTTTTCTCCAGTGTGGGGATGATTAAGTTGAATTAGGTTTAAAAAGTAATGACACGGTTTGCTACTCTGTGGATTGAAACAGCATGCTGAAATCCCAACATATGATGATGTTAAACCTTTTTTGGTCCAAATATCTAAACATATAACTATTCTTCGAACATTCTTCAATGAGTCTTTCAGAATTTTGCAACCCTCATCATATTTGTCTTTTAATAAGTCCAGTAACTTTAATGGGCCTGAAAAAAAATTTCAATAATTGATCCCCACTATTTTTGTACAATATGTTGTAATCATTTATAATGAATAACGACCATTGTAATTGCTCAAATAAATTTCTACAATATATGGTAATACTTTTTACATTTTGAATAAGATAAAATAAACAAAATTACCTGGCATTTTAAATTTTATATCCAATGTTTCCACAAAGTTTTAAAAATGTTTATTAGATACTAGATTTAATGGGATGTTTGTGTTTACAAATAAGTTCAATAAGGAGTCTTGTCTCTTCAAATATTCTTCGCACTTACTTGAATACAAAACTGTTTTCGTCGTATTTTTTTCAAAACTAATAGTTTGTTGAACGGAATTTTCATTACTTTTAATCTTTTCACAATTCCTCTTTCTGACTAATTCAATTTCCTCGAATTCTTGAAAAAACTTTTTGTGGTAGCTAGAGAGATGAACCTTGAGGTTTGTCGGAATTTTTCCTTTAAGTGTTGCGTTGCATAATACTTTCTGTCCGTCTTTGGTCGTCGATACTTCAACGATGCATGTACTTTTGTCATTTTCTGAAGAATATGTAAAATATTTCCAAATTTCGCTTTCTTTCTTTCTACCAGCAAATGAACGTGATAAACTCATTGTTATTTAAATTTGAAATATTATAAGAATCGATTACGTAAATTATTGATTAATAACAAATTTGAAGTATAATAACAGATTTACGATTAAAATAAGTGATAATTTAGTTGACAAAGCGAAGCGGTAATAAAATAACGTTTTACAAATGGCACTACTTTCATAAAGGCCAAAGATAATGTTTATAACATAGACATATATTTTTTATATAAATTTTCATTTGTATATTATGGCATATCATAAAAAGTTATTTAATTTTCGTTTTGGAAATAATTATAGTTTTTATTTCAGTTTCGTTTTGGAAATAATTATAGTTTTTATTTTCGTTTTCGTTTTGAAAATAAATTTAGTTTTTCTTTTCGTTTTTGTGGAACGATTATTCAGAATTGTCGTTTTCGTTTTCGTTACGAAAATAACACTGGTGCACATAGATGACACAATAAAACAACTCAAAGAATGCAAATTTTTAATGAATGTCATAAAAAAATAACGTTATTTAAACATGTATGAATAACTAAATGTTAGAATCTTAATGAGAAGGTTGAGCCTGAATGGTTGCAACAACATTGTCAATATTGGGTTTGAGTTCTGTTGTTGCAAGCTTCAAAATCGAACAAAGATTATCATCAGACAAAGATGTTCTCAGTTTATTTTTATTTTTGTTCATGACTGAAAACGTTTGTTCACACACGTATGTGCTGCCAGATTCAGACAAGATTCGGCATGCCAAATCAATGTCTGTTCCATATTTAACTGAACTAAGACTTCCATAAAAAGTTAAAATGGAGTTATGCTGAAACGCAGACATTAATTCTGGTGAACATTGAAAATCAATGACTTCTAACTGACATTGCTCAGGTACGGATTCTATAGCACAAGAGAAAGGGTCACGGATGAAGTTGAATAAATCCTTATGCTCCCTGAATGCATCAAAACGTTCATTAAATTCCTTTAGTAACGCTTCAAAACTGTCGTGGTATTTATTGAAGTCACATTGGCATTCCTTCTGAAAAGCTGAACAAAAAGGAGAATGACATAAATTAACAGATTGCAGATTCGAACAAAACAGCCGTAGCTTCAAGGTGAATGACAGCAGCTCTTGGTACATATCAAAGATGTAGTGATCTTTGCCTTGAAGACGCAGATTCAATTTATTTAAGTGTTCTGTTATGCTAGCAGCGTGATTGCATTCATAATGTATTTTGCAATTGTAGTCCTTCATTACAGTTACGGACTTGCGACAAATTAGGCCCAAAGCTGTTCCGTTGAAATGCTGCATTTGTCCATTTTTCATTAAACTGACGATTTTCTGCTTCAATTTTACGCTTTGACATTCTTACTAAATTAAAACAACTCAATTATCGCTCGTTGTTGTTGTTCCAATCGTTTTATATTAGGAAAGTGCAAACAGTAATATTAAAAAGAGATGAGCGGGTGCGTCGATTTACAATTCTGTTAGGGCCGCAAATAGCCAAAATGGACTAGTTGTCTGGGGGCGTCATCAAACAGGCCGAAGGGCTGCATGCGGCCCGCGGGCCGCGGGTTGTGCTCCTCTGATATAGACTATATAGAGTATATAGTATAAAGACTTATCAACTTCTACAGTTTTATTCTAAATTCTATTTTAGGCAACTATGACCATGCTACACATTTATGGTCCTAACAGGCCAATCACTCAATTTTTAAATTTACAACTTGCACATAATGAAACTTGCATCATCTAGTTAGTAATGAAAAATTGAAATTATATACGTTTGGAAGTTGAGAAAAAAAAAGAAAAATTTTATCTCCAATTATTTTAACTCTTTTAGAAATCAGTTTTCCAGTATCCTAATTGAATACTTTTAGAAACGAAACCAATATACAAATGTGCATATAAGAGGATGCATATATAAGAAATAATAAAAAAATTAATTTTTAAATCGCATAACTGTAAATAAGCTCGTTCCATCCGTGGAGCCGGTTCATCTTGAGCAACCTCCCGCTACTAAATTTAATCTATGAGAAGAAGTGTGTGGGTTATTTGAATGGTAAAATGAAAATTAATATTGGAACGATTCAGAGTTATCTCTTCATCCACGGCAAATTCGATATAGTATAATTTTTTAAGTTATAGAAGGGTATAATAAAGATGAATATTTTCTTCGAAAAAAAAAACCTAATGTTTAAAATAACAACAGAGATTTTGAATTATGAAAATATTTACATTTTATTTCATTGCATTAATTTTAATTGCATTTCTAATAAACCACTCGGCTGGAAAAGGTTTGCATAAAAACGATATATTGATGAATATTTTCAAAAGACACATTCGAATGTGAAGTTCAAGTACAGACTTTTATTTAAAATAAAAATTTTGTTTTCAATGATGAGAAAAATTAGAAATGACTGATTGATTTGAACAAATTTCATTTCAAAAACTATCTTTAAATTCAGAAACCAATATAGAGATAACAGTTATTTTGCCAAAAACGGTGGTTCTGGAGATTCCAATCACTGACAAGTTCACGCTGAAACTCGAACTGAAAGAAGCGAGAGAGGAAATAGAGAATGCTGAAGTGATTTCTGAAGACCGCAATCATGAAATGGTGGCGCATCCAGGCGATGAACACGAAGTTAAACTCATTAATGTTTTCTACTCTTCGATTAAAACATTTTAATTAACGATTTTTTAAGTTTAAAACACTTCTGTTATTCTTACCGATTATTTCCTTATACATTTTGGTGTTTTCCAACTCCAGCACACAGCGATTTACAAAAACGAAGAGCACAAAGCTGAGTTCACGATCACCTTATTCGAGAATACCACCTCCAAGCTTACAACTTACGTGCGTATATCACTTAATTTTGCAGTTTTCTATAAAATACCTTGATTTTTTAGTTTTTAATTGCCTTGTATATGGTCCTTTTCAGATTGGAAGTTTTTATGACAAAAAGCAAGAATATAACGTAATGCCTGCCGACTACAACGAAGAAGCCTTGGGAGACAGGGTGGAAGAAGAAACAAGCTTCTTTATAAACGGACAGCCGTATAAACTATCCAAGCTCAAGCCGAACATGAACCTCGATTTCAAGAATGATGGTATTATTAAGTTTTTCTATTTGAATTTTTTTCAAGATAACTTTTAGTCTTCATCTATTTATTCCATATTTTTTACCACTACTGAATTCAACGGTTTGAACCCACCCAGAGTTTCTAGTAGATCCCACGATGAGCAACGAAACGCTCGCTGATGTTTTCAACGAAACAAGTTCAATCAAGGCAGCGACGATGCAAGTAAGCAACCAGTACAGCGACAAGCAAGAACTTGTCACTGAGCTTCTTGTCATCATTGACTTGTCGATCTACGAAAAGTGAGATGAAAGTGATCTTTTTATTATGTTTCTTCATAATGCGCTCAACCATGGTAGAGCCTAGTGGGAGCTGTTTGGCAGACTTTGTCAGAGCCAAGGATTGATGGATGAATCATGTTTCGAATTGTAAAAATAATGTTAAAATATTTTTTGATTGGCGAAGTTAACCAAGTATCTAATTGAACACTGCTTTTAAAAATTGTTTTTTAGTTTGTTTTTTTTAAATAATATTTAATAATATTTATAACTAATTTTTCACAGGTTTATGAAATTTAGCAAAAACAATCCCAAGACAGCCATCGACCACATCAAGTTCTACTACATTCACCTCCTAAGCGCTGTTAGTGCCAGCTTACAAGTCAATCAATCAATCACTAATGATTTGTATAGCGCCCTTTACTAAAGAACAAAAGCGCTCAGCGAACAAGTCACTCATTATTAACAACAGTCACTCCCTGTACCACTTTTTTGTCTTGAACTATGCTCATTGTAAATCTTTTTTTCACTATTAATGAATATATGTTTCAAATAGTAATCATAACTTATTCATAACAAGGTTAACGAGAGGTATAAAGGAATCAAACACCCGGAATTCAGCTGGTCAATGAAGGTGACAGCCTTGTACATCGCCAGAGTATGTGGGGAAAAGTTTATCGAATTCACTTTGAACGTTAATTCAACCTTGAAATTTTGAAAAAGTTTAACTATTTTGTAAACCAGTAACAAATCAAAGTTATAGAATTTTTTTTATAACTATTAAAAACGTCTTTATTGCATGAGCGCAGAGAAACTTAATACCTTTTTGTGAAATGTAGAACTTTTTCGGAATTGTAAAACTTGTTCGGATTGATTAACTTTTCAGACAAAGCAGGAAGCTCCTTTCACGAATGACCGCAGAGTAAGGCTTTGCCAAAAAGATCTGGAAGGAACGAAGTCATTGCTTTATATGGATAAGTGGGTGAAGGAGCAGGTGAAAAGTGGCTAAATAAATTGGCCTTCTTTCGACCTCACCCTAATGTACCACGAGTGAGAAATTCATTTTTAGACATCAAATTTTTCATTATTCTGCGTATTTATTTAATTTAAAATTAGTTTGTTCCATAATTGACTGAATGTTTCAAGGCTAAAAATCATGAAAATTTTTACAAACACGTAGAAAAAATCCCATTTTCATTATTTACCACTTAATAATATTTTTATAAAATGTTCCTTATTTCAAAAAGCCAGGGAAGGAACTGCCTTCTGAACAAACCGTCTCACCTGCTGCGACCTATGAACGCCAGTTCCAACTTGGCCATCATGCCAGGCCAAAAGTACTCACTGACGGAGCAATGCGCTATTTCCTTTGGCCCAGGCTCTGTCTACTGCGGGGTGATTATGGTTTTAGTTTAACTCATCTTTGTAAGATTTGTAACAATTGGTTCTTAAAAGCTAGTTTCTTTTTAAGCAAATTCTTTTAAGAAAAGAAATACATTTTTAGAATTATTAAAATAATTGAGACAGTTCAATAACTAAAATCATTTTAACAATTAAAAACCTAATGAATAGAATTAAAATTGTTCCTGAGTTTTGAAAACAACAGAATTATTTCTCATGCACACTACGCCAGGGAGACACACTACAAGATGCACTATGCAAGAACTTGGCTTGTTCTTTGCCAGCTCGAAATGAGATATCCACGACGCGAAACTTCAGGCCGATGGACGGGACTTCTTGTGGCAACCGAAAGTGGTGCATCAGTGGCCGCTGTGTCGCCGACGCTAAAGCTCCCGTCTTTAATCGTTGGTAGTTTCGAATAGATTTTTTAAATGTTTTGGGTTTATTAAATAAATTAAAGTTTTAAAAATCAATTTGTGTAAATTTTATTCAATTTATTATAAGCAATATAATAATATAGTTCTATGATAATTCATTTTAATTAAACAGCTAAGAAATGCCGATACGGAGATGTTAGTATCATTTTCTATCATCGGAATAGCAGGATAACCTGCTCCACCGTGAGAGACAGAAACAAGGATCTCTGTGAGGATGAAAATGTTGCTAATCTATGCTGTAAAACCTGCAATGATGCCAAAGCGAACTCGAGCCCCAGGGAGGAATTTACGTTAAATTAAATTTCAATAAATTTGATTTCTAAAGGTTTTATAAGAAGCAAATTGCATTGAAAGAGTTAAAAAAATAATTTAAGTCGATTAAATTTAAAAAGATTCTTTTCTATTCGTAAAAATGTTTAAGCTCGTCTGTATTGAGATTAAAGAATCATTGTACCACATAATTTTAGCAACCCCAATCGACTTATGCTAATGAGCAAAAGTGACGTTTTACAGTAAAATTATGGAAAAGTCTTAAAATTTAAGTTATGCGTTATTCTATCGAAATAAAAAGCAAGTGCATGAAAGACAATTTCATTATCTTTTAAATGAGTATTTTATTAATAAATTATGTATTATGTAAGCTTTCAAATAAAAGGATTTTAATCAAAATATCCCTTGAATCTAGCGTAACAGTAAAAAGCTATAATTTAGGGACTGCTACTTTTTATACGTACTTATTCATTTCTTAATCCGCTAACCAAAAAATTACGTATAATATTGAATTATACATTATTAGATTCGTCTTTAAATAATCTATCATTATATTTTTCTTAAGTTGAATAAATATTAAGTGAGAAGCCAGAAAACTCGAGGCAAAGCTTTAAATTTAGTAATTTGGGAATCAAAAAAAGATAGTTTTTACTTAAGAAAGTTATTGAAAAAGTATAAGTTATACTCAATAAAATTCTGTAAAAAAGTTTTGAAAAAACCTTTTTTAAGTATACTAAATAGATTTTAAAGTGTAAATGCTTTCGACTTAACAAAAAATTGTTAAGTTATTAAGTTAAAATAGGTATAACTTTTTTTTAAACAAACAAATTAAAATTTGGTTAACGTATTTAACATCAGTAAATCAAAATCTACAATTTGAGCGTTTCAATTTTTGAAAAGTATATAATAATTAATAAGAATAAACTACTGTAAAGGTTGATTTCTTCCGTAAATGAAGCTTTTAAAATGTTAATAACTTTGTCATTTTGAAAGATATTATTCTTTTAACTTTTAATTCTGATTCCTTGTATCAAATTAAATAAAACTAATGATTTTCAACAATATAGGAAGAAAAAAACAAAAGTTAGGACAAAAGAACAATATTTCTGTTTTGTGAGGGGCCGTGAATTGCTCATAGATTATGACGTAAAAACGGTAAAAAAAATGTGTTCTTTTTAAATTTTAAAATAGGTATAACTTTTTTTTAAACAAACAAATTAAAATTTGTTTAACGTATTTAAAATCAGTAAATCAAAATCTACAATTTGAGCGTTTCAATTTTAAAAAATGAACAAGTTTTAAAAATCGATTGGGGTTGCTAATAATTTATATTAAAAATTTAAATTCACATTTTAAGCTCTGATTTTTATATTTCTTCCTAGTTGTTTCTTGCAAGGACAGTGCTTCCTGGTGTAAAGAATACATCTCGAGAAACTCTGGATCATGCAAACAATCGAGCGTGCAAGAGAACTGCTGTGCTTCATGCAAAGAAACGTGATATGACTTTAATGAAATAAAATTTTAATGATTTTGGTCTAGTTTTAGATATTTATACTTATACAATAAATGATTTAGTATTAAAAAATATTTAAAAGCTTTGAAATACGAATATTTTTGAGAAGATTCATTCAATACAAGTATAAAAATTAAATGGTATACAAAAAAAAGTATTTTGAACTTGGTCACAATGACTAATGACATATATCGAGATTCTTATCTGATTTTCTCATTTTTAGGTTTGAAATAAAGTTTCCCAAAATCTTTATTTTTTCATTCTTATTAAAATACTGGACCCAGAGAAACTTGAAAAACTGAGTCTGCTTCAAGATAATTATAAAATTTTACAAAAAAGTTACAAAATGTTATCTCTTAACATACCGAAACCGAACCGAATTTCGGTCAGTATCTAATTTCAAATGATAATAATGATAATAATATAATAATATAAAAACAACATTAATAATAATAATAATAATAATAATAATAATAATAATAATAATAATAATAATAATAATAATAATAATAATAATAATAATAATAATAATAATAATAATAATAATAATAATAATAATAATAATAATAATAATAATAATAATAATAATAATAGTTGAACTTCAAGGATGTTAGGAATAATTTAATTTCAACAAGAAAGAAAGACTAATGAGCAAAGAATTTCAACATGAAAAAATATTTTCATACATTTGAAAAAATTACTTGACTCAAGTTTTCAACAATGAAAAGAATTGGTTATTTGAAAAGGAAGCTAAAAATCTATAATAATTGATTTCAAAAGTTATGTTTTGTCCACTGAAAAATCGATGTGAGTTGGCCAAATTGTGGTAGGATTTAAATAAAAAAAAGCTTTGACTCAAATTTTAAACTTTTTAAAACATATTTCAAATATTATATATTTAAAATAAATGAATCTCTATAAGATTTATTGTTTTTCATATATAACAGCTGTTTTTCTGTTTGTTCAAGCCGCTGGAAAAAGTGTGTAACAAGCACCTTTAAAAATTCATTAAAATTTTATTAAGTTTGAAATGTAAGAAAGCTGTTACAAAAAAATATTTAAAATAAAATTGCTTAGAACTCTTTAACAAAAGAATATACAATATTAATTAATTATAATAATAAAACTTTTTAATATTTGATTTTAGCGGCTAAAAAGGAAGAAAATGTTATTTTACCAAAAACGGTGATCCTCGAGGTTCCAATCACTGACAAGTTCACGCTGAAACTCGAACTGAAAGAAGCGAGAGAGGAAATAGAGAATGCTGAAGTGATTTCTGAAGACCGCAATCATGAAATAGTGGTGCATCCAGGCGATGAACATGAAGTTAGAATCATTAACATATGTTTCCACTCCCACATTATGATGTTAATTCGTCGATTTCTTCATTTATTTCTACTGAATACTACTCCAGCACACAGCTATCTACAAAAACGAAGAACACAAAGCTGAGTTCACAATCACCTTATTCAAGAATACCACCTCCAAGCTTACAACTTACGTTAGTCTTAAAATTAATAAGGATTTTATGTAAATTTTGACTTCTTTCAATATCATCTTGTTCAGATCGGGAGTTTCTATCACAAAAAGCAAGAATATAACGTAATGCCTGCCGACTAAAACGAAGAAGCCTTGGGAGACAGGGTGGAAGAAGAAAAAAGCTTCTTTATAAACGAACAGCCGTATAAACTATCAAAGCTCAAGCCGAACCTAAATCTCAACTTCAAGAATGATGGTTTGTAGACTTTTTTAAAGTATTTATTGTTTTAAAATAGGTTTTATTCTTGCTATTATCCGATATAGAAATATATCTATTTACCTTTTTTATGTTTTTACTGCTGCCGAATGAATGTTAAAACGTAAAAGAATTCAACGGTTTGAACCCACCCAGAGTTTCTAGTAGATCCCACGATGAGCAATGAAATGCTCGCTGATGTTTTCAACGAAACAAGTTCAATCAAGGCAGCGACAATGCAAGTAAGCAACCAGTACAGCGGCAAGCAAGAACTTGTCACTGAGCTTCTTGTCATCATTGACTTGTCGACCTACGAAAAGTGAGATGAGAGTGATCTTTTTATTATATTTTTTCTTAATGCGCTCAACCATGGTAGAGCCTAGTGGGAGCTGTTTGGCAGACTTTGTCAGAGCCAAGGATTGATAGATGAATCATGTTTCGAATTTTAAAAATAGTCTTTGATAAACAAGTTTAACAAAGTATCTAATTGAACACTGATTTTTAAAATGATTTTTTTAAAATAATATTTATAAATAATTTTTCACCGGTTTATGAAGTTTAGCAAAAACAATCCCGAGACAGCCATCGACCACATCAAGTTCTACTACATTCACCTCCTAAGCGCTGTTAGTGCCAGCTTACAAGTCAATCAATCAATCATTAATGATTTGTATAGCGCCCTTAACTAAGCGAACAAAAGCGCTCAGCGAAAAAGTCACTCATTATTAACAACAGTCACTTCCTGTAACACTTATTTGCTTTGAACTAAGCTCATTGCAAATCTTTTTTTCACTATTAATGAATATATGTTTCAAATAGTAATCATAACTTATTCAAAACAAGGTTAACGAGAGATATAAAGGAATCAAACACCCGGAATTCAGCTGGTCAATGAAGGTGACAGCCTTGTACATCGCCAGAGTATGTGGAAAAAAGTTTATCGAATTCACTTTGAACGTTAATTCAACCTTGAAATTTTGAAGAAGTTTAACTATTTTGTAAACCAGTAACAAATCAAAGTTATAGAATATTTTTTTAAACTATTAAAAATGTCTTTATTGCATGAGCGCATAGAAACTTAAAACCTTTTTGTGAAATGTAGAACTCTTTCGAAATTGTAAAACTTGTTCGGATTGTACAATTTTTCACAGACAATGCAGGAAGCTCCTTTCACGAATGACCGCAGAGTAAGGCCTAGCCATAAAGATCTGGAAGGAACGAAGTCATTGCTTTATATGGATAAGTGGGTGAAGGAACAGGTGAAAAGTCGCCAAATAAATTGGCCTTCTTTCGACCTCACCCTAATGTACCACGAGTGAGAAATTCATTTTTAGACATCACATTTTTCATTATTCTGCATCTTTATTTAATTTTAAATTAGTTTGTTCCATAATTGACTGAATGTTTCAAGGCTAAAAATCATGAAAATTTTTAATTTAATTTTTTTTTTCAACAGTCTTGAAATGGGGTCTGTCATGGGCTTAGCATACTTGGCGGCAGTTTGTGGAGCTTTGCCTGTAGGCCTGGTACGCAACCTGGGCACTCACGATACCATCTTTACCTCTGCTCATGAATTAGGCCATAAGTTAGAAAGGCTTCAGTTATAATTTTAGTTATAATTTTAGCATTTTATAAAGTTATTTTAGCATTTTATAAAGGTATTTTAAGATTTTATTAAGTTATTTTAGGAATTTATTAAGTCCTTCTAAGATTTTACAAATTAGTTATAACTCTTCAATATATTAAAACGACATTCAAACAAAACAGCATGGGCTCAGATCACGATGCGACAGCTGCATGCACGCCACAGAATTCTTACATTATGGCTCCCTCCATTTTAGGAGACTCAGGGAACTTCAAAAATGAATTATACTTTTCCCCGTGTACAATTGATAGATTCGCCAGACATATCAGGAATCTTAATAGGTTTTTTAAAAAAATTAAATCCTTAATATTATTTGGTCAAAATTGGATCAAGTAGTAAATCCAGTTTTTGGCCAAGCTCCAATTGAAACCTACTCAATGACCAATAAAGGAAAAATATAACCCGCGATGAAAATCCATCATATTTCCTTTCTAATTAAATGTAATTTTTTTATTGCCACTGAAGACGTAAAAAACGTATATATATTTATGATTCAACTATTCTTATTTTTCAAATATCCATATATTTTAAAAGTCAGGGAAGAAACTGCCTTCTGAACAAACCGTCTCACCTGCTGCAGCCTATGGACGCCAGTTCCAACTTGGCCATCATGCCAGGCCAAAAGTACTCACTGACGGAGCAATGCGCTATTTCCTTCGGCCCAGGCTCTGTTTACTGCGGGGTGATTATGTTTTCTTTATAAATACTACTTGTAAAATTCATGAATTTGTTTAACAATTTATTTTAAATTAAGCTGGTTTTTAAAAGAAAACTATTTGTTTTCTAAATCATTTTAGTATTTTTAAAAGTAATAAAAATAGTTCAATTAGAATTTTACTATTTATAAAACAAAAAAATACTTCAAATTTCAAACTTAAAATGTTAACAATCAAAAACTCCCCAACGCAGGGAGATGTGGTAGAAGATGCACTTTGCAAGAATATAAAATGCACTTATTCAGCCTTGAATCAGTGCTCTTGGAATAGAAACTTCAGGCCGATGGACGGGACTTCTTGGGGCAACCGAAAGGGGTGCATCAGTGGCCACTGTGTCGCCGACGCTAAAGCTCCCGTCTTTACGCGTTGGTGGTTTTTAAAATGAATTTTCCAAAATTTATACAATTTTTTGATTTTTCATAAATGGAAATTTCATCGAGCAGCTCAATGAATAATAAACAATGGTAATATTTAAAGCATTATTCAAATTAAAACAGAAAAGAAATGCCGGTATGGAGACAGTATAGCCATCATTAGTCATTGGATTAACGGCTTAACTTGCAAAATGGTTAGAAATACACACAATCATCTCTGTTATGATGCAAATATTGCTACTCTCTGTTGCAAAACTTGTGAAGATATCAAGTCAAGGTTGAATCCAAGTGAGGAATTTAAATTATTAAGTTAAACATAAATTGTAAAATAAAAGTATTTTAAACAAAATTATTTTTTACACTTTTAAAGAAAACCAAGTAAATAGCACAAAAATCTAAAAATAAATTAGATGGTTTTTAAAATCTATTTTTTTGCAGCTTGTCCGTATGGATATAAAAAACAGTACTGTAGAAAAGATGATTGTATCTATGAAACTGAAAGAGAAACTTGTTGCAAAACGTGCGTCAAAAACGCTAACGGATGTTTCAGAGATGATGTAAGGAAAAGTTTTTTAACACTTGATACTATTTTAGGAATAACAAATTTAAAAAATCTTTTGCTTATGAATGAAGATAGTTTATGAATAATGTAGATGATTATTTAATTTTTTAAACAAAAACCAGTATTTGAGAAAAATTCATTTATGAAATTCACTTTATTTTCTTTAAGAATCCTCAATGCGCCCAGTGGACTTGGAAATGTACTGACAACTACATGAAAACACACTGTTGCAATAAGTGTGCCAAAGAGGCTAAAACTAAAACTAAGACTATATCTCCCAGCAGTATGTGTTCCAACCTATCATTATGAAATTAAACAAACTTTCAAAAAATACTTAAAACACGATTTGAAGCTTTTTTAGGCTATTGGACACGATCTCATTATAATTTTAACTGATTTGATTTATTCAGTTGCCTGCAAGGACCTCGCTTCTTGGTGCCCAAAGTACGTTGCAAACAACCCTGGAACGTGCCAAACTAAAAACATTAAAAAGAATTGCTGTGCTACGTGCAAAGGAAAATAAGATGATTATAAAACATAGCTTTTTCAGCCTAAGAGATTGCTCAAATTATAGGGGGAAGTTGCTTAAGATTTTTATAAGTAGCTTCAATTGCATAAGAAATAATTTTAACTTATTTAGCCATTTGAAACTTTGTTTTTATAAAATATATACTATATATAATCTATGTAAAACATATACTCTATATAGTCTATATACTATATAGAGTATATAGTATATAGACTTCTACAGTCTCATTCTAAATTTAATTTTTGGAAACTATTCGTATTCCATTTTAGGCACCTATGACCATGCTACACATTAATGATCGTCACAGGCCGATCACTCAATTTCTAATTACACAACTTGCAAACAATAAAACTGAATTGCATCATCTAGTTAGTAATAAAAAATTGAAATTATATACCTTCGGAAGTTGATAAAAAAAATTCAAAATGTTATCTCCCAATATTGTAAAAATTCTTCTAGAAATCATTTTTTAAGTATTCTAATTGAATAAGACAACTTTTAGAAACGAAACCAACATAAAAATGTGTATATAGACGGATGCATATATATGAAATAAAAAATTTGTTAATTTTTAAAGCGCATAACTGTAAATAAGCTCGTTCCATCTTTGGAATCAGTTTATCTTGAGCAACCTCCCCCTACTTAAGTCATAACAAGGTTTTCAATTATTTTAAAACAACTTATAACTACGAATAAGTTGGTGAAACTTATTTATTTAAAAAAATATTATTTCAACTATGAAATTTTTTCCGTCTATTGATTTTACGTTTCATTGAATAAAATTGAGTCTTAAAAATCTACTTTTCAATGACTAAATAAGGTGAATAGGAAAGACTGATTTATTATATCTTATAGGATAAAATATAGATTTAACTTTCTCCTATTTTTTGAAAAAACCTGCAACGTTTCACTTTCATCTGTTTCCACTACCTCCAAAACCATCACAACCTCACCATTCACACTCATTCTTTTCTCCACCTCTGCTCATTCATTTCCTCAAATAACCAAACCTCAACTATCAACCCCACTTCACTGAACCGAACCCCCTTAATCAACCACACCACCCCATCCCCTTCAATCGAGGGCATAGTCATCTTCGTTGAACTGTGTGGGTGCGGAATAGTATGGAATGGTGTGTGCGTGGAATGGTGTGTGGGTGCGGCATAGTGTGGAATGGTGTGTGTGTGTGTGAAATGATGGAAGATTAGGTGGGTGTGTGGAATGGTGCAAGAAAGTGACGAGATTATTATTCATACACATTTAATATAATATTAGAATAAAATTATTAAATTTTAAGAAATAAAAAAAAGGAAATGGTATTAATATGTGTTTCAAAAGTATTTTTAATTTAAAAAAAGATAAATCTTCCATGACAAGATCATTCAATTAATAATATAACAAATCAATAAATATTAAAATATAATATAAAAAATCAATAAATATTAAAATATAATATAAAAAATCAATAAATATTAAAATATAATATAAAAAATCAATAAATATTAAAATATAATATAAAAAATCAATAAATATTAAAATATAATATAAAAAATCAATAAATATTAAAATATAATATAAAAAATCAATAAATATTAAAATATAATATAAAAAATCAATAAATATTAAAATATAATATAAAAAATCAATAAATATTAAAATATAATATAAAAAATCAATAAATATTAAAATATAATATAAAAAATCAATAAATATTAAAATATAATATAAAAAATCAATAAATATTAAAATATAATATAAAAAATCAATAAATATTAAAATATAATATAAAAAATCAATAAATATTAAAATATAATATGAAAAATCAATAAATATTAAAATATAATATAAAAAATCAATAAATATTAAAATATAATATAAAAAATCAATAAATATTAAAATATAATATAAAAAAATCAATAAATATTAAAATATAATATAAAAAATCAATAAATATTAAAATATAATATAAAAAATCAAGAAATATTAAAATATAATATAAAAAATCAAGAAATATTAAAATATAATATAAAAAATCAATAAATATTAAAATATAATATAAAAAATCAATAAATATTAAAATATAATATAAAAAATCAATAAATATTGAAATATAATATAACAATGATGATGATGATGATGATGATGATGATGATGATGATGATGATGATGATGATGATGATGATGATGATGATGATGATGATATTTTTAAAATGCACCAAAGTATGGATGGATGGATGGGAGATGCAGTTATAAAATCAATGAATAATATTGAAAATTAAAAAGAAATAATCGTTGAATGAATAACTGAGAATGAGAGAAAATGTATAAAAAAAACAAAACCAAAAATAATGGATTTAAACTGGAAAAAAATATGCACTAAAAGAGGCAGATTTGACGCCTAACATGGCTGATCGGCATGTGATGTACTTGACGTAGATGATGATGATGACGAGGATGATGAGGAGGAGGATGGTGAAGACGCCGAACATCATTATCATCAGAATGGGAGCTTCGAGAGGAAAGGCTGAATGTGTTGTTTGTGTGGTTGTGTTGCGATGAATGCTGTGATGGAATTGATGAGATAGTTGGTTCTTGGAAGTTGAGGAAACGGAAACAATTAATTAATTAGGAATTTATTTCTTTCATAAATTTTAAGAATGATTAATTGATTTGATAAATTAAATTTTTTTACCTTATAAAATTAATATATAATCCATTATAAAACTACTTAATTCAGTTTTCACTTCTTCAAAAATTAAAGACACATGTCATTCAAAAGAACATTATATTTCATTTAATTGCTTTGATTTTTAAATACTTAATTAATAAAACACGATGAAACATAAAATGAGATATATGAATATCATCATTTAAAATAAATTATTCTAAATTTGGTTTTTTAGTTGTATTTTATCAACTTTTAATAATAAAAATGATTTCTCATAAACCTAATGATGCTGCTTTCCTCGCAGGCTCTCCTGTTCGTGTGGCAATAAGCAAAAGATTAGTAAGTGAAAACAAATTGGAGAACAAAAATGGGAGAACCCCAGCTAGAAGTTTAAATTGACTCATCACCTAAAGGCACCAAGACCCACAAATACCTATAACGTTAATGAAGGCGCTCTTGATGACGATTGCATAGGCATTCCTGACGATGCACTGCAGCACCACCACGTCTGATTCGACGTCTGCACACGTGATGCACAAGCGCCTGATGACCAGCGTTCGATTGTCGTTCGATAGTTCGTAACGGGAAATGCCTTCGATTAGGGAATGTGGAGAGTTTTTGAAGAAGTTTTATTTTTAGATAATAAGATAAAATAAAATAACGATTAAAAGAATTTTTTCCCATTTTGACTATGAGAATTTTAAATAGTTTTAAAATATTTTTTTCATAAACTGAATTAGAAGAAAAATATATAGCATGAACACCTTTTATAGGCTGATTATTCCTTAGCCATGTCACAGTAGGGGATAGGACACCGGAGGGCTTGCAAGTAAGGGTGGCAGTGGATCCTTGCTTGGCATTGATGTTCCTGGGTTGGTCGGAGGGAGAAGCGAAGAAGGGCTTTGCTGTGCGGGTGAGATAATTTATTTTGGTAGAAGCAATTAAGAAAACGCTTAGAAAATACTAGAATTATGATAAACCCTATTTAAATGATTTTCCCAATAACTATATCGACTATAATGAAATTGAGATCAAATGAAAATGAAAAAAGAACTGACAATGAACATGGAGCATGTAATAGTGACTAGCGACACCGTGCTCATTCTTTGCCACACAAGCGTACAGGCCTGTGTGCTTGAAGGTCAAGTTACTCAAGTGGTAGTGGCTGCCACTCTGTAGGTTGGAACGAGGGCCGTAGTGGTCTGCTTCCGATATTGAGGCTTCATGGAATTGTATGTCTGAAACACGTCCACTGATCCAATAATCTTTGCTAAAATTTAAAGTAACCTAAAAAAAGGCCCAACCTACATCCACCATCCCACAGCACACCATCCATACCATCCCATTCCCCACCACACCATCCCATCCACACCCATTCAACACCACACCATCCCATCCACACCACCCCACCACGCAGCGCCTTGGACGCCGAGAGTGAGCACCTGGTGCAAGAGGCGCTGGTCAGGGTGATGGAGGCACGCACTGTCTTCGTGATCGCACATCGCCTCTCCACCATCAGGAGGTTGTTTTTTGGGGAGAGGGGGGGGGGGGGGGAAATGGGATGTGGAAAGGGTTTGTTTGTGATCCCTCGTCATCATCATCAGCATCTCTCTAATCATTATCATTTTAACTATTATTTGCGTTTCTTTTCTCATCATCCCAACCTTAATTAACCCACATCACCAGCCATACCTCACCACCCACTCACTCCCCATCATCCACACCCACCCACAGAGCGGACCAGATAGCAGTGCTGCAGGGGGGAGGGGTGGTCGAGGTGGGGGCGTATGAAGACCTTTTGAAAGTGCCCCAGGGTGAGTTCAGAAAACTGGTAGAAAGGCAAACCCTGGGTATCGGCGATGCTTGAGGGGGTTGGTTGAGGGAGGAGCTAGTTGAGGGGGGGTTGGTTGAGGCGGGGGGTTGGTTGAGGGGGAAATGGGGGGCTGTTGAGGGGGGGTTTTATGGTTGAGGGTGGTACTTTTACTGTATAACTGTGTTCAGGGAGTATGTGGGCTTGGAATGGGGGAGGTTTCCGTATGCTGGATTTTTCAACGCTAAGACCATAAGTGACTGATAGCAAGATGAAAGAATAAAACTTTTCTATATTTTCGAATTATCTGTCTATTTCACCAACAATCGTAAAACCTTTGGAATTGTAAATATATATGGCATGTAGTATATCAAAGTTAGGTATGGTTACTTAATGATAAAATCTACACTATAATAACTAAGCCTTGTTGCGTATAACCCGTGTAACGTGAACTAACTGGTTATTCGATATAACTTATTTTTAATAATAAAATTCTTATCCCGGAAAAATATTTTTCTTTGTACTTGAAATTTAGATAAATTAGTGAAAGTCGCCAACGGATTTACTCGGGATGTGTGTAAATAATGAAGATTTTTTTAGCAATTAAATTGCTTTACTTACATGTAAAGTCCGAGTTTGAAATTTTAGTTATATCACTTAATCTAATCACCATTAGTATTTTGAAAAGATAACTCTTGCATCAAAGTTCATACATACAAAGTAATGCTTGTAAAGAAAGAATAATCAGACCGAGAAAGACCAATTGAAGACAAAATAACATTACAATATATATTTAAAAATATGATTAAAACCTAAATATTTCTTAGGCGTGATGATGATATCAACATGATATTAGTGATGTTTTTGCACTCAGCACCCATCTGAAGCTTTTAGCCCCGTACATGAGCAGCTGATTACGTGAACACGTTTGTATTGTAACTAGTGTCACTTACAGTGGGTTAAACATATATTTGGGTCCATCTACTAAAATACAAACAAGAAACGAAAAGAAGAGATCCATGTCATAGTTCTTCCTTATCAGCATCATCACTTTGACCTTCATCATCAACATCCTCCTCGTCGTCATCATCATCATCATCATCATCAGCAGCAGCAGTAGCTGGTGGGGTAGTATCAGCCAATGGGGCTTCTTTAATGTAGGACACTTTGCCCTTGACCTCTTCCAAGTCGGTGATGTTGACGGTGGCACAAGCGTCTGCAAGTGTCGCAACATCGAGAATAAGTTACAAATGGATTCATAGTAAGTCATGCATATTAAATTGCTTCTGATGCTGACGATTAAATTATTATGACTTAATGACCACATCATGAATATTAATCGATATTATCGACGTAAATACTAATTACATGAATACTAATGCCTTACCAGTGACGTCAAGGCACAGTTTCTCATGGTAGTCTTCTCCGTCAGACTTGAAACTGCTCACGATCTCTTCCTCATACTCTTCTACGAAGGCCTGGCACTGATCCAATGCATGCATAGTTAATTAGCAATGCATGAATAGAAGATTAATTGAATAAAATGAAAGAGTAAGTTACCGAATTAGCCTTATTTGTCAAGTTTTATATGTTAGTGCAGATAATATACATTAAAATGCTTTCAATTAGAAACAATTAATAAACTTAATCAAAACTTTTTTTAATTAGGAAATCACTAACAGCAGAGTTGAGCTTCTTTGCAGCGGACATGTCGACATGCAAGCCTGTAGCCATCGAACCACTGTGGTCAGTTCTCCTCAAGAAAACCTTCCTGCCTTGCTGATCAACCATGCCATAGTTTCCCAGCTCTGAGCAGACGCTTTCAAATACTTCATAAAGATGCGCTTCACTTTTTGCATAAGGTACCTATATTAAAAAGATTAAGTTATAGTTTTATTTTAGTAGAAAACAAGTTTTTAAACTATTTTGAATTTTTATATTTTATCTATGAATAGAGAAATGATCAAACCTGGTTAATTTTTGGTTGCCTTTTGGATCTATTCTGAAACTTCCTACTTCTATCAGCTTCTTTGGATCTACTTTACTAATACTATGAAGAATTTCATCGGTGATGCCCAAGCAAGCTTGAAATAGGGGAAAATTATAAAAAGATTATTAGAAAATAAAATTACCATTATAATATAAGGCTTATATTATATTAAAAGCATAAAAAATATTTAGAAAATTTCAATAAGTATAAATCATTAAAAAATATTAGAGGAAAAAACCTCCACAATTTAACTCATCATTGGATGATTGAAGAGTAGAAAAAACTTTCAAAAAAAAAATATGAGGAATTTTGTTTGCATGGTGATTATTCTTAGAGAATTTTGGCAAAACTGCTCTGTAATCCCTTAATTTATTCACAACTATTAGACTCCTCCCACTTTAAAATGACCCAGTTTTATTTTGTAAATTTAATTTATTTTACTATTAATAAAAACTAAATATGTGAATTATATTTATATTAGGATTTATTAAAACAAAAAATAAATTAATTATGTATTTATTTGTATATTTTATCTAAACACTTTCGAAAAAGTATATTTTCAAAACCTGTCATTGTGTTATTAAAATAATTATAACAGACAAAATGCAGTTATTATTATTTTTAAATGAATTTACATGAATTCTTTGTAAAAATTCAGTATTTAAAATGCGTTTAATCATATACCTATAGTAATACTCAAGTTTCAACGTAATTTCTATAGTAACAGACAAGTTTCAACGTGACGTCACGCTCAGTTCTAAAAATAGCTGTATGGTAAAAAGAAATATTGTATGGAGGTTTCAATGCAAAAACACGTTACTTTGGAAGCCGATTGCATCATGCCTGTTAGTTGCAGTGCAATAGGGTGCACACAAAAATTTGAAAAAGGCTCTCATATAAAACTCTATAGGTTTCCGAGAGAAAAAAATAGGCTAAAAAAGTGGATAATTGCGCTTAAACGAACCTCTTTGAAGGATCCAAATAAGTTATGGGAGCATGACCGGCTTTGCAGTTTGCATTTCATCGAAGGTGAATATAAATAAATTATTATATGTTTTAAGTGAATGATAGTGCATTTTTTGTTTTTTCCTCCAGGAAAACCATTCCCATTTAGTAGCCATCCTGACTACATCCCATCAATATTCTTTTTGGTGTTCATCTTATATCTGGACAAGCTATAGGCTAAAAAGAAAATAAATTAACATAATGATGTTATGATATTATAACTATTATATAACTATTTATAGGTCAAAATTTAAATAAATTAACATAATGATGTTATGATATAACTTTTTGAAAACTTTATGAAAAAGGTTTACATTTAAATAAGACTCGATTGTTATTGTTTATGATTACATATCTGTATATGTTTCTCTAAAAACTAATAATAGTAACTCCAAAACGGATTTTCTATATTTCTGAATAGATTAAGTTTTCAACACATTTGGCATTCCAAATTAATTACTTTTCTAAACTACAAAACCATTTAAATCGGTAAAATTAAGCCATTGTTGAAACATCTGAGAAAATAATCTGAAATTAGTGAACTTTGTTTAATGTTTAATAATAATGAGAAATGTGAAAAATACTCATGAAAAGAGCTTAATGAACATAAACCCACTTATATTCTCACTATTTTATCAAAGCAAACCAATGTTTCTTTCCATGAAAATCTCTACTTTGGGCATGCAAAAACAATGACCACAAGTTGTCGTATTCTGATCATTTTGCTGATGCGCTCCTGTCCGACTTGTGCGTAGAAAGACTCGTTTGTGATGTGGTTGATGGACTGTTGGATTCCAAGCAAACTCTCTGAACATCATTAGCTTACATAAAAGGCTGTTAATGCTACCGGTCGATAATTTTTAATTTTCCGTCTCTCACCTCCTTTATGAATTAGAACGATCCGACTATAGCTCCAACTTTTCGTTACCTCCCCTCCTTCTAATATTTTATTAAACCAATTTCTCACCTCTTCTCTTCCTCTACATTTCAACGACTTCAACAACTCCCCACTTACCCCCTCTTCATCCGCTACTTTTCTTAGTTTAAGTTTTTTCAGTGCCCGTTAAAATTCATTCTTACTGATGTTTCCTTCATCCTCCATTTTTTTACTTTATTTTTCGCTGTTCATCGTGGCTTCTTCTTCCGTGTTTAGAAACTATCTCTATGTATTGAGTATGCACTCTTCCATCTCCTCTTTTCCTTCCCAAACACCACCCTCTTCATCCACCAAATCCTCTACCTCCACTTATTTTTCCCCTTTCCCCATAAACTTATTCAACTCTCTGAACATATTTCTCTTTCTTTCATTCCATCTTCCCATGTATTCTTTCGTCTTTGCTGCCTTTTTTCCAAGTTGTTTTTCTCTTCGCCTCTGCTCCCTACTCCATTCTTTCTTTTTCTTTACGGCTTCTTCCACCTCCACGTCCCACCAATCTATATGATGGTGTCTTGGTTTCTCCACTTCGAATCTTCTTGCTACTTTTCTAATCAACTCTTCTATATTCTTCTCTTTGTTTTTATTCATTTCTGTTTCAACCCCCCCAATCCAGAGTTCTAAACTCTCCTCCTTAATGATCTTTTTCTTCTTTCTTTTTCTTTGATCTTTATTTTTATGCCACTTTATCTTTACCGCCACCACACAGTGATAACTTTATCGGGGAACGGACAAAAAGCCTCTCGGAGAAAAAGCCTTCGGATAAAATACCTTCTACAAAAAGCCTCCCGGAAAAAAAACCTCTTGGAGAAAAAGCCTCTCGGAGAAAATGTCTCCTTGTTAATATTTTAGTATAAATAAAACGGACTTTTTATATAAAAAACGGATTTAGTCAAAATATTATACAAATAAAATATTATTTTTATTAATTAATAAAATAAATACTATATATTCTTTATTTCATTAAAATATAAAAATAATATTTTACATTCATATAATTTCATATTTATAAATTATGTACTAATTACTAAAGTTTAACTTATAGATAATTTTTTATCTTTATAAATCACAGCTTGAGAGACACAGGCCATGGAGGAAAATACATTAGAAAAATGGGTGGTGGACAATAATAATGAAGTTAATATTTAACAAATGTTGAATAAAAAATAACATTAAACACATGGGTATTATTTTATTTAAAAAATATTTAAAAAAAACAACCAACTTTAAAAAATAATTTAATCACCCTTCATCTCACCCACATCACCATGATAATCATTGCCACAGAATCATTGTCTCTACCAATACAGCATCTTCATCATCACAACATTATATATGATGGTGTTGTCATTATCTTCAAGGCACTGACCAGAGAGGACAAAAAGAAGCAGATAAAGGAAAGATAGTAGAACAATATAGTGGAGTGGATAAGGTTTGGGTTCTAGGATAAAAAGTCCTCCGGATAAAAAGTCCTCGGATAAAAAGTCCTCGGATAAAAAGTCCTCCGGATAAAAAGTCCTCCGGATAAAAAGTCCTCTGGATAATAAGTCCTCGGATAAAAAGTCCTCCGGATAAAAAGTCCTCCGGATAAAAAGTCCTCCAGATAAAAAGTCCTCCGGATAAAAAGTCCTCCGGATAAAAAGTCCTCCGGATAAAAAGTCCTCCGGATAAAAATTTCCGGATAAAAAGTCTTCAGGATAAAAATCTTCAAAAAATTTCTTTTCAAGGAAAAATACGTGATTAATACGTGATCCTTGAAACTTTAAGAATAAAATTTAATACTTTTATCTAATGTTTGCTATATTTTTTTCGTTCAATCTCGAAATAGCATTTGAATAAATTTGACTTGGCTGTTGTTGTTTCGTCACTTTAACTATAAAATTGTTTGCTGGTTCTTGATCGTGATTATAAAAAGTCTTTAATGAAATAATCTTTAAAAAAGAATACGTGATCCTTAAAACTAAAAGATTGAAATTTAAAACTTCAATCTAATGTTTGCTCTATTTTTTTCTTTTAATCTGGAAATGAGATTTGAATAAATTTGAATTGGTTGTTGTTGATTCCTCACTTTAATCATTAAGTTTTCTGCTGGTTCTTGATGAGTATTAAATATTAAATAAAATAAAACACATGTTTATTGTTTTACTTAGAAAATATTTAAAAAATAACCAACTTTAAAAAATAATTCAATCACCCTTCATCCCACCCACATCACCATGATAATCATTGCCACAGAATCATTGTCTTTACCAATACAGGGGGAACGGACAAAAAGCCTCTCGGAGAAAAAGCCTTCGGATAAAATACCTTCTACAAAAAGCCTCCCGGAAAAAAAACCTCTTGGAGAAAAAGCCTCTCGGAGAAAATGTCTCCTTGTTAATATTTTAGTACAAATAAAACGGACTTTTTATATAAAAAAAGGATTTTTTTATAGATTCGTTTCACAATTTTTAAATAAATAAAACGGACTATATTTTTTTAAAATACATAACTAAAACGATTTATCAAATACAATATAAATTATGGGTAAACGGATGAAAAGTCTTCAGGATAAAAAGTCTTCAGGATAAAAAGTCTTTAGGATAAAAAGTCTTCAGGATAAAAAGTCTTTAGGATAAAAAGTCTTCAAGATAAAAAGTCTTTAGGATAAAAAGTCTTCAGGATAAAAAGTCTTCAGGAAAAAAAGTCTTCAGGATAAAAAGTCTTCAGGATAAAAAGTCTTCAGGATAAAAAGTCTTCAGGACAAAAAGTCTTCAGGATAAAAAGTCTTCAGGATAAAAAGTCTTCAGGACAAAAAGTCTTCAGAATAAAAAGTTTTCAGGATAAAAAGTCTTCAGAAAAAAAATCTTTAATAAATTAATTTTTAAGGAAAAATAATCACGATAGAGAACCAGCAGAAAACCTAATGATTAAAGTGAGGAATCAACAACAACCAAGTAAAATTTATTCAAGTGCTATTTCCAGATTGAAAAAAAATTGAGCAAACATTAGATGAAAGTATGAAATTTCAATCTTTTAGTTTTAAGGATCACGTATTCTTCTCTAAACAATATTTCCTCATGGTTAAAGTGACGAAACAACAACAGCCAAGTTAAATTTATTCAAATGCTATTTCGAGATTGAACGAAAAAAATATAGCAAAAATTAGATAAAAGTATCACATTTTATTCTTCAAGTTTTAAGGCTCACGTATTAATCACTTATTTTTCCTTAAAATTTAATTTTTTGAAGATTTTTTTTCTGAAAACTTTTTATCCTAAAGACTTTTTATCCTGGAGAATTTTTATTCTGAAGACTTTTTATCCTAAAGACTTTTTATCTTGAAGACTTTTATCCTGAAGACTTTTTATCCTGAAGACTTTTTATCTTGAAGACTTTTTATCCTGAAGACTTTTTATCCTGAAAAATTTTTATTCTGAAGATTTTTTATCCTGAAGACTTTTATCCTAAAGACTTTTTATTCTGAAGAATTTTTATTCTGAAGACTATTTATTCTGAATACTTTTTATCTTGAAGACTTTTTATCCTGAAGACTTTTTATCCTGAAGACTTTTTATCCTGAAAACTTATTATCCTGAAGAATTTTTATTCCGAAGACTTTTTATTCTGAAGACTTTTTATTCTGAAGACTTTTTATTCTGAATACTTTTTATTTTGAAAACTTTTTATCCTGAAGATTTTTCTTCCTCAAGACTTTTTATCCCGAATAATTTTTATTCTGAAGACTTTTTATCCGTTTACCAATAATTTTTATTGTATTTGATTAATTAAAGTTCGTTTTAAGTATGTACTTTAAAAAAATATAGTCTGTTTTATTTATTTAAAAATGTGAAACGAATCTATTAAAAAAATAGTGTCTGTTAAAGTTATAATTATAGTTCATTTTAATTATGTAATTAAAAAAAAATATAGTTTGTTTTATTTATTTAAAATTGTGACACGAATTTATAAAAAAATCCTTTTTTTATATAAAAAGTCCGTTTTATGTATACTAAAATATTAACGAGGAGACTTTTTCTCCGAGAGGCTTTTTCTCCAGGAGGTTTTTTCTCCGGGAGGCTTTTTGTAGAAGGTATTTTATCCGAAGGCTTTTTCTCCGAGAGGCTTTTTATCCTACATTCAACTTTATCATATGTAAATTTTTCCAGCCATGACACAGTATATATAGAACTACGCAGATAGAAAAAATAACTCCCGAGCTTTCAGAATTATCCAACCTTCATGGAAAGGATGCTGAAACTGTGCAAAGACAGCTCAAAATCACATCAACAAGTTTACGTGTGGATCAGTCTGATCTCATTGCATGTATCGAACATCCCGAGTTGCACTATATGCTCGATGTTGCTCTGCCAGTTACTTCATAAGATGCAGAAAGAGCATTTTCTAAACTTCGGCTTATTAAAATTCGTCTTAGGACGACTGTATATGCTCGTCGTTTTCAAAGCTTGTTTGAGAATATTTGCTACCAAAACAGCTACTGCACTTCTTCCAGTAAATGAAATAGTGAAAAGATTTTCTTACTGAGAACACATCTAAATTTAGTTTAAACTATATTAATGACACGTCTACTTCAGAATCTAGATGACAATAACGCCACATTAGTTACAATTAAGATGCCGTTGATCCATCCATTTATTCATTCATCCATCCATCCATCTATCCATCCATCCATCCATCCATCCATCCATCCATCCATCCATCCATCCATCCATCCATCCATCCATCCATCCATCTATCCATCCATCCATCCATCCATCCATCCATCCATCCATCCATCCATCCATCCATCCATCTATCCATCCATCCATCCATCCATCCATCCATCCATCCATCCATCCATCCATCCATCCATCCATCCATCCATCTATCCATCCATCCATCCATCCATCCATCCATCCATCCACCCACCCATCCATTCATCCATCCATCCATCCACCCATCCATCTATCCATCCATCTCTTTCAAATTGTTCACACATGTGATGGGAAAGTTAAATGCATCTTTGGCAATGATCCAGAGGGTCGATTTATTAGAGGTACACACACACACACACAAAATTACACAACCATACAGAATTACAAACACACACACACACACAACCATACAGAATTACAAACACACACACACACACACACACAGACACACACAAAATTACACAACCATACAGAATTACAAACACACACACACAACCATACATAATTACAAACACACACACACACACACACACACACACACACACACACACACACACACACACACACACACACACACACACTCACACACACACACACACACACACACACACATACATACACACACACACAAGATGATGACGATGATGATGATAACTGGTGGTGGTGGTGATGATGATTGTGGTGGGGATGATGATGTTCTGAAGACTTTTTAACCGGAAGACTTTTTATCCGTTTACCGAATAATCGTTCCACGAAAACGAAAATAAAAACTTTAATTAATTCCAAAATAAACTGAAATGAAAACTATAATTATTTTATGAAACGAAAATAACACTGATCCACATGCGTTAAAAAAACAACTTCCCAATTCAAAAAACCCTCAGCGTCAACAAATTCAAACTTCAATGACAACCCTCAATGAGAGTGCTGGAGGCAAATACAAAAATATGATCTGGTTATAGAGGTTTAAGCCTGCGACCAGAATCATCATAAGATATCCCAGATATATGACAACTACCAAATAAAATGGAGTCAATTATATACAAATCTGGATGATGAAGTTTATTTTAAAATGTAATGTTAAAATGAGATTGAAAAATTTATTCAATATTAAAGATTTTTTTTTGTATTTGATAGTTTATTTTATATTATATAATATATTTCATATAATTTTTTATTGAATAATTATTCATTTATTAAATAATTATTCATTTATTGAATAATTATTCTTTTATTTAATAATTTATCATTTATTTAATAATTGTTTAGTTATTTTATAACTTTTTATTTATTCTATAATTATCTCTTTATTTTATAATTATCTATTTATTTCATAACTTTTTATTTATTTTATAATTATCTCTTTATTTTATAATTATCTATTTATTTCATAATTATCTATTTATTTCATAACTTTTTATTTATTTTATAATTATCTATTTATTTTATAATTATCTATTTATTTTATAATTATCTATTTATTTTATAATTATCTATTTATATTATAATTATCTATTTATTTTATAATTATCTATTTATTTTATAATTATCTATTTATTTTATAATTATCTATTTATTTTATAATTATCTATTTATTTTATAATTATCTATTTATTTTATAATTATCTATTTATTTTATAATTATCTATTTATTTTATAATTATCTATTTATTTTATAATTATCTATTTATTTTATAATTATCTATTTATTTTATAATTATCTATTTATTTTATAATTATCTATTTGTTTTATAATTATCTATTTATTTTATAATTATCTATTTATTTTATAATTATCTATTTATTTTATAATTATCTATTTATTTCATAATTATCTATTTATTTTATAGTTATCTATTTATTTTATAATTATCTATTTATTTTATAATTATCTATTTATTTTATAATTATCTATTTATTTTATAATTATCTATTTATTTCATAATTATCTATTTATTTTATAGTTATCTATTTATTTTATAATTATCTATTTATTTTATAATTATCTATTTATTTTATATTTGTTAAAATATTTTTTAGATATATTTTATAACTTATAAAATATAATTTACCATTTATTTTAACTTTAAAAAATTTTTTTTTATTTATTTTATAATTTTTTCATAGTTTTTCATTTATTTTAAAAATTATAGCTTTTCATTTTTTTCTTTATTTAATAAATAATAATTTATTTTTTTTATAGCAAAATACCTATAAAAAATAAAGTCCGTTTTTAACTATTTTAAGGGGTGAATCGGTTATGGAGTGAATCGGTTAAGGGGTGAAACGGTTAATTACTGCTTCAGATTCTGTCAATAAAAGAAAAAGAATTTTTTATACTAATTTTTTTCTTTTAAAATAAAATTCATGATTTGTTTTTAAAAAATACTCTTTTTTACTTTTAATCTTTTTATTTATGAATTATAATATCATAACATCATTATGTTAATTTATTTTCATTTTAGCCTATAGCTTGTCCAGATATAAGATGAACACCTGCCTTTGTTAAGTATAAGAATGATTTAAAATTAAATTTTGTCTTTTCTTGTCAAATTTACTTTTCAATATATGTATAATATTTTGTAGCCCTTAATTTTATTTAACCTTTTAGATTAAATCCTAGGTTAAGTCCTAAAAAAATTCAAAATATTCTCTTTTAAAATAATTATACAATTTTATAAATTCAGTTTAAAAATCTTTTTTTCTCATTAATAATATTGATAGTAAAATATAGAAAATACAATACTTTAATAGTCGAATAATCTTTGAAACACTAAAATCCTCATAAACAAAAAAAATTAGCTTGAAAGAAAAGTTTACGAATTCAAGACAGCAATAGGTGTTCACTCCATGATTCAACGTGTTATTGGCATTTACCCAAACAAAAATAAACATATCTAAAGTATAAAGTTATGCATTTAAAATACGATTGAACAGACAACTTGGAATAAGTTATTTCATGTAACTACATACATAGACACTACATACATACTCTCCGGAACCGACTCTATTTATTTGTTCATATTTAAACCCACTCCCAAGACCACTCCTCCACACACACACACAAACAAAAGGTCGCCTCCATCCAGTCCTTTTCTTACTGGCAGGCGCATCAAGAGACTTTACAGTAGGTGGAGAGCATGGGTGGCTTTTCCACCTCGATGTTGCATCTCTGACGCACTTCCTCTGCCGAGAGTTTCATACTGTTACTTATTGTTATCAGCAACATTGATCAATTACTTTACAACGGAAATATCGTTTAAATTAACAAAATATTTTGTAAATATCTGCCAAACATAAATTTAACCAATTTTTTTACTCAAAAACAGAAAGAAAAAAATTATTCAAAATTTAAATTTTTTTATTGACAGCAGGCAACACACCGGCCAGTTCCCTGCGACCAATGGCGACGAGGGCCTCAAAGAGTTTCTTGATGGGATTCTCATTCCTTTCCAGACCATGGTACCAAATCAAGAGGAGTCTGTAGCCGTGCTCCTTGTAACTCTCGTTGCCTTGCAGTTCATTAAAAAGCGGTATATTAATTTTTTGATTGATTGTTTGGTTGTGGGTATTGGTTGGATGGATGTTTTGGGAGGGTGATGGGTCAATTAGTGAGTGGAAGGAGAGTTAGGTGGGCTAAGGAGGTGGTGAATGATTTTCAATTTTTTTTTCATATTTTTTTAAATAAAACAGTTCAAAATATTTGCCGCTTTTTTAAGCTTTTGATATAAAGTTGAAAAATCGAATTCTCTTAAACCAAGATAAAAAGAAATAAGCGAAAGAAAGCAAAGCAGCCGAAGAATAATTACGGGAAGAAAATTATCGAAAGTGGGGAAGACCTGCCAACGAACCAGTGTACTGGTGCTCGATCGCCTTGACGTGGTTCTCGGTGAAGTGCCAGTGTTTGGCGAGCGCCTTCCAGTCAGTCGCCTTGAGTTGCTTGGTGGAGAGCTTCCAAAAGACGCCCTTCATGAAGTCAACCTCGCCCTTGTTCGTCGCTTTGCTGTGGTTGTGCTCGAGCTGTTAGGGGTGGTTTTGGATTTGTGTGTTGGTTCAATTGTGGTTGAAATGATAGTTAAATTATTTTTTAAAGTTTTCAAGTTTTTAATTGTCTTTGTAGATTTTTTAAAAATAACCGAAAAAATAAGATCACAGTTTCAAATGTCCCAAGCCACAACTTCAACACCACAAAATATCAAAACATTCATCTCCCCTCGTCTGCCTACATTAGCAAGTTCGGAAAAGGACCCATCGAAGGCATTGCAGGAGGTCTTGTAGAAGCAGTAGTGGTGGTGTTGGCATTGGGTGCTGCCAGAGAGGTTCTCTTTGTCGCAGTTCTGATCGTGCTCCGCCTTGATTATCATGTCGACGATGCCGATCAAGCTGCCCCTAGAGGCGAGTGCCAGTGCTGTTTTGCCTCCCTGTGTTGGTTTGTTTGTGTTTAGTGCTGAGTTTGTGTGTGGTTGGCATTTTATTAGTATTCTTTTTTATTTGTTTTGACTATAAAAAAATATTTAAAATCATTTTTGAATCATTTTCCGCGCACTACGGTAGTTCAAGAACGGGTGGCCGAGTGTATAACGACTAAACCAATTGTCAATGGTCCCAGGTTCAAATGCAACCCGTGCCCATGAACTCGGAAAAAATATTGGCAGCACAAGAGGCCTTAAAGCTCGTATGGGTTATGCGCCACTCTACAAAGGATCTTTAGTATTATTATTATTATTATTGTTAATATTATTATTGTTAATATCGTTATTGTTAATATTATTATTGTTAATATTATTATTGTTAACATTATTATTGTTAATATTATTATTATTATTGTTATTATTATTAATATTAATAATAATATTATTATTAATATTATCATCATCACCACCTTCTCCTGCACATGGAGGTCTGCATTGGAGTTTAGTAGCACCTCCACCACGTCGACACTCGCCTTGTCCACACCCACGTGCAAGGCCGTCTGCAGACGCTGTCGTGATGACGTCAAATATTTATTAAGCGCCTCCCTTGTAATATTATTCTATTTATATGAATAAGGGCCTTGATTCAAGTTATCGAAATGTTTATTACAAATTTTTGTTTTTTTAAACGATTAATTTCAATATTTGAAAAATAAAATACTTTTTTTATGAAAGCAATTTGTTTTTTTTAACACAAAGCCATATCTCCGTTAAGCTCCAACCATTCCACCCCACTCCACTTCCATTCCACTTCCATTCCACCCTATTCCCCTTCCATTCCACTTCCATTCCACCCTATTCCCCTTCCATTCCACCCCATTGCCCTTCCACTGAACCTCATTTCCCTTCCATTCCACTTCCACTCCACCTCATTCCCCCTCCACTCCACCCCATTCCACCCCATTCCACTTCATTCCACGCCATTCCCCTTCCATTCCACCCCATTCCACCAGAAAAAACTTCCACACCATCCCCTTCACTCCACCCACGTTGTTCTGGGCGTTAATGTCGGCATGGTGGTTGATGAGTGTTTGGAGGACGTCGGAACTGGAAGATGAAGCAGCCGCGTGGAGAGGGGTGTTGCCTTGCTGTGGTGGTGGTGGTGGTGGTGATGATGATGATGATAGTTGTGGTAGTGGTTGTATTTTTAGTGGTGGTGGTGTGGTGTTGTGGTGGTTGTGTGGTGTTGTGGTGGTTGTGTGATGTTGTGGTGGTTGTGTTATGTTGTGGTGATGGTGGTTTTGGTGTTGATGATAGCAATGGTGATGTTGTGGTAATGATGGTGTTGGTGGTAGTGGTGGTGGTAAGAATTGAATTTTAGAACGAAATATTTCTTTAAAAAATATTGATATAAAAACGAGTAAATCTGTTTTTTTTTAATTACGATTCACATGCGATTGATTCACCCCTGGACCAACCAAATTCTTGGCATTGACATTGGCGCCGTGGGAGATGAGAAGATCGACTGTGTGGACGTCATTATGCGTCACTGCTGCCATGAGGGGTGTGGAGCCGTTCTGTGTGGTTGAGAAAGGATGGATGAGAGTTTGAAAAGGGATGAGTTGATAGGGATGAGTGGTTAGGGATGAGTAGTTTGGGATGAGTTGTAAAGGAGGAGTGGTAAGGGATGAGTAGTTTGGGATGAGTGGTTAGGGATGAACGAATGAGGATGAATGAATGGATGGGGTGAGTGGTTAAGGGTGAATGGAAGGGAATGAATGGATAAGGAAGAGCATAGAATGACTTAAGCTTTGCAAAGACTAATAGATTCATAATGAATTAATTAAAAATCATTTATTAATTATTTGCAAATCAAAATGCAAGTACCAGGTTCTCAGTGTTAACCGAGCTTCCGTTCTCGAGTAACCACTTCATGACCTTGCCATGTCCTCTTTCTGCGGCACTGTACAGCGCTGTGTTGCCTTCCTGTCAACATTTTGATATCATTGGATTCATAAAAAATTAGTTTGATTGATTGATTGAACATTACAATTTAGACGGACTCGCTTGTATTTCTTAAAAGAGTTGTTATATTTCCCAGCTTAGTTTTGTAATTTAAAAATCTATTTCAGAATTATCCAACACTTTTTACAATCAAATCTCATCCCATTTCATCAGCATTCACCATTGACACTCATCACACCCTCCACCTATCAAATCCAACCACTGCAACCACCTACCACATCTTTTTCATCGATGTCTTTAACGAGGGGATGCAGTGCTTTGAGACACTCTAAAAAACCCAGGCTTGCTGCTAGATGGAAGCTGGTCTGGTTGTGCTGGTGGTGGTTGTGGTGGTTGTAGTTGTGTTGTAGTTGTGGTGTTGTAGCAAGTCTGGTTGTGCTGGTGGTGGATGTGGTGGTTGTAGTTGTGTTGTAGTTGTGGTGTTGTAGCAAGTCTGGTTGTGCTGGTGGTGGATGTGGTGGTTGTAGTTGTGGTGTTGTAGCAAGTCTGGTTGTGCTGGTGGTGGTTGTAGTTGTGTTGCAGTTGTGGTGTATTAGTTGTGCCACAACTAAAAAAACCACCACAGCCAAAACAACTACAACCATAATCACAGCAACCACAGCAACCACCACAACCACCAGAACCACCTTATTGCGTCCGTTGAGGTTGAAGCGGACTTCATTGATGCGGTCTTGGAAATCTGAGTGCTCCTTCTTCGAATCACACGAGATCCTGTACTTTTCCTGTGGTTTAAGTGGATTGGTGGTTTATGGTGGTGGTTGGTGGTGGAGATTTTTGGTGGTTGGTTGTTGATTTAGTGATTGATTGGTGCTGTTGGTCGTTTGGTGGTGGCTGTTGGTGGTTTTTGTGGTTTGGTGGCAGTTGTTGGGGGTAGTTGTTGGTGGTTGCAGATTGCGGTTGGTGGTTGATATAATTTAATTAATAATCAGCAATTAATTCGACAACATTGAGTCGTTTAAAACCATTAATTTTAATTCTATTAAGCCAAATTAATACTTTGGTTTTCTCAAGATCTTGGATGATGTCAACGAGGAATTGAACCACTCCAATCTGATTGGTCTGCACTGCACAGTGGAAGAGGTTCATTCCATGCTGGAAATAAAAAGTTGCAACGTTCAAATAAATTAAATCATCCAAAACCAATTCACCCACCTACAACCAGCCCACATCCAGCCCACTCATCCACTTACTTACCCATCCATCAACCCACTATCCTTTAATCAACCCACCAAATTAAAACCCACCAACCCAAAACCTACCCAACCCACCCACCGACAACCTCCCGACCAATTCAGCAACCCACCCACCCACCATGTTGGTGACAGAAACATTCGACCCCTTCTTCATTAAAAACTGAACAATGTTCACATGACCAAACCACGACGCCCACAACATGCCTGTCATTCCGTGCTGCTTGCCAGAGAAGAAGTGGATAATTTTTATAATTCATCAATCCACCCATCTATCCCTCATCCGTTCACCCATCTATTTATCCATCTGTTAATCTATCTATTTACCCATCTGTTCATCTATCAACTTCTTCATTTATTCCCTCATTTGTTTATTCATCTGCACATTTATCCATTTATTTATTCACACACCCATCCATTTTTCCATCCATTTATCCACCCATCCATTCATCCACCCACCACCCACCTTATCTGCAGAATCATCATCAGCACCATGTGCAAATAATTCGGTCACCACTTCTTCATGGCCATTGGCTGATGCGTAATGTAGGCCACTGCGATCCAACTTTAGAATAAAAATTTTATTAAATAATAATATATAATAATAATATATAATAATATATAATAATAATAGTTCTAATTTTTCGAATAAAAATTTGAAGGCGTGAATAGAAGGAAGCCATTTTATTTTTTATTATATAAAAATTACCGATTGCACGTCGAAACTAAAAGATAATAATCTAATGTAACATTTTAATCCTTAAATTTCGATTTAATGGAATAATTAATTGACATTTAAATATTAATTGATTTAATGTATTAAATTAATTGTTCTATTCAATAAATCACCTGGTCCCTAATGTTGACGTCTTCATCGTCTGAGAGACGTCGTTTAATGAGGTCAAGGTCGTTTGTTCTGCACGCCTCGTGGAAGTCCGACTCTGTTTTCATGAGCACTGGAGGAAAGGATGGGAGTGGGAGGAGGAGGAAGAGGAGGGGGAGAAAGAGGGGGAGGGGAAGAGGGGAAGGGTTTCAAGAGAAGTATGTCAATGAGTGGATAGAAGGAAGAAAAAAAGATTGGTTGTAAAGGTTTTGCTTGGGAGGGATAAAGAGAAATTTGTTGGTTGTAGAAAGTCTGAAAGAATTATTTGTTTTTAAGGGTTGATGCAATCAAAAATAAAGTAAAAATTCGGAACAAAAAGTATTTATAAAAAAACTAAAATCAACTTGATTTAAAACTTTTAAATTTTTTTCTTTAAAAACTTAAACTGCCGATTGTCTAAGAAAACAAACTTTCATGGCACTTGATGAGACTGGCTACGGACACTTCGTGGGCGTTGAAGTTTCTGGAAGAGGCCTCGTCGCAAGACCTTCCCATTGAGTTGGTTCGGGAACTGTTGATGTTGCTGCCACTCATGCTTCTAGCTCTTTGGTATTTGTGTGCGACAATGTGTACTTAGATGTTTTACCCAGTTTTATGTCGATTTTTAGTCTCTTAGAAAATTTTTGGTCGTTTTTTATACTTTTTCTAATTAGTGGTTGTTGAATTTTGAATGAAGTGTTGTTTTAAAGATATTTCGATGGCAGTTTCAGGGGATATTGCAAGTGAATATTTTAAATTCCATTTTAGACTTCGATCATTGTGCCTTTTGCGTATGAGATCTTCTTGAATTTCAGAGTAAGCTTTCGCCACTGAAAAACTGAACAAATGTACGCCTGAATCAATAAGACATGCGACTTTCAACCTATTTCTCAATATGCCTTAACCACATTATATAGCATTTTAAATACATAAACGACTCATTTCCTACAATATGTCAAGTTCTGAAGGGGTCTCAGAATGGAATTAAGGCATTCTTATCATAATATATGCTTCTATCGATTTTTGAAGGGTGTGTCGTCTAAGACTTTCTGCATTTATTTTTTTGGCGGCTTTCTTTAAATTTTTTCTTTTGTCAATTGAAGCATTCCAGGATATTGTATACTTCGACTGCAAAAGGTTGATTAAGATAGCTCTAAGAGCTGAATAATTCAAACGTGTTTCATACACCGGATATTTAACGATTAACGATTGGAAATAGAAACTTTTGAAATTTATTATAAATTCTTTAAATGATCAAATACCAGAAAGACTAATTTCTAAATATTTCCACATTTTCAACTCAGCTAGATTTTTTTTTATTCACAAAAATGTACACCCAAGATCTCAAAAAATGTGAAGCAAATACAAGATGAAAAAATAATACATTCATTTTCCTATTTCGAAACATTAAACTCAAAACTAAACGATCAATTACTTCAAAAATTCAAACGATTTCTTCGAGTAGTGCGTCACTGAGTTTCTTGTAGGAGAGCTTTTCACCTAGCATGTTCTCAACCAGGACTTCTGGTCGGATTTCCCCTCCATGCCTCAGCAGTTCCTCTCGCAGTTTTCCTCCCTCACTCTTGCTGAAGGGATCTTGGCGGAAGGATGCGTTCCAAATTTGTGAAGCGATCGCCTTCGAGACGAGGTAGGAATAGTACTTGGCTCCGTAGCCGACAAAGTGACCAAACCTCAGGTGCCAGGCGGTGTTGGGCACAGCGTCGTGGAAGAAGTACTTGCGATGCAGGTCTGCCACCACGTCTGAAGTGGACTTTTCGAAGGGGAGTGGTCCATGGAAGACCTGGTCAACGAGAGAGTAGAGCACTTGTAGGTGGGTTTCTGAGGCGTTGAAGAGTCGTTTGTCTCGTGAGAACTGGGCGGCCATTTCATCGGATATCACTTCGCCGGTGCTCCAGTGCCTCGCAAAGCTCTTGAGCACTCTGGCATCCAGTGCGAAGTACTCCATCAGCACCGATGGCACTTCGGCAAAGTCGGTAGAGCATCTGGTGCCTGTCACGTGTTGGTACCTCGTCCTGCCAAGCATCGAGTGCATCGCATGACCGAACTCGTGAAAGAGGTTTTCTAGGGAGTTGGGCGAGAGGAGGGACGGCACTGAACTGGTGGGAGAGGCGAGGTTCATGAGGAGGACCACAATGGGCTTCTGGTAGCTGCCGTCGTCCTTGAGACGGCCTCCTTGGATAGTGAAGTGACAGTCTTGGTTCGGCTTGGCAGCTCTTTCGAAAAAGTCGCAGTATATGTAGCCCAGAAGTCCTTCGGTAGCATGCTTAACTTCCAGCTTGAAGATGTCACTGCACCACAACTCACCAGGCTCCGTCTCAACCACCTCCAAACTGACGTCGAACAGGTTCTGGAAGAGGTTGTTCAAGCCCTCCATGCAGGCGCCCAGGGAGAGGTAGTTCGACATTTCGAAAAGATTCACAGACGACCTGCTGCGCCTTGCCACATTGCCATAGTGCGTCACATCCCACGGCTGGATTGGACCTTTGTCTAAGGTTTGTGACTTGAAAAAAGCCAACTTTTGCAGTTCATTTAGAGACTGGGGCTTTATCGAGTCGACGAGTGTTTCCAGGAACTCCATGACGTTGGAAGGGAATTTTAGGAGGGTTCCTTTGAGAGCTCGGTGGCTGAAAGTTTCGAAACCAGCCAGTTGCGCCATCTCACTACGACCCTCCAACAGCATGTCCAAGCGGTTTGCCTGCTGCTGGTCTGGGTGCAGGTAGATCTTGTAGCCAGCCTCTCTCACCAGAGGACTTGCGTTGTCTGAGTAGAGACCGTTGATTCTCAAATAGTCTCCCGTCCAAGAAAAGACGTTGTGAAGGAGTCTTGGCACTTGTTCTCTCGACACTTCGGAGGGCTTGTAACAGTTTTCCAAAAACAATGAACCAATCATTAAAATTCTCTGGTTCAAATCTACAAACCTATCTCTCTGAGCCTCATCTAAATGAATACCTGAGAGTTGGAAATCAAACAAGAAAAGATCAGTGACCCTCTTGTCAATCTCATCCATGCTGTGAATATCCCCATTTGAGGCAGCTCTTTGGAGACAGTTGTAGATGTCTTGGTTGGTGTTGAGAGTTTCAACTAGTGAGCTCACCGCCATACAGGCATCTTCAGCGCCTGCCCTGAACCTTTTGTCCACATGGGCCACCCTCACAAAGTCCGCCATGTCTGCCACACGACATAGCGAGTCTGACAAGTTGTCGAAAATGCGAACCAGCAAACGTTTTCTGTTGCCGTTACAAATCTCTTCTACGAGTTCTTCAGTTTCGTTTATTACATTTTCCTTGAGTAAGTAAAACCCACTTTCGTCCGTGAGCTGAGGAATGTTGAAAAGACCCACATTTGATTTTCCAATATTTCTCAAAATTGACTTTTTAGGTTTTAAATTGAATGAGTTTGCCAAAGCAGACCAGTGATGAACATTGCTTTTGATGACTTTGAGTCGAAGGAACTTTGAAAATATTGGCGAAACCTTCATCTGCATTGTTGACTCACTTTTTAATTAAATTAGTATAAAATAATTTTCAACAAATTGAAATTTTTTAGATTATTTTCAAACTGACTAGCGAGTAGATCAAACCAAGACACTTTTTTTAAATGTTAAACTATAAATTATCGTTTGCAAAGATATACAATATTCTAAAAGGTAATTGAAATCTTCAAAAAAGTCATTTATAAAACCTTTTTTTAAAACATTTTTTATGATGCTAAAATTTCAATAGCTATACGTATATATCTATTATATACTTTTAATAACTTTTTTGTAAAGCTTTATATACATGCTGTTCATTAAAACTTCTAAAATCCATCTCAGTCACTCAATATTTTTGCTTCAGCTCTTAGATATTTATTTAAGAGATTTGTTCTCATTTTAATGTTTATTTAGGACAATTCTATTTTAGTTGCACATAAAAATTCTTCATACATTTTAATAATAATCAAAACCAACAAACAGAAAATCTCAAAACTGGGCCTTTCGCTTTTATTTCAAAATGTTTCAAGCTATGTCGACTTTATATCTACTTTTTATGTCCACTTTTATATACTTTATGCATATGTAAGCAGTTCGTGAGAAAAGACATTATTTCCTTTTCATATTTCACTACAATCGATGCAAAACTTTTAGTTATTAATAATTTCATTATTATAATATTTTATTCTTTAAAATTTCTAAAGCTCCATAAAACTGCTTACAAACTTTGTTTAGTTCAGCAGTTGAATGAATGCTACCTGTGTTGTCCCAAGATGCGCTCTATACAGAACCAACTCAAGCTTGGCGAAACTTTTCTAGATTGCTATCCGGACTAGTGAACACTTGGGAATCTATGAAGAACGGCGCGTATGTATATGATGAAGGTTGACGCCTGCTTTGAAGACCGTCACTTTGAATTGTTCGATTGTTAAGCGGAAAATTAAAGGTTTACGTCAAAAACGAAATTTTTAAATATTTGAATTTGTTGATGTTATTTTAGAAAATTGTTTATGATTTTTAGGAAAATAAAAACAAGTTTTTGTAGTTTTCAAAGTTTCTTAATTTTTTCATTAATAGTTTTATGATTTATAAAGTTTATTTAAACTCGTGATCTTCAAAGGTTTGTGATTTATATCTTTAAAAGTAAATTATAGGATAATTATACTTAATTAGCACGGTAACGAGTCTAATAAGTAGAAATTGAGATTTATAAAAAGCATAAAAATTGTCAAATGAAAACATTTAAGTAGCACTAAATTCTTATTGATTCATTCAAGCATCCTTCAATGTTTATGGTGTCGTTAAGAACTTTATTGGCTCATTCAAACTTTCAATATGTTTCGCTAATTCATCAGAATCACAAAAGTTATTACAAGACCGTATGCTAAAAAGTAAAAGCATCCGATGAAATATGTATTTGAGTTTCTTGAAATACAGACGCAGCATGGCAGACAATGGCACCAAGGGCTCGGTCTACATCCCCGTGACCGAGCTGTTCCAACGCGAAAACTGGTTCGAAGAACTCTTCCACAAATTCACCGGTAATGCACTTTATAAATCACCTTCATCACACACCAATTAAAAATAATCACCTTAAATCCCACGACTTTAACCTCACTTCACAGACCCAAGAGTAAAGGATTTCTTGTTCCTGCAGTCTCCGGTTCCCATGGCGTTGATAGTCTTCGTGTATTTGGCAACAGTGCCTTCGCTCTCCAAATTCATGGAGCATCGCAATGCGTTGACTCTGCGCAAATTGATCTTCCTCTACAACTTTGTCCTTGTCTTCCTTTCTGGATACATGTGTTGTGAGGTGAGTGCGTTAAACTACAAATATGGTTTTAAGACAAAAAATACTAATTTTCTTAATATCGCCTTTTCGACTTAATACTACGTACACAAAACATACAAACACGCACATACGTAAATACAAACAAACACACACATTCACACACACACACACACACACACACACACACACACACACACACACACACACACACACACACACACACACACACACACACACACACACACACACACACACACACACACACACACACACACACACACACACACACACACACACACACACACACACACACACACACACACACACACACACACACACACACACACACACACACACACACACACACACACACACACACACACACACACACACACACACACACACACACACACACACACACACACACACACACACACACACACACACACACACACACACACACACACACACATACACACATACACACACACACACAGTTTCTATACGTTGCCATCAAACTGGGATACAGCTTTTCTTGCCAACCACTCGACTGGGACTACAAAACGGATGCCTTAAACATGAGGGTAGGCAGAATTGCATGCACTTATATGGAGGAAAAAATATTAATTTATTATTATTATTTATTTAAATTTCATTGATCCAAAGAATCAATAGTTTTGAGAGAAGCGGTTTTTGATAGAACGAAATTCGCTGTTCGAAGTCCTGGAAGTGAATTTGGAATAAGTAAAACGCACTGTTTATGCAAACACACGTCTGTTCGCTGTTTTAATCAATGCAACGTGTGTTTGGGGCTGAAACTTGCGGCTAAATCGTCGATAAACTACATCTGAACACCTTCGCAACACCTCCTACTCATTAGTTTCATGATTGTTTATTCCTATTTTCTCATTATAAATACTATTATTTTTACTTATTTACTTGTATAAAAACTTTCAACTATCTATTTTTTAATCTATACATTATTTTCGTTTTTGAAGTAATTATTAAGCGCAGTAAATTAGGCACTTACTTTAATCGTTTTATGAAACCGTCCTTTACATTTTTTTTCAACCAATTTTTCATTCGATACAGCATTTCTAAAAACTCATTTAAAAGACAAGGCACTGCAGTAAAAGGCGAAATGTTGCGTGGCAGCACGCATTCCTACTGGACCAGATCTGTAATTATAACGTCTGAGCCCCAGAAGAGACAAATAAAGTCGCTTGTACGAAAAGGGGGTATATCTAGTGAATCAAAATGACCGAGAATAGGAAGGATAGGATAGAACAGTTTAGGGGTGAAATGATGAGTCGACAGGTCCGTTTTTAAAGTTAAAACTTTAGAATCTTTTTATGCTCTTCAATTTATATAATTTAGCAGACAATAAATTTTTTTCAAAATGAAAATATTTTTCAATAATTCAGTTTTTATATTTGAGCTCACTTTTAATATTAAACATTTAATTTGATAAAACATTTTAAAGAAGTAACACTTATTCTCGATTAAAAGTCATTCGGAAGATTTCTGAGGTGAAATGGATTATCGAGTACGCTCTGCAATTAGGCCTAGAGTATTTACCGTGCAATCATCCATAGACCAACATCATTTTTGGGTAAAGACTTTGAAAATGTAAAGATTTTAGTTAAGATGATGCTGATGAATGTTTGAAAATAATGATGATAAGTGATGATAAGATACTTTGGTGAATGATTGTGATAACGATAGTTTTGATGATGATGATGATAACATTGATCATATTTATAGTTTTGATAATGATGAAAATCATAGTCATATTTTTTATATGGATAATGGCTTAAGTGTTGATAATAATGATAGTATTGTTGTTGATAACATGTTGCTGCCTATAAATTAATATTATTGTGTTTATTATGATTATTTATTTATTTTTATTATGATAATGATGTCGATGATGATAATGATGACACGCAGATGGTGAACGTCAACTGGTTGTTCTTCTTCTCCAAGATCATCGAACTAGCAGACACAGTGAGTCTTTCCTGTTCATGATGATGATGTGGTGTTGCTGTTGATGATAATGATAATGATTATGATGATGATACATGTGCCACTCTTGATGATGATGTTAGTGCTACGTCTTTTTCCGTCATAGCAATGGAACACCTTTATCCAATCTTTGCTCATCCCACCCCTCCTTCATAAAAGCTCAAAAATACCATACACCGTCTCAACCATTACCTCTCTAACACCACTGAAACACTACAACTACCACCAAAAAATCATTAAAATCATTACCAAGCTCGCCTTTGACAAACAGAGAACAATCTTTTGCACATGAATTCAGGCATCACGTGTCATTTTGATGGGGATTTTCATCTTCGCCTTGTGACCCCATTTGCAAGCTTTGTAATCCACTCAGTTATTTGCGTTTCAGTGATTAATTGAAAATAAAGCTGGAATGCATGCATTTGTGGTGAAGGTCGCTGCATTTTTTTACATTTTTATAAGTCTAACATTTCTTTAGAAAAATTTATTTTCACCTGTATGTTATTAACATTATTATTTGTTGTTATTTTTTATTTTATATCAGAATTAGAATGTTAAATTCCTTTGCAATGAGACGAACATTTTGCAGAGACTTTTAACAATATTTTCGTTATTATTATCTTTATAAAGCCTCGGCAAAGGAAACATCGATTAAATCACGAATCCAATTCACTTTAACTTATTCATATTGCAAATCCTTTGCAGGAATTCAAAGTATTTTCCTAAGACAATAAGATTACTTTATAATGATACACTTGGCGGTAATTACTCTGTCGAAAATTAAATTATTTCTCATTAATAATAAGTTGAATAATTACTCTATGGAATTTAAGTAAGAAAATTATAATTATGTGAATTAGCGTTATATTTATACTAATATTCATTATTTCTGTAAATCAATTAATTATGCATTTATTCATAAGATTTAATCAGGCCGTAAGTGTGTTGTTCCTTCTGATTGATCGGAAACCTCCGTGTGTATAGCTGAATGCTTTTATCTCTATTCGTACCTAATTCTACTTTGTATTTTGTAGAAATTTGTGTTTGTGCATATTTATGTTTGTGTATGTGTAATTTGTGTGTGTTTGCTCGTGTGTGTATGTGTAATTTGTGTGTGTTTGCTCGTGTGTGTATGTTTAATTTGTGTGTGTTTGCTCTTGTGTGTATGTGTAATTTGTATGTGTTTGCTCTTGTGTGTATGTGTGTTTGTGGATGTGTTTTTGCGTATTTGTGCGTATTGAATCAACATTGGAATGCTCATAAATCTGACACACACACACAAAAACACACACAAACACACACACAAACAAACACACACACACAAACACACACACACACACACACACACAAACACACATGCAGAACAATAGATGTGTTGATCGAGTTGCTACATGATTTATATTAATCTCTTGCAGTTACTCCATCCACAACTTCCACACTGCAACAACTTTGCAACTCCAAGTAAACAGGCCCCATTCCACCGTGACATCACTTGTCACCGGTTCCACCTGTTTGCTCGCTTCTACTTGTGATAGTAGTTGTAGTAGTAGTAAGAGTAGTAGCAGCCACAGTTGTAGTAGTATTAGTAGTAGTAATAGTAATAGTAGTAGTAGTACCACTGCTGCTACCAAAGTGCGAGGCATGCGTGAATAGCATTCTTCAGTGAACAACAGCACAATGCAAAGTAGTAGAATGGGCAAGCGTCTCTGAAGCAATCACAACAGTACGGTTCTCTTACACCTGAAGTCTTTCAAGCTGCAATGCCTTCAACACGACTTGAGGACCGCCTTTTCAGTGCTGTAAATAACGCTATAATGTGAAACGAGTTTACATGGAAACAAGCTGTTAGCGGCACCTTTGACATTAAAATGCTCTTGTCGCTTCCTTCAATTGAAAAAGCCGTCTTGAAGCGGTACATTTGAAGGTTGGATGACGTCAGATCTTGGGAATTAGAGAATATTTGGTAGTGTATTTGATATTTTCATTCATTGATTCACAGAAATTTCAAAAGATACTAGACCATTTTTCATTCACAATGTACATTTCTCAAACTATTAGTTTAAAAAAAAACAATTTCGTCTTTTTTCCTACATTTCTTCATTTTCCTTCGAAAAAATTTTCGATTTTTCCGTTTTTTACTCCTTTCTCATGAATAAGCTAAAAGTTTAATCCTCCATCTGTCAATATTTGAGCAAGAGCCATTCATTGATCGGGTGTACAGCTTACACAGCAACTTGGTAGTTGCAATTAGTCCGTTTTCGAGAGCATCTGCTTTCAAATTCATGTATTTTTCACATTTATAAGTGCGTTTTACACTCACATTTTTCAGAGCTTAATTGATTTTAAAATGTATATTTTTCTAGAATATAAAAAATGAAAATTCTCATGCAGCTTAAAAACATGGTCAGTAATGGTACTTCTCTTGGTAAACACAATAAAATGGATTTTTTTTTTTTACTTTTCGAATACAGCAACTTGCATGAACAATTCCACGCCAAATTAGACACCGTTAAAATCCGCTTTGATGGGATTAATAGCGTTGAGGGTTCGTCGACCACTGCATGCATCGATGCGCTTGAAGCAGCAGCCCAGAAGTTTCAAAAACTTTGAGTTGTGGATGTAACTAAAAGTGATTTGGTGGCGTTACTTCTTCAGTTAACCACTTCTCCACGTGCTCCCATGTCCCAACTAGAAGTCTGTCAAAAGTTGTAACTCAAAATATGGAATAGGAAGTTATTAGAATCAATCCCGGTCCTTGATTGGGTGTGAAATCTTAGCGAGTAAAACTGAAATGTTAAAAAAATGTTTTAATAATTTTTTTTGACTGTCTAGAGCGCTATATAAAACTTATTAATGACTTTAATGAAAAGTTTTAGTCAGCGGAAAACATGGTGGCCATGCTGTAGAGGGAGAAGCTTGAACACTTTATTTTTAATTCTCAAAAGCACTGAGGACCCTCGTGTCCATCAGTCATGCAACTAGGTCGAACTTATACTAGGTCAATGTTCCCTGCTACATACCTGAGAAGGTATCATCATCAAGAGGCTGGTCGTTAAATGCTCACCTGAGAGCCTGTCTGGCATTCATTCCCTGGAATTACCACTAGTGCTGCTTATTTAAAAAAGAATTGACTTGAGAATGAATTTTTATTATTGAATTATTATTTATATTTTATTCATGGTAGAATATTACTAATACTTGATTATTGAACTTTCAGATTTTTTTTCTCTTGAGAAAAAAGAACAATCAGGTTGGATATTTATTTTCTTAATCTCTTGTGATATGCATGCTACTGTTTCATTTATAGTCAGGATTACTACTTTTACGGTTAATTTTCATACGTTGTTTTCAATTGCATGAAAACGCAATAGCACGTAACGTTCAAGCCTTTATTGACTACTTAAAGAATATAATTGGAATATGAAGATTGATGAAAAGAAAAGTTAGCCAAGTAACTAATTAATCAAATTAGCTCGGAAGTTTTTATTAAATAAGAGCCCTAAGCCTTCGATTGTATCCACGATATTGAAGCTTGTAGACGAATTGATATGAGCTTTAAATCCCAACTAAACGAATGATACATTTCATATAGGTTTCAAAGTATCACAAAATGTCAATTTATAAGTTTTTTGAAAAAAGTAAAACAAATGAAAGCCCACAAAGGATCCACTGTGTATTTAAAAGGTCGATTGGCACATGCACGATCATAAGTAATCAATGGTACAGACGCAAAGCTGATTATCAAAAAACACTTTTGCATTGTCTGTGCTAATATCTTCAAAATAATTCAGCTAAACACAAGTTTTTCTCATTAAGTTCTGACTTTGTTTAGTGGTAAAATGTCTTTACTGACACACAAGTTATTTTAACTTTTAAATGATAAACCATTGCTTAAACACGAAAGCCGTGCGGTCGACACATAAGTCCAGAGGCATTTTGAGTAAATATCAAATTGAGACGAACAGTCAGACAGAAAAAAAACACACGGATTTGCATAAATTGAACTAGAAAGATGACGATGAATCAATACTGGCCCAATATAGTCTGGGCTCTTTTCATTCTAAAACCAAGCGTGACTATCTTAGTCAAATCTTCAGAGGGTTAATCTTGTTTTCAAGAGGTGTATAAATGGTTTTTGCATGGCGCTTCTGAATTTAATAAAAAGCACTAAATAAACAAATTTTAATACTTGATTGATTGGTGGGATTGTATCGTCTAAAACGGACTCCATCCCAGGTTTCCTTCCTCCACGTCTACCACCACGCCACCATGGTCATCAACTGGTGGATGGCCGCCAAGTACGTCCCCGTCGGACAATGTGAGTCTTCTGCATACACACAACTCTTAAACATACACACTACTCACACACATACACACAACTCACACACATACACACAACTCACACACATACACACAACTCACACACATACACACAACTCACACACATACACACAACTCACACACATACACACAACTCACACACATACACACAACTCATACACATACACCCACATACACACCAGTGTTATTTTCGTAACGAAAACGAAAATGACAATTCTGAATAATCGTTCCACGAAAACGAAAATAAAAACTACATTTATTTTTAAAACGAAAACGAAAATAAAAACTATAATTATTTCCAAAACGAAACTGAAATAAAAACTATAATTATTTTCAAAACGAAAATTAAATAAATTTCAAAGTATGCCATAATATGTAAATGTATAATTTGTATAAAAAATATATGTCTATGTTATAAACATTATCTTTGGGCTTTATGAAAGTAGCGCCATTTATGAAACGTTATTTTATTACCGCTTCGCTTTGTCAACCGTACATTTTTTATTATATTTCAAATTTGTTATTACTCAATAATTTACGTACTCAATTCTTATATTATTTCAATTGACTGTTAATTTATAAAACTCATTTGTTGTTAATATACAGTTCTATTTTACTGTTTCATTTAATGATCAATTAATTTTTTTAGATATAAAAAAATAGTGTTCAAAGTTGTAAATTAATATATTTTCAAACTAAAATGAAAATAAAAACTTTAATTATTTTCAAAACGAAAACGAAAATAAAAACTTTAATTATTTTCAAAACGAAAACGAAAATAAAAACTATAATTAATTCCAAAACGAAACTGAAATAAAAACTATAATTATTTTATGAAACGAAAATAACACTGATACACACTACTCACATGCAAACACACAACTCACACACATACACACTACTCACACACATACACACAACTCACACAAATACACAATTTGTATTACACATATGCAAACATACATATTGATTAAAAAAACAATTGATCACATACTAACAGCCCACCACACCGCAACAAACCACAACACCAACAACCCACCACACAACAACAACCCACCACACAACAACAACCCACCATACAACAACAACCCACCACACCAACAACAACCCACCTCACCAACAACAACCCACCACACCAACAACAACCCACCACACCACCAACAACCCACCACAACAACAACAACCCACCTCACCCTCCAGCCTTCTTCGTGGGGGTGGTCAATTCCTTCATCCACACGCTCATGTATGCGTATTATGCCCTCGCCTGTCTGGGTCCCAGCATGCAAAAGTACCTCTGGTGGAAAAAGTACATGACTTCGCTGCAACTGGTGAGTTTTTAAAGATTTTTTGAAGAGTTTTAAAGAGTTTATTAAAGATTTTTTAAAGAGTTTAAAAAAAAGTTTTTTTCCGATTTTTTTCGATTTTTGTTTGCTTTTTAAAAGTTTCAAGACCGTTTTTGTAGGTTATTTTAAAAGTTTATGTAATTCATAGACGCTTTCAACAATTCGTATGTTTTTTATCGATATATATTCAACAAATTTTTGTATGGAAAATAACTTATAATCATTTATTCATTTCCAACGAATATTTTTCTAATTAAACTTTAGTTTTCCTATTTAAAAAAAATTGAACTACTAACACCACCCTTCTTTTTAACGAATATTTTCCCAATCAAACGTATGAACTTTGGTTTTCCCATTTTTCTGAATTCAACTTCTAACACCACCCTCCTTCCATTTCAAGATTCAATTCGTCTTGGTGGTCAGCCACACGGGCAACGCTCTGTACGTCAACACCTCATGCGACTTCCCGTGGCTTTACAACTTCATCACGTTCTACTACGCCTGGAGTATGATGTTTCTCTTCCTCAACTTCTACTACCACGCGTACATTTCGAGCAGAACGGGCGTCAAGTCTCGCTCAACAGTGGGAGATTCATCGAGACAGACTCTGAAAACTACGATGAATGGAGATTGTGCTGTGCATGAGAATGGCGCCCACACGAATGGCAAGCATGCCAACGGTGATGTGATGAGGAGAAAGGTGGGTAATGGACATGTCAAAAGGGAATCGGTGGAATGAAAGATCGGTGGAATGAGGATTGATGGAATGAAAGATTGGTGGAGTGGAGGATTGGTGGAGTGGAGGATTGGTGGAGTGGAGGATTGGTGGAGTGGAGGATTGGTGGAATGAAGGATCGGTGGAGTGGAGGATTGGTGGAGTGGAGGATTGGTGGAGTGGAGGATTGGTGGAATGAAGGATTGGTGGAATGAGGGATTGGTGGAATGGAGGATTGGTGGAGTGGTTCGACTGGATGATGAGAAAGTTTTTAAGGGGGTGCAAGTAGCAAAATCTGGAGTGGTTTGAGGGGTGGAGGAGACATGAAGAGAAGCAAATATCATAAGGAGGTTGTTGGAAACAGAAGAAAAAAAATTGCAGAAGCTGTGAATGAGAGGCTTTGGGATCTAATTGATCGGGTACTGTTTGCGGTTCAAAGAGGATGATGATGATGATGATGATGATGATGATGATGATGATGATGATGATGATGATGATGATGATGGTGATGATGATGATGATGCTAATGCTCAGACTTTCCAATTTTTGTCATGGTGCCCAAGATTTTAAGCTATTGTATTTATAAATATTTGAATAATTAGATAAAATTACCTTATTGTCTTTATATTATAAAATTTTAAAAAATTATTTTTTATATTTTGGATTTTAACTCTAATTTAATTTCTATTTAAAAAATTGTATAGCGCTTTTGGCAGTTTTCACTGCGCTATTCTGTTTGATATTTCCATCGGAAATATATGTGCGATTCTACGAATATTTTTTCTGACAGTTACTTTTATTATAAATTAAACTTTCAAGACAGCCCATGATATCACAAATGTCTTTAATTAAAAAAAGTTTAACATTTAACTGAAATTTTTTTCCAAGTATTGTAAATTACTTTAAATTTCCTTTTTTTAAATTTATTTGGCCATCAAGCAATTACAGGTCATTCATCCATAATTCTCATATCAGTTTAAAACTTTTTATTATTAATTTATCTTTTTTTATATTTTTATTTATAACCGTGATTACTCCATCGCCTTAAATACACGTCAGTGATCTCCATGTGCCTCCTTGCTCAATCATCATCATCATCATCGTCACCATCATCGTCATCATCATCATCATCATCATCATCATTATCATCTTTAAGTCTCATTATCATAAACTTTTTAATATTAAAGCATATTTCCGAATATACCAACGAAAATAGATTCAAATATGTTTATCTTAATACTTTTCAACTTTTTGACAACATATACTGCTTATCTCTCTACACTGATCCTTGTCTACTTTCCATGCCTGTTCCAAAATCCACCTTCTTCCACACCCTCCACCCCCCCCCCCCCCCCCCCAGCAAAACCCTGATCATCCACCATATATAAACCCATCTACCCCCTTCTTACCTCTCCACCCTATTAACCACTTTTATGCATTCCACTCCCTCAACCATTCCCTCATCCACCCGACCCACCATCGTCTTCCTCCCACCATGGTGCGCTAACTGGGTTTGTATTATATATTCATCGTATAAATAAATGTATAGAAAATTGATTTTATTTGTAATAATTTAAATTATTATCATTATTGCTTTTGCTAAATAAACTTTTTTATATAATTGTTTCTTCTATTAAATGGGCTATTAGAGAGTTATTGGCAGTATCCTTAGGCCTCTTCTTAGTTGGCCATACATCATCATCATCATCATCCTCATCACCATCATCATCACCATCATCATCATCATCACCATCATCATCATCCTTATCATTATTAATAAGTGATATTTGTATTATAATTCACAATAAATTTAATTTCAATCCGACTAAAGAATGCTTGCAAATCGACTGACAACTTTTTGATTGTTTATAACGTTTATTGAAGCTTGTGGCCCTTCGTTTCTCCTTCATCTACAGTTATCCAATATTCCTCCACACTCATTTCATAATTCTCAACACTCATTTAATATTCCTCCAAACTCATTTCATACTTCCACGTCAACACTTCGTCGCCGTCACTGCTGACGCATGCGCGAATGAAGCAGACGAGTTTTGTTCAACGATTTCCCATCAATTCAACTCAATAACTTCAAAAACAATTTTTCAAATAAGTTGTCTTAGAGTTCATGATAACCAACTGATGCTTGATCTGTCAAAGGGCGTCCAAGTTGTGGTCTCAAATCACTTCGGGGTGACGCCCTTGAGCTACATTTCTCATTTTCTGTGCTGTCGAACGCTTTTTTGGTGCATCATTATCGCTGTTTTCTGGTTCACTAACAACTCAATTCCACTTTGGTTTACGCTCCAATAAAGCATTGAAACAATCGCATGGAAGCCTCTCTTTTCCAGCTATGATTTAAGTTTTTTGTGTTTTTTTGTATGTCTGTGTATTTGTGTCTGTTGTTTTTTTTGTTTGTATGTGACAGAAAAAAATATTGAAAAATAATTTGTTATATGATTGTGTGTATGTTTAAATGTATCTTCAAATATACCTTCTTGAAGTTACCAATACACAGTTGCCCAGTGAAACCATGCATGAAAAGAAAGTTTTTGTATTATTACCAATAGTTATTTAATTTTCAATAATGGTTAGGGTGTTATCAGTGGTGGAGGTAGAAACCTTAGTATTGAAGGAAGAATGGGCTGCAATACATTTTTTAACGGATTTGTAATCGCACTCAAAGTACTTTGATAAATCGTAGCAGTAGAAGTAGAAGAAGTATTATAAATATAATTGTTCTCAAAATTCACCAATTCCTTCATTATCGAATTTTTAAAATAAAAAGTAAAAAACTTTAAAAATGAATAAATAGTGAAATTGAATAAAATAAAAAAAATTATTCCTCAATTAAATGTTATAACCCATTGAAGAAACTAAGCTGAAAATGACAAACCCAAAAGCGTTCACTATAAAAATAGAGTAAATTATAATTAATTCCCCAGGGGAACTTTTAAGAAAGATTGGAGGTCGAATGAAATACATGGTATATCATTGCCTGCAGTGTTATTTTCGTAATGAAAACGAAAACGACAATTCTGAATAACCGTTCCACGAAAACGAAAATAAAAACTAAATTTATTTTCAAAACGAAAACGAAAATAATAACTATAATTATTTCCAAAACGAAACTGAAATAAAAACTATAAATATTTTCAAAACGAAAATTAAATAAATTTCAAAGTATGCCATAACGTGTAAATGTATAATTTATATAAAAAATATATGTCTATGTTATAAACATTATCATTGGGCTTTATGAAAGTAGCGCCATTTATAAAACGTTATTTTATTACCGCTTCGCTTTGTCCATTAAATTATCACTTATTTTAATCGTAAATTTGTTATTATATTTCAAATTTGTTATTAATCAATAATTTACGTACTCAATTCTTATATTATTTCAATTGACTGTTAATTTATAAAACTCATTTGTTGTTAATATACAGTTCTATTTAACTGTTTCATTTTATGATCAATTAGTTTTTTTAGATATAAAAAAATAGTTTTCAAAGTTGTAAATTAATATATTTTCAAACTAAAATGAAAATAAAAACTTTAATTATTTTCAAAACGAAAACGAAAATAAAAACTTTAATTATTTTCAAAACGAAAACGAAAATAAAAACTATAATTATTTTCAAAACGAAAACGAAAATAAAAACTATAATTAATTCCAAAACGAAACTGAAATAAAAACTATAATTATTTTATGAAACGAAAATAACACTGATTGCATGTCAGTTACTGTTAAACTAGCCTCATCAGTGCCTTCAACTGTATATAATAAAAAATTGTTTGTCTACCATTTCAACTTTTAAAATGTTTTAAACACAAACTTTTAAACAAAAATTCATTATTTTAGAGTTCACTCTGTGAAGTCCATCACGAGCCCCCCAAAGGCCCTTTGAAAAACGACCTTAAACAGTGTTTCTTAAGCCAAGGAATGTCCTGTAACAGATCTGTAATGTGTGTTGAAACTAGTTTGAACAACACCAAACGTGATGACGTAAGAGTGTTATGGCGGGCTTGATGATGATCGCCTAATGTGGTTTGTAAACATCCTTTAATTACACTTGTGACAGTAGGCTACAGTAATGATGATGGCGAGAAAGGATGATAATGATGAAGATGATAATGATGATGATGATAATGATGATGATGATAATGATGATGATGATAATGATGATGATGATAATGATGATGATGATAATGATGATGATGATAATGATGATGATAAGGATAATGATGATGATGATAATGATGATATTCATCTTAATATTAGTAGCACGTGGTCTTAGGAAGACACACTTCTTCTCCACATTCCATAGATACAATGACATATATGGAGTGGTAGAGAAGAGCGTTACTCCACGACTCGGTGATTTATATGATGGAATGGATGGTTGAGGATGAGTGTGCGGGAAATGGTGGAGTCTCAAACCCTGTACAGGAAAAGGGATAAACCAACAAGGGTGAGATAGTGGTGTGTTTGTGAGAGGGGGGAGGATGAGAAAAGATGTGTTGTGAAGCGATCCAGTGGGCAGACAAACTTGTAACGGTTTTCCAGATCAGCTGAAGAATTGTAATCTTTTAGTTCGGATCGCTGTGGAAATGTGCTTGTGGAAAATATTTTTATTTGAAACTTTGTTTTATTTTTTCTTCAACTACATGCACAACTAAATGAACGAATAAATTAGCACGATTCATAATTTACTAGGAAGAGAAGTCTTTAAACTTGCGTGAACCACCCAAACCTGATGCATATGTTGAAACTTAAGTAAATTTGCACCACTCACATATTTTATACTTATTTTTTGTGTGTTATTAGTTTTAAAAATTGATTAATTGCAATAAAATTAATGAAACCTCAAACCTTTTAAAGCAGTTATCCGACCTGAATAGACAGAATCGTCTGCAATAAGCTGTAATAAATACCGTAACGAACTCTCAAATAATTCAGTTCATGATAAGCCCTATCTTTTAAAACCTTACTTTAAATCTTTTATAACTTTCCATTGAGCCTACACAAACAATCAATTTTACAATTCAACACCAACATCAACAAAAACAGCAACAACAGCAACAGTAAAAACAAAACAACAACTTCCGCTACTTTATAGGCTTGCTTCGAAACGTGTTAGCACCAACAACTCTACTCCAAGAAACAAAGTACCACTCTCCCCTCCTTGCATCTCTCTTTCCACCTCAGCATCTCTCCTCCTTGCTCCTCTCTCCACCTCAGCCTCTCTCCACTAACTCTTGCTTGCTGAGAAGCGTGCCGTTGCTCTAGATCAGAGGTGCACAACCCGCGGGCCGTATACGGCCCTCCGGCCTGTTTGATGCGGCCCCCAGACAACTAGTCCATTTTGGCTATTTGCGGCCCTAACAGAATTTTAAATCGACGCACCCGCCCATCTTTTTTTTAATAGTACTGTTTGCACTTTCCTAATATAAAACGATTGAAACAACAACAACGAGCGATAATTGAGTTATTTTAATTTAGTAAGAATGTCAAAGAGTAAAATTGAAGCATAAAATCGTCAGTTTAATGAAGAATGGACAAATGCAGCATTTCAATGGAACAGCTTTTGTCGCGAGTCCGTAACTGTAATGAAGGACTACAATTGCAAAAGACATTATGAAACCAAACACGCTGCTACGTTTGATGATGTGAAAGACGAAGCTAGAAAAAATATAATTGATCAACTTGTAAAAAGATTTTCATCTGAGCCAAATATTTTTACAAAAAAAGTTAATGAAAATAAGACTTTTGTTCGTGCCGGTTGTGCTGTAGCACAGATTGTTGCGCGATTGTCTCGACCATTTACTGATGGTGATTTCGTCAGACTGCATGCAAGCCATTTGCAAAGAAGTCTGTCCTGAGAAAACAGACCTGTTCAACAAAGTGCCATTGTCACGGATGACTTTCCAGTGCCGGGTGGTTGATTTATCCAATGACGTTTGCGTGACAAGCTTGCCTTTTGCAAGTATTTTTCAATTGCCTTAGATGAGAGCACGGATAACGTTGACACAGCACAGCTTTTGGTTTTTGCTCGTGCGGTGGATGAGAACTGTAAATTAACTCAGGAATTAACAGGAATGGCCTCACTACGTGGACGTACGACTGGTGCAGATATTTTGGAAAAGTGAAATCTGTTCTTGACGTTCAATGGCCAAAGCTCTGTAGTGTTACTACTGACGGTGCACCCGCCATGACTGGTAAAGAATTAGGACTTGTTGCTCATCTGCGATCATATTTGCGAGACTTAGGAATTCCAACAGACACCATCGACGCATACCACTGCATCATACATCAAGAGTCACTGTGTACACGATTCATTAATTTTGATAATGTTATGAAATTTGTTCTTAAATCAGTGAACTTCATATGAGCAAAAGGACTTAACCATCGACAATTAAGATCATTTCTTGAAAAAATTGAGTCAAAATATCGTGACATACCATATCACACTTATGTAAGGTGGTTGAGTCGAGGAAAAGTTCTAACTAGGTTTGTTGAGTTACGAAAGGAAATCTGTGAATTCCTTGTTACCAAAGGCAAAGACACAGCTGTTTTTACAGACAAACAGTGGTTGGCAGACTTAGCATTTTTTGACAGACATAACAGAACACTTAAATAAATTGAATCTGCGTCTTCAAGGCAAAGATCACTACATCTTTTATATGTACCAAGAGCTGCTGTCATTCACCTTGAAGCTACGGCTGTTTTGTTCGAATCTGCAATCTGTTAATTTATGTCATTTTCTTTTTTTTTCAGATTTTCAGAAGGAATACCAGTTTGACTTCAATAAATACCACGACAATTTTGAAGCGTTACTAAAGGAATTTAATGAACGTTTTGATGCATTCAGGGAGAATAAGGATTTATTCAACTTCATCCGTGACCCTTTCTCTTTTGCTGTAGAATCCGTACCTGAGCAATGTCAGTTAGAAGTCATTGATTTTCAATTTTCACCAGAATTAATGCCTGCGTTTCAGCATAACTCCATTTTAACTTTTTATGGAAGTCTTAGTTCAGTTAAATATGGAGCGGTCAAAGATTTGGCTTGCCGAATCCTGTCTGAATTTGGCGGCACATACGTTGGTGAACAAACGTTTTCAGTCATGAACACAAATAAAAATAAACTGAGATCATCTTTGACTGATGATAATCTTTGTTCGATTTTGAGGTTTGCAACAACAGAACTCGAACCCAATATTAACAATGTTGTTGCAACCATTCAGGCTCAACCTTCTCATTAAAATACTGACATTTAGTTATTCATACATGTTTAAATAACGTTATTTTTTATGACATTCATTAAAAATTTGCATTCTTTGAGTTGTTTTATTGTGTCATCTATGTGCACGCTGATGCGGCCCTTGGAGCCCAAGTACTCAGTAATTTTGGCCCTCAGGCTGAAAAAGGTTGTGCACCCCTGCTCTAGATTATAAAAGCTGCTTTGTAGAGAAGAAGATGATGTGGTAATGATGATGATAATGGTGATGATAATGATGATGATGGTGATGATGATGATAGTGGTGGTGGTGATGATGGTGTGGTAATGATGGAGGGGGAATAAGAATGATGATGGTGGTGTGGTGATGGTGTTGGATAGCATGATGATGAAACGGGTGATGTATGATGGAATGAATGTTTTTCTAAGAAAAAGTTAATGATGAGAAGGAATGTAAAAGATAAAGATAAAATATTAGGTATGAGGATGATGATGATGATGATGATGATAATGATGATTGCCCGTGCATGAGTGTGGGAAAAAAGAGTGCAAAATTGCAGGAATTCAAGATAAATTCACGAGAAGTCTGCAGAAAAAGAAACAGCTGAAGGACCTGCAGCAGAATGCGGCAATTCACCTCATTCATTCATTCTTGAAAAGTCGTAAAAAAGTACAAAAAAACTTTGTAAATTGAGCATGTAAACCCTTTGAAGATAAGTTTGAAATGATGAGTTTTTGTGTAATTTTGCGGATGAAGCATCATTGAAGGAGTCAATCCAGCCAGGGAAATCAGGCACTACTGAGACTATCTTATAGGTGATTAGGCGCCTTGGGAATCTAGGTGGTTACCAATTAGATGAAAATTGATTTTCTTGTACTTATATTTGTATTTTCAGCCACATTTTTTAAAGATTATAAATAAAATGTTTAGCATGATTTAATAAAATACAAAAGAAACTATTTTAAAATAGTTACCCATTCAGAAAATCTCTCTTTCTTTAAATTTAAACTTAAATTCAAAAGGAATATTCATGAGGGAGAAATGAATACGTAATGATGCACTTTTGTGCGTCTCAGACTGGCACAAATCAAATGTGAGTCTGCGAGTAACATGGTGCTGCTACTACCAACAGACCACTTCTGGGAAATAACATGAATTCGTTATAATCAGAGTGGATAAAATTCAAAATAAGCGCTACACCATGATGGAGTTTTGTCGTTTCTATGTTTTCAGTTTTTGAATATATTTTCACAGTGTTTGGAGTGGGTAGTGTTTAAAAAAGAGTATAAAAAAGTTATCATGCATAATATTTCGTTTTGGCTGTTTATATTTATTTAGTCATGGTCACAAATGGAGTCTAACCGTAATCGATCAATATGATGGTTATAATAACTATTTACTCCATGGCAACCACATCGTGATGATGATGGTCAGGATGATGATGATGATGGTGATAAAGATGGTAGCAGAGATGATGAGGGTGGTGATGACGGTGGTGGTGATGATGATGATTGTGATGATGAGGGGGGTGATGATGATGATGAAAGTGATTATGAGGGTGATGGTGGTGATTATGATGATGATGATGATGAGGGAAATGATGATGATGGTGATGATGACGATGGTGGTCTGTTTCAAGAGTAGAAATAATTAGGTCTGTGTATTTCGATATGTGCCTGCTTACACTAAAGCGATAACTGAAAACATGTTTGTGTAGATGTATGTGTGTATGTATGTGTGTATATTTCATTTTGTATGTGTGGTGGCTGAAATATTGATGGTGGAGTTATGCTAATCAGTGACACAGAATCTAGTTTTATTAAACTTTTAGGAAGTGATGAATGAGTGAGTGGCTGGAAATGAATGAGTGATAAAGAAAGAGTAATTAATAAATATTTTTTTAATTAAAAGAAAATGATTAAAATATATGAAATAGCTCACTACAGTGTTGCCATGGGTTTGATTGGATGGGGTAGATAACAGTAGATAAAACGCAAAAATCAGTATTCTAAAATACTCTCAAAGGCATTAAACGGACTATTCAGTAATAGTTCGCATCATTACTTCTACTATTACTTCAATAGCTATCATTAAATTCAATTTTAGTAATAGTATTTTTAATGATCGGAACCAAATGGGTCTTTTAAGAGCATGTTTCCACAGATGCTTCTTGCCATCATGTAGGCGTTTTTAAAAAATCCCCATGTTTCTCAGTACTTTATCTTGAAAACGTCTTCACAGTTGTTTGCATGGACGCCATCTCACGCATACTTGTGTCTCGGTGCAAAGTCTGTGCCTAAGGTTAAAGGGACTCCGTTCCTTCAGATTGCCGAGTTGTGCTTTTGTGTTATGGAAGTTGAGTATGTGTGCCTTGAATAAATAAATAGAGTTAATTTTGATTTTCTATGGTTTTGTGCAAGATGTTTAGTTAGAAACAGGGTAACTAAGCACTATCATCCTTAAGATAATGTTTATTCATTCACATATTTCAAAACGAAAATAAATAAATACTTGAACAAAAACTTTAAATTTGACAATTACTTTTAAAACAATTCATTTCAACAACCATCTCGAGCGCCATTTCATCTTTCAAGATTCATTTGAACACAGCGCATACGTTCAAGAATGCAAGGCATGGTTCGTTCTAAGACGAATGTAGTGATGTAAGCATCTAAAATGTATGTCAGTGTTGGAGAGCTCTCACAGCACATATATGTGTGTGCTACACGGCTGTGAAGTTGGAGCTGATGTGGGCTGCAGCTGAAGAGCCTAACAGCCCTCTATGTTGTTACATCTTCTTCGTAACTGCGCATCATCATCATCATCATTTTCAGAATCATCATCATTATTATAAACATGACTGCCATAAGAACATGAACATTATTTTAAGGTATTGTTGTGATTACATTATTTGCAGTATATGTTTGTAGTTTTGGCATTTGAAACTTTTCTCCATGCGTTCTTTGGCTGCTGCATCAGCATCTTTCTTTGTTTCTTGCAACTTCTTTGTCTCTAAAGTCATCACTTGCTGAATTTCATCACTCAATCATTTCACATAGGTTTTCTTTAATTTCTATTATATTTCCTATTTGAAATGCTTACCGAAAAGTCGGCCTATATTATTCGCGGTAAATTTTCCAATTAGTAATGCTCCTTACATTATCGAATTTGTTTGCTAGAAAGTAATTAATCAACAGCATATTTTCAGAAAATTTTAGTTTTAAACAAGTATGAATGATGACTTTAATGGTGAAAGAGCGTAATTAGTAGGTCGATTAATTTATATCTGGAGTTACTTATGTAAAGCCTGTCCCGTCAACTCAATATTTACCAACTTATCCTTTATTCCGATTAACAATTATAAAATAATTAATATAAATTCGAAAATGTCTATTAAACCCTATCTGCTATAGGTCTGTGAATAAGCAAAATCTCAGAATAAATAATTATTTAATCTTTACATAAATTCAAGTTAATATTCAATAGAAGAATTGAAGCCACTCACATCATCCCGATCCACCACCAGCATCTCTACAACACTTGACAAACTACAACGCTGACTCCAAATTCTAACTCTTTGACTAGACATTATTTATAGACAACCATACACTGATATCCGTATATAGGAGAATAGCAAGTATGTAGAATTTCATACATGTATACATATGAAAATATATGTCAAGAACAGTTTAGAGTTATTTCCCATCTGATCTTACAAGAAAATGTTTTAAAGATTTACGGAAATTTTTTAAGACCAAATGTTGCATTTCAGAGGATGGGGAGATGGCTTGGCATTTTCGGTTTAACGTTAATTCACTTGAAGAAAAGGCATACAAAGAATGTTTAAAAACATTGAAAAACGTTAAATTTTTTAATTGTTATTCATTCTTATATCTTATTTTAAAATAAATTTTATTTTACATGTAATATTATTTCCAAAAACTGTGTTTTATTGAATGTCTTTTTTTAAGGACACTATGCAGTAATACTGATGGTAAAAACAATTATTTTCAGATTCGCTCTTCTTCTTCTTCTTCCGTGTATACTAGACTCAGTCTATATGTAGACTATTATGTCCAGTTTTAATAGTTTTTCAATGACAGGCCTCCAGTAGGGACTTGAAGGCATCTGGAGTGCGGGCCGATACGACTGAATCTGGCAGGGCATTCCATTCTTTAATGGTGCGTGGGAAGAATGCACTACGTAGGTAATCAGCATGGTGGTGAGGCTCTAGGTATGCATGTTGGTGGGCGCCACGCACTGTCTTTGCTATCGGCTTAGCGTACTGGTGACTTTCGTTTACGGCTACTAGCTTGTTGTGGATTTTGTACATCAATACTAGTCTTTGTTGTTTTCGGCCAGTGGTGTCCATTTCAAACTGTCCAGCATCTCGCTTACGCTTGCATTGTACCGCCAGCAGCCGGTAACGTATCTTGCAGCTGTCCTTTGTATCATTTCTATTTTCGTTATGTTGGCTCTCGTGTGAGGGTCCCAAACTGCGCAGGCATATTCCAGATGAAGTCCTTAGTATTTTGGAAGATGACAATGATTTCTTTTCATTTAGACAAGATGGCCAAAGTGCGTCCATTATTTGATGCTATGAATGAAAGATTTTTCAAATTTTGGCCCAAAAAATGTCATTTGGCGATTGATGAATCAATGGTTCCATATTATGGAAGGCATTCATCAAAACAGTTTATCAGAGGAAAACCCATAAGGTTTGGATATAAAGTTTGGTGCCTACATAATAGGTTTGGGTATTTTGTAAACTGTTACCCGTATCAAGGAGCCTCGGAAGAGTTCAATAGCGAATTAGGACTTGGTGGATCGGTGGTATATAAACTAATAAAATGCTTACCAAAAGACACTCCATTTGATTTATTTTTTGATAATTTCTCCACCTCTTTTAGGTTGATTGAACATTTAAAAAATAATAATATATTTGCAACTGGCACAGTTAGAAAAAACCGGATAGAAAAATGTCCAATCCAAGATGTTGAAATAATGAAAAAAAAGCCAAGAGGATAATATGACTATTTATTGGATGAAGAATCGAATATCATTGTGGTAAGGTGGAATGATAATAGCGTTGTTACTTTACTTTCAATTAATCATGGAGTGGAGCCTATAAAAGAGGTGAAAAGATGGTCAGCATCTCAAAAAAAACATGTGCAAATTCCACAGCCTTTCCTTATAAACCGATATAATCATTACATGGGTGGAACGGACCAAATGGATAAAAATATTGAAAATGTTAGAATAAATATAAGGCTAAAAAAGTGGTGGTGGCCTTTTTAATTGATGCCTCTGCCCACAATGCCTGGTGCATTTTAAAAATATATAATAAAAATGAAAAATTTACATGTGTGCAGTTTAGACGTCAGGTTGTGAAATCAATTCTAGGCTAAATTGATGTGAGTTTTTTTTATTATTCATGTTAAACTGAAATATTTATAATTTTTTCATATGGTTTCAAACAGATCAAAAAAGAATCCATGAATTTAGCTAAAAGCGTGAAAGCAGATGTCCGATACGATGGAAAAGATCATTTTATTGGTAAAATTGAAGATGGCCAAAAAAGATGCAAGCAATGTGGAAAGAAAGTGCAAAAGAAATGCCTTAAATGTAATTTAGCATTACATTTGGAGTGCTTCAGCATCTTCAACGAATCGTGATTGCCGTCAGTAGCAATGCATAGTGTCCTTTTTTAAAGACATTTTTTTTTCATCATTACTTTTTTTGTATAAAATATTTCAGACTAATTTTTTGATTTTATTTTTTAGAATCAGTTTTTCAATAAAATTTAACAAAAATTAATTATTTTGAGTCATGGGTTAATGGGTTAAACGTTCGAAAATAGTTTTATTCAACAAAAATTGAAGTGCAGTCATAACTGGTTAGTTCATGAGAATGGCAAATCAACCTTTCACAGTAACTGAGTATAGTCAAAATAAATTAAGATTGGCAAATTAAATTCTGAAGGTTTATGCAGATTGGGTGGAGAGAAGTTGTGAGGTTTGACAGGTGTTTGAGCTGGCTTGAATAAACTGAAGAGTTAGAAACGGATGAAACGCTACATCGAATGAAGAAAAAAAATCATTTTAAAAAGAAAGACATACAATAAAACCAAAAAATTTAAAAACTGAACAATAAATAAAATTTAAATATAATATATAATATAAGAGAAATATGAAAAAAAATTGAAAAACTTATAAAACATCAACAACCAAAAACTTAAATGAAAGATTAATAAAAAAAGTGAAAATAATATTTATTTATTTAATGATTTAAATTATTAAAAAAGTCGCGATAAGATGAATTCAAATCAGGGTGGAGGCTGCAAGGTGAGGGCTTCTAGTTGCTGGTCGTCGGGCAGAAGGGAGTTGAGGTGGTTGGCGAGAGGGATGATGTGGTTGATGGTGGAATGGATGCGTGAAAGAGTCGCTAAGACTTCAGACACCTTCCAGACGAACATTTGGAATAGTTTTGAGTGAATTTAAAAGTAAATATTGGAAAAAAATACTTTAAAATATCTGGAGTGACATACTTCAGTTGTACCCACCTTTTGCACTTGCTCCACTTGGCGAGCTTGTTTGTTCCGTCGCTCAGTCACCATGGCGTAGTGGCTCTGAATGCTGGAACTAACCTGTGAGGTACTGAAGACTTTAGTTTAAAGTGCTCTCACCAGGTTTAATAGAGATTACAACTCAAAATTCATAGTCTTAGTTCTTTCTAAAATTCTGAAATGCAAATTAATTAAAAAAAGATTATAAATTGAAGATGATATCAAGATATAAATGAAGACACCTCTTTGATGCGGTGGTTGATTGCATCCTGCTGAGATATGCACTCTTCACTACAGCTCTTTATGTGTTGTCTGTACCTCTCACACAAACCCACAAGAGCCTTAGAGTCTAGTCGGTGTAGGCTCGAGTCAGTCAGCGTTGTTCTGAACGAAATGCCAGAGTTCATCTGGATGAAGGGCTGCATCACTGGAATGTTGTTCATCGCCTGTTGCAAGCCATCGTCTTTCTCTTCTTTCTTGCCTGCTGTTACCACCACGATCTTCTCGTTGAAAATGCCTTTTCTAGAGGAGGATCTGTTGCGGCCTGCAAGTCTTGGAGACTCTTTGGCTACTGGAAGATCTGTGAACAAATAGTCAAAATAAAAAATAAATTCTTCATGAGACCGTAGATTGAACTTCAAAGTTGAATCAAGTGACTTCTTAAAGATGACAACAGCCCAGAGTCAAACCTGCGCCAATGGGACGGCTAGTGGAGCAGGAATTGAAGGAAATGTCATTGTCTCGTTGGGAAACTAATTGACTAGAAGTGGACGATCCAGATTGCTCATTCCCCATTTTAAAATTGAGATTTCAACAACACTATCAATTGAAACTTTGAATATACAGTTTAAAAGTAAACTTAGAGGTGACCAAAGTTAATAAGTATTTTAAATTTGATAATGAAATGTATTTCAACGATATTTATGAATTTTCATTTTCAAATAATAAGACTATTTATAAATATTGAGATAGTTCATTGGAAAATCCACTTCAGTTGTTCATCTTCACAATGTCCGTCCCCAGAATGCACTGAAAAGCAAATCACAAATGATCAACTATAACAAAATAATACTTTTTAAATTAATTTTAAATATAAATACTTTACAAAGCACTAAATGGCAGTCAGAGACTCTTGGCAGACGACTCACATCCGTAAACTCCTTGATGTTGATCTTTCCATCGCCATCTTTGTCGTTGTAGATGATCGTCTTGTCCACGATTTGCTGCAACATCTTGTCGTCGACATTTTTGCCTGCAGAGAATGACACATTTCGAATAATTAAATAACAAAGATAATAATAAAAAAGATAATAATAATAATATTATTAATACTAGTAATAATAATAAGAATAGAATCTAAGGCCATCAAAATGACTTTAAATGCCCAAATGATGGTGGTGCTTCCTTGCCTATGAGAGTCTTTAGGCGCTCAAACAACTCTCTGTTGGTGATGAAGCCGTCACTGTCGAGATCATAGATCGAAAAAGCAACTGGTGTGGGAGGTTAAAGTGATAGATGTTAAGACAGTTTTAGGTTAATATTAGGAAAATAAAAAGAAAAAGTAACTGAAATTACATTGAAGCTTAGTTCCTGCATTTCCCTTCATACTGATTTTTGACATTCCAGTTATAAACTCTGCGAATAGAGTATTTAATTAAATATAAGCAAAGAAAAAAAGTAATTTTAAAGTATGAAAATCTTATTTGAAGCAACCATTAAAGTCGATTGAGCCATTTTTGTCGATATCGAAAAGTTCGATGAGTCTGTCAGTGAGAGGGTTGCTTTCGAGGCCGGGCACTGCCATGATCTCCTCTCTGCTGATCACTCCGTCACGGTTCTGGTCTAGGCGAGTGAATCTTTCTGCTAACTTGTGCAGTTCTTCGTCAGTGACTAGATTTATTGATATTTATATTAAAATAAAACATTAGTTATAAGAATTACGAAATATGATTAGGTAGAGTTTTAAATACATGGACGTAGCAATGGAAATGTTTATTTAAAAGCTTAATTAGTAATTTGAGAAGTAGATAAAAATATAATATCAGGAAATAATTTGATTCTTACATCCGTTTGACAATCCCAGTGTTACTTGCTGGTCTACTGAAGAAGGCGTTTGAACATTACCCTGAAGAAAATAAAAATGTTATACTATAAAAAACGAAAAATTGTAAAAAAAATTCTCAATTTTTTACCAACCATTGCTTTGCAGACGCTTTTGAAAACAGGTAGTGCAGAAGAATTTTTTGAAATAGTTAAACTGGCACTTGGCAGTGATGTGCTTTACATTTATTTGAATATATTTTATAAAATTAATATAAAAATCTTAATTAGATTTTCCTGTTTTATCAACTCAAAATAGTTTCAGTGAAATATGAAATGTATCCTACGAGTATTATAAGACGATTTCTAAAGAAAGAAATCAAAAAGAACATTAATTTTGATCAAGAAACTTATGAAAACCGTTCAGTTGTTACATTTCCTTTTTATTCAACATTTACTTTTTTAAAAATACTTAAAAAAAGTATGACTATTAACGAACATAAAGAAATCATGAAATATTATAAAATTGGCTAATCCCAGTCTTTTAATTGAATACTATCAATAATTCATGATGGTTATTCACGTGTTTCTTCAGGCTTCAGAGGCTCTGGAAAGATTGAAGATCAAGGTAAAAACATAAGAGGAATAATATATTCACGAAATTAAAATGGCAAATAACTAAAAAAATTTATTATAATGATTTGAATTAATTATGAAATAAATACATTTTTCCAAATCGCCATTACCTGCACAGACGTCATCATCTTTTGCCTCGTCACAAGGTATTTCCTGTTGTGATGAAATGTATTGAGATTTTGCCAAATTAAAATAAATATCATTTAAAAAAAATTTCCTATTTTAATTGAACAGCTTATTTTATGTGTAGCCTTATTATTTATAATTGAAAAATTCTCCGAAGCATTCCAAACTTTTGAATCAAAAGTACAATTCAAACCTGAACATCTTCCTTAGTCGAAGCTTCTTTGCTCCCTTCTAGAGTCTTTTCTGCATCTTCAATCTTTTCGATTTCCTTATCACTATCATTATCATCATCATCATCGCCATCCTCATCATCATCTTCGTCTTTCTCACATTCTTTATCCTCTTCCCTATCTTCCTCATTTTCTACATCAGAATCCTTCTTTCCATCTTCCAGATCTCCACCCTTAACTTCATCATGATCTCCTTTATTTGTTATCTTTTCTTCCTTTGGATCTTCTTCATCTTCGTTGCAAGCAATCTCTTTTTCAAGATCAACGCCATTTTCTTTGCCATCATTCCCATCTTTCTTATTCATTTCTTCGACTCCCTCCTCATCTATTTCCTTTCCCACATCTCCTCCATCTCCAAGCAATTCCTTCAAACCATCATTCGCTTCCCCTCCTCCATTTTGCTCTCCAACCTTTTCCTCCACATCCTTCTTCTCCTCTTTCTTACAATCATCATCACCACCCTCCTTCTCTTTACCGTCTTTAGTATCGTTATTATCCACATTATTATTATTAATATTGTTATTATTATTGCTATTATTATTCCTGTTTGTCAGCTCATCCCTGGCCCGAAGCACCATCTGCTCAAACTGCTCATCGGAAATCATCGGCCTGTTCTCGCACAACTGCGTCGAATTATGAAAATAATAATAATAATAATATCATCATCATCATCATCATCTCCTGGTTTTTGTTAAACAGGCCAACTTTTCCTCTCCCGAGATAATAATAAAATAATAATAACATTAATATGAAAAATAGTATTATAAGAGATATAGGTTGAAGAGAAAAGCTCTCGGACTTTGTTGAGTTCGGAGTAGAAGTTGACTCCCCCCTCGTGGAAGCGCGCCTTTTTGCTCACGTGGCGCTCTTCGATCATCTGCAGCTCACTTTCCAGCTTCTTCTGTTGGAGGGGGAAGGGAGGATTTGTTAATGGGGGGGGGGGGGGGGAAAGGAGGATTTGTTGGTGGGGGGGGGGAGGATTGGTGGGAGGGTGCAAGGGTTGGTGGGGGTCGAGTGATATTGGAAGAATGCATAAGAAGAGAGAAGATGAAAAAGTGAACTACCACCCCACTCTACTTCCTACCACGCTCCTGAGCCCCCACAAAACGACCATACCCTCTGCTCCCTACCACCACACTACAACCACACCCACACCCCGCAAACCTCCCCCACCCCACTACCCACCCTCCCCACACACCTGGTGCATGGTTAGCGACTGCACTTGCCGCTTCAGCACCACCATTCTTGGTTCGTTGATGACGGTGCGAGCGTCAGGCACCAGGGCGTCGCTGAAGATCTCGTTGATGAGGCAGTGGTTGCGGTGGTAGCGAGACGCCGCGATGTTCTTGCTGCTGTAGTGGTCTTCTAGGTCTGTTGGGAGGAAGGAGGGGTGTTGTTGGTGGGGTTTTGGTTGTGTTGTAGAAGGGGGTTGAGGGGGAAGAGGTTTGATGTTAGTTGGTGGAGGGTTATTGGGTGGGGAGTGGTGTTCGTGGTTATTTGGTGTGTTGGTTTTTTGTGGGTGGTTGTTGAGTGGTGTAGCTTATGGTGGTTGGTTGATTGAAAAGAGCACTCAAATAATGATTTACAACAAATAGAAAATACACAACAACAAATGAAAGATCGAAAACAACAACAACAGCAACAACAACCAACCAACCATCTTCCTCCTCATTAGCCTGCATGGTGGAGATGATGCGTTGGTCTGACACATCCCTCATCATTTTCTGCCGAATGCAAGAAAAATCATTTTGTATGTTTGTTTTTATTTTTTTACATTTTTGTTGTTGTTTGTATGTTTTTTCGTATGTTTGTTCGTTCAGTAAAAACAAGTTTTTATAGAAACACACGGCGAATTATTTGAGACAGAACAAAATCCGTGATGTTAATTTTAATGATGATGATGATAAGATGAAGAAGAAGAAAAAGATAATGATAATAGCTATGATAACAACGATGAAAATGATGAAGAAGAAAATCATGATGATGATGGTGATGATGATGATGAACATGATGATGATGATGATGATGATGATGATGATGATGATGATGAACATGATGATGATGATGATGATGGAAGACGAACGAACATTCCTCCGGCTGTTCTTGTCAGCTGAGTCATCCATGGCGTCAGCCTCACCGTCGATCTTGCCCTTCGAGGCAGCCCAGGAGAGGTAGGCCGGGGAGTTGTGGTACACCTTCAGTGCGTCCATGTACTGCGCCTTGCGGTCAGAGTGGTGGGTGGTGGGAGGGTGGAGAGTGATGGGGTATGGTGATGTGGTGGTTGGTTGAATGAGGGTGGGTGGAGGGTTGGAGTGTGTGGTGATGGAGTGGTTGTGGGTGGTTGTATGATGATTGTGTGTTGACGTGTAGTGATGATGGTGCGTGATGATGATGGGGTGGTGATGGTAATAGTGGTGGTGATGATGATGATACTGGTGATGATGATGATGGGGTGGTGATGGTAATAGTGGTGGTGATGATGATGATACTGGTGATGATGATGACGCACCTTCTCTGCCTCATACTCGTCAACATACTCCTGCTTCTGCTCATCACTCAAGTCCCTCCACATCTGACCTATCACCTGTGTGTGTGTGTGTGTGTGTGTGTGTGTGTGTGTGTGTGTGTGTGTGTGTGCGTATATGTATGTGTGTGTTATTTGAGTCTCATATATAGACAAGATAGGGAGACCTTGCCAATCTCCCACAGTTTGAGGTCAGGGTTGTTGGCTTTAATGCTGTCCCACACCTAAAAAAGCGGGAATTTTTTTAAATTCAAAAAGATAAGTTTGAGAAAATTTGAATTATCTGCCTGGGCAGCCATTTTAAATAATTGTATTAAGTTTTTTTCTACCACTACAGCCTCCACAGCACCAACCCACTCCATCATTATCATCATCACTATTTGACTCACCACTCCACCATCATCATCATCACCAGCTAACCACACTATCATCATTATCATCACCACCAAGTCACCGCACCATCATCATCATCATCTCCAAGTAACCAAGCCATCATTATCATAATCACCAACTCACCAGACGCGACACCTTGCGAGAGTAGCGCATGTAGGGCATGAGGGGCTTGTCGGGTGGCTTTGGCTGCTTGCCCCCCAGGCCCTTGCCGTCCCCCTGTGGTAGTGATGATGATGGTGGTGGTGATGATGTGATGGTGGTGATGATAGTGTTGTTGATGGTGGTGGTAATGATGAGGTGGTGGTGGTGGTGATAGTGTTGTGGTAGTAATGATGACAGAAAAAATATTAACTCATTTATTAAAATAAATTTTGAAAAATTGAATGAGAAAGAAATTATTTTTGAAAAGCTACAAATTTGTAAAACTTTAAAAAATATAATAAGTTTGAAAAATAAAAAATAAATGAGTTAGTTTTTTTTAATAATAGGAAATAAATAATGTCAAGGGTCGTACAACGTTCTTGTTGCTGGGTCTGATGGGGTTGAAGGCAGGGTGGCCATGGGGGTTCGAGACGAATGGGCTGCCCTGCTTCATCGAGGTGATGTCCTTGATAGTAGTTGTGGTAGTGGAGGTGGTTTTGATGATAGTAGTAGTGGTAGTTGTGATGTCGATAGTAGTAGTGGTAGTTGTGATGGTGATAGTAGTAGTGGAGGAAGTAGTAGTAATAGTGGTATTAGTAGCAGAGATATTGGTGTTTGATTGGGTGAGAGTGATGAGGTGGGAGTGGGTTTAACAAGATGGAATGGTATGGTGGAAGAATGAGATTAAAAAGTGATGAGTTGTGGGGATAGATGATGATGATGTGAGTGAGTGAATGGAGGAGTGACGAGTGGTGGAGATGGGTGGAGGAATGGATGGAAGAAGACATAAAGATGGAATGTTTAGGAATGTCTCAAGTAGATTCCAAGGCCCAGGGTAAGGATGGATAGTTCCAAGAACAGCATGCAAAAGATGGCAGACGCGCAAACTGATGAGTTGCTGAAACATCAAACTATGGCGAAAATTAAAACTACCCTCGCCACCAGTAAAACATGAAGCCTCAATGCTTGGAAGCATGACAAAAAATTCACGCTATTTAGCTTTGAATTTACCAAATACTGGAAGTTACATTTTTAAGAGAAGTCTTTAACACAATATTTTAATGAAATACGATGTGATAAATTAATTAACACATCATATTAATTGAATTATTAGTAAGGGATGATGAAAATGAGAATATACAATGGGAAAACACTCATGCAAAATTAAAACACAAATCGCAGACGCCATGGGCCTAACCATCTGAGAGTTGGATTGTCCTGCATTGTAATTGGGATAAATAGTTCGGTTAATTCGAGAAAAACTCCCATAATCTGAAAATAGGAAGGCATTTGGGATGGTGTTGGAAATAAGATTCAAAAGAATTATAGTATTTAAATGTAGAAAATAAAAAAATACAACATGCTAAAATGAATTTAGATTAACATGCAAGTATTCATAATATTAAAAACAGGATTTTATTAAATTCTTTAAATATCTTAGTATACTAATTCAAAGAATATAATTATTATTATTCAAAAAGCTTCATTTTTTACATTTTTTACAATTAATTTTTCTTTAAAATACAGATTCAGAGACTCCTACGTTGGGATTGTGGTGTCTGTGACCGATGGAAGGACATTTCAGAATACTGCATTAGAAAAATAATGTTTAATGTATTTTAAATTTCTGTTTATATTTTATTTTTATGACCATTATAGAGGTCATAAGACCCTAAACTAAAACTTTTAGTCTAAAAGAATCTGATGGTGCATGGGTGGGTTAGTATGTATTAATTTGCTACCACTAAACTTTAGCGACTAAAGTTTAGTAAATAAACGTGTACCAGTTACATAATTTTTATTATTATTAATTACTAATAATTCATGATGATAAAAAATTATATTTGAATAGTTCCTAATTTAATTTCATCGCTTTTTGAGATCGCACTCAAACAAATAAATTAATTAGGGTATTGCATTTAAATGGATAAATAATTAATAATAATACGTTAAAATTTAAAAAATGTAATGTCAAACATTGAATTAATTATAAAAGGCTTTAAAAATCGAACTAACCCGATTTTTTGTGAACTATTGGGTCTAACTAATATCACCGTTTTAATTATAATTGTTTAGTATTTTAGAAAATTCTCTATTAATCGATCGTAGACAAGGTTCTAGATTCAAAAGTATTTCCTTGAACTCGGAGTGAATCAAACGCTTTATCTGAGTTATAAGGTCTTTTGTGTCATGGCTGGAACCAGTGGCGAACCAGGGGGAGGCTGGGGGGGGCTCAAGCCTCCCCCAGACCTTTTCGAAGAGTTTCGCAGTTTTTCGAAAATCGATGAGTTTTTTTGGTGGGGGGGGGGGGGGGGAAGGGTAATGAATTTTTCAATATGCAATAGAACAATGATATTTTCTCTGGATGGCCTTCGGGTCTTTATCTCACGAAAAATTTCATATATCAACACAGAACATAGAAATCCCACCAAAATGTCACAAATTCTGAGAAGAAATAGAGCACCACTAGACCCTAACTACACTTTTAAATCTTTACTCTTTTTATATGTAAATTTTTTAAGCCGTGACACAGTATATAAAGAACAAATCAGATAGACAAAATAACTCTCGAGCTTTCAGAATTATCCAACCTTCATGGAAAGGATGCTGAAACTGTGTAAAGACAGCTCATAATCACATCAACACATCAAGTTTACGTGCTTATCAGTCTGATGATCAGACTCTGATCTCATTGCATGTATCGAACTGCAAGAATTCTTTTGAGCAACAGGCCTTCAGCCCGAGTTGCATTATATGCTCGATGTTGTTATGAGTCTGCCAGTTACTTCATCAGATGCAGAAAGAGCCTTTTCTAAACTTCGGCTTATTAAAATTCATCTTAAGACGACTGTATCTGCATGTCGTTTGCATAGCTTGTTTGAGAAAATCTGCTACCAAAACCGCTACTGCACTTCTTCCAGTGAAAAGATTTTCACAAATTGATCGAAAAATTATTTTTTAACTGAGAACACATCAAAATTCAGTTAAAACTAAATATTTGAAATTTTTTTTAGACTGTTTAGGATTTCATATCAAACTTATTTTGAAATTTAACTTATAAAATTAAAATTTATTGTACAAAATATGTGAAAAAACTCGGTATAAAAAAAAATATTTAAAAAAATTGATGTTGCAAAACGCAACAGCTGCGGTAAATGGATTAAACAATTTTTTTTATACTAAAGTTGAGCCCCCCCAGCATATTTTGCTGGTTGCGCCCCTGGCTGGAACATTTGATGGGCAACTGATGCCAAAGACAATGTCTTTTCTACTTGAAGAAAAAATGAAGATTGGAATATAAAAAAGTGGGCTTTCAAGAATAGTATTGAGATCTTCCCCAAACACTACAACAGCCCTTGCCTTCCAGAAAAAGTTTCATAGCCCAAGCGTCCAAGCTACAAAAATAAAAAATTTTGATACAGTTTTGATAAAATGTTCAGGAATTTTTTTTTGCATGACTTTTTTGTATGTTGGTTTTATTTATTGGATAAGTTCTACCAGGGGCGCAACCAGCAAAAAATGCTGGAGGGGGGCTCAACTTTAGTAAAAAAAAAAATTGTTTAATCCATTCACCGCAGCTGTTGCGTTTTGCAACATCAATTTTTATATATTCTTGCTGTTTTAATACCGAGTTTTTTCACATATTTTGTACAATAAATTTTAAATTTTAATTTTATAAGTTAAATTTCAACTTTTTTAATTTTATTGTTTATAGTCTTTTATATTCTGTTCACATTTAAAATTTCTCAAAACAATCTTTCTTCACTTAGATAATTGTTTAATTTTTTCGTTCGATTTTTAGTATATTTATACAATTTGGTCTCAAATTCAATGTGAAAAGATAGTTAATACTTGAATTAATTTTTTTAATATTCAAAATAACTTGTAAAACGTTTTCAATGCTTTCAAAAATCAATGGTGCGTTTTCGCAACTTTGAAATAATATGATTTTATATGATTTTTAATAAGTCTAGTCATTATAATAATGATAAAAATATTATTTCAATGTTAAGGTATTATGAAATTTATAAAATTAAAATTAAAAGTTGAATTTTGTAGATGAATGTTGATTTTTATATTTCGATAAAAAATTCCAAACCGCAAACGCTTCACACTTGGAGCTTTTATTGAAAAGAATATAATTTTTTAACCTCTCATAGGTTGAATAAAAAATTAAAATAAAGATAACATTCGTCGTCAGTTTCGTCTTTGAAACAGCACGACAGTTTATGAGTGCTGTTGTAATTCACGTTAAATAATTTGCTTTGAAAATAATTATTATTAATATTATAACAAATAAAATAATTATAAGTCTGAATTTTATCAAACTATTTGCAATTGAAATTTATTTCTGTTTTAATAAATGTGGTTTGAATCAATTTATTTATTTCTTACTGTACCTAAGTATGTCACACTTCCCGCTCACGTTGCGTTTTCGCAACATTTTGCCCCATTAAAACTTATGAAATAATTGTTTTCACTTTTGCTTGAGTTATTCTTATAACCATATAATGCAAGTCTGAATTTAAAATTCATGTTAACTTTTTTTCTCGGGTAGCGGCGGTAAATGGGCTAAATAAAAACTACCAATTATAATTGATAAAGAATTTAGATAGTTTATTAATGATACAAAAGAAAAACTACAAACTAAGTTGAATAGTATTCTTAAAGTTATGTCATCATTTTTTTAAACTAAGGTAAAAAGTAAAAAAAATAAGTTTGATATGAGATCCTAAACAGTCTATAATTTTTTTCCAAATATTTAGTTTCAACTAAATTTTGATGTGTTCTCAGTTACAAAATAATTTTTCGATCAGTTTGTGAAAATCTTTTCACCATTTCATTTACTGGAAGAAGTGCAGTAGCTGTTTTGGTAGCAGATATTCTCAAACAAGCTTTGCAAACGACATGCAGATACAGTCGTCTTAAGATGAATTTTAATAAGCCGAAGTTTAGAAAATGCTTTTCTGCATCTGATGAGGTAACTTGCTGAGTCAGAACAACATCGAGCATATAATGCAACTCGGGCTGAAGGCTTGTTGCTCAAAAGAATTCTTGCAGTTCGATACATGCAATGAGATCAGACTGATACGCACGTAAACTTGATGTGTTGATGTGATTTTGAGGTGTCTTTACACAGTTTCAGCATCCTTTCCATGAAGGTTGGATATTCTGAAAGCTCTAGAGTTATTTTGTCTATCTGATTTGTTCTTTATATACTGTGTCATGGCTTAAAATATTTACATATAAAAAGTGTAAAGATTTAAAAGTGTAGTTAAGGTCTAGTGGTGCTCTATTTCTTTTCAGAATTTGTGACATGTTATTGTTATTTTGGTGGGATCTCTATGTTCTGTGTTGATATATGAAATGTTTCGTGAGATAAAGACCCGATGGCCATCCAGAGAAAATATCATTGTCCTATGGCATATTGAAAAATTCATTACACCCCCCCCCCACCAAAAAAACTCATCGATTTTCGAAAAATTGCGAGACCCTTCGAAAAGCCCCCCCCCCTGGTTGCGCCACTGAGTTTTATGCTATAACTTAGAGCTTGGGCCGCCTTTAGCTGCTTTTACTCATAGCCAATTGATTTTAAATTCAAACTAAATGAGTGTTTCTCACTATTATATTGATTTTTCTCGTTTAAATTTTCAAATAAAAAATAAACATCACCAAAAAGTCAAATATATAAAAAAAATCACGAATCAGAGGCAATTTATTCCCATTACCGATTCAAAGTACTTGGTAACAGTGTTATTTTCGTTCCATAAAATAATTATAGTTTTTATTTCAGTTTCGTTTTGGAATTAATTATAGTTTTTATTTTCGTTTTCGTTTTGAAAATAATTATAGTTTTTACTTTCGTTTTCGTTTTGAAAATAATTATAGTTTTTATTTTCGTTTCAGTTTTGAAAATAATTATAGTTTTTATTTTTATTTTAGTTTTGAAAATATATTAATTTGAAACTTTAAACACTATTTATTTATATCTAAAAAAATTAATAGATCATAAAATGAAACAGTAAAATAGAACAGTATATTAACAACAAATGAGTTTTAAAAATTAACAGTCAAATAAAAATGTATTCAGTCTCAAGAAAACTTTCATTTGTAGGTTTTTCTGTAATCTATTTCTTTTCCCACTTGTTAAAGAAGCACATAAAGAAAAAATTCTCTCAACGTATGCCTGGGAGGCTGGAGCTGCCAAAAGATCTTGTGCAATTGGACTAAGAATAGGGTAAAAAGTTATGTTGTCAGTCCAGAATTTTAACCCATTTGGTTCACAAGTATTTTTGATTTTTGAAGAATTTATTTTCATCTCCGAAATATATTTTTCTATTTCCACAATTATACTTGATTTGCATTCCTTGCCAGAACTTGTATCGTCAATACTTAATTTAGAAGATAAAAATTTAAATTTCTTTGAAGGAATTGATGATTCATCTGAAGCTTCTATTTCATTATGTTGTGAACTATTTTCAAAACAATTGTTCTTTGCTTCGCTAAAAGCCTGCAAAATAAAAGATTCAAATTGTTTAATTGCAATAAAAATTTGATGTGATGTATCATTAAATAAGATTTATAATTTAATTGAAAACTTGTTTTTAAAATATATCTAAATTACCTGTGAACAAATGTAAGTTTTAGCATGCAATAAACTAGAATATTGTGGTAACAGAATGAATTCTGCAACAGTTGGATCCACAAATGTAGCAGCTGCTGTTACTGGATTGAATTTCAATGAAGAGGGATTTAAGAAGCACTCAAAATAATGTTGAATTGCACTCCTCAATGAAACAATCAAACTAGAAATTCCTACAAATTTAATTTGTTCTAAATGGCAGTCTAGGTCTTAAACAGACGGTATGACATGTGATAAAGACAATGTATCGGTCTGAATACTGTCAGTGTGGGTTGCGAATGGTTTCAAAAAATGTTGAACTTCTACCAATCTGTTCCATTCACTTGCTAATAATGTGTCGATTTTGGCAAAATCCATAACATAATTGACATCATTTTTTAGTTCTAGTAATCTTTCAACCATAAAAAAAGTGCTGTTCCATCTAGTGGGGCAGTCTGTTATTATTGTTTTGGAAGATTTTTCAAGGAGTTTTTCTATGAGTATTGTTGACTTTCTAATTTTGCTGACTATATACCTTGCTTTTGTAATTATTGGTTCATATACATTATTGGAGTATACTCTTTTTAAAACTAGTTGTATGGTGTGTGCTAAACATGGCATATGTCGATAAGGAGCCCATTTTTCTAATTCTATTTCATCACAAATTGTTTCACTTTCTTCTTCATCACTATCTGAGTTTTCATTTTCTGAATAATCGTCTTTTTCTGCATGCTTATTTTGAAGAATACGCACAGCTTTTAAAATATTTGAACCGTTATCAGATATGATTAAAATTATTTTATTTGGTTCTATATTCCAATCAGCGAGACACTTTGATAAACACTCAGCAAGTTTTTCTCCAGTGTGGGGATGATTAAGTTGAATTAGGTTTAAAAAGTAATGACACGGTTTGCTACTCTGTGGATTGAAACAGCATGCTGAAATCCCAATATATGATGATGTTAAACCTTTTTTGGTCCAAATATCTAAACATATAACTATTCTTCGAACATTCTTCAATGAGTCTTTCAGAATTTTGCAACCCTCATCATATTTGTCTTTTAATAAGTCCAGTAACTTTGATGGGCCTGAAATTTTTTTTCAATAATTGATCCTCACTATTTTTGTACAATATGTTGTAATCATTTATAATGAATAACGACCATTGTAATTGCTCAAATAAATTTCTACAATATATGGTAATACTTTTTACATTTTGAATAAGATAAAGTAAACAAAATTACCTGGCATTTTAAATTTTATATCCAATGTTTCCACAAAGTTTTTAAAATGTTTATTAGATACTAGATTTAATGGGATGTTTGTGTTTAAAAATAATTTTAATAAGGAGTCTTGTCTCTTCAAATATTCTTCGCACTTACTCGAATACAAAACTGTTTTCGTCGTATTTTTTTCAAAACTAATAGTTTGTTGAACGGAATTTTCATTACTTTTAATCTTTTCACAATTCCTCTTTCTGACTAATTCAATTTCCTCGAATTCTTGAAAAAACTTTTTGTGGTAGCAAGAGAGATGCACCTTGAGGTTTGTCGGATTATTTCCTTTAAGTGTTGCGTTGCATAATACTTTCTGTCCGTCTTTGGTCGTCGATACTTCAACGATGCATGTACTTTTGTCATTTTCTGAAGAATATGTAAAATATTTCCAAATTTCGCTTTCTTTCTTTCTACCAGCAAATGAACGTGATAAACTCATTGTTATTTAAATTTGAAATATTATAAGAATCGATTACGTAAATTATTGATTAATAACAAATTTGAAGTATAATAACAGATTTACGATTAAAATAAGTGATAATTTAGTTGACAAAGCGAAGCAGTAATAAAATAACGTTTTACAAATGGCACTACTTTCATAAAGGCCAAAGATAATGTTTATAACATAGACATATATTTTTTATATAAATTTTCATTTGTATATTATGGCCATAGATATCCTACAAACAACAAGTAGTATAGATACGCCATCTGTATTAAACACCAATGCAAGAGACGGTTATTCAAATTGTCCAACATAGAAAGAAAAGTATACCGTGACTTTGTTTATTTCTGTACCAAAAAGAGCGATATAAGATATTCTAATTATATAATATTAAATATATTTATTATACTTACCAGTTGTTAAAAAAACACTTATGGTTTATATTTTAATTGTTGGATTGAGTTTTATTTCTTGAAATTGGTAACCGAACATTTCAGTCTCAGTCTCTCAGTCAATCGTTTCCAGCGGGGAACGGACAAAAAGCCTCTCGGAGAAAAAGGGATCCATTTAAATAAGACTCGAAACATTAACATAAGCAAAGAACATGTAGCATAGACGACAAATAAAATATTAATGAATATTAATAAAATATATGGACCTAATCATTAAGGTCCTTTTACACAAAAAATGGACTATAATAAAACATCCTAAAAAAAAAAAAAAAAAAAAATATATAAATATAATTAAAATAAAAAATATCAAAATTTTTTAAATCGTGTTCATAATTTTTTTAATGTTGAAAATTAATTAAAAAAAAGTTTAAATTATATTTTTCAGAATAACTGTCTAACGAACTAAAATAATTTAATATATTCGTAATACGTGAAAATCTTATTTCAAAAAGGTAGAACTGGATAAAAAGTCTTCAAGAAGAGATTTTCATGGAAAGAAACATTGGTTTGCTGCGGCCCTTCCTTGACAAACAGAAGACATGAATAATCTGGAAGAAGAAGTGCTAGGGCTTCAGATTGAGTACTAGTGCAAAGCTTGCAAGCACCCACTGGCTACCTACTTCACCAAGAAAATGAGCTCTGCAGATGAAGGACAGACTGTCTTCAGAATGACTCTTCTACACATGACTCAAACTCAAAAATTTAGAAGGACAAGAATCCTAAAACTTTGATTTTTTTTATTTATTCATTAAATTGATGTAGATTATAAGAAGATTCACTAACTTCAAATCAGTTATTTGTCTCGCAATTTACTTTGAAGTTGTGATTGTGTTCTTTGAAATATTTTTTTAATGATATTGTTGCTTTGAAATCAGGAAGGGAGTTTTCGTAACCATAAATTTATTGAAAAACCTTTCATTTATTTTCTAAAAAATACTATGCAAAATATTATGATAATTTTCTAAAAATATATATCAAGGAGAAATCAGTGGATAGAAATTGACATCATGACAATAATTGAATAATAAACTATTGAGTCTAAAATACTAGGTCCTAGTAACTAAGAAATGCAGTGACGATTTTCATTAAGGAAAAAAAAGATGCATCCTAAAACCATTTTGATGTTTGAAGAGCATCTGTGATTGATTCATTTTCTATTTTAAATATTTGAAGAGATTGGCAATTTGATTGATTTAATTTTTTTTTTAAAGTATTTAATTCATAATAATAGTATTTAATTGGAGTCTCACAAGACCATCTTAAGTTTTTATAATAGTTGAAATTAGTTCAAGTGTTTTTTCGGTATTAAAATTTAATAATTAAAGTTTCACTTCAAATACATTCTTTAGTAAATTACATGAAAGTAATGTTTTGTAAGATATGAGTTTAATTTTTTCATCAGAATAGTTTGTTTCTTATAGTTTGAAGTACATTTATCATAGAAGATTTGCTTTGTTAAAATAGTGAGAATATAGGTTGGTTTATGTTCATTAAGCTCTTTTCATGAGTATTTTTCACATTTCTCATGATTATTAAACATTAAACAAAATTCACTTATTTCAGATTATTTTCATAACAAAATTCAATGATTTAAGAATATTTTCCTCACAAAGTTCACTTATTTCAGATTATTTCTTTAAATGTTTCAACAATGGCCTAATTTTACCAATTTAAATGGTTTTGTAGTTTAGAAAAGTAATTAATTTGGAATGCCAAATGTATTGAAACATGAACCTTAATCTATTCAGAAATATAGAAAATCCGTTTTGGAGTTACTATTATTAGTTTTTACAGATATGTAACCATAAACATAACAATCGAGTCTTATTTAAATGTAAACCGGAGAAAAAGCCTTCGGATAAAATACCTTCTACAAAAAGCCTCCCGGAGAAAAAACCTCCTGGAGAAAAAGTCTCCGGTAAATATTTTAGTATAAATAAAACTGACTTTTTATACAAAAAACGGATTTTTTATAGATTCGTTTCACAATTTTTAAATAAATAAAACGGACTATATTTTTAAAAAATTAAATAATTAAAATAAACTATAATTATAATTATAACGGACTTTATTTTTTTATAGATTCGTTTCACAATTTTAAATAAATAAAACGGACTATATTTTTAAAAATACATAACTAGAACGATTTAACAAATACAATACAAATTATTGGTAAACGGATAAAAAGTCTTCAGGATAAAAAGTCTTCAGGATGAAAAATCTTCAGGATAAAAAATCTTCAGGATAAAAAGTCTTCAGGATAAAAAGTCTTCAGGATAAAAAGTCTTCAGGATAAAAAGTCTTCAGGATAAAAAGTCTTCAGGATAAAAAGTCTTCAGGATAAAAAGTCTTCAAGATAAAAAGTCTTTAGGATAAAAAGTCTTCAGGATAAAAAGTCTTCAAGATAAAAAGTCTTCAGGATAAAAAGTCTTCAGGATTAAAAGTCTTTAGGATAAAAAGTCTTCGGGATAACAAGTCTTCAGGATAAAAAATCTTCAGGATAAAAAGTCTTCAGGATAAAAAGTCTTTAGAATAAAAAGTTTTTAGGATAAAAAGTCTTCAGGATTAAAAGTCTTTAGGATAAAAAGTCTTCAGGATAACAAGTCTTCAGGATAAAAAATCTTCAGGATAAAAAGTCTTCATGAAAAAAATCTTCAAAAAATTAATTTTTAAGGAAAAATAATCACGATCGAGAACCAGCAGAAAACCTAATGATTAAAGTGAGGAATCAACAAAAACCAAATCAAATTTATTCAAATGCTATTTCCAGATTGAAAAAAAAAATTGAGCAAACATTAGATAAAAGTATGAAATTTCAATCTTTTAGTTTTAAGGATTACGTATTTTTCCTTAAACATTATTTCCTTATGGTTAAAGTGACGAAACAACAACAGCTCAAATGCTATTTCGAAATTGAACAAAAAAATCTGGCAAAAATTAGATAAAAGTATCACATTTTATTTTTTAAATTTTAAGGATCACGTATTAATCACATATTTTTTCTTAAAAATTAATTGTTTGAAGAGTTTTTTCCTGAAAACTTTTTATCCTAAAGACTTTTTATCCTGAAGACTTTTTATCCCGAAGACTTTTTATCCTGAAGACTTTTTATCCTGAAGACTTTTTATCCTGAAGACTTTTTATCCTGAAGACTTTTTATCCTGAAGACTTTTTATCCTGAAGACTTTTTATCCTGAAGACTTTTTATCCCGAAGACTTTTTATCCTGAAGACTTTTTATCCTGAAGACTTTTTATCCTGAAGAATTTTTATCCTGAAGACTTTTTATCCTGAAGACTTTTTATCCTGAAGATTTTTCATTCTAAAGACTTTATATCCCGAAGACTTTTTATCCTGAAAACTTTTTATCCTGAAGACTTCTTATCCTGAAGACTTCTTATCATAAGACGTTTTATTCTGAAGACTTTTTATCCTGAAGACTTTTTATCCTGAAGATTTTTTATCCTGAAGACTTTTTATCCGTTTACCAATAATTTGTATTGTATTTGATAAATTAAAGTTCGTTTTAATTATATATTTTAAAAAATATAGTCCGTTTTATTTATTTAAAAATGTGAAACGAATCTATTAAAAAAATAAAGTCCGTTATAGTTATAATTATAGTTCATTTTAATTATGTAATTTAAAAAAAATATAGTTTGTTTTATTTATTTAAAATTGTGACATGAATTTTTTTTTAAAATCCGTTTTTTATATAAAAAGTCCCTTTTTATTTTGACTAAAATATTAACAAAGAGACTTTTTCTCCGAGAGACTTTTTCTCCAAGAGGTTTTTTTTCCGGGAGGCTTTTTGTAGAAGGTATTTTATCCGAAGGCTTTTTCTCCGAGAGGCTTTTTATCCTACATCCGTTTCCAGCTTTGAACAACAACAATACACTGCCGAACTTCAAAAGACTGTGACCAGAGATTTTTTTAGATATTCTAAGATATTCAATCTTAGTTAGTGAAGCCCTCCAAGAGCCTCTCTTGTTGGGAACTAGGGAGAACTTAGTTTCATTAGTTACTTTTTTCATTTTCATCATTATGTTTTAAATAAAATTTATACAGACTCTATCTTTCATTTGTTTTATTTTATTCAATAAAATGTTTTCATATGGAAACAACTATGTATTTTTATTAAAAAGCTGGACATTGATAAAAGATCAATCAAATATATATAAATAATTAATATAAAGAATAAAATAATTTGAATTTATACATGAGATATGGTTCATAAATTTCTGAAGAGAAGTGCCTACTACAGACTCATTCATGGTCTTTTAAAATCTTTTCTTTATTTCTGGATATGACCAACTTTCATTGGTCCTTCATCGAGTCTTTTGGAAATCTTTAAATTTAAATAGTAAAAAAGCTCAATTATACTTATAATTAGTAGCTAATTATAATGTTTGAATTTAGAAATATATGAGGAAAAAATTTATGTAATAGATTGATTGGGTGAAATTGTGGCATAACTTAAAAATATTATTAATAATATATTAAGTTAATATTCAATAAGTTTAAAAATAAAATAAAAAACTACTTAGACAATGACAATGATATGGCTTATGGCCTTTTATCTACACCCCATTGTCGTATTTTATAGCTAATCATTAGCAGCTAATGAAATACCTGTGAAAAAACTGTGTTTTGTCATTACTGCAACCTGGAACCGCACATTGATGAGACATTATGAGTTATTATTATTAATATATTATTATATTTTTTAAAACAATTAATTGTACAAAATAGCTAACAATTAGTTAATAAATCGCGAGAAAAAAATAATTAGACAACAATTGCATAGATGAAAAAGCACTAAAAATGTTTTAAAAAATATTATATATTTTATAAATAGTTTTCGTACATTTTAAATAGGAAAAAATATTTTTTATTATTTTAAATAAATTTTAAACAGCATTTAAATTTTTTAATTATTATGAATAATTAGACTATTTAACGCATGTTGAACCAGGTTCGCATTTGCCATCTACAAGTTTTCACTACGTATCTACATATACTATATCTATGATTATGGCATATCATAAAAAGTTATTTAATTTTCGTTTTGGAAAAAATTATAGTTTTTATTTCAGTTTGTTTTGGAAATAATTATAGTTTTTATTTTCGTTTTCGTTTTGAAAATAAATTTAGTTTTTATTTTCGTTTTCGTGGAACGATTATTCAGAATTGTCGTTTTCGTTTTCGTTACGAAAATAACACTGCTTGGTAAACTATATTTGAAGTAGTTTGTCACACAAAAGCCTAGAGGAAATGCCTGGAATTTGATGAAGAGCGCTATAGAAATTTATTTGATTGATTGATTGGAATGCCGCATTAGTATTTGAAAAATGCGTAAATAATTATCATAATTATCTATCCGAGCTGAAGCGGCCCTATTATTCTCAATTCCTTATTCAATTGAATGTTATCTACTTTTCCTCTAAAATGTGGGTTTTCAATGAGTATTAAGAATCAGATATCTGATTCAAAATTTATGGAAATAAATACATTCAAGGCAGCTCCTTAGTGCTAGTGAGACTTAAGATTATATCAGATCAACTATCGTATAGTCATATATAGAGAAATATCTTCGTATCCGTGAGTAAATATTGGCTTGAGTAGCTTAAAATATGGACCACTTTTCCATTCAATTAAGATCTCTTTCAAATGGAAATAGGAAATTGAATGATTGAAATCTGTTTGCTTTCAACAATTCAAAATTCCAACAATTATTTCCTTTGACAATTTCTTTCAAATTTCTTACTCACCTAACAATTCTCACTAACACACGCACATAAGCGCACAGGCACAAACACATGTTTCCGACTTAATCATACATATGACGTCATTTAAAGGCATAAAATACCACAAACCTAACTGAAACACACTCATATATAAATTTACAAATAAATATGTATCATATGTAAAATATGTATAAAAGATATCCTATGTTACATAGGCTATGTAACAAGAATATACACAATATATATGAATAAAATATCCTTTAGTAGCTTGCATCTATGAGTGTCAGTCATAGTCAGACCACAGTCTAATGCCTATATAAGAGGGGTCTAGCCAGACACTGCGACACCCTTCGCTCTGTTCCCCTTGATTTGTTTTGGCCCTTTTAATCTAAACTTTAAGCCTTCATAGTTCAGGTTCTACTATCGTATAGCTATTATAAGTGTTTTAGTCGTGCCAAGAGATCAAAAAAGTAAAGATATCACAACTGTTGGAGATTGTTTGAGAAGTTTGAAGATTTTATTTGGCATACATACAGGTGTGTCCACTAAAATATTATTATTATTGTTTGTTATTCGCTAAATAATTTTAATTCCACTTTTATCACAACCACGATGAATTATTCTAAGTATTTGATAAATTTAACACTTATGGTTTCGGTACTTGAGTTTAAATCGCTTTATAGTATAAAGCGATTTATAAAGTATATACATGTATAAAGTTTATACATGTGAGCTGGTAACTAATGAAGTTCCATTTACATAAAAAAAGAATTCATAAAGTAATTCAAAACATCTGCGCCTCTTATTGAATCTTAATTTTTATAGCGCTGAATGTAATTACTTCAAATTCATATCCTGTTTGTTATTTGGAATTCTTAGAAGGCAATTAGGTTCTACATCCTTAAGACTAAATGGCTGAGAAGTGATGAGAACTAATTAATTGAAAAAAGAATAAAAATAACTATAACATACTGCTTATACTGAAAAAGTAAAAATAAAAATATTTATGGCGAAAATAGGAAAAAAAATTGAACTATAAATGCTTGAAAGTATTTTAAATCTTATTGATCATTATAAAAATGTCTTAAAAATAGCAATATGTAATAAATAGTATTATGAAATAGTTAATTAATGTTAATTAATGTAATTATAAAGGCAATACGTAGAAGAATAACTAATTTAATTCTATATAATGGATTGTAAGTGTATGCTAATGTATTGTTTAATCAATAGTAAATCTCTATACTCACCTATTGAAAGACTTAGACATTTTTAATTTTTATAAAACTGATAGGCATTCGAACTCAACGTCGCAACAAAAATAATAAATAAATCAAATGAATAACTTTTAATTAGAAACAGTGCCTGATTTTGATTCACTTCATTACATTTCAAAATAAAATTACATTAAATTTATTCATTCTTTCAATTCCAGGACAGAATGGCGAGCAGACCCAAGGGCTTTGGAATGACGGCTGATGTGGCTAGAAAGGTATTTAAAACGTCTCAAATTTGCATAGTCTACTAAAGCTGTATCAGTTTTCAACAAAAATTTGGTTTTACTATTTTTAGGGAAGTATATTTTATCGTGTGTGGCATTTTACCAAAGAATGTAGCCACATTTGGCCGTACAAATACTTCGATGTATGCGTTGAATGCTTTGAAGGGGTTGAATCAAAGCGAACCGGCAGATGTCACTTGGATAGGGTTTCCCTATAAATAATAATACGTCATTGTATTTAAATTCCTGAGATGAGCGCTTTTCAATTTAATTAAAAAGCGCTTAATAAATATATTTAATTGATTGATTGATTGGTTGATTGATTGATTGACGCACAGATCGCTAGCAAGTACGAGGTGGAGAAGGAGCAAGAAGCGAGGTTGTGGGTGGAAGCCATCACTGGAGAAGCCCTCGATAAAGTGCTGATGATGATGATGATTGTTGTGATGATTATGATGGAGATGATGGTTAGGGTGGTTAGGGTAATGATGGGTAAAGTGGTGGTGAAAATATTGATGGTGTCACAATAACACTGATTACAACCCTCCTGACGTATTTTATCGTCTTTTTATTTTCATAAAAAACCAAAAAACTCAAATAAGAACTTATACTTATAGTTTTAAAATGAATTAGAATCATCATCATCACTCCCTCAGTCAGTTTCCTCTTCAGAGCCTCTAGGGATGGACAGGTTCCACACAGCCTTAAAAGACGGTCAACTGTTGTGCAAGTAAGTTATTTCTCAATATAGCGCTACACAATATAAATAATTATTTTGATCTTCTAACTTTATTGCAGTTAGTTTTTTTACAATAGAACGTAAATGTTATTACAAAACTGCTTTCGCTCTTTCAAACACATATTGAATTAATAAAAACAAACAACTTTCCCACAAACAACAACAACAACACGAACAAGAATCTTACACCACCAACAATAACAACACGACAACATCAAAAACACCCCGTGCAACAACTACTCACCAACAACAACACCACACCAACAACAACAACAACACCACCACCAACAACAACAGAGTCGTCAACGCGATAATGGCGCCAAAGAAAGTGAAACTCAACCAGTCGACCTTGCCCTTCAAGCAGATGGAGAACATCAACCTCTTCCTGCAGGCGTGCGAGGAGTATGGAGTGGTGCGCACTGACCTGTTCCAGACGGTGGACTTGTACGAAAAGCAGAATATGTGGCAGGTGGTGTTGGCGCTCTTTGCTCTGGGAAGAAAGGTCAGTGAAGCGTTTTCTATTTATTTCTGTGTTCGCGTATTAAAAATGTTTTTTTAAATATGTTATAAATAGTACTAATATATCTTCAAAATTTTGAAATTTTCATGTTTGAATTGATTCATAAACGAAAAAAAAATTGTCCTTGCACCTCACGTACAACAACTGCATCAGTCACTGCACCCATCAACCAACAGGCACAAAGCAAGGGCTTCAAAGGGCCCACAATAGGACCAAAAGAAGCTCAACGCAACACGAGAGACTTCACCGAAGAGCAAATGAACGCTGGCCAGTCGGTGATTGGGCTGCAGATGGGCACCAACAAACTGGCCTCCCAGAAGGGCATGTCATTCGGAAACACTCGACACATCGCCGACATGGGGGTCGATGAGATGAGCAAAGAGGGCCAGTCTGTGATCAGCCTTCAAATGGGAAGCAACCAAGGCGCCAATCAATCTGGCGTCAATTTTGGAAAATCTAGAGGCATCCTTGGAACGGATAAGTGATGGGGAAGCTGTTTTTTTATAGTTTTGTACTGTATTGTATTTCAAGGAATTATTTTACAATTTATTCACATTAGTCTTCATCGTCTCTGCTAGAGTTTTTAAGTGTTATTTATTCTTTGTAGCGAGTCTATTTTCCAGGTCTGAAATGTTCTTTTGGCACAAGTATCAGCTTAAAGTATCTTCAAAGTTTTTTGTATAATTTATGCTAGTTCGTATACTTATTAAATGCATTCAATTTGTCAACCAATAAAAAGACAATTACAATGTTTTATTTTGGCCTTATCCTTTACACTATTTTAACTTTTTTCTAATAGTCTGTCATCTTTCCAAGATATTTAAATAAATAATGATTAGGTTATGTTAAAATATTTTTGTATTTTCTTGAAATATTTGAAAAAATAAATTATATCTAGTTACTTTATTCAATTTTTGTTAAAGATCTTGGTGAAACTTTTATGATGATGATATGGTGATGATGTTGATCTAGTAAGAAATATGGTGTTGTGGCGATGATGAGGATGCTAGGTAATGATAGAGATGCTGAAGTTGTGATGATGATGAGGAGGCTGGCGAAGTTGGATGTGATGAGTGGTTAAATTTATATAAAAGTTATTTGATTTTCAGTTAAATTTATATATATTTATTCTAAAGATGTTCAAAACTGTTTTATATAACAAATTCATTGGAAAGCACTTTAAATAAGCGCTATAAAAATATTTTTATTGATTGATTGAACACTAAAACTGAATTAATAATGCAGTACACAAATTAGTTCAAAAGACATAAATATTAATAAAACAACGGCATTTGATCTGTGAAAAGATCACCTTAATTAGCGGTTTTTATTCAAAGTTATAATATACATAATAAAGCCATTTTATTTAACTGGTTCTATGGTGTAACGGTTAGCACTCTGGACTTTGAATCCAGCGATCCGAGTTCAAATCTCGGTAGAACCTCTTTTTGCCAAAATTATAAAATGCATTTGTTTTCTATTAGGCATCACTAATTTGTCATCAAAAAAGAAAAATATTCAATTTTAAGAACAAATTCGACAATAATATGATATCTTTTAAACTTAAAACAATATAAAACTTTTAGATATATATTTATAATTCATAAAACAATTTTTAAATACATAAATTAATTACATTTGAAACGATGGATTAAGATCCTATGTCACCAATTACGTCACTTCACTTCAATAACTTCTAGAACTTTCTCACTTACAATTCATTGCCACCATTCCTCATACATATGCATGTGGTTTCTTCGAGTTAGCACCTTGATATGGAGATAAGCCTCTGAATTGCACCAACAACTAAATTTCACAAAACTTTTTTTTTAAAGCTGACATCTTACGAATGGAAACTTATTTTAGAATTTAAATTTGGTCGTGGGACTCTTCTTGTAGCTAAGTTACTTCAGCATAACCTATGGAAAACTAATAAATTGATAGAGCGAAAGTCTTTTTTTTGAGAGTTTATATTTAAAATCTGGGAGTGATTCGGTTCCCAGCCACATTTAATCAACCTTTTTTGACAATTATAATAATTGACAATAATTCTCAAAGATAATTATCTTTCTTAGTATAACCATATAATTATTATACAGTTTGCTCAGTTTTTTAAATGAAATTTTCATTTCAAGTATTGGCGTCTTTATCATTCAGAAATGCAAGCATAATAAACAAAAACTTACTGCGACTGTCACCATGAAAGCCATTTTCAAGGCTGTCAAAACCATCGTTTATGGCCCCATCATCATTTCAGAATATCAGCAGTTGCAGCAGCATCTAGAAAAAATAAAACCTTGTGTAATGTTGCTTTATCTTTGATTTTTTCTCGAGATACATATAGCAATTACCAAAATGCATTGGGCAGATAAATCCTCTTGCAATCAATTGCACTTCTATTACTACCCAAACTACAAATACTGAACTGTTACAGTTGCATTGTCTCTTCTTAAAGCACGAATAAATTTTTTAATGTAACTTGTACTACAAAAACCTTTAAATAAATTCGCCATAAAAAAAAATCAATTCCATCTTTAACATCTGCATAAACGTTTTTGAGAAAAATAAATTTTTGAATAAAAATTAAAAATACTTTTGATCATAAAACATAATTACGCACGCTTTTTATAACTGAATAAACTCGTAAATTAAAAATCTGAACACGAAAAGCAATCTTCATAATTGCATAAACTTTCCAGCGTTTCAAATTGAATATTAAATCAAGAGATCTCTTACACATGCACGTTTTTAAGAAGCAGAGAAGAAATTGCAGTGCCGCTGCTATATAAAGCACCATCCTTCCATTCACCCAAGCACACAATGGATTAAAAACTGAAAGGTCTTTGAAAGTTTAAATTTATTTCAAGTTTTGAAAATTAGTTTTTTTGCACTTTTGTTGAGACTGGACGTTTAAAGGGCTCAGCTGATGACTTGTTCGACTGACGTCTGCTTTGCTGAGTTGATCTCAATGGAAAATGATAAATAATAAAAATAAGACGTAAATGCTAATAAGAGCCACAAAATACTTCGAAAAAAATATATTACTCTGTCTTTATTTAAAAAAAAATCGAGTAGCTTTAAAACAAATTATCAAATCATACAAACTTTGTATATTATACTTGTGGTGGTATCACCAAGAAACATCTGTCCTGATGGCTGGAACGTTGCGACGCTGGTGATGTTGGAAGGTGTCTGAAGAAAAGTTGGTTTCATGAGGTTCAATAAAACCAATTATTATTTTTGAAAATTAATTAATTATTAAATAATAATTATAATAAATTATAGTTTTAAATATAATACAAAAATAAAGCTTTCCTAATTGAAATAATAACAGTAAATCAATTTAATCAATTCTTCTAATAAAGCCGATAAAAACAAAACTAATAATAAAACCTTTAAAAAAAATCCACAAAAAATATCAATAAATCCACAACAACAACAAAAAATAAATCCACAAAAAATATTAATAAATCCACAACAACAACAAATAAATCCAGAAACAATAGAATAAATCTGCATAAGCAAAAATGCTCACATAACTGTGTTATCATCGTCTCGCGAAGTTTTTTCAATTAGCGAACTAAATCTTTCGCCTTCTCTGCAATCAAGATCGCCTTTCACAGTGCTGAGAGATTAATAGCATGTACGTTGTTTCAGGAATTATTAAAATTAATAATCAGAATTATTAACTAAAAATTACTAAAAAATTAATTATCAGAATTATTAACTATTAATAAATATAATTGAGGATTAACTTTTTATTAATACTAGTTTGAATTTTTTTATTATATATTGTGAAGTTTTAATTACAATGTCCATCATTAGATTGATCTTGTTCCACTCAGTCCAGTAATGTATTGTCATATGTCACACGGAGCTCTAACGAAGTAAAATGTATTGTTTCATTTTATATTTTAATGTCTTTTATGGTATCGAACTCCTTCAGTAAATCTTATCTCAGTCGGTTATCTGTATATCGGAATCACATATTTATTTAACTTATTTTCATTCAAATTTATTTTCTTATTTTCAATTTCAAACAAAATAATTACGGATTCATCTTACAATTGTAGTGTACTGTAACTTAACGCAGTGTATTTTCTGCCCATCCAAAAATGTTGCACTACGTTTTAGAATAGATTTTGGAATACAGTTAGAGTTAGATTCATTGGAAACTTACATTTTGCTTATCCACTTTTATTGAATAGTCCCGTTCTATAGCGAATGGATTCTAGAATAGGACGAAAATTACATATCGCCTAGACTAGACCGTAAAGTGTATTGTGATGGAGTGTGTTAGGGAAAATGGAAGAATAGATGATTTATGTGAGTCCATCTTTGCAAAACTCCTGAAGAAGCAGTCAAGGTCCTAACCAGCCCTCAATCGTGACGGAATAAGAGTTGAACTTAATTAAAAGTTTTTAAGACATTTAAATTTTCTTTAAATTGTTTTGAAATTCTCAATGAAGTTCAGCTTTTAAAGCGTTTAGATGGAATTGAAGCAAGTTATTTGAATATAGTGCACAATAATTAGCTTGCTACGTATTTGCCTAAGATCACATAAAAAACAAATAAACAAACACTTCCCTTAATTTCAAAAAAAAATTGGTTAAAATAAACTTTAAAAAATCAATAAAAATGTTTATGTGCGCCTAAACATTAAAGGCACAGGCACGTAAAAAGAAGAGAATAGAGAAAATACAGAAACACTTATCATTTTCAATCGCCAGAGAAATTTCAGGAAGCAAACATGGAATAAATTATTGAGATAAAATAAATAAAAAAAATTTAAATAAAAGTGAAATAGAATGGAAGGCAGTGAAGAGTGCGGTACGAACGATAATAATCCGTCGAAGTGCGCCTAAGCCGCGGCATCATTTTCTTTCCATTCTTATCTGAACTTCCCATTGAAAAGCCGTCTGATTACACTCTAATGCTGATTTATTAGAGCAAAATGAAAGAGATAATACTCAGTATGAAAAGCGGGAGAAGGAATCATTCACTTCCCGATACTTTTTTTCATTTTTTCAACAACTTGAATACTTTAGTTTGAAAATATAGATAGAGAAAAAAAAAGAATTTTAACAATGCGAATACAGTCTCAGATTGAAACACAGTTTTTGAAAGAACGTCTCACAATAGAGGATTGAATAGATTCTTATGATTAATGGATACACCATTCTTCTCTAAGAGAATTATAATATAAAATATGTTTTTAAGACGCATATTTAAAAACAATTGTTTAAAATAATAATTAATTAAATTTATTTTCCTCAAATGTGAACAATACATTTTATTTGCTCCACGGAGATGGAATGGTAGCTTGATGGAGCGGGTTTGATAGCATCTCGCCAGATAAGACGAAGAAACGAAGCGATGCAGCTCTTCATCGATTAGATCCACAATAAATAAAAAAATAAGTAATAAATAAGTAATTATAAAAATTGTATTTTCGAATAATTAATTAAACTAAAATAAATAAATAAATTAAACATAAATAACTATTATTTTAGGCGGGTGAATATTGTGTTGTACGCAATGTAAATGTAATGTATCGATTAAAAAACGGATGATAAAGATTGAATAACCAAAAATTTTTGGAAAACAAAGCTGTGAAGGATATGAGGTTGCTGGAAAAGTGGTTAACCGTTCTGTCGGCTGAGGCAATTGATGCGTTGATGGATTGCTTGATGGATGGAGGTAGGAGGTGGATGGGTGTGCAAACAACTAGAAAGGTCTTCAAAAGATGGAAAAAATTTGAGGTAATTAATCTAAAAATATAAAAAGATGTTCAAAGGATGTGAAACAATTTGAAGTAACTAGTTGAAAAATATAAAAAAGATTCATCTTCTTCAACTTTCGGACACAAAACACGGATCTAATACACTCTCAGAACTTTTTTTAATACGCGAAATTTATAAAGTTCATTCGAATACTCAGAGCCACAAGGAGTAGGAAAGTTGATTGAGACGAGTCAGACAAATCCTCGAGAGGCGATTAATTCAAGTAAGATAATTCAAAACAAGATGAAGATGAATCGTGGTGATGATGAATGGAGTACAAATTTATTTTTAAAATATAATTTTCGTTTTTAAAACTTAAAAAAAATAATTAGTTAATATTTTTCGACAGTGAATATTCTGAAAGAATTTTTCGATAAAAACAATAATGAATGGATGTCTGAATAGGTAAACAGAAAACTAGAAGAAGATTAATTTCGTGAAATAATTGTTTGATATTTAATTTAAAGATATTAGAGAACAGTTTTTATTTTATCTCTAGCTTTTAAATTAATACATATATTAATAATTCCTAATCTTTGACGTTAAAAAAGGAAAAATCTTTCAGATTCCAGTGCAGACGAGAGTTGAATAATTTAAGGAAACCTATTTGCAAAGGTGCAATCTTCATTGAAAAAATATCGATTCTTGTGAAGGTGAAAGATACATTTCAAGATCTTCAGGATTTCTCTCCGGTCTTTCGTAGTCAAAAAGGGAAGAGTCAAAAAGTCTGACAAGATCGATTGATGTAATTTTAAAAATTAATTTAGCTTTTTAGTTTATTTAAAAAAACTAAAATAAAGTTTTGAAATATTACTTCAATCGAGCAACATTATTTTTCTAAATGTTGCTCAACCAACCATTCAGGTCATTTAAAAAAAAGATTTTTTTGGGATTAATTAACAAAACAAAAGTCTTTAAACATTCGTTAAACTTTAAGACAATTGTTAAAACTGTTATAAAATCGTTAAACAATTCGACAATAATTAAATTCTAATAGAATCTTTAAATCACTTTATTTAAATCAGAACCACATTCCACTGCGCAAACAGCAATAGAGGCGTCTAAGAGTTGTCAATCGATGTATTGGATACCGCACGAAAGAGTCTCTTATCGTTCCGAAAGCGACAGCGGAGTGGATAGAGCGGCGTTATGACAGTGCATTGTACTCGGCTGCTGCTGGAGGACTAATCAATAACTACGGGGAAATAATATTCTGTTTTAATATAATATTCTTAGGAGTTTTAATTTGGTTTATTTGTTTGGATATATATATAAATAGAAAAAAAAATTACTTTATATTAATATTCAATGAATAAAAAATAGTTTTTTTTAAATCTACTAAATAAAGGAAATTATTTAAAACACAAATCTTTGGTCTATGACGTTTATTTTCCTTTCATGATAACATAATTAAATTTTCATGAATTAAAAATTATCACTTTTATTTATTGTAAACAAATAACTTTTTTTTAATTCTTAAAACATAATAATGAAGTCTGACACGTCATTACAAAAATCCCACTTTATTTCTGAATGTCTTATTTTTGCCTTTGCATGCCGAAGAGCTGTTAGTCCTAACAAGTGTTGATTACAAAAGTGCAAAGCTTTCATTGTTGTTTTTATTATAATTTTTCTAAACACGCATAAATAAATCTTAAAAAGCATATTTTTTTGGAGATGGAAAGACTTAATTTTGAGACTGTAAATCACTGCAACATTCCCATCCGGGATCGAGTTGGCACTTTCTTCTTTAAAATTGCATTTTTTTTATTGATAACTCTTTTTATTTAAAACTCAAAGATTATTTTCATTATTTATTTTTTCAATTTTGGAGATATTGCACTGTGGGGGTCGAGCAGTAGGAATAGAAGAAATAGTTTTTAGTAGTTTAGGAAGCTCTTTAGAGCTTCAAAGATGATCTCGTTTGGTAGTTTATGTGTCGGTCTATACCAGGGGTGCACAACCTTTTCAGCCTGAGGGCCAAAATTACTGAGTCCCTGGGCTCCAAGGGCCGCATCAGCGTGCACATAGATGACACAATAAAACAACTCAAAGAATGCAAATTTTTAATGAATGTCAAAAAAATAACGTTATTTAAACATGTATGAATAACTAAATTTAAAAAACTCAAAGAATGCAAGTTTTTAATAAATTTCATAACAAAAAAATAACGTTATTTAAAAATGTATGAATAACTAAATGTTAGTATTTTAATGAGAAGGTTGAGCCTGAATGGTTGCAACAACATTGTCAATATTGGCTTCGAGTTCTGTTGTTGCAAGCCTCAAAATCGAAAAAACATTATCATCAGTCAAAGATGATCTTAGTTTATTTTTATTTGTGTTCATGACTGAAAACGTTTGTTCACACACGTATGTGCTGCCAAATTCAGACAGGATTCGGCAAGTCAAATCTTTGACTGCTCCATATTTAACTGAACTAAGATTTCGATAAAAAGTTAAAATGGACTTATGCTGAAACGCAAACTTTAATTCTGGTGAACATTGAAGATCAATGACTTCTAACTGACATTGCTCAGGTACGGATTCTACAGCACAAGAGAAAGGGTCACGGATGAAGTTGAATAAATCCTTATGCTCCCTGAATGCATCAAAACGTTCATTAAATTCCTTTAGTAACGCTTCACAACTTTCGTGGTATTTATTGAATTCACACTGGTATTCCTTCTGAAAAGCTGAGTAAATAGGAAAATGACATAAATCACAAGATTGCAGATTTGAACAAAACAGCCGTAGCTTCAAGGTGAATGATAGCAGCTCTTGGTACTTATCAAAGATGTAGTAATCTTTGCCTTGAAGACGCAGATTCAATTTATTTAAGTGTTCTGTTATGTCTGTCAAAAATGCTAAGTCTGCCAACCACTGTTTGTCTGTAAAAACAGCTGTGTCTTTGCTTTTGGTAACAAGGAATCCACAGATTTCCTTTCGTAACTCAACAAACCTAGTTAGAACTTTTCCTCGACTCAACCACCTTACATCAGTGTGATATGGTATGTCACGATATTCTGACTCAATGTTTTCTAGAAATTATTTGAATTGTCGATGGTTGAGTCCTTTTGCTCATATGAAGTTCATTGATTTGAAAACAAATTTCATAAAATTATCAAAATTAATGACTCGTGTACACAGTGACTCTTGATGTATGATGCAGTGGTATGCGTGGATGGTGTCTGTTGGAATTCCAAGTCTTGCAAATGTGATCGCAGATGAGCAACAAGTCCTAATTCTTTACCAGTCATGGCGGGTGCACCGTCAGTAGTAACACTACAGAGCTTTGGCCACTGAACGTCAAGAACAGATTTCACTCCTCCAAAAATATCTGCACCAGTCGTACGTCCACGTAGTGAGGCCATTCCTGCTAATTCCTGAGTTAATTTACAGTTCTCATCCACCGCACGAACAAAAACCAAAAGCTGTACTGTGTCAACGTTATCCGTGCTCTCATCTAAGGCAATTGAAAAATACTTGCAAATGGCAAGCTTGTCACGCAAACGTCATTGGATAAATCAACCACCCGTCGCTGGAAAGTCATCCGTGACAATGACACTTTGTTGAACAGGTCTGTTTTCTTAGGACAGACTTCTTTGCGAATGGCTTGCATTCAGTTTTTGACGAAATCACCATCAGTAAATGGTCGAGACGATCGCGCAATAATCTGTGCTACGGCACAACCGGCACGAACAAAAGTCTTATTTTCATTAACTTTTTTTGTAAAAATATTTTGCTCAGATGACAATCTTTTTACAAGTTGATCAATTAAATTTTTTCTAGCTTCGTCTTTCACATCATCAAACGTAGCAGCGTGTTTGGTTTCATTTGAGCGCTCTTGAATTTGAAGAAAGAGCGCAATAGAAATCTATTTGATTGATTGATTGATAATGTCTTTTGCGATTGTAGTCCTTCATTACAGTTACGGACTCGCGACAAATCAAAGCTGTTCTGTTGAAATGCTGCATTTGTCCATTCTTCATTAAACTGGCGATTTTCTGCTTCAATTTTACGCTTTGACATTCTTACTAAATTAAAACAACCAGCGTGCCAACTCAATTATCGCTCGTTGTTGTTGTTTCAATCGTTTTATATTAGGAAAGGGCTAACAGTACTATTAAGAAAAGATGGGCGAGTGCGTCGATTTAAAATTCTGTTAGGGCCGCAAATAGCCAAAATGGACTAGTTGTCTGGGGGCCGCATCAAACAGGCCGAAGGGCCGCATGCGGCCCGCGGGCCGCGGGTTGTGCACCTCTGGTCTATACCAACGAAGAAGAACTTTATCTCCACTGTTTTTTGAACCTTCAGATCGTCATATATTGAAAAGCACTCAAATAATTTTCCCTCTATCATGCAGTCTTTTATTTAATTTTAATGAAATCTTCTTGAAGTAGTTAAATAAATTAATTGTTATTTTGTATTTTATTACTTCTATATCGAGCATCTCGAAGCACTTGCTCCGAGTACGATGTTAACCCCGATAAGCTGACAATTAATTTCAGAACACACCACTAAATCACTGCTATAAACCATTTTCAAAGTTTTTTTCTTCAAATAACAGATAACTTATCTAAGTAATGTTGTTTTTTTTTAAATAAACTCAAATAACAGATAAGTTATATAAGTAATATTTTAAATAAAAAATCATTTGCTGAATGTTAGTGAAGAGAAGCCAGTAGAAATATTTATTTAAACGATCAAAATAGATTACTTCATCCGCACAGAAAAGCGAGCAAGTCTCGAAAATCAGTTTTTCAATTAGTTTTTATAACATTTTTAAAAAATAGAAAAAATTAGTTTAAAGATACTTTATTTTTTTGGAAAAATGAAAAAGTTTATTATATTTATTTGTTTGAAAATAATTCTTCTTTTACTTTATTGATCCATTCAATAAAAATCAATAAAATAAGGACTGAAATGTTCGAACCATGTTATTCGCTGTAAGATGGATCCCCTCAATCAGGCTTTTCAAAGTGCTCTTTCGTGCTCATAAATTATCTTTTAGAGCCTTTGATATTGTTTAAAAGGGTGGAATTCTCGGGTTTGTTACTGATTTTTTAGATTAATCTCTTTTTCTAGCCGTTTGTCTGTCGCATCGATACATCTTCCCATGTAGTAAAGCATCCATTTATCCTTCACTCATCCATGCACCTAGTTTTTCCATTTATTTTGGCAGGGACTCATTGATTTTGTGAATTTATTTCTTCGCCTCATCAATTTGTTTCCATCAATTCTCAATCACGGCCATCAATCCATTCACTCAAGCATACATCAATTCAAACGTTTTAAACTGTTTCTTGGTGCGGGATGAAAACAAAAACGACTGAAAGAAGCGTCAAAAATACCCTTGTAATAATAATGCTAATGACAAAAAACTAAAAAAACAAAATAATGATAATAATAATAATAACGCCAATGTTAGCAGTATTAAGAATGCTATTCTAACAAATGAAGCTAAATCACATTTGAATAAGTGATTAACAATAGGATTCTTTGAAAAAATAAAAGAAAAACAATAAATGGAAATTTAATTTAAATGGAGGTATTATCTCGAGTGCTTTTGGTGTTTCTGCCATCTTTGTGATTCTTCACGGATCCTCGCAAACTGGACGGTGGCTTATTTTGCTATTTTCTTTTTTAAGTTTTTTTTTAACTTCATGGCGGTTTTCTTTTTTTATAGATAAAAATAAATTAATTGCTTTTTTTCATAAGATTTTTGTATGAGACAAAACTTCTATTTTTTTAGATTACTGTAATATACTAATATATGCGCATACTTTAAAATAATTGTTTTTTAAATGTCCGAAAAAAAATTAACTTAAAAAAATTGTTTAATTTTTTTTAAAATTATTGATGTTCTTGCTCATTAATTTTCTATTCTTAAATTAAATTAGTCATAATATTATTGAGATCCAGCTACGAATAGTATTACCAAAGTTATAAATGAAAGTTGAATATTGGAAAGTCTTCGGGAAAAAAGATCTGATTGCAAACACACGGGATTGGAGATAAATAAATCAATAGAAAACGAACTCAATTTCCCAGCTGTGTAATAGAGAAATATTAATTAAAAAAGATCAGTGAATTATGTTTTTATAGTTAAAATGCTCGAATCTCATTTCAAAAAATGCTTTATTTAAGAAAAAAAATATTTTTTCAGTATGGAAAAAACAAAGGATTAAATTTCGAATCTTTATTATTTTTACCCGTATATATTTCAAACTCATACATCAATTGTATTATTTCAGTCAAGTTTTTATATATATATATTTAAATCGACGATTTGTTGTTTCGACTTTAAGCCTCGAAGTATTTCGGCAATTCGCACTACATAAGTTTTTAATTATGAAAAAAGCCAATGACCTCGCGTGGATAGCTTTATATTTTTTCCATATTTTTTATTACTTTAAATAAAACTTAAAAACTTAAAAGAACTATTTCACCTATAAACATTGTTTTATTTAATTTTCATTGTTTTGTTTAAATCAACTACAAATCTCTTTATATTCCATCTCCACATGCTTTCACGCTTACCAAACTCCATAAAAACCCCAATCTTGAAGTACTGACACTCTTGTGAGGGGATTCGGAGGCGGCTGAGATAAGGACGTTTAAGGCAGAATGTTAATTGAAGTCCTATGGCGTCATGGCACGTACCTTCATGGCGCTGCAAATAGGTTTGTTCACGGTGGGGGTCGTAAAGAACCTTGACTCGAACAAAATGCCTGGAAAGGAATGGGCCCTTTCGAGTTGGATGGCGGGGAGTTTTATCGGTTACATAGAAGTTGTCGAGAGAAGCGAAGAATACATTGTTTTGAAAAGATACATTTCAGTGGATTAAATAAATTCCATAGAAATAATACAGAAAAATTTGTGTAAGTTAATTTTAAATTATTATTTTCAAGAAAGCCCTTTTTTATTTTTTGCATGCTGAAACTTTCTAGATCGCACCATACGCTACGAAATGAAAGCAGAAGTTATGAGCTTGAAGAAAAAGCAATAAATTTTAATTACAATGTTTGTTTTTGCAGTTTCGGGTTCACACAAAAATTTCAAGAGACTACATAAATAATGATATCTGCTCTACTAATTCTTCCGCCTCCACAAAATACAAAGACTAGTGTCAGATAACAGACAAAAGAACCATGATTTATAATTTTTTAAGAAGTTTTTAACTGGCTACTGAAAAGAAAAGTGAAGGTGGAAGTGCGTTAAAGTAGGCTAGTGAGGCTGTGAAGGAACTAAACCCCCAAAACCTCTTTCCATCGTCCATTTTCTTTCTCTTCCCCTCATAACTTTTCAATTTTGTCAAACCTAGATGAATTAGTCGAGTGTGAGCAATGAAGCAATGAATAATGCATCGGACTTTATTGTTGCGGGGTCGTTTGAAGGTCGTGATGTAGGCTCATTGGCCGCGTCCCAGTTGAAAAAGTAAAACTAAATTCTTATTTTTTTATATATAAGTATTTTAGGGTTGTCGACGATGAATTTACACTATAAGAAGACTTGCTTCTCGAGAAATTTGCATAACAACTTTTCTATTTAACAGAATTTTTGCAAAATCTTTGAGAAAACCAGATTTCTTATAATCTTCGAGATATAAAATACCAAAAAAATTTATTTTTATAAATATTTATGAAAATAAATTATTTAAAAATTATAATTAATTATTTCAAAGGCTTGTAAAACATTCCATGCAGATGTCCAGTGACGCGGAAAACCGGGTGATTTTGAATGTTGGTGGAATAAGGCATGAGACCTACAAGGTGCTTGCAATTGTGCCTCATGGAGTTTGCCATGTTGGAATGAAAGGATGTTTGAATTAATATAGAAAATTGAATTTATTTGCTTAAGAGGGAATACATTTAAACCAATAAAATACTAACTTGACAAAATATATATAATCAAACTTTAACAAATCACAACATTGAAACTATCACAAAAACATTTTCAATTTCCACAACTACTACAAAAACCACCCCAACAACCACTACAACACATTCCAACCACCACAACAACCACAAGCACTACAAAAACTATCACAACCTTCCCCTCACAACAACCACATTCCCAACAACCACCACCCCAACAACTATCTCAACAAACTCTAACAACCACAACAACCACAACAACAACCACTACAACAACCAACAGGCCACCCTCAAGAAGATCCCAGCCACTCGTCTCTCCCGCCTCACCGAAGCCCTCGCCAACTACGACACCGTCCTCAACGAGTACTTCTTCGACCGGTCAGCTGCCATAAGAATATTTAAAAAATCATGATCTGTTTAAAAAAAAAATTTGTTTTTTAAATAACTCGTATATCTTATGTTTTTATTCATAAAAAGTAATTTTTTATTACCTCATAAGCTCGTGTTGTTTCACTGCAATAAAATCCATGTTTTAAAGTTTCAAAATATTTTTATCTGTTCTGAAAATCCATTTAAATACAAGACGGAAACGCTGAATGGGTCCTACGTATACGGACTTGTGTGCTTCAACATGTGCAAGCTCTCGTTTTATGAGACATTTCGTTGTAATATTCTCACTTTTATTAAAGCATAGAAATTTCTCTAATCATTTTTTTCTCTCTTCCCATATTATTGTCGTTTTTACGATGCTTTCAATGTTTTTACGATTCCCAAAGCCTTTAACTCGCTTCCTAATTTGGTTTTAGGGATGCTGCGATGTAATTTATATTCATAAACACTAAGAGCCGTTCCCACAACGCTTTAAAAGCTTTAGACAATATAAATGTTACGTGTTAAAATTTTATTTCAACAAAAGTTTATTTGTTCAACAAATTCTGAAGCAAAAAGTCATTTCAAAAAGAATATATAAAAAAAAGCAAAAAGAAATGCATCAAAATAAAAAGATACAAAATAAATATAAAAACATTTTTTTGAACGGCTTGGCTTGACAGCATTAGAAAAGCATTTGACAAGGATGTCATTAAAACCTTGGTGGACTGCATTGGCTGCAAGGTCAAACGATGGGAGAGGTGAAGGCAACCAAGATAAACCCATCAAAGGTCGAAAAGATCATTGGATGAATTGTTAAGAAAAACATTTTCACTTGACCACCGCAAATGAAAAACAAATCAATTAAAACCGCAGCATCGGTCACTCTGCGATCAAGCTCGTTCAGATGCCAGCGAAAAAGACTGTGATTTGGTGGAATTTTGCAATCAGTTCGATTGCGAATGATTGCTGCAATCTCCATCATGAGCTTTCCACTAACATCAACAAGAAGGCCGTCGTGCCATTCATCATCGCTATCAGGCATCCACGTCTACTACCATGACTACCGACAAAATATCATAATCATCACCAAAAATCATCATCATCACTACCAAAAAAATAGCATCATTATCCCTACCACAGCCACTATTACCACAACACTAAAATCACCACCACAGCCACACCACCAGAAATACCACACCACCACCACTTCCCTCACAGCCACACGACCAAAACCTCACCACCACCACCACCCTCACAGACACCCTGGTGTGTTCGCGCAGATTCTGAACTACTACAGAACAGGCAAGCTGCATTACCCCACCGACGTGTGTGGTCCACTCTTTGAAGAGGAACTGGAGTTCTGGGGCTTGGATGCGAACCAGGTGAGAGGGAGGGGGCAGGGTTGGGTGGTGAAAAAATGAGGGGATTGGAGGTGTGGGTGGACGAAAGGGAGACGTGAATTGAAGGAGAGTCTAGTGAATTGTTTTTTATTCCTTGAAGATGGTTTAATTGCAATAGTTAAAAAGGACAGTATTTAATAGAGTGAAAAGGTTTTAGGATTCTATGTACTGACGAGGAGTTGGTATTGAGGTTGTTGGAGGGGGTTTTGGTTCCATTCGTTGGAGAACGGTCTTCGAAGTTTCCTTCTTTAATGACTGGTATCCTGGAAACGTTGACGAAGGATGATTTTCATAAAATTATTTTTCGAATATTTTTCGATTTTGTTAAAGAAATCTTTCCCGATTTTTTCCCGCTATTTTTAGTATAAAACACGCAATTTTTTGATTCGCTGTCAGTTCTCATTATGCACAAGTGTTAAGCGTCACTCGTCAAATATAAAAAAATAAATAATTAAGATTTTTGCTTTTTGAAACGTTTTTGAAATAAAAGAATCTAATTTCGGATTTCAAAACTTTTTTGATAAGCAAAAAAGAATTTAATGAGTGTGAAGTTACCATGAAAGCTGCTTTTCAATAAAAACTTTTCTTATTTTTTATTTTTAGGAAAAAAGGGAAAGCACTTTGCATAGAAGGAAAGACTCTCGCGGACAAGCAAGCTAATTTGATCCAAATCGAATTTTGAAAAGGCTGTTATAGAACCTCCATAGACAAATTGGATGGCTAAGTTATGAAGATGGCGTAGGGATGCCCCAAGAACCTAGTTCTTTTGGAGATTGCGTGCTTCGGAATGAATCAAAAGTTCGTGAAATCAAGGAAAAGCAACGATCTCGGAACGAAGAAGCATTTATTTATGATCAGCACGACATCAAAAGTTGGAACATATGTGATAGTACCCAAGATCAGTTGGGACGCTGATTCATCAGTCTTCCAGGCTGTTGAACGGCCCTGAGGAGGCATAAACACTGAGATTCGCTGAGGTTTTCAGAAAGATCCAAGCGTTAAAGTCGGTATATGACCTTATGTTTTTCCTTATATTTTGAAAGGAAAATATAAACGTTTAAATGTTTATGAGATGGTGATGTGAGGAAGAAATTTGAAGCAATCTTTAATAAAGATTTGAATTTCATTGTGAAAATGTATTCTTTAACAAAATATATTGAAAAGCAGAAAGAAAATATATAAAAAGTTATAAAATAAAAAAACTCTGAAATTTAAGGCAAAACGAAAGATTTAAGAATGCAATAAAAGGTTAGCATGCTCCATTCCACAGTGCCCTAAAGCCCTGTCATACACAATGCAAAATTAATTTTTTTAAATTATGCACAAAAGCAAAAGAGTTTCAAAAGAGTTTTCAAGTTGAAATATAAAATTTTGAGAGTGTAAATGTTTCCCATCAAAATAAAAAGTAATGATTTGAAACAGTCCGATATTTTTCAATTTTTACGGTAAGCAATCATTTTTAAAAGCCTCTCAAATAAACTTAACAAAATAGATAATTTTATAAAAAAGCTTAATTTATAAAAAATCTTTGTACCCACCCACCTATCCATGCATCCATGCATCCATGCGTCCATGCATCCATGCGTCATGCATCCATGCATCCATGCATCCATGCACCATGCATCCATGCATTCATGCGTCCATGCATGCATGCATCCACGCAGGTAGAGCCGTGTTGTTGGATGACGTACACGGCGCACAGGGACACCCAGGACACCCTGCAAATTCTCGATCGGTTGGAACTCGACACCGACAAGCCCACCGAAGAGTACATCATGAAGAAGTTTGTGGGGTGAGAGTGCTGGTAGTGGGGGTGGGAGTGGGATTGATGATAGAGGGAGTGATGGTGGAAGAGGGGGGGGGAATGGGTTGGTGATAAAGTTGTACAGTGGTCGAGTTGGAAGTGTAATCGGGAAAGAAGGAAATGAGTGGTGAAGTGAACCACACAACACACCACCTAGAACATAAAACCACAAAACCACACAATCCACAAAAACACACAAAATACAACCACACAACCACAAAGCACACAAACACATAAAACCCCATAACACATACACACACACAAATTACAGAACCACAAAACTCATGAGAAGACAAGCACAAAACAACACACAAAACAACACACAGGTTTGCATTGGACGACCGCTACTTCAGCGGAACTCTCACCTGTTGGCAACGAATCAAACCTCGAATCTGGGCTCTGTTCGAGGAGCCCTACAGTTCCCAATCAGCCAAGGTCGGGGTGCTATTTGCGTTTATTTGATTTTTTTAATTCCACAGGAAATATTCTAAAAGGATATACAAATAGATGGCTCCTTATAGACAGCCATGTTTCATTACTTAGAGGCGTAGTTATTGTGGAGGTTTATTGGGGATTGGGTTGATCCGAGAAAGGGAATTTTGATTTATTTTAACATTTACAAATTGTTGGTTAGTTTTTCAAGAACAGCTTTATTTTTGGTATAAACTATATTCTTAATGTTCTGTTTTAGTTTATATTTGATTGTGTATTAAAACATGAAACATCTCATTTATATATATTTTTTATAATTTTCCTTTCTTAATTTTCACCGTTCATAATAATAATAATAATAATAATAAAAATAATAAAATTCATTTATATAGCGCTAAGACACGCAACAGAAGCGCTCTTTGTCAGGTACTTAGTGGAATAATAATAATAATAAAATAAATAAATAATAAATAATAAATCATGAAATAAATGACTGAGTAAATGACTACAAATGAATGACTAAGTGAATAAGTCAATGATATAAAAGAAAATAAGAGAAAAGATGATTAATTAAATGCTAGTTGAAAGTAATGAGTTGTTAATTTTTTCTTGAATATTGATAGGGATGTGCTGTTTCTGATGTGTGGTGGTAGGCTGTTCCAGATTGATGGTGATGAGTGGCAGAATGCAACGTTGGCTATGTTGGTTCTTAAAGGAGCTTTAAGTAATGTCGTAGTGGATGATGAACGAAGATGTTTATTGCTGTTTTTGATGGTGAGTAGGTTTTTGAGCGCCTTTGTTCATGATTCGTTGGAGTCGAATCTCTTGTTGTTGAGGAATGTTGTATAGTGTACTATTACAATAGTCTAACCTTGATATTACTAAGCATCTAATGAGTGATGAAGCTATAGTTGTTGATAGGAATGGTCTGATATGTTTGATAGCTTTAAGATGATAATTACATGATTGAGTTATTAAGGTGATGTGATTATTAAAGTTTAGTTTTGAGTCAAGTGTGATGCCACTTATTTATTTATTTGCATCATGTAATTTTATTTTCGGAGTATTTTATCTCAATTATATTAATAATAACATTTTTTACAATTTTTTTACAATTTTATAAGCTCATTTTAAATCAGCTCAAAGATGTCGATCTTTTTTATTGACTCCCATTCTGCCATGAGCCCTCTGGATAATAACGAGACGTTATTAGCTGACTTGGATCGAATTTTTAATTATTTTTGAAGTTTTTTATAGATTAAAAAATAATTATGTTTTCTAACTAAATTTACTCGTTATTTGCTTTGTGGTTTTCTTTAATTAAATTGTTATACCTGTTGGAAATCCCGCTATGCCTGTCTTGTACAGAAGATTCTCTGAGCGCAGGGGCGCAACCAGCAAAAAATGCTGGGGGGGGCTCAACTTTAGTTAAAAAAAATAATTGTTTAATCCATTTACCGCAGCTGTTGCGTTTTGCAACATCAATTTTTATATTTTTTTGCCGTTTTTATACCGAGTTTTTTCACATATTTTGTACAATAAATTTTAAATTTTAATTTTAAAAGTTAAATTTCAACTTTTTTAATTTTATTATTTATAGTCTTTTATATCCTGTTCACATTTAAAATTTCTCAAAACAATCTTTCTTCGCTTTCTTAGATAATTGTTCAATTTTTTCGTTCGATTTTTAGTATATTTATACAAATTTAGTCTTAATTTCGGTGTGAAAAGATAGTTAATACTTAAATTAATTTTTTAAATATTTAAAATAACTTGCAAAACGTTTTCAATGTTTTTAAAAATCAATGGTGCGTTTTCGCAACTTTGACATAAAATGATTTCATATGATTTTTAATAAGTCTAGTCATTATAATAATAATAAAATTATTATTTTAATGTTAATGTATTATGAAATTTATGAAATTAAAAGTTGAATTTTGTAGATGAATGTTGATTTTTATATTTCGATAAAAATTTCAAACCGCAAATGCTTCACACTTGAAGCTTTTATTGAAAAGAATATAGTTTTTTATCCTCTCATAGGTAGAATATAAAATTAAAATAAAGATAACATTCGACCACAGTGTCGTCTTTGAAACAGCGCGACAGTTTATGAGTGCTGTTGTAATTCATGTTAAATAATTTGCTTTGTTGTAATTAAAATAATTATTATTAATAATATAACAAATAAAATAATTAGAAGTCTGAATTTTATCGAACTATTCGCAATTGAAATTTATTTCTGTTTAATAAATGTGGTTTGAATCAATTTATTTAGGATTTCTTACTGTACATAAGTATGTCACACTTCCCGCTCACGTTGCGTTTGCGCAACATTTTGCCCCATTAAAACATTGAAATAATTGTTTTCAATTTTGCTTGAGTTATTCTTATAACCATATAATGCAAGTCTAAATGTGAAATTCATTTTAACTTTTTTTCTCGGGTAGCGGCGGTAAATGGGCTAAATAAAAACTACCAATTATAATTGATAAAGAATTTAGATAGTTTATTAATGATACAAAAGAAAAACTACAAACTAAGTTGCATAGTATTCTTAAAGTTACGTCATCATTTTTTAAACTAAGGTAAAAAGTAAAAAAATAAGTTTGATATGAGATCCTAAACAGTCTATAATTTTTTTTCAAATATTTAGTTTCAACTAAATTTTGATGTGTTTTCAGTTACAAAATAATTTTTCGATCAGTTTGTGAAAATCTTTTCACCATTTCATTTACTGGAAGAAGTGCAGTAGCGGTTTTGGTAGCAGATATTCTCAAACAAGCTTTGCAAACGACATGCAGATACAGTCGTCTTAAGATGAATTTTAATAAGCCGAAGTTTAAAAAATGCTCTTTCTGCATCTGATGAAGTAACTGGTAGACTCAGAACAACATCGAGCATATAATGCAACTCGGGCTGAAGGCTTGTGGCTCAAAAGAGTTCTTGCAGTTCGATACATGAAATGAGATCAGACTGATCCGCACGTAAACTTGATGTGTTGATGTGATTTTGAGCTGTCTTTACACAGTTTCAGCATCCTTTCCATGAAGGTTGGATAATTCTGAAAGCTCGAGAGTTATTTTGTCTATCTGATTTGTTCTTTATATACTGTGTCATGGCATAAAAAATTTACATATAAAAAGTGTAAAGATTTAAAAGTGTAGTTAAGGTCTAGTGGTGCTCTATTTCTTCTCAGAATTTGTGACATGTTAGTGTTATTTTTGTGGGATCTCTATGTTCTTTGTTGATATATGAAATGTTTCGTGAGATAAGACCCGATGGCCATCCAAAGAAAATATCATTGTTCTATGGCATATTGAAAAATTCATTACCCCCCCCCCCCCCCACCACCAAAAAAACTCATCGATTTTCAAAAAATTGCGAAACCCCTTGTTGCGCCACTGCCTGAGCGTTCACATCACGTCACACCATGTCAAGAATTCAATCTTTTAAAAGTCTAATAATACATTCTTAGATTTGATAGAGATTCTACGTTTTTCGAATAACAAGTTTGCACCCCAGAAATATATAAGTTTTTCTCAAATTATTTATATAGTCATTTAATGTGAATACACAGTAACTTACTGTGAGTGAGTATATCGGTTCTGTAGTGTAGTGGTTATCACGCTCGCCTCACACGCGAGAGGTCCTGGGTTCGAAACCCAGCAGAACCAATTTTTGAATAAAAATAGGCTCTCTTAAAACAAAATAAATAAACCCGGTAAAATTTATTTTTTGAAAATTAAAAATGTCGTTTAAAAAAGTAAGTTATTGGGAAAAAAAGTTGTATACTGTAAAATTATAGTTTTGCAATTTATTAATTTTTTAATCAGACTGTTAATAATAATAAATATTAGCCAGTAGAAGCCAATTTTAAAACGAGATTTTTTTTCCCAGCCAGTGCAGTTTCCATACATAATCAATTTGTTTTATATCTTTCGATCACAACCCAACTTCACCCTAACCCCATCTCATCCCAACCCCACCTTACCCTAGCCCTATCACACTAAAACCCATTCACTACAGTCCCACCCCCATCTCACCTCATCCTCACCCCACCCACCAAAACCACCACAACCCACCAACCACAACCACCACAGGGAGTAGCGATTGTGAGCGTCTTCTTCATCCTCATCTCCATCTTCACTTTCTGCCTCAAAACACATCCAAGTCTCAGGGTGGCCGTCAACCGCAACTCAAGCCGCCACGACAATAACAGCAGCCACTCCTATTTCATCTTCAACAAAAACAAGCAGCACCACAAGAGTAGGGAGTACAGCGATGGGAGGGACACATATGGCGAGGGTGACGATGGTGGGTATGAAAACTATGGGGAAAGATATTCAAATTTGGAGCGTAGGAAAAGATCGGAGAAAAGTATTTTTGAAACAGCCTCTGAACCTCCATCTACACACAAAACAACAGACAAGAACCAACCATCTGCTTCATCCCACAGAACACCCGTCTCTCCACTCTCTCTTCAAAATAAAAACCCAAACGACCAAAGAAAACCACCAAAATCAACATCAACAACAACAAAACCTCGAATCATTCATCCAGACAACCAGTATACCACCACCACCAGCAGCACCAGCAGCAGCAGGAAGCCCTCTACAACCAAGCAGAAGAGACCGGGTTCCCAGCGCTCAGGCAAGTCAAGACGAGGAAACCCAACGGTCGAGAGGCGCACCGAACCGCATGACGCCTTCTTCTACATCGAGTGTCTCTGCAACGCTTGGTTCACCTTCGAATTGATCATCAGGTCGCTTGAAAATTGCGCTATATTAAAAAATAAATAAACATCATAAAGGCAATATCAGATATATTTTGTCGAGATAGTTTTTTTTTAATAAAGGTTTCTTATTCATAAAAATATGTTATTCAAAATCATTTAATCATCAGTGATATGAGTTTGCAGCATCGTTTGCCATCAATACACCTCGCACCTGGCCATTATACTTTCTCAAATCTGCCATAAATCTTTTTAATGACCCCAAACACTCAATAAACCCTGCTATTAACTCTCCAATCAACTCCGCCATCACTTCACAACCCCATAATCACGAGCTAGAATTTCAAAACATACTAACCATCCTTTCTTCCATTTCTTTAACTTCCCCAAAAAGTCTCTCCACATTTTTTTTTCTCCACTTCATTCAATTCATCGTTGTCTCATCTATCTCACCTCTTCCATTTCACATCAGTTCCCTCCCAAACTCTCGCATCAACCCTCACAGGTTCATAGTTTCCCCATCAAAGTTCTCCTTCATCAAAACTCCAGTCAACCTCATCGACTTCGTGGCCACTTTTTCCTTCTACCTCGATCTCATCATGACCAGGTCCACTTTTCTCCGAAACCATTTTTGGTCCGACGCAGTCTTTTCCAAGGCGTTATAATCGAAAATGTTAAAAGATGGGAATATTCAATAGAACAGTGTTTGTAATGTTTTACGAAAAAAACATTGTATGATACAGTAAGTAAGAAAAAATACAATACAATAAGTTTGAAAAAATGCAATACAATACAATAAGTTAGAACAACATACAATACCATACAATACCATACAATAAAATGAATTAGAAAAACATACAATAAAATAAGTTAGAACAGCATACAATACCATAAAATAAAATCACGACAAACATGAAATATTCTGCACTCTTAAATTCTTGAAAACCTTCTGAAAGTTGAATGAGGAAGCATATGGAGCAGCACGCTTCAGAAACAACAGCCTCGACGCGTGAAAGTAGTTTAGACAGTTCTGGGAGGTTCACGGAAAATTAATGACAGGCAATGGTATATGCATAACTTAAAAAATCTATAAAATTAAATGAAATTTCATCAAAAAAAATTATTAGGAATTTGAATAAATTTAAGACAGTTCTTCAACAACAAATTCTATTTGTTTTAAAATGGGAGCAGATCTATTTGTCTTTTGGGCATCCACCCTTCAAGCACTTCGCGCCACCTATGTTTAAAGCAGTCGCTCCGGGAAACTCCGTTTAGTAAATCAAAATATTATTAAATAAAAATAAAATATATGAGTTATTTGATATTTTTTTTAATTCAAACATCCATTTTGAAATACATGAAACTATGCAATTTAAACACCACCAGATTCAACAAGGACAACGACATTCTCGAGTTCTTCAGCATCATCCGCATCATGCGTCTCTTCAAACTGACCAGGCACTCGCCGGGCCTCAAAATCCTCATCCACACCTTCAAGGCATCTGCCCACGAACTCTCGCTCCTCATCTTCTTCCTCGTCATCGGCATCGTCATCTTCGCATCGCTCGTCTACTACGCCGAGAAAATCCAGCCGAACCCCGAGAACTGCTTCAACTCCATCCCGGTGGGTCTGTGGTGGGCCATCGTCACCATGACGACAGTCGGCTACGGAGACATGACGCCCAAGACGTACCTGGGCATGTTCGTTGGTTCGTTGTGCGCTCTCACCGGAGTGCTGACGATCGCCCTGCCTGTGCCGGTGATCGTCTCCAACTTTGAAATGTTCTACTCGCACACGCAAGCGAGGGCCAAGCTGCCCAAGCAACGCAGGAGGATTCTCCCGGTCGAGGCGGTCAGACCCAAAACTTCTCGCAGCAACCAGCCGCACATTCCGCTCACTCGCAAGATGCCGTTGCTGCCGGGCAGTGGTGCTGCTGCCGCCGTTGCCGCCATGGCCGCTGCGTCAGCATTGAACGAGAGTGGCCAGGGAAAGATCAGTGCACTTTTTCAGAAACCACTGCTCAGTTTCACGATGCAGAGTGGCTCAGGTTGTGGCAATGAAGCAGCGACTGATGCGAGTGACAGAAGCAGTGATGATGGCAGTGTCGGTAGTGGCGTGATGAATAACAGACAAAAACTCAACGGAACGAGAAAAAATTCGCAAACTGTTTCGGAACTTGAAAGTAAAATTAATTTTGTAAATAATTCTGAGTCATATCAGACGAAATCGAAACAACAAACTGTACAGCAAAGACAATTCCAACTACAAAATCATGTTCAACAACAACAACAATTCCATACACAGCTTCATTCTTCCAACCGGTCCTTACAAAAGTTGGACGACACGCTCTGGTCTGTCGAACTCCCACGTTCTGAAGGAAGGAGAAAACACTTGAAAGGTTGGTCCATCATCGTCATCATCATCATCAAAACTTTCATCGTCATCTTCATCATCATCATCACCATCACCAACATCATCATCATAATTATCCCACCATTTTTATTGCATGCAACTCATCTCCCATAAACACTAACTAACCCTTTCGATTACTCATCAGCACAAATAGCTGCCGTGCCAATATCAAAAGCAATGATTGTCATTTTAGAATGGCAAGTAAAAATGTCTTTTCGATGGAAGTCAGGCTGCGACTCAACGAGAACAATGGCGCTCGCATGCAATCGGGTGACTCTCTGCAAGCGGATTATTTTCACTAATTGATTTTTGCTCTGATAAATGGCTGTTTGATGAGGATTCATCATTTCATCGCAAAGCCACCGTCCCCAGTGAAAGTTGTATTTGATAATAATCAAAAAATGTATTTTTTTGTTTGGAGTTGAGTTCTAGTTATGTGTTTTGTTTTGTTAAAATTGTTTAGAAAAATTTCTGTTAGTATTTAAAAAAACTTGTTTTTATGCGTTGTAAGGTGCAAGAGTCTTTGAAATGCTGCTTTAGGTTTTTAAATTCTTTTTTTAATGCTAAAAATTCTAACGATTATTTTATTGCCAAGAAAGTGCCAATTCTTTGCTTTTATGGCCTAATATTTTTATTACTATAAATTCAAGAGCAATCTTTTGTCTTTATCTAAAGCATCATAAAACAAAGAAGAAACAAACTTATTTTAAATAAAAAAAAGTAATCATGATCCTACTTGAAAAAGCATAAAAATAATAGCAGATTTATAAAGTCAAAAGCTTCAAATCTCAGCCTAAAGTTCTTTTTGCAAGCTCCACATGGCCTTCACTTTTCATCTTTCGATGTTTTCTAACAAATTTTTATTATAAAAATAAAACTATTATTTTGACATTAAAATTAGAATTTATTCATTAACAAGTTTAACAGAATAACTTTTAAGTTTTTTAAGAATATGAAAGAAATAACAATCTTGAGGCTGTGTAAAAATAATTATAAATTGTATTTATTTTATTTTCAAGATTCCATTTTCATTTTAGTCCCTGTGTACCACTTCCACTTCAAAAATGTGTCAAATTTGTAAAACAATTCATTTATAATTTCATTTGTCTTTCGATTAATCCACTCATCCAGCCATCCATCTTCTCATCCACCCGTCCATCCACTCATCCATCCTTCCTTCACGCAATGTTAATAATCCCTTTGTAAAAGCTTCCATTCCTTCATATTCTATTTGTTTAGAATCAGGTGCATGTCATTTAAAACAGGGATTCCGAAATTTTCAATTCAACATTAGGACATTGAGGCAAGGCTTGTGGAATGTCCTTATCTTCGAGGTAAATATAAAAAGAAATTATCCTCTCCAAGACTGTTGACCGCTTGACCTCAATAAAATTTGAACTAACAAAGTCATAATGCATTTCAATCGAATCTTTTTTGCAAAAGAATCTTTATAAATAATAATTTATTTTTATTTTTATTAAAAAACTATTATTTCAATGCTGAAGCAAAAAACAGGAAAAATATAAGATAATTTAGCCTCCCAAGAAATGGAGTTGTCTGTTGCGCAAATGAAATATGCAGCTAAGTGGCAAATAAATTTCATTTTTCTCTTTTTTTGTTGAACTTTGAGTTTTTCAAAAAAAAAATAACTAAAAATAAATTTTTCAAACATTTTTCAGTATTAATAAATAATTTATAAATGTTTCGGAGTTTTCAAGTTAAGTTCCACTCTTTAAAACTGAAACAGATATTAATAGTTATCCATGCATTTCAGATAAGTCTTCTAACGTTGAAGATTTAAAAATCGTTAAGAATAAAATTCTCTTGTAGATCTAATGTTTCTTCATTAGATTTAAAAGCTTCTTCAATGCACCACTAACTTCTTCTCTTCCTCAAACAATCTCAATCCTCCATCCTCCCTCCTCCCTCCTCCCTCCTCCATCTTCCCTCCTCCATCTTCCCTCCTCCATCCTCCCTCCTCCATCCTCCCTCCTCCATTCTCCCTCCTCCATCCTCCCTCCTCCATCCTCTCTCCTCCATCCTCCCTCCTCCATCCTCCCTCCTCCATCCTCCCTCTTCCATCCTCTCTCCTCCATCCTCCCTCCTCCATCCTCCCTCCTCCATCCTCCCTCTTCCATCCTCCCTCCTCCATCCTCCCTCCTCCATCCTCCCTCCTCCATCCTCCCTCCTCCATCCTCCCTTCTCTCTCCTCCATCCTCCCTCCTCCATCCTCCATCCTCCCTCCTCCATCCTCCCTCCTCCATCCTCTCTCTTCCATTCTCCCTCCTCCCTCCTCCATCCTCCCTCCTCCATCCTCCTTCCTCCATCCTCCATCCTCCTTCCTCCATCCTCCCTCCTCCATCCTCCCTCCTCCATCCTCCCTCCTCCATTCTCCCTCCTTCATCCTCCCTCCTCCATCCTCTCTTCTCCATCCTCCCTCCTCCATCCTCCCTCCTCCATCCTCCCTCCTCCATCCTCTCTCCTCCATCCTCCCTCCTCCATCCTCCCTCCTCCATCCTCCCTCCTCCATCCTCCCTCCTCCATCCTCCCTCCTCCATCCTCCCTCCTCCATCCTCCCTCCTCCATCCTCCCTCCTCCATCCTCCCTCCTCCATCCTCCCTCCTCCATCCTCCCTCCTCTCTCCTCCATCCTCCTTCCTTATCCTCCCTCCTCCATCCTTCCTCCTCCATCCTCTCTCCTCCATCCACAATCCTCCCTCCTCCATCCTCCCTCTTCCATCCTTCCTCCTCCATCCTCCTTCCTCCATCCTCCATCCTCCCTCCTCCATCCTCCCTCCTCCATCCTCTCTCCTCCATCCTCCCTCCTCCATCCTCCCTCCTCCATCCTCCATCCTCCCTCCTCCATCCTCCCTCTTCCATCCTCCCTCCTCCATCCTTCCTCCTCCATTCTCCCTCCTCCATCCTCCCTCCTCCATCCTAACTCCTCCATCCTCCCACCTCCATCCTCCCTCCTCCATCCTTCCTCCTCCATCCTCCTTCCTCCATCCTCCCTCCTCCATCCTCTATCCTCCATCCTCCTTCATCCATCCTCCATCCTCTATCCTCCCTCCTCCCTCCTCCATCCTCCCTCCTCCATCCTCCCTCCTCCATCCTCCCTCCTCCATCCTCCCTCCTCCATCCTCCATCCTCCATCCTCCTTCCTCCATCCTCTATCCTCCATCCTCTCTCCTCCATCCTCCCTCCTCCATCCTCCCTCCTCCATCCTCCTTCCTCCATCCTCCCTCCTCCATCCTCCCTCCTCCATCCTCCCTCCTCCATCCTCCCTCCTCCATCCTCTATCCTCCATTCTCCCTTCTCCATCCTCCCTCCTCCATCCTCCCTCCTCCATCCTCCCTCCTCCATCCTCCCTCCTCCATCCTCCATCCTCCATTCTCATTCCTCCATCTTCCCTCCTCCATTCTCCCTCCTCCATCTTCCCTCCTCTCTCCTCCATACTCCCTCCTCCATCCTCCCTCCTCCATCCTCCCTCCTCCATCCTCCTTCCTCCATCCTCCATCCTCCTTCCTCCATCCTCTATCCTCCATCCTCCCTCCTCCATCCTCCCTCCTCCATCCTCCCTCCTCTATCCTCCCTCCTCCATCCTCCCTCCTCCATCCTCCATCCTCCCTTCTCCATCCTCCTTCCTCCATCCTCCCTCCTCCATCCTCCCTCCTTCATCCTCCCTCCTCCTTCCTCCATCCTCTATCCTCCATCCTCCATCCTCCATCCTACCTCCTCCATCCTCCCTACTCTCTCCTCCATCCTCCCTCCTCCATCCTCCCTCCTCCATCCTCCCTCCTCCATCCTCCTTCCTCCATCCTCCCTCCTCCATCCTCCATCCTCCCTCCTTCATCCTCCCTCCTCCATCCTCCCTCTTCCATCCTCCCTCTTCCATCCTTCCTCCTCCATCCTCTCTCCTCCATCTTCCCTCCTCCATCCTCCCTCCTCCATCCTTCCTCCTCCATCTTCTCTCCTCCATCCTCCATCCTCCATCCTCCCTCCTCCATCCTCCATCCTCCCTCCTCTATCCTCCATCCTCCATCCTCCCTCCTCCATCCTTCCTCCTCCATCCTCTCTCCTCCATCCTCCCTCCTCCATCCTCCCTCCTCCATCCTTCCTCCTCCATCCTCTCTCCTCCATCCTCCATCCTCCATCCTCCCTCCTCCATCCTCCATCCTCCCTTCTCCATCCTCCATCCTCCATCCTCCCTCCTCCATCCTCCCTCCTCCATCCTCCCTCCTCCATCCTCCCTCCTCCATCCTCCCTCCTTTATCCTCTATCCTCCATCCTCCCTCCTCCATCCTCCCTCCTTTATCCTCTATCCTCCATCCTACCTCCTCCATCCTCCCTCCTTTATCCTCTATCCTCCATCCTCCCTCCTCCATCCTCCCTCCTTTATCCTCTATCCTCCATCCTCCCTCCTCCATCTTCCCTATCTTCTTCTCTTCCTCAAACAATCTCAAACTTTTCATTCGGAACAGCAAATGGCAGTTCTTTGAAGGCAAATCTTCTGAGCGCATGAGTGAGCAAGCCAGATTGCCGTTTATTGCTGCTTTTTTCGATTCTTTTTTGCCTTTTTAAATTGATTAATTTCGATTTTTTCCTTCATTTTTTGGTTGATGTATTTGGGATTCTTTTTTGCTTTTTGGTCATGTTTTTTTGGTTCTTTCTTCATTTTTTGGTTGATGTAATTTGGATTCTTTATGTCTTTTTTGTTGATTTTTTGTGTTGTAACTGAACAAGGAATGTTACTGTCACAAATTTCAAATCTGAAATGTCTTTATATAAATCTATTTTTTTAAACTCTTCAATGGTTTGATCGTTTATTTTCTTAAAGATAAGCGAGATCGATTACATATAAACCTCGTTCACCAAACCCAATCCGTTTACTCCTTATCTTCATTGCAAGGCATCAGTTAATCCCAATCCATCTTTGCCATCTCTCCCACTCTCCACACCATCGTATACCCGTCTAAACGACCCTCTCAAACTCCCATCTGTCCCGATCAAACTCAAGCTCTTGCCATCGACTAAGCTTCGATAAATCTCCTATCTTGCCATCATGAGACGTAGCACCAACGGCTTGTCGGCGTAAAGTGTGCTATCTCTTTCGGTGGAAGACAAAGCATCAGCATACATCTCTGCCCACTCTGAGGATCTCACCACAGCACCTTGGAAGCCCCTCCATTGGAACTCCATAGAGTATTTCTGAAGTATTAAATATAAAATATATGGAATTTTTAGATGGTGATGTGAATGTCGATGGTCAAAAGGTCAGTTAGTTTCTCCGAACGTCGTGAGTTCAATTCCTGTTATCGTCCTGTAGCTATCAAGGAGAGGACTGTGGAAGCGTCTCATGAAAGTATGGAGCGCAAGAAACAAAGATGAATGTCGACCCATGTAAAAGCCTCCGTCGCTGTGCTAATTGCACTGCGATATAGCAAAGAAAATTATATATATATAAATATATATATATATAATTTTGGTTTTATAATATTGGTTTTGTGTGTTTATTCCTAGTCATTCTTTTTAAAACGCTGTTCTTTGATGCGAGGGAAAGAATCATGCAATAAAAATGTTTTTCGTTTTTGGGTCGGCGAGAAATATTTTCAACAACTCTAAAACTTCTCTCTTATCTTCATTCTTTTTGATCTAAATAATTCTTGAAGGTCACGAGTGCAGCGTGGCCTTGACCTTTGTGACCTCATGCCAGTTTCAGTTCACATAACTTTGTCATAACTTTCACTCCATTTTTGATTGCAGTTCGAGTGCCGATAAGGTTGAAAAGCGGTTCAAGTGAAGAAATAAAATGTAAAAACATCGAGGAATTTATATTCTTGTTACAATTACAAGGCAACAAAACACCCAAAAGAATTTATTGAATAAATTTTCTTTCTTTCAATTTTGCATGTTCTTTGCTAATCCATCGAGATGATTGCCCATTAACTTTTCTCTTTCAACCTCCACACCTGCCTGCTTCTTTCTTCAATTCAAGCCGTTTAAACCTCTTTTTTATTGCTCCAAAGAACTAGCAAAATCAAGTTGGCAAAAGTCTTCAGAGTACACTTTCTTCCTACAACCTCCTTTTCACCTCCTCCCTCCTCCATCTTCCCTCCTCCCTCCTTCCTCCTCCATCCTCCCTCCTCCCTCCATCATCCTCCCTCCTCCATCTTCCCTCCTCCCTCCTCCCTTCTCCATCCTCCCTCCTCCATCCTCCCTCCTCCATCCTCCCTCCTCCATCTTCCCTTCTCATCCTCCCTCCTCCATCCTCCCTCCTCCATCCTCCCTCCTCCCTCCTCCATCTTCCCTCCTCCCTCCTCCCTCCTCTATCCTCCCTCCTCCATCCTCCCTCCTCCATCCTCCCTCCTCCATCCTCCCTCCTCCATCTTCCCTCCTCATCCTCCCTCCTCCATCCTCCCTCCTCCATCCTCCCTTCTCCATCCTCCCTCCTCCCTCCTCCATCTTCCCTCCTCCCTCCTCTCTCCTCCATCCTCCCTCCTCCATCCTCCCTCCTCCATCCTCCCTCCTCCATCTTCCCTCCTCCATCCTCCATCCTCCCTCCTCCATTCTCCGACAGCCTCTGCATCAAAAGTTGCAACAGTCTCAGGCTCCAGTACACTCTTTATGCAAACTCTGGTCATTTCCGCTCACCCTCTTTAATGACCACTGTCGTAGAGTTTTGCCACTAAAAATCAAATCATTTTTATAATTTCGCTTTTGCAAATAAAAAAGACTTTAAAATAAATAAGTTTTTAAATAGCTTTTTCACTTGAAAAAAGAGAATTTTAAATAGAAAGTTTTTTATATAGGAAAATAAGTTGCAGATCTTTGGCGAATTCTTGATAAGAAATTATTGTCTACATCGAGTCACAACTGCAATCAATTTGCTCCACAAAAGGTTTTCCAAAATTTTTTTGATTTGCTCTAACATGAAATCAGCCAGTGGGATTACTTGGCAGGGTGAAGCCCTTACTCTCATTTTGTTAAGAAACACACACAAAAACAAAGTTTTGATTATTTTTGGTTTAATTTTAGACTTCCAAAGGTCTTTCAAGCTTTTTTTAATTTTTTTCTTTTTTATGCAGGCTCTTCAGGGACTTAGTTTTTCAACGAGCTTGAAGTAACTCATTAGGTTTATCTTGTTTTGGTGTCAAGAAATAAATGTAACTTAAGAGAGAAAATGAATAAATGAACCAAAAAAACATATTTTATTTTATTTTCTATTTTTATATACAAAAATCAAAAGAAAAAAATCAAAAATGGCAAAAGAGATGAAGATAATATTTCAAGGTTAATGGCATCAAACATGAAGTCGAAATTTCTTGCCAATAAAAAGTATTTTATGTGTTAATCTTTTCATTTAAAATGTGATTTTATCACAGAATAAATAAATCGATTGGTTTTTATGATACTTGAAATGATTGGCGTCGAGGATTGGATTCTCCTTGATGCGTTTGCAGTAGAGGTCGGACGGGAAAAGTCGGGAACCGGGAATAGGTTTTCGGGACGGGAACGGGAACGGGAATCAACATTGAAATCGGGAACGGGAAAAAACGGGAACGGGAATACACTTTTAAATCGGGAACGGGAAAAAGCGGGAATAAAAATTTTGGAATTCAAAAAATTAAGATGAAAAATTAAAGTTAAATCTATTATATATTAAAAAGTGTGGTTTTCCAACAATTAGATTTCTCTTTACTATGTTTACTTTTATCAAAACTTCCGTTTATTTCAAAATGTCAGCAACGTCGTCTTCGAATTTATCATTATCTTCATCATTATCGTCATCATCATCATCATCATCATCATCATTAATTTCACCGGAGTCTATAACTATTAAGGAAATGAAGAAAAGTCAGATTGACAAAATTATTACGAATGATCCTGCACGTGTTTCCACAATGGCAATGAATCTTAGTAAAAGTATAGCTTGGAAAAGCTTTGTCAAAGTATTGGTTGATGGGTGCCATACAGAATTCGTGCAATGCAAAGACTGCAAAGTGTTGATTCAGCATTTAAATTCCTGTGGCACCTCTGGCATGCTGAAACACAAAAAAGCATGCACTGGCAGTCCAGTTGTGAATCAAATAACGCAGAATACTCTCACATTTTCTCAAAAGTCTGTTTCTCCTAATTTAAAGAATAATTTGACCAAGGCCATCTCCCTATTTTGTGCTCAAGACATGAGAGCCTTCGTCACGGTTGAAGGTGAAGGTTTCATTCAGGTGGCTCAAAAACTCATCGATATTGGAGCCTCATATGGCCGGGGTCTGAAGGCTAAAGATGTATTGCCTTGCGAAAAAACAGTGAGGCAATACCATGAAAAAAATGTCTTAACAGTGATTACCAAATTAAAAGGAGAATTTACAAAGGTGTGTAATTTTATAAATTAATTTATGCATTTAATTATTAATAAAAATAAATATTTATAAATTTCAATCTATTACAGAACAATGGTTCTAAAAGTTTTTCCCTTGATATTTGGAAGAATAAACGTTCTGGAGATTCACATTTGGGAGTCACCATACATTATGTTAAAGACAATAATGGAGAATGGGAGCTTCAAGACAGAGTTTTGGCAACAATTGCTTTTAATGTAAATCACTCATCCAGAAATATTCTTGAGGAGATGAATAAACTCTGCATGGTAATTTTTTAAACAATTTTTCATAAATATTTAAAAAATAATTTATACAAGATAAATATCCACATGTTTTAATATTTCAAATGTTATTTTATGATTCCAGGAATATGGTATTCAATCATTAGACTATTGTACCTTCACGACTGACAATGCCTCAAATGTAAAAAAGGCTTTTAACAATTCTGATGAAATGATTTGGCTGGGCTGTTCTGTTCATGATTTAAATCTTGCATTATCCAAAAAGTTTTCTGAGTTGGCAGCAGATAACCCAATATCTTTACTAATTGAGAATGCTAAAGATGTTGTAAAATACGTCAAGAAGACTGGGTAATTAATTTTCACATTTTTCATACAGTAAAAAAAAATTAAAATTGATATTTTAATTTCAACATAATTTGTTATAAAATTTTATTTTTTTATAGCAAGCAAAAGGAGCTTTTAAACATGGGAAAACAAACACTTAAACAAGAATCATCTACAAGATTTAATTCGATTTATTTCATGTTGAAATCAGTATATGATGGAATGGATTCTTTAAAAATTATTCTTAAGCAAACCCCCAAGTATGGAAATCTCTATTTCATCGACACTCCTCACTTAAAAGAAGTTTTAAATGCACTAGAAATGTATAACGAAGCCACCATTGCATTGTCAATGTCAAAAGCTCCAACATTACATTTGAAGTTGTTATGGCGAGTCCAAATATTAGGGAGATTAGAGCAAATGAGTGATGATGAAAACTTGTCAAATGAAATCAAACTGGTAAGTTAATTTTTTTTATTTCGTAAATTAATACTTTGAATTTGACTTTTTAATTTCCAGTTGATTGCTCAGTTGATCATTTCGACAAAAGAAAAGATGCCCATTGATCTTATTCATATGGCAGCATGTCTGTTGCATCCTCAGTATAAAAGAATAATAAGAAAAGAGTTTGGGATAGAACAAGAAATAAATACCAAGACTTTCATTAGAGAAAATTTAATTCCATTTTGTACAGCCAGGCCAAGCTGCAGTTCTGTTGAAAAAAAAGATACAAATTATGGTTATTTAACCCTATTATGTTTGTTTTTATAACGTAAAAATTATAATACATTTATTATACTATCAAATTATACGAATGATTTTATTTTTGCAGTTGTGGAGAATAAGAATGCTGTTAAAAAACATATTTCTAACATTATTGATGAATTAATAATAATGAACGAGGAAGAAAATTCAGAAGAGGATGAATTGTACAAATATTCACAATTACGTCCCAACAAAATTGAAGATGATAAAGATGTTTTATTTTATTGGAGTAAAATGAACAATTTTCCAATACTACAAGAAGTAGCCAAAATGTTGTTTAGTATACCTGCAAGTTCTATTCCCTGTGAACGGAATTTTTCAACATGTGGTCGTTTAACTTCAGACCCAAGATCATCTAATTTGAAAGCTGAAACTCTGGACGGTTTAACGCGCGTTAAAAGCAATAAAGACTTGATTTAATTAGTTAAAAACAATGACTAACTTCATTACTTTTATCTCAATATATATTTGAAGCGTGTTTGTTTCGAAAAAAAATATTTTTTGACTTTCAAATAAAAAAATTTAGGACTAGCAAGTTTGGGACCAGTGATAACGGCAGTGGAAATGAATAAAGAGACCTCAAAAAAATTTCGGGAACGGGACGGGAAAAAAAATTTCGGGAACGGGACGGGACGGGAATCAAAATTCTGATGGCCCATCGGGAACGGGACGGGACGGGAAAAAAAATTTCGGGAACGGGACGGGACGGGAATCAAAATTCTGATGGCCCATCGGGAACGGGACGGGACGGGAAAAAAAATTTCGGGAACGGGACGGGACCGGGAATGAAAAATCGTCCATGTCCGACCTCTAGTTTGCAGACGCTCGTCTCTGTTTCATCTCTCCCGGGGCTTGGCGACATCTTAGTCGATGGCCTACCGCATCTGTCACTCGTCCCTTTCAGGACTTCACTATTGCTCGAGAATAAATATGATCAATATTAATTATTATAATCATAATAATCATTATTATTATTTAATATTATAATCATAATAATTATTTTTGTTATTAATTTTATATCTATTTTTTTAACCAATACTTCATGATTAATACTTTCCATTTTTAATACTCTTTTCATTAACACCTTTCAAGTTAATAATACAAATATTAATAATATAAAGTTTTGAATAAATGAATTAAATCATTAATTAGCGCATAGTCTCGTTTTTATTATTCTTTATATAGCTCAAAATTCCTAATTTTTTGAAACAATTTAGGCGTCAGTGAAAAATCAAATTCTAAAAAATATGTGGAAGTCTTGGAAATTGAAATAGAGTTCACTGTGGTATGTGGAACTCCATAGAGAAGCACGACTCAAAGTCTATCAGTTTTGCAAACAACGACCGATTTATCGTTCAATTTCAACGCTTTACCACACTCCCGTTTCATATTTTTTGATTCAGTTTTATTTTTTATGTTCATACAAAATTATTTTAAGTAATTTTTTCTTTTTTTCTTTTTCAAAATAACTTCTTGAATTCTTATCTACCAGATGGTGGTTCACACTTATTTTCAGGCATTTTTCAATATATTTCGCACTTTTTTGATGAATCGTTTGTTTCCCGCCACAAAAACCTGCTTTTCCCGCCACACTACGAAAGCGCAAACAGCGGCACAAAGATTCCATTCCTACACGCGTTGAAGTTTCCATTTAGAATTTCAATCGAAAGAAATCGGCAGCTGAAGACTTTAGCCCAGAGTGCATGTGACCCTCCTGGAAACGTCTGTGAAGATGATGTACACATTGAAGTCAACATTCATTCTATATGAACAGCAACATCAACACCAAAAGCCGCTTTAATTCCTTTAGTGAAGATGCCGAAGATAGAAGACTCAGAAGTTGATCGAGAAAGTTGGAGAGAATTCTGTGAAAGACGTATTCAGGATGCAATTTAAATCTGCTTCATCTTTAAAAATCAGGAATCAGCAACCAAAACGAACGAGATTATTTTATATATTTATGCATAAGGGACTTTAAATTTAGGGTATTTACGATTTTAATTATTCATAAATTCTTTTGCGATTCTTGAGTTGGTTGCTATCTGCAGTGCAGGTTATGAATGATGATCTCGTGTCGATCATTTCCACAAGCGAAACTTAATTTTTTTTGCCATTTTAAATAAATTCATTCTAATTTTTCAAAAATCTAAACTTGAATGTTTTCCGCAACTACTTAGAACCACAACCACCAAGACTACAACCACAACCACACTACCGTCACCACTACCACCACTACCCCCACCACCACCACCACCACCACTACCACCACCACAGAAAACGATTGCAAACAACAAGAGGAAGAAGAGAAGGAACCGCTGATTAGTCCGGACTCGTGCACTCTGCTTGACAATCAGGTCGCCATGGTGACGTATGAGAGGCCAGAGATGCAGTGGCAGCAGTGGGACGCTGGAAGGTGCCAGAGGGATGCGTGTTCGAGGCGGGATCGAGAGAGGAAATTGTTTTCCGATCTAAATGATAGAAGTGGAGTTGCTGGTGATAGTGATGATGATGATAGAGGGGATGGTAGTGGGGGTGGTAGCGGGGGTGGTAATGGGGGTGGTAGTGGGGGTAGTGGTAGAAGGCTTGGTGATAGTGGAAGAAGGTATGGTAGTGAGGGTGGTAGTCATAGGAGTAATGGTGGTGGTGGTGGAAATAGAGAAAGAGGTAGGGGTGGGGAAGGCATGACGTTGACATTGTCACCTCGATGTCTCCTAGTGCAGCCTGCAGAAGATGACGACTGCACGGACGTTGGTGGCGATGAACTGAGCCACAACAAAAGTCGATCACCCTCCCATCACTCCCATGCCAGTTTAAGCGACAATTTTTACAATAAAAACAATACTTTTGTCGACAAAAACAACAATAAAGTTGTGAAAAACAACAGTAACATCAGCATCAACTACAACAACAACAGCAACAACGAAGAAGAAGAAGATAATGTAGCACGCGCCATAAATAAGAAAAGCCACTCAACTAGTGGAACTAATGAAGGAGGAAATGATGAAAGGAAGGAGGTAAATGATGGAGAAAAGGAGGAGAAGGAGAGAGGGAGGAGATCATGGGGATCAAAGGAGGAGTCATATGTCAGGAAGGGAAGGGAAGGTGATAAAGCACATGAAAAGAGAGAGAGTGAAGGTGCTGGAGAGAGCTCATATGGGAGTCTGCATGGAGTCAACTGGAAGGAAGAGGAGGGAGAGAGTGATAAAAGAGGGGAAGAGGAAGGGGGGGTGGAGGACAGATCTTATCTGAGAGATTCCAGCCTCAAAGCCAAGGACACATGTGTTCTCTACCTGAGCACACCCAAGCCTTCTTCACTGCACTCTCCCCGCAACAACAAAAACAACAACAACAAAAACACTACCATTAACAACGACAACAAAAATAACAACAACAAAAGTAACAACAACAAGCGCAAAAAAGACGAGAAAGGATGGCATAGACGATTTGAAAGCACTTACAACTTGTAACGTTTTGGCCATTAGACCGACCAACAACACTTCTGACCAATCAGCTTCAGGGTCAAGATCGTCATCAGGAGGCGAAGCTTTTGAAAGAGGTTTTTGGAATCGTTTTACAAGTTGTGAGATTGAAAACTCGCTGAGGAGTAGGCTAATCCAGAAGAGATGTAACACAGCAAGAATAATAGTAATTTAATATCTAAAATAAAATAAAAATAATTTTATTTTTATAGCATTTTTGAAATATAGCATTTTTTGAAATAATAACAATGAAAGTAATTTTATGTTAGTTGTATCATATCACGCTATATCATTTCTAGAAGTTGCTTCCTACCCTATCAGTATAAAACAACGTTGTTACCAAGGTAATAACTGCCTCGTTGCCATTATCTACGTCATCATCATCAGCACCATCGTCATTATCATCATCATCAACATCACCATCATCATCATCATCAACACCATCAACGTCATCCTTACCATCAACGTCATCATTGACACCCTCATCTTCAAAACTGATGATTTTGTTAGCGATAAGCATGGTGAGAGCAAAAGGTTGAGTGAAAGAATTAAAAAAAGAAATAATTATTTGTTTTTATTTGGGAAAAAAAACGTGGAAAGTCTTGTTATATAACTTTTTTTTTAAAAATTTTAACAGATAAAAATTACGATGCTTCAGAAGTCAGTTTACTTTCAAAAACGTTCTTTTAATGCAAAAGCTGAAAATGGCTTATTCAAATTTATCTTTTTTTCCCAAAAAGCATGTTCTAGATTTAGTTCATCTTATCGTAAAAACTTTTTCTCAGTTTTGAACATCAAAAAAACAGACAATCGAATAAAGAACCTTAAATAAATGTCTGACGAGTTCATTTTTCTTTCTTAACATAACATCTCATCATTCCATTTTGCAGCATCCACCACTCTAACCGAAATGTTCACAGCAGAAGAGCTCAATTTGAGCAGCGCTTGAGCCATTTTCCATCCTTGACAAATTCGAATGATTTGACATTGTTTGCTGATTCTGGACACCACTCCTGTGTTCACCTGTTTTTCGTGATCGAAGCTACAACTCCGAAAGTACATACAATTGATAATGTATTGATCTTCACGATGGAATAGTCTTGGTGCAAGCTGGAGATTGTCAATGGAAAGGAAAGGTAGTGGCCAGAGTTCGAAGGGATATCAGCCTCTGGAAACACAAAAGAAATGACTCACTTCGTTGACAACTTCATTTCAAACTGCATGCACTTTATTGAAATCAGTTTATATTTGCGAGAACCTATAAACAAACAAGGGAGCGGGGATGGCTTAGTTGGTAGACGTCGGACTTGCAACTTAAAGGTTGCCAGTTCGAATCCTTGGAAGCAACCGTGAACTATCATGTACCTAGTGTATATGATGCGGTGTTTGCGACGTATGCATTGAGAGATGTGTACGTCGTGTGGAGTGGCGCCTTGGCGCATAAGAACCATGGTTCTCAGAACCATTGTAACATGGCATGCGTCTGTCAGGCTGTGAATAGTATAGACCAAAAAAAAAATTTAAAAAAATTCAATAATTGACTTTATTTACGAGTACAAATACAAGTTTAAATACTAATTATAATTTAATTTAATTTAATTTAACAATCGATTAATTATTGAAATGTTCGAATCCTTGGGGAGTGTTTGAGATGGTGGAAGAAAAGACTGGAAAGCAACTGGTTAGGAGAATTTCGCCTTGGAGAAGTCCATTTCTGGATGTTTGGCCATGAACCTGTGTTGGTGGTGGTGATGATGATCTTGATGGTTGTGGTGATGATGATGATGATCATGATGGTAGTATTATGCTGGCAGTTATGATGATGATAGTGGGATGCTGGCAGTTATGATGATGATGATAATAGTTGGATGGTGGCAGTAGTGATGGTACTATTGGTGGTTATAATACTGGTGGTGGTAGAAAACCTCTAGCATCATGGTTGTGAATATTACAAGCAGTAATAGTAATATTAGTATCCCAATCATGGATAAAGCAGTGATAGTAATAGTAGTATCACAATCATGGATAAAGCAGTGATAGTAATAGTAGTATCACAATCATGGATAAAGCAGTGATAGTAATAGTAGTATCACAATCATGGATAAAGCAGTGACAGTAATAGTAGTATCACAATCATGGATAAAGCAGTGATAGTAATAGTAGTATCACAATCATGGATAAAGCAGTGACAGTAATAGTAGTATCACAATCATGGATAAAGCAGTGATAGTAATAGTAGTATCACAATCATGGATAAAGCAGTGATAGTAATAGTAGTATCCCAATCAGGAGTACTGACTGCTTGAGTATGTCGTTCTTCTTCTGGTCATCGGAGGTTGGTAGGCCCATCTCCTTCTGCCTCTGGTCGTACATCATCTTCTCGACAGTGCCCCTCGTGTCCTCATCCAGGTCTGAGAGCTGGTGGGTGGGTGGTTGGTTGGTGGGTGGTTGGTTGGTTGGGTTGGTGTAGGTGGGTGGTTGGATGGTGGGTGGTGGGTGGGTGGTTGGTTGGGTAGGTGAGTGAGAGCTGGGTGGGTGGTTGGTTAGTTGGTTGGTTGGGTAGGTGGGTGAGTGAGATTTGGGTGGTTGGTTGGTTGGGGTAGGTGAGTGAGAGCTGGTTGGTTGGTTGGTTTGGGTGGTTGGGGTTTGGGTAGGTGAGTGAGATTTAGGTGGGTGTGGTTTGGGTGATGGGAAGGTGTGGTTTTGGTGATGGGAAGGTGTGGTTTGGGTGATGGGGAGTTGTGGTTCAATTAGCTGAGTTGTAATGGTGTGGTTTTGGGCGAGTTGATGAGAGAGGCTTAAAAAATGAGGTATTTGAAGATATGATGTGAGAGTTCGAGAGTGGTGGCATGAGGTTAATGTGCCAGTTTTGTGGAGGTGAAAGTGGATAAAGGGAGGTCAACGGAGGTGATGGTCACCTTAGAGTTCTCAGGCACGACCTTCCGGGTGTTGATTTCAGGGTCAGAAGTCACTAGTCTGTCCCACCACTCCATCTTGTTCACCTGTGCTTGTATGTAGTTGCATTTTGCTGCATGTGAAACAGATGTTGAATAGTTCTCCATGAGCACACTGTCTCAAAATAATCAATAAGACTTCCCTCCTGTTTATTTTTTCATTTGGCAGCCATTCTCACTCAATCCGCCCACCCCCCCTGCTCCAACTAACCGCCCACTAGCCCATCCTCCAATCCATTCTACCCATCCCCCCCCCTCCACTCTACCCATTCCACCCACCCTAGCCTCACCCCCACTCTACCCATTCCACACACCCTAGCCTCACCCCACCCACACAAGACCTTCTCGAGCGACAGCACCACCAGTTTCCGGTCTTCGAGACACCACGTGGATCCCTCGACCTTGACCTCCTTGGCCAGGTCCCCATCGATGATGGCTGCCTGTCCCTTCAAGCCCACCCTCAAGTGCTGTGCAGACCATGGTGATGATGATGATGGTGGTGGTGGTTGTGATGGTTAAGATGGTGGTGGTGGTGATGATGATGGTGGTGGTTAAGATGGTGGTGATGATGATGATGGTGGTTAAGATGATAAAGACGGTGGTGGTGTCAGTAAAATTATCATTATCATTAGTATTATTAGAAGCATTACTATTATTAATATACTATTATTCTTATTCTTATTTTCTACTTTAAATTAGTGTTATCAGTAGTATTAGTAATAATGTTGTTGTTGTTGTTGTTGTTGTTGTTGTTGTTGTTGTAGTAGTAGTTAAGTGGCACCTTCTTCTTGAAGTCAACAATCACATGGGCAGCTTTGACCGCCATGTTGAGGGGGATGCTCACCTAGAGTAGGTGATGGTGATGATGATGAAGATGATAGGATGATGATGATGATGGTGATTGTAATGATGATGAAGATGATGAAGATGATGGTGATCGTGGAGATGATGATGGTGATGATGATCGTGGAGATGATGATGGTGATGATGATCGTGGAGATGATGTAAATAGTGGAAATGAGGGTGGTGAATAGATAGAGTTGTGAAACAGAAAAGTGGATTTTACTTCATCTACCCATCACCACTTCATAGTGTTGACCCACGCTAACACCTCCATCTTGGCCATCAATCCCTCTCCATTCACCCCTTCCTCCTCTCTCTTACCCTCCCTCCTTCCCTCCATCCTCACCCTCCTCCCCTCCCCTCACCTCCAAGTCCTCGAGTCTCTGCGTCCACTTGTACTTCTCCAGGTCTGCTCCGTTGCCCGCATTGGGCTTCATTTTGCCCCTGTCCTTCTCGTCCTCCTATCGCGGTTGATGGATGGATGGAGATGGATGGATGGATGGGTGGAAGAGATGATGATAGATGGATAGAGAGATGAAGATAATGGTGGGTGAAAAAAATTGTGGTTGATGGATAGAAAAGGTGGTGGTTAATAGATGGAAAGGATGGTGATGGGTGGAAGAGATAGTAGTGGATGGGAGAGATAGTAGTGGATGGGAGAGATGATGATGGATGGAAGAGATGGTGGTGGGTGGAAGAGATGTTGAAGAATGGATGTTGATGGTTACAGTAAATGTGAGAAAAAAAAAATTGTTTGATAGTGTAAAAGATATGAACCACCTCCTCCTACACCATCACATCCACTCTCCTCCCCCATCACACCCACTCACCTCCTCCTTCAACATCACATCTACCCCCCTCCTCCTACAAAATCACATCCACCCACCTCCTCATCCTCCTCTGTAACTTTCTTCTCCTCAACTTTTCTCCCTTCCTCCTCCTCCGTAGCCTCTCCATTCTCCAACTTTTTGTCCAGCTTCTTCAATCGATCCTGCAGATTTAAAAAGACAAAATTCAAACACTCACTTTTTTTTAAAGTTTTCTACATTAAACTCTTTCCCTATTAGTAAAAATAGGTAAAAATTAATAAATATTATTTGATAATTATTTTATCTTCACATATAATTTAATAACTTAAATGAAATTTGAGCAATTGATCCAATTATGTAAAAATAAAAGTTTATAACAAAATTAATAAATAATTAATTGATTATTAATTATATATAAATAGATTTAATTAAGCGCACAGACCCTCTCATCGATCTCCTTCTGCAACTCCTCCGCCTCCTTGTCACTCAACTCCTGGATCTTCGACTCCTCGGCCCCTTCAGAGGGGAGTTATGCATACAGTTATGTCTTTGAAAAAGTCAATGTGAGCTACCTTAAATGTGCCTAAAATGAATGCAATTATCAGAAGAGCCTACCATCAGTTCCATCACCTGCCCCTCTCTCCTTGGCCGCCTTTCTCTCTCTCATCACCCTCTCCTCCTCCTCTCTCTCCTTCTTCTCCTTCTCTGCCCTCTTGAGCGCTGCTTGCTCAAACATACGGAACTTCTCGAGCAGCAACTGTTTCAAGAACGAAAATTGGTCACCATTTAGTTATTTTTTGGGTTTATGATTGGTAAGTGTGGTAGTTTACATAAGATCATGCTAAATTCAAAGTTACTTTATAAAGTTTATAATACAAACCCTCCATTTAAAAGACTTTTTGCCCACCTTTTGAGCTGCATCTTTTCCGCCACCAAAATAAAAGTCTGTTTTCCTACCAAGGAAGCTAAAGAAAACTTCTAGAAGCTGAAAAGGATATTCAAAATATTAAATATTTATAAAATTCTCGAAACAGCAAACAAACTTCTTGAATGCCTCCTTCACACTGGTTGGCTATACTCAAAAGTAAACCGTCAAACTTATCTGTCATTTTAAATTTTAAAATGTAAAAGAATTGGCAGAATAGACTAGAAGAATACAATATCGCCTTAGTGAACAGAGAACAAGATAACTCGTTGCTATAATAAATAAATAATATTTGAATATAATTAGGTTATTTTATAACATATTTTTAAAAAGTTAACATATTTTCATTAAATTTTTTATTAGAGTTTTAGACTAAAACTATGCAAATTTGGGCTTTTTAATTTTGACGTACTTTGTAAATACCGGTGTCCTTCAGTTCTTTAAAAGTTATATTTTATTATTTTTGATTATTTGTAAAATACAAAATGCAAGGTTTGCAAGATAAATTGCAAGATTCTTTGACGTCTATGACTCAAAAGCTTGAAAGTAACTATCTCAGAAAAATGCAGGTTCACGTGTGTTTACAAAGTATTTCGCTAAATTTTAGCTGCTGAATGGTTGCATATTGTAAGTAACAAAATAGTAATTTCAAAAATGTAGTGATTTTCAGACTTTCTTGATAATAATGCTCATTTATGAACTCTTTTTTAAACATGCCATTGATTTCATTCCACTAAAGTTTAGTGACTGAACATCACCAATTTCACAAACAGAGAGATATGTACCAATGCTGTGTAAACTGCTTTGACAAAAAGTCTCTGTCAACGGAGGGCACTCAACACTGCGTCGAGACATGCTCCACACCCCTTGTCCACTCCAAAGAAGCCATTGAGCAGGAAATGCAGTCATTTCAGGTGTGTCTAATCATCAAACTTTTTTTAATGTTATTTATTTTAAATGTAAAATTTATTTTATAAGAAATAAACTTTTATGAGGCATATATCACATATATGCATACAATCTCCATCAAATTAAATACATCATAAAATTCATTCTATGATACTCTTCTCTCGCCCTTCTTTCATCAGAATCGCCTGCAGAGGTGCTCCATGGACTGCCAAGACCAGGTGAAGGACAAAATGGCGGGCGCTGGGAGCAATGACGTGAACAAATACAGGCCAGATTTTGAAGGTCTGTGGTTACTTACAGCACCAAAGTATTCTGATAACCATACTTTTCATAGTAAATCATTTTTCAAAAAGTTGTTTTTTTTAACAAAAATCAATTATAGCTTTTAAATTAATTCTCATTTGATTATATTTACTTTTCATTCCCTAGGGTGTGTCTTAAAGTGCGGTGATGTGCAGTTGAAGGTGATTCCAGCTCTGATGAAGAGGTGTGAGGAGACTTTGAAACAACAGCAACAAAACCTTAACCAACTACTTTAATGCTTTAGAATTTTTTATCTTTTTGTATCTATTTATTTTTATTTTTCTAATAAAAAGTTTTTTAAAACTTCTTTTATCTTGCATATAAGACTAAAATTTATAGTTTATTCCTTAACGAACCTCATTTAAATATTTTTTTTCATTTAAATATTTAGGCGCATATTATATGATAAAGGGAGTTCTTGGTAATCTGAATAAATGAATAGCACCAAACATTCTTGCACTTTCTATTAATATTTATAAAATACTAATATAGTAGTCCAATTCAATAATTTTTCTATATCCTATTGAAAGTTCATTTTAGCTCAAGTAAACGCAAGAAAGTGACCACAAATCATTAAAAACGGCGTTGAGGGCCATTTTTAAAGCTCAAACTGCGTTATTGTAATTCGTTGTATTGACTTTTGAACGCAAAGTTAACATTATTAACGTTTAAATAATGTATAATAAGCTATAAATTCATGGGTCTAGATTCTAAAGGCACAAAATGAGCCTATTCTCATCTGTCTAGCGCAACGGGAAGTTGTATAAAAGGGCTTTTGTGAACCGTACTAAAGCTTTAATGTATAACTATCTTACATTCCTAGACGCCTTTTATATTTGAATAATTCCTTCCGATTTCAGAGCAAAACACCTGAAGTCTAGAAGAAATTCAGAATAAGTTCATTTTTTTATTTTCATAAACTACAAGGTAAAAAGTTAAAAATCCTGAAAAATGTACGCTTAAACGTAATTTTTTACAAAAAGTTACTAATTTTTCCTAGAATGAAGTCTTTGTAATGAGATGTGCGACAAATGATTAGATGATTGGAACGAGGGAATATCACACTGTTAATGAGTCTGGTGCCGTTGGAAAAAGTCTTAGAAACGACTCGAAAGTGAAACTGAAAAATTGCCTAAAAGCCTATTGCACACGCATTGATAAGTGGAAAGATACTGAACGCTTGACTACACATCGTCTTGATTACACTTCCTTACAACCCCCCCCCCCCCTGCCTCTTTCTACAACCACGCCACATAATCAGACCACCTCTCCAGCATCTGCAGGAAAGACCTCACGACGTTGAAGTCTCGACAGTGTCTCAGCGCCTCGGTGGCCGGTCGATGCAGATGGAAGTGTTGTCTCTCCAGCGAGACTTTTTCGATCGCTTCGGCACTCAGAACGGATCGCAGATGACAGAGAACAGCGAAGATGGACGCGTCAGGGTCGCTCAAGAAGAGGTCGTAGTCGTCGACGAAGTGAGCGGCCATTGAGGCGGCCTCTTGCTGCTTCATCTTCAGCACTGCTTTCAGGGCATTCGACATCGTCGCGTAAAAAGACTCAACGGACTGCATCAGGTCGTTTCCAAACAAGTCCGTCTTGAAAAAGTCCCTTTCCTCGCAGTACTCCGGATCCTCAATGTAGACTAGGATCTGCAGGGAGAGGTGTGATGATGGTGATGATAATGATGAGATTGAAGATGATGATGATGATGCCAGTGGTTCAAAATCAATTTTAAAGATGTTACAACGGACAATGCGGTTTAAAAATTTTAGAATGCTAATAAAAACTAGGTGTTAAAACTTTTGAAAAATATATAATTTGTTTTTTTGTCGTTAGAAATCAATTGTTGTCAAAATATTCGTTTTTATGTTACGTTATAAGTTATAGTCTGAATAAGTAACCATGGTCTGCAGACATTCTTGAATTTGATGAAAGAGCGCTATAGAATTATTTGATTGATTGATTGACCTAAAAAACAGGCAAATGTTATAGTTTTGCTTGAACAAAAACAGTTAATCTTCAGCCATTTTATTGAGCTTTTTCCATTCAGTAATTGCAACTCCGACATTAAACCATTTGAATGATTTTCAAGCTTCACACAAGAGCCTTCACACATCGTACTTGCCTGCATGCATGAAGCATCGTAATTTACACGGGTGAACTGTCACATGTTTGAATGCATGCAGGCAAGTACGATGCCAATGGACTGTAGCATGTTTGAAAGATGACATCATGTAAAGACGTACGCTATTTTATCCTATACAGATATTCTATGCTGTTTTAGAGAATTTCTCACATTATTTAAATAGAATCAAATTATTATTTATTCAAAAAAAATCTTCAACTTACAATATCTTCTTTGATTTGCTGTAGAAGGTCGATGAGCGCTCTGACATTGTGCTTGTCCACAAAGAAAATATTTTGTTTGATCGCTTCATAGTCTTTCTCTTCCTCCTCCCTCCTCTCCAAGCCTTCTTGTTTCTCTACCTCCTCTCCCTTCTCCACCTTCTCTCCCATCTCCACACCCTCATGCTCTTCCACCTTGTTTCCACACGGGTTCTGCCACGTCATCGGTGGCTTGGTCGGCTGTGACAGGGTGCTGGTGAGCAGCAATAGGAGTACTGGAAGTGGATTGAAGTGAATTTTCAAGACTGGTTTGATTTACAATATTTAAACAAATTTAAAAGTTTAGTTGAACCTATATAGTCGTTAAGGTTAAGATATTTAATTAGATTCAATTAATTTAAAAATTTTAAAAATAATTAAATAAAAAAAAATTCCAATAAATTCTTACCAGTAAACGCAAGATACATTCCAAAGGTATATGTGATCGATTTCATAGTGACTAGGCTTTAATAAAAATCGCTAAGTTGAAAGTACAGGGTGCTACTGATGATGATACGATGCAATATTACTTAAATTTAAACTTGTCTCAAGGCTTCAGAGAACAGGAGAGCGAATGAATTTGTTGAAATGTCCATAGATCGCTTATATATAGGCGTGCAAACGTTTTTTCTGCAATTGAATGAGTAACGAAATCTACATAACCCCTTGTAATTGCAAGGTACTAATTGTCGTTTTTTCTTATTGCCCTTGTTAATGGCTTCTTTCGATTCCCATTGAAGTCATATTCAATAATTATTCAAATCACCTGCTTCTTCTTCTATTCTCTTCCGCTTTCTGTATTTTTAAACTTCTTACCTTTTTTTAATTGTTTTAAAACACTTTTCATTCAATCTTTCGGTATTTAAGCCACTACTTTGACATCTCCAAAAAAGCACTGATAAGACTTACAACCCGAGTAAACCTCTTTTTATACTCTTTCAACACGCGTACAGTTACGCCGCTTCTACAGGTGAAACAAATGTGTCAACGTGGATAAAGAACATAACTCATGGGACAAAATTGTTTAAGAAAAAAATCAGAAAAAATATTTATTTATCTTTTTTTAAACTATGAAGTATAAAATTGAAATGTAACTGCAGTTATTAAATTTAAACTCAATTAAGATTCTGTATGTTCCACAAGTTCGATACATGCTTTCCGGAATGGATGAGAGAAGGGTCAGAAAGATCGAGACTCGAAAACATTCTGAAAAATTCTTTCGCTTCCGCCGCCAAGAAGGAATGTCGCCGAAGTGCTTCTACGAACACCGCGCTTTTCATCACTCGCCGCAATTATCCCCTCGTTAGGAGTTGGCTAACCCTCTAAATCATAAAATCGATTTTTTTATTTCACTTTGAATCAGTTAAAAAGTAGGGTATTCTGAATAGTTTTATTTTTAGTTTATTAAAATAATAATTTATATTTCAACTTATTCATTTGTTTTTGCGTAAAGTCGGATATTCTGATTAATTTCATTTTAAATTAATAAGAATAATTAGAATAATAATAATAACAATAATAATAATAATAATAATAATCTATAATAATAATAATAATAATAATAATAATAATAATAATAATAATACTAATAATAATACTAATAATAATAATAATAATAATAATAATAATAATAAAAATAATAACGATAATAATAATAATAATAATAATAATCTATAATAATAATAATAATAATAATCTATAATAATAATAATAATCTATAATAGTAATAATAATATAAATCTATATATTAATTGTTTTCTTCGTCTTTTATTGATTGTCAAAGCATGTGATGTTGAGATGACAGACAGCCGGTAGTGATGAGGTAATTGGCGATAGAATTCGCTCCAACCGTCTACCAAGAATTATGAACGGATTTTTGCAAAGATAATAAGGTACCTGTGCTAAAAAATCGCTGACGTTCTGTCTCGGTTATAAGCGTGACTTCAGTGCAGTTGTAGTAGTGCAATGGTGGTGCAAAGGTGGTGCAGTGGTGGTGCAGTGGTGGTGGTGTATTGGTGGTGCAGTGGTGGGTCTTGTAGATGTTTCATTGTTAATTTTTGAAATTTTTTGACTTTTTAAAATTTCATAAACAAACAATATCAAGCTAATCCAGTAATTTAAAAACGAAGAAAGGATCTTAACATTGATCTGGAATAAAAGCAGACTCATACAATATTTTAAAGTCAATTAAATTATGTTTAAAATAAATATTTATTTAAATATATTAATTTTAATATTTTGTAATGTCGAATGTCATGGGTATAATTGATAATCTATACGTAATTAGGCACTCAATTGAAGACTCAACGTCGGTAATTAGGGCATTAGACTCCGGAAGTCTATATTTAGATCAAAAACAAGGGTTAAAGATGCGTTAATTAGTATAAAACAACAGACTTTTGGACAAGTTTCATTTGAATGAAATCATTTAAAAAAAAATTTTTTTCTTTATACGGCTGGTCTTGAAAATAACCATTGACTGAAATTGTTTTTGAAAAACGACACAAATATATTTCAAACATTGAGGCGATTTATTAATTAAAACTTAAAAAATTAGTTAATATCTAAGAAGTTTATGAAAATTCGTTTATTTGTTAAAACGAACTCCCATAAGTTTGCACTGGTAAATATTAGTTCAATCAATCAATCAAATAAATTTCTATAGCGTTAATATTGTATAATTCGTAGAAATACTGTGACGAAGCGGAATTCCCCAGAGTGAAATCTCCCGCGTGACAGCCATCTCTCGGTCTGTAACTCAAGTTCATTTGACGGAATTTCTCAAAATTTCCCGCCGTAATGATGCCATATTTCACGACGATCGTGCCCCGGCAATTATCTCGCAGCATCTCACAAAGTAGCACTTGACAAGAGCTTTGTCAATAAATTGGAAATAAGTTTTATTTAAAATTAAAATAATCTAGGGTTTTTGAGTTTTTTAATATTTCAAAATAATCGATAAATGGTGAATATTTTTCGCTTAATTAATTTTATCTCCGAGGATCTATTCATTTTAATTTATTTTGTTTTAATTTAATTAATTTTATTTTATTCATTTTAATTTATAAATAATCATGAGTTTATAAAAATGCTTTTAAAAAACCGCGAACGTAGCGGAAGAAGGAAGTCACCTGGGTGCAAATGCCGGCTTCCTATTGGCTGTGTCGCCTTCATCGGAAGACCAGCTGATTGGCTGAATAAGATTCACGTGAGGATGCTGATCTCTACGTAAAAAACCTTATCTTGTGTGTTGCTTTCGTATTTGACTTTCTAAATGTTTACTGTTTATTCTATTTAAATCCATATTTAAGTTTCAATATATTACTTTCATCATTAAATACGTTAAATATTTATCAAATATATTCATAAATATTTATTCTAATGCATTTAAATCCCCTCATCTCCATCTCTTTTGCATCATCATCAGCATGCGCATACAACACAGAATAAGTGGCCTTGACCTTTCAGAGCCTAATGACGTCGTTAAAACCCGGAATATAGGTCAAGCAAGAAGAGAGCAAGAAAAATGGCCAGAAGCTTGGGCAACACCTTGTGTTAGAAAGACTGTAGCATAAATTAGATAGATATACATTAATATATTAGCTACCTACCATGGTACGTATCATGATAGCATTAATCATCTATCTATCTTCCATGTTATCTATCTTCTATATTATTAATATTAACAATAAAATATATATATTTATTTGGAACTTTGGAAGCCTAAAATTTTTTTGAATTTTCAATCAATTTATATTATTATTAAGTTATTTCAATTAAATCCGAAAGCATAAACCCAAGATAGTCCTTTGAGACCCCCCCCCCACTTTTTTCAATAAAAACATTACAAAACTCTGGTTTTGATGCGAACATAATCGTCAAACATGGCATAAAACAGATTTTCTTTTACATATTAATACATTGTGAGTATGTGTAGTTATAGTTATAGCTTTCTAAAATAAAACTTTTTAATGCTCACTTAAAAATTCGTGTAAAAATGTTTTTTTAAGTGGAGGGAAGGAGGTTCTGGACCCCAGGACCCCTCCAGGATCGTCCAAGCTGGTTAAGACCCCCCCCCCCAATATTTGCAGCAGATCGCCACCCCTGCTTGATACGCCAATTTGTGGATTGATTTGAAGAGATGCAAATGAATAGCATGATCAAGGTTCAAGTCTTGAGTGAGATGAATGAATGAATCAGTAGTAGAGAGCCTAGAGAAGATGTGAAAAAACGCCCAATAAACTTGAGACTGAATACGTGTAAATTTGAAATAATGAATTTATATGAAAAAGAAAATACTCTTTAAATGTAATAGTTAAGAAACGTTAATTATGTTGAGTTTACATTTACATAGAAAGATTTTCGACTTTGCCTATATTAGATTTATAGAATACCAAATGAACCATCTCCTGAGTGGACCTAATTATTTTCCCCTTTTTCTTTTTTATTCTTTCTGACCTGCTTCTTTGGAATTTGCGAAATATATTTCCAATCATTTGTGTGAAGAAGGATTAAAGAATAGGCGTGAAGAGAGCAGTGTCTTTTGAAGATCCGTGTGAAAGCGTTTTGACATTGTGTCAAGAGATTTCTTGCGACTCTTCCTCGTAATGGTGAGTAGCTTATAAAAAGATTGAAACCCTTTGTCCGTTTATACGTCAATTTTCCTGCTAGTTTATTGAATAAAATATAAAAATAAACTTTCTTTGAAACTAAGACTTTCTGAAAATTATGAGAAGGACGAATAGATGAGTGCTGTGAGAAAACTCTTTAAATTTGACAAATATATAGGTAACTTCACAAAACTGAAAAAGTAGGCCTTTTAAAAAGACATTCATGAGTAACTGGTATCGAAAGTGATATCTTCAATTATACATTGTTATTTCCTGGTGAAAAATTACTTGGAAAAAGGGTGGTAAATCACTTAATGAAAAATAGGGCGTAATAAAATCTTTATTTATGAATTTTATTTAAAATGATTTATTAAAAACAATAAAAATGAAAAATTTTAGCAAACCGAAAGAGTAGTAACACGAATTAAATGCAGTTAATGGTGCATCTCTGCAAATCATTGAAGGTCAGTTTGAAAATACATTAAAGAATCGGTTTTTAAAATGGCTTTTCTTCAAGCTTTCTCTCGTCTTACTCCAAGTATACATTTTATAAATATTTGTCTTGAATTAATTTAACTAAAATTATTTGTTTTTTTTTATATCAAATCTCGAACTTCTTACTCAGATTACCGGACGCTTATTAATGAAATTATTAAGCTATTCTTAGTTACATCAAATGAAAAATATAAAATAGAATCAATATAATCTAATTCTATTATATCATTTGTTTACAACCAATCCATGTAAAGACTTGTGCAAGGGCTTTTCGTCTGGTCTCTTAAGAAGTGGTGTGTTGAGCAGAAGTGTTGTGCCCAAGCAAACCTTGGTGTTATCCAGTGTCAGGCACAAGAGACTTTATGGACCAGGTAGCTTTTAGGATTCAATCAGGATATAATTTATAAATCATTTAATTATTTTTTAAATATTGATATGCACAAATCCTAAGAAACTGAGCAACAGAAGCACGACGAAGTATCCCACTGGATGAATGAAAGGCTGGTGTTCAATCAATCAATCAAACAAAAACAATTCAAATCTATAAAACTAACAATACTACCCAACAGCATCTATCCATTAATCCACCACACATACACACACACACACACACACACACACACACACACACACACACACACACACACACACACACACACACACACACACACACACACACACACACACAAGCACACAAACAAACACACACAAACAGGTATGTAGCAATAGCTCTGTTGCCCCTCATCCCTGTTTCTCTGGCCTTCCCCAACTTCGTTCTCGATAACCTCCTCTGTGCCGCCATGGTGCTCCACTCACACTGGTGAGTAGCTCACTCACTCACTCACTCATTCACTCACTCACTCATTCACTCACTCACTCACTCACTCATTCACTCACTCACTCACTCACTCACCTCATTGTAGCTCAACCAAGTTTAAACATCATCCTGCTAGTCACGCCACCTCCATGACACTTCAATATCAGTTGATGATTTCACTGGTATTGTTATAATTAACAGTTTTTTAAACAATTTTATTTATTTATATTATTATCAGTGTTTATTATTTTTATTATTATCATCATCATCATCATCAGTGTTTATTATTATTTTTATTATCAAAGTTATAATCGTCACTATTATCATGACGACAACCACCAACAGGCGTCTTTCGGGAGTGGCGCAGGACTACATCCACGGCGAGGTGCTGCCGAAGATTGCGCAACCGACGGTGCTCCTGATAACGATCTTGGCGTTCGGCAGCATCTGCTACTTCAACTACGCCGACATCGGCTTCGCAAACGCCGTCAGACTCCTCTACTCCAAGTTGTAGTGTGGTGTTGGTGGTTGTAGTGGTTGTGGCTGTTGTGGTGGTGGCTGTTGTGGCTGTAGTGGTGGTTAGTGAGGCTGTGATGGTGTGGTTATGGTGGTTGTGGTGGTGGTTATGGTTGATTTGGTGTGGTGGTGCTGTTGTTTGGTGTGGAGGCTGGTGAGATGGAGGTTCAGAGGCAGGAGGATAACCAGCTTTTGAATTGTTTAGAGATTTGTTCATCATCTCATACATAAGGCTACTGAAAACTCTGAAATCACTGTGCAAACTTTGGTGGTATAAGCTAGCTCGTGGAAAGTCTTTATTCTGGAGATTGCTTGATGTTGTAGTTGTCACAAATCGTTACATTCGACATTATTCAATTAGGCCTTTTCGTTGGAAACTCCGTTGAAATTACTCATTGTATCAGTAATTATTGCTAGTTTACATGTGGTTTCGGAAAAAATGGAAAGTTTAATTTTTAGGGTATAATTAGAATGTCTATTGCACGCATGACAGTGTAGTACTAGCAGAAATGAAAGTGTCTGGAATAATCGATGAATGTTGAAGCGAAGAATTTTTTGACTTTTCATAGGTAGGATCAAACGTTTGAAATTGTGATAAATAGATAATCCAAAATAGAAAAGTTGAATAATTATTTTGATAAAAATCTTCAGTAAAATCAGTATCATCATCTTCAGCAACATCACTATCATCATCTAAAGTAATTACACTATCACCACCATCTTTACTAATTCTTTTAGGCATTTGTGTATAAATGGACGAAGGGAAAAATCAACGAACGAGGTGTACAAAGTTTTGACATATACTCGATGGTGCTGATGATGATGGTGACATAGTAGTGGTGGTGATAATGATAGCGATACTTTAGGGGTGGTGATGATGATGACGACGTTGGAATGATACTGTAAACAATAGAAAGTAAGAGAATTTTACAGTTAGGTGATATCGATAGTGTAGAAAGAAGCATGAAGGAAGGAAGAGTTTAGGAGAGTTAGTGCATCATCATCATCACACAATTACTACCACTATCATCATCATCCCACCATACTACCACTATCATCACCATTATCATTATCACCACCATTATCACCGTCATGATTACAATCATCACCATGACTATGTAACTTGGTAGTGTAATGCAGGAGCGGAAATGGTCAAGGCATGGTTTTCGAACATGTAAATAAATTCCAAAAGACAATTGAACAATTGAAGTAAGATAAATGTTGTAATTACAAATTAAAGTAAGATAAATGTTGTAATTACAAATTAAAGTATTACAAATTACAATTAATTTCAATTATCGTAATTATCAAGAAGAATGTTTGCACACACATGGAAAAACACTTGAAGAGATGAAGGTAATACTCGCCTCTGAAGAACATCATCATAATCACCATCATCATCATAATCATAACCACCATCATCATAATCATAACCACCATCATCATAATCATAACCACCATCATCATAATCATAGACACTAACTTCACTCCCTCCTAACCACCAACCCCACAAATAACTCCCCCTCTCATAATCACCACCCCATAAATAACTCTCCCTCCCCTCCACCTCCTAACCACCATCAAAACAAAATGGCCTCTCAGGTGGTCAAGAAACTCCACGCCTGCTGCTCAGTGCGGTTGTATGGCGCCTCTTCTATCGAAGATCCCAACCACTTCTTCTGCACTTCGAGTACTGAGGAAGGAGGGGGGGTGGTGGTGGGGTGGGGTGGAAGGAGGGGTTGGATTGTGGATGGGATGGATGAGGGTGGATTGGAGGGTGATCGACGGAATGAGAGGAGCCTTGACTTGCAAGCACTTTCGTTCATTATGATTTCCTAACCAACATTAAAAACACCCCCATCCATCCACCTTCCACCACCCCCCTATCTATCATCCACCAACCATCCATCATCCACCACAAACCCCTTCCTTCCACCCAACTACTACCCACCAGTCCCCTCCCCTTCCACCACCCACCTAAGTTAGTGTATTATTCTTCACCTGTTCCTTGCTCACCACCCACCCCTGGTGCTGGTTCAATGGGTTGAAGCGGTCAGTGTGCAGGTGGCCTGAAGGGTGGGGGTGGAGGTGGATGGTGTGGTGGGCTGGTGGTGGTTGTGTGGTGTTGTGGATGAAATAGGGTAGCTGTTTAGTGGAAGATGATGTGATAGATGGAGTGGTAGATATTGTGGCGAGAAAATAACGGTTATCTCTCCCAGTTTATACGATTCTGACTTGAAAATTGGAAATTCATACACAAAAAAGCTGATTTTTGCCCATAAATAAAAAAAAGTTCATTGTATAAGACGCAGGTGTCTTTTGCCTGAAAAATACTGTCTTTTATGAACGATATAAATGCAGTATAATTATTAGAGGAACCATAGGCGCTGTCTAGAACGAATCCATTCAGGTGTGATCTGATCAGACCACTCTGGTCCTCGTACCAGAGCTGAAAGGCACACCTGGTGGTGTAGAAGTAGTAGTAGTAGTGGTATTAGTAGTAGTAGTATTAGTAGTAGTAGTAGTAGTAGTAGTAGCAGTAGAAATAGTAATAGTAATATTTAAATTATTCTTTTAACAATTATAGTATTGGTAGAACCTTGTTTCGACTTTTCTATCTGCCATAGTAACAGAACAAGAGATGAGATCTGTGAGAAGTTTTGATGATAATGATGACGATAATGATGATGGTTATGGTAATGATGATGATGATGGTAATGATGATGATGATGATGGTTATGACCTGAACTCCGCTTGACCTCCATCACCTTGCCAGTGCTTTTGGACTGGATGTAAAAGAAAAGGGCCCGTCTGGTGTGGTGTGCAATAATAATAATAACAATATTATTATTATTATATTATTATTATATTATTATTATTATTAATGTTAACAATAATAAAGAAAACTTATTAAAAAACTAATAATAATAACAAAATTATTTAGGTATACTCAGTATAAATCTAATAATAAAAACAATAAAGTATACTTCAGTAAAAAACTACTAATAATAATAATTATTAATATTAGTAGTAGTAGTAGCAGTAGTAGTAGTAGTAGTAGTAGTAGTAGTAGTAGTAGTAGTAGTAGTAGTAGTAGTAGTAGTAGTAGTAGTAGTAGTAGTAGTAGTAGTACCCACCCGTAAACAATCTCCCACACTTGATGAGGTGATTTGAAGTCTTCAGCCAGGTAACAGGACACTGAAGATGCATTGGTTTGGTCGTCGTCACTCGTTCCTGTGCATGCATGGATGAATGGATGGATGGATGGATGCATGGATGGATGGATGGATGGATGCATGCATGGATAAAAGAATCGAGCTCAATATTTAGATTCCAGATTGAAAATTGTAAAAAACAAAACAAATAATAATAATAAAATCAAAAATAAAAATAATAACCAATAGTTAGGACGTGCAGTTCGTCTGCCTTGAGATGAAGCTTCTTGCAGCGGTTGCTGCTGTAGGGGCAGCTGACGCCACTGAAGCTGAGGCTCTGAGAGGGATTGCCCGCTTCGTAACGGTTCAAGTGGAGGTACTGGTCTGGTGGGGGGGTGAGTGGGTGAGTGGGTGGGTGAGTGGGTGGGTGGTTGGGTGAGTGGGTAGATGGTTGGGTGAGTGGGGATGAAGGGTGAGTGGTTGGGAGTGGATGGGTGGATGAGTGGGTGGATGGATGGGTAGGTGGATGGATGAGTGGGTGAATGGGTAGATAGTTGGGTAGGTGGATGGGTACATAGGTGGGTGAAGTCAAATTATTAATTCAAATGCCTGATAGATGGGTGGTTGGAGTATCATCTCTCCAAAGCTTTCCATTGGTAATCTCTAACCTACCACCACCATCCATTTCCAGCCCACTAAAAACTAACGAACCACCCAACCAGCCCCCACACACACAAACCACCCAACCTACCCCCCACACACACACAAACCACCCAACCACCCCCCACAAACCCACACCCCCCACCAATGATTTCGAGACACACTGACTCATCAAGCTTGCTCCTGATAACGCCACATGTGGTGTCGAGGAAGAACAGCTGGTCGTCGTTGAACATGCCGTTGCGCTTCAAGTGCAGTCTGTGGAACAGTGGTGGGTGGGTAGTTGGGTGAGTGGGCGAATTGGTGGGTGGGTGGATTGGTGGGTGGATGGATTGGTCTGAGGTACAATAGTGGATGAGTGGGTGGATTGGTGGGTGGGTTAGTGGGTGCATTGGTGGGTGGGTTAGTGGGTGGATTGGTGGGCGGGTGGATTTGGTGGGTGGATGAAGGAACGGGTAAGTGGGTGGGTGGGAGGTTTATTGAATGGATGGATGAGTGGATGGATTGAAGATAAAAAAAATTTGCATTAAAAAAGAAAAGAGTGGTAGATGAAAGAGTGAATGAGAAATGAAAGGAAGCACCTATCGACTGAAGCAGTAATTGGGTAGCGTGGAGGCTTGGAAGCGCTGGTAGAGAAGCAATTAAAAAGATAATTAAGTCATTAAATAATTCAATTAAATTAAATTATATTGCATTAAAATATGTTTTATAAATTCAATCTTTTGAGAAATTGAAAACTTTCAAAGACGTTAGAATTTCACAAATGTCACTTTTAAGAAAACGCATTTACCACAGCACCTCCCCTCTCCTTCCCTCACCCCATATCCCAACCTTAAAACACCCGTCCCCCCCTTCCCAAACTCTCACGTGATATAGAACTCAAAAAAGGACTGTTTAATCAGGAAGTACTTGCCAGTGCCGTCGTGACTGTGTGTGTGTGTTGTTATGTGTGTGTGTGCATGTGTCTGTGTGTTGCTATGTGTGTGTGTTGTTATGTGTGTGTGTGCATGTGTCTGTGTGTTGCTATGTGTGTGTGTGTTGTTATGTGTGTGTGTGCATGTGTCTGTGTGTTGCTATGTGTGTGTGTTGTTTCCGTGACTTAACCCAAAGCCATTTCCCAATTAAAAACCTATTTTACTACCATGTCTCTCGCCCCTTCCACACACCCCCATTCCACATCCCACTAACACCACTCCACCCTACACATCCCACCACATCCCACCACACCACTCCACCCTACACATCCCACCACACCCCCACCTCACCACTCCACCACACCCTCATCACACCACTCCACCACACCCTCATCACACCACTCCACCACACCCTCACCACACCACTCCACCACACCCTCATCACACCACTCCACCACACCCTCACCACACCACTCCACCACACCCTCACCACACCACTCCCCCACACATCCCTCCACCACAGAACACCACACACTCAATGGCAAACGGCTGATGCTTGTAGATATCAAAAGACCACTCTTGTGACGTCACAGAAGGGTCTCTTTTGGCGGGAACGATGCTCGCTTATGATTGGAGCTTCGATGATGACCTCACGTCTAAGACCTGATTTGATTGGTCGGTGCTTCGTTGGGTAGTGGGATGGGAGCGTGGGAACGTGGATGGATGGATGGTTGCATGGATGAATGGGATGAAGCTGAATGAACAAAAATATAAAAAGTATAAATAATAACCATAATAATAATGATGAAAATAATAATAGCTATAACATGAATAATATTCTTAATGTTAAATAATAATAGTAATAAAAATAAAAATAATAATAATAAATTACTATTACTATTATTATTATTACTATTATTATTATTATTATTATTATTATTATTATTATTATCAAGGCCTACAATGAACTGGTCGATGTTGTCCTGGATGACACATCCATTCAGCATCCACTTCTGAGGCTCACACGTGTCGTATGGAAACATGCCCACGTCGTTGTCTGTGTGTGTGTGTGTATGTGTGTGTGTGTGTGTGTGTGTATGTGTGTGTTTGTGTGCGTGTGTGTGTGTGTATGTTTGTGTGTGTGTGTGTATGTGGGTGTGTGTGTGTGGGTGTGTGTGTACTTTGAAAGAGAAAAACATTTTATTCCAAGTAGATTTATTTCATATAAGGTGTAGCCAACTTAGGAAAAAAATTGGGTGTGGAGGTTATGAGCCGAATGGTACGTGGAGGGAAAGGCGCACGAGCAGGAGTGTTTATGATGGGCGTTTCAGAAAGGGAGGTCGGAGGGATGGGGGGAAGGGAACTAGTGAAGAGGATCCAACAAAGGGGAAGGGAGGAATGGGGAAAAAAGATACAAGAAAGTGAAAGACTGAAAAGATACCGTGAGGAGAAGTCAGAAAGCAGGAAGTTGGAAAAATATGTAGATGGTTCAGATGGAGCGAAAGTTAGGATGATGTGTAGGGGGGATAGCTTGACGGTAAGGAATAATGAAATTGTGCGCTGGAAGTATGAGAAGGAGGATAGGAAGTGTGTTTGTGGGGAGGAAGAGAATGAGAGGCACGTTTTGCTGGAGTGTGGGTTGTATGAAGAGTGGAGAGAAGAATGGCTGACGGTTTGGAGAAGGGAGCGTGGAAAACAGGACCCAATGGAAGGGGTCCTTGGTTACCAGGAGGAGAATCGGAGGATGGAAGAAGTGGTGCTGAGAAGTGTGGGAGCGATCTGGAGACAGAGGGAGAGAAGAGAAAGGGGGAGATGAAGAAAAAGATTTGAAGTGTCGAGACAAAGGCACTATAAAGACCACTACTACTACTACTACTACTCTCCACCATTAATAACATTATATTATATTTTGTAACATTATGTCAAACAAAATAGAAATAATTTAAAGATTATTTTATTTTTGAAAAGAATCATCATCAGAACCGTATACTTTGATGACGTAATCGTGCATCTTAGAGTGGATCACGTCGTTCTCATCTTCCCACCACAGCTGGTTCTCATACATCGACTGCATGCCAATGGAAAATTAATTATTCATGATGCATAATTCATTATACATAATTCATTATGCTAATTTATGCAGCATAAAAGAATCATTGAACTCTATTAAAGAACTAGCCAGAGTTTGTAGTAATGAATATGTTTAAACATTTTGAAAATGATGATTATGATGATGACGATGATGATGATGATAATGATAGTGATTATGATTTTTAAATACGTGAATGCACCCATTGACACACCTCCTTGCGCGGGTAGGTGATGATCTGGGCTCCCGTACTGGCACTGTCGCCCCTGATGTCCATCACCCTCGAGATGGCTTTGTGGTGGATGAAGAAGTAGTCAGCTGGTCTGTGTGTGTGTGTGTGTGTGTGTGTGTGTGTGTGTGTGTGTGTTTTAAATCATACATAGTGTTACATCAATTGATAAAACATTATTTTTCAGTCACTCATTCCCCACTTTATTCTAAATAAAATTCTAAATTTTTTCTAGCGCTTCACAATTAAGGAGCAAACACAAACAACTCACATGTGAGTGAACGCCCATTGCTGTTCACTGAGGCCTTCCATGTCAGTCAGTTCACAACGAGCTCCAGCAAAGATGGTGTGATCCTTCACTGAGAGAGCTTTCTCAGAGTTCCTATGGTTGGAGTGGAAGGGGGTTGGATGTGAAATTTAGTTAAATACTTAAGCTTAATTTTTATTTAAAGATGTTTATGATGATGATGATGATAATAATAGTGATAATAATTAAAAAAATGATAACAGATATAAATATTTCATGCACATGGCTGAATTAATTGCTGGTAATGATCTTACTTGAGGATGAGGTACTTGTCCTGTTCCAGACTCCACTGTTGCTTTTCTGATGCTGCGTACATCTGAGCTATCAAAACCCCACTATCTAATTTTTAGATTCTAAATCAAGTTTATTTTAAGGATTTAAAATTTAATTCAGAAGTTCATAAAATTAATTCTAAAAATTATTGTTCAATTAAATTTCTATTCTTATTGTGATCATTGTAATCTAACCATTGGAAGAAAGACAAAAACTGGTTAGTTTGCTTCTGATGGTGGACGTCTGCTGGTTCCAGAGGCACAATTGGTGGTCGGGAATGTCATACGGTTGGTCTTCATTCACCAAAGCTCCCAACACAATTATTGAACCAGTTTGTTTAGAACCGTCTTTTACTTCTAGGACGAGATCGGCATTGCCTTTAGATTCTAAAGGTTTTCAGGTCTCATATATCCGAGATCTCTTGATTTATGTAAATATATGCAAGACGGTAGGTACAGTGAAAATCACTGTACCTAAAATTTTACGTGATTTTAAATTAGGTACAGTGAAACTATGGCTTTTCAATGCGCTCAAGTTCAATTCCCGGTCATGATTTTTTCAATACATTTTTGTTTGTTTGTTTATTAAATTCATTTTTTTGAGAAATATTTTTTAAATATTGAAAATATTTTTTCATTTATATTTTAAGCATTGAAGTATGTTATTTATTCATTTAAATAATTAAATACTTTTCATACTTTAAATTTTTTTAAATTTTATCTTTAAAGCATAGAAATAAATTCTAATTATGAATAAAAATAATTTATTTAAATAACTCAAACATTAAATAATTATCACTGTACGTGAGAAAATTTGAGAAAGTTGCTTGAATGTTCACTGTACCTACCGTCTTGCCGCCTATTTCGGTAGGTACAGTGAACATTCAGGTAAACGAATAAAAGATCTTCCAGATAAAAAGTCCTCCGGATAAAAAGTCATCATCATCATCTCCACCACCAGTTATCATCATCATCGCACACACACACACACCAACACACACGCACGCACACACACACACACACACACACGCACGCACACACACAAACACACGCACACACACACGCACACACACGCACGCACACACACACACACAAACACACACACATGATGACGATGATGATGATAACTGGTGGTGGTGGTGGTGATGATGATTGTGGTGGGGATGATGATGATGACTTTTTATCCGGAAGACTTTTTATCCGAAGACTTTTTATCCGGAAGACCTTTTATCCGTTTACCTGAATGTTCACTGTACCTACCGAAATAGGCGGCAAGACGGTAGGTACAGTGAACATTCACGCAACTTTAAACGCCTTTTTCGGTAGGTACAGTGAACATTCACGCAACTTTAAACGACTTTTTCGGTAGGTACAGTGAATAAAGAAATATTTTTAAAAAGTATGAAAAGTGTTTAATCATATAAATAAATAAATTAAAAAACGAGTTAAATTTTTTTAAACATGAATTAAATCGTTTAATTTGTTTAATTATATAAATAAATAAATAAATAATAAAAAAAACGAGTTAAATTTTTTTTAGACATGAATTAAATCCTTTAAAAAATATTTAAATGTTATAAAAAAAAATTTTACAAAATTTTATTACCGGGAATTGAACCCAGAGCGTAGCGATCCGGAGACTAAAGTGCAACCGCTAGGCCACGGAAGCTGTTGCAAATTTTCTGTTATAAAGATAGAAAACCCTTACCTTCACTGTACCTAATGAAAATCACGTTGAATTGTAGGTACAGTGAATTTCACTGTATTGCCATTTTGGCAGCCGCTCAAATAAATTTGTAGAATAAACGGCTTTGGGTATAATATATTAAAATTTTAGAATCTTAAGTCTAAATAAAAATTAAATTAATTAGAATGTTTTTAGTGCGAATGTTGGTTGTTTTAAATCTGTCGAGAATGGCCGCAGCAGACCAAGATGGCCGCAGGGAATCAAGTGAGCTGTGACATAAAGGAGAAATCCTTCCAGAGCAGCAGCAGTACCAGCGTTGGCAAAGACTTCTCCTTCACCCTCTTTCGCAGCCTCGGCACCAGTGGCAAGACAGAAAATTGAGAAGAATGATGATTGTGTTTTGTTGTTTTGATGATGATGTGGTGATGATTTTGCTGTGGTATAAGTGTTGGTATTGTGGCGATGATTGAATTTTTTATTTGTGGTGATAGTGATTTTTTGGCGGTGATTGTCATGGTGGTGTGGGTGAGGTTGGATTATTGAGGTTGATTGTTTGTTTTTATATATATTTGAATTTATATATATACATATATTGGTAGTGGTCTAAAAACCGTTTTATTTAACAAATTTATTTGAAGAGCGCCTTTTTTCACTTAGTAGAGGGCGCTATACAAATCATTAGTGATTGATTGATTGATTGAAAGTCCCATGTATAGGGCGCAAAAGGTTATTAAGGCCAAAAAGATGGCTAAACAAATTTATTAAACAAAGATTATAAAATTTAATCGTTAATGACCCTTTTTTACCAGTTGTACAATATATTATTTCTGGATTTTTGAACGGGCCAAGCTTTATTCAGATCAATCGAGCACTCTTGAATTTGATTAAAAAGCGCTAGAGTTAATTATTTGATTGATTGAAATACAATAAAAATATACAATACGGGCTTTTTAAAATAAAAATGTTTAGTATACTTTGAAAAATATTTGCTAAAATCTTGTAAAGATTTAAATAATATTTATAATATTGATTGATTGATTGATAATAGCATTTAAAAAATATTTTTTACTATACAATTTTTTTAGTTTTAAAATATTTTAAATTGTAACTAATAGGATGGAATTCAAGATTTCATGCTAGAAAATTGTTCTTTGGTAACTATTTTTTTTATTGTCATCTTTAATTTTCTTTGACTTGAATGTTAATAGTTTAAAATTTGGTTATTAACCGTTATCTTTGGCATTGAAATGAATGATCCCGAGGCTTTCATGAATTTTATTGAAAAAATGTATATATAAATATTTGCCCAAATCCATTTGATACTCTCAATCTACGTGAGTTTCTGTGGAAACATTTATAAAAATTAATTAACTCAAGTATTGGTAGGGGAGGTTGCTCAAGATGAACCGGTTCCAAAGATAGAAATGGCTTATTTACAGTTATGCGCTTTGAAAATTAATTATTTATTTATTTCATATCTATGCATCAATTCAATTGGAATACTTTAAAAACTGATTTCTAGAAAAATTGTTTAAATATTGGGAGATAACATTTTGCTTTTTTTTTCAATTTCCGAAGATAAATAATTCCAATTTTTTACTAGTAATTAGATGATGCAATACAGTTTTATTGTGTGCAAATTGTAAAATTAAAAATTGAGTGATTGGCCTGTTATGACCATAAATGTGTGGCATGGTCATAGTTGCCTAAAATGGAATACGAATAGTTGGCTAAAATGAAATTTAGATGAGACTGTAGAAGTTGATAAGTCTATATACTATATACTCTATTTAGTCTATATAGTATATAGACTATTATATAAAGAGTATATATTTCGCATGGACTATATATTTAAGAACCCAGTTGCTCAAGATGGAATTTTTTAGTCTTCATGTTTGAAGAAAAAAAAACTTGTTTTTCCTTTTTTATTAATTAATGATTACTTAGTCAATCATTCAACGTTGTAGAGCAGAGGTAGGCTTAGAGAATTGTCTTCTTGTTTAGTGGCAACAACATGAAGAAACGAAACTTTCAAATATTTGTCATCTCCTGCAATTACAGTTCCATGTGAACGTCTAGTCAGCTTTTCTAGGCAAACTTTTTTGCTGAGTAATTGGCTCAAATAAGATGTGTGACCATTTTATTTTTTATCATTTATGGATTCTTTTTTATTCTTTCATATGTTGATTACTTTTTGCTTGAGCGATCGGCTCAAAAAGATTGAATTTTTTATCATTTATAGATTTTTTTCCTTTCAAGTGTGATTTCTTTTATAAATAAATTCTGATAAAATTTCTATTACAGTTGTGAGTAAAAAATTTAAATAGTATTTTATACTAATGTCAAATAAGCTAAAAACATTGCGTTAAATACGATTAACACACGATTAAAATTGTTAATTTAACGATTAACGGCGATTAAAATTTTTAATCTAAAAGGAAGAATAAGTTATTGAGAATAAGCAAAAAGACAGAATACAGAAATGAAAAAATTTTAGTAATTATTTTTCTCTAGCCATATTTTTATTCTTCTTTCAATTAGCAAAAAAATCACCAAAATATAATTTTAAGATAATCAACAAACTATTTAAAAAAATTGTAGTTAATTTATTTTTAAACAACTTTCAATTTACAAATAAATTTGTACTAGTTATTTAATTTTCTGTTAATTTTTTTTCTTCATTTTCTATTAATGGAACCTTGAGCAAACATGGGTTAATAAAATCACACAGCTTTTTAAATGTGTATTCTCCACAAATATAGCAAACCACTAAGATTATTTGAACAACTTCTTCTACTTGAACTCAATTTAATTATTATTTGAAAATGCAAGAACAACTTTAAAAACTATATTTATAGTTTGCTACAACAATAAGAAAGATATTTATTGCGAAATGTTATTAAATATTGCAAAATATGGAATAAAACTGCAGATTAAAAACAAATTATCGAAAAAATTGGAACAAATAGAAGAAAAGTTATTTTATATTTGAGTTCAACATCTCAAATATAGCTAAAAATAAGTTTTGAAATTCACGGCACCATCTTCTTCAATGGCTGTAAAAACAATGATAAAAATTAAATAACTAAAGTATTGGTTCATCAAAGTTTATATTACAATACAATACAATACAATACAATACAATACAATACATTACAATACAATACAATGATGAGTAAGATTATAGTGGCGTAAATCCGGACGGGCTTCAAGAGAACTTAGTTATGGAAAAGTAAATAATGATATTAATAATTATTTTTATTTTAAAATGATTATTAACCATTAATAATAAATAAATATATAAATATATAAAGAATAAATATAAACAAATAATAAATTAATAAATAAAATAAATAAAAAGATAAAATTGGAAAGCAAGAAATGGATGAATGGAAGAAATGAGCAGTAAATTGGTGGGTTATTGTGATCTGCCAAACAAGTACGTTTTCACGGAACGGCTGAATGTCGCGTTCGTTCTCTGGGATTTGAGTTTATTGAGAAGACTATTCCAAAGAGTCGGCGCTGCGACAAAAAAGCTTCTTGCACCTGCATACTTGAGTTTGTAGCTCTGTGCAACTACATCAGACCTGATTCTTTCCCTCTGGGGAAGACTTGTTCTCATGACAAGGCTACTCGACAAATAATCTGGACACTCATTGGACAGACACTTGTGCATTAACAAGATGTTTTTTTATTGGATTCTGTTTCAAAACGAAGCCGGTGGAGCTCCTTGAGAACAGTGTTGATTATAGACTAGAGGTCGAACATGGACGATTTATCATTCCCGTCCCGTTTCCGATAGGCCATCAGAATTTCGTCCAAACAAAATGGAAGATTATAAAGATGTTTTATTTTATGGGAGTAAAATGAGCAATTTTCCAATACTACAAGAAGTAGCCAAAATTTAGTTTATTATATCTGCAAGTTATATTCCCTGTGAACGGAATTTTTCAATATGTGGTCGTTTAACTTCATACCCAAAATCATCTCATTTGAAAGCTAAAACTCTTAACGGTTTAACCTGTGTGAAAAGCAATAAAGACTTGATTTAATTACTCAAAAACAATGACTATCTTCAATACTTTCATTTCAATAAATATTTGAAATTTAAATCCTTTGTTCAAATTTTATTAAAAGAAATATTCTCTGACTTACAAATAATAAATTTTAAAAATTTTTAGGACTAGCAAGTTGGGACCAGTGAAAACGGCAGCAAAAATAAATATTAATTTTAAAAAATTCGGGAACGGGTCGAGACCGGAAATCAAGTTGCGGGAACGGAACGGGACGGGAATCAAAATTCTGATGTCCCATCGGGAACTGGACTGGAAAACGAACTTCGGTAACGGGACGGGACGGAAAGCAAAATTCTGATAGCCCATCGGGAACGGGACGGGACGGGAAAAAAAGTCGGGAACCGGACGGGCCGAGAATAAAAAATCGTCCATGTCCGACCTCTAGTCTGCACAGACTCTTATAGACTTTCGACTGCTTGACCCAGGCAATACGCGCGTGCTCATTTTTTGACTTACTGTAGTTTTTCTCAAGAATTCTTTTGAGGCGTTTAGAGGCGCGACCCTCATGGTCAAACCAGGGGTCCGAAGGCTTTTGGTGCACTCTAACAGTCTTAAGAGGAATTAACTTATGGAAAATGCTAGTCAAAGTGGAGCTGTAGAGGTCAGCAGCTGTGTCTACATCATGGTCAGTGCTAGACGAGAGTAGAGACAGTCGAACCTGAAAAGCAAACCCTGTTCAACCCAAGATTTTCCAGCGTCTACTAGAATTTTTTTTTACAAAAGAGGGGGCTTGGCCAGTTGACACTTCCAGACCAACAGTTTGTGGTCAGAGAAGCCTACCTCAATGCAGTCAACTTCAAGACTCTTTCTCGAAGCAACAACATCAAGCCATCCTCCTTGACTATGGGTTGGTTGGTTGACTGATGACTGGAAACCATGAGAGCTCAGGATATTCTGAAACGTCTGAGTATCGTTATCACTTGGCCTCTCAAGGTGGAGGTTGAAATCTCCCAGGATTTATACTTCTTCACTGTATGTGGCCAAGGTGCTCATGATTTCATTGAAATCCTTGAAGAACACTCTAGAAGCATAACCTGTTCGATAAAAAACTAAACCAATGACCGCCCTTGAACCAGAAGTGATTCTGACACAAAGACGCTCGAGACTTGAGGACTTAACTCCTGTGTCTAATGGTGTAACCTGGAATCCAGAGTCAGCCACGACTGCAACTCCCCCGTGGTTTGTATGCAGCGTGTTCACTGTATTATAGGGTCTAGGTCTTGATCTTTCGACCACTACCAAACTCTCCTGCCGCAGTCGGCTGATACAGACTGACTCAGGATCATGCCAAGTTTCAACCAGAAACAGCCGTTTATCCTGCACTTTCTCGTGGTCTCCAGAACATCATCTACCTTATTGTGGAAAGACCTAGTGTTGCGCTCTTGAATTTGAGGAAAGAGCGCTATAGAAATCTATTTGATTGATTGATTGATTGAGTAGGCCCAACACGGCTGGAGGCCCACTCTTCTGACATTTGTGCCGATCAACTTTCTCATGGACAACTGGCTCATGGCTTCTGAGTGCGTGCCGGCTTTGGCGTTCCTTCACAAGTTTTCCGCCTCGTCTACCACGATAATGCCAATGCTGGCGGTGCCTAGCCAATCCTAGTCTATTGATAGTCACTCTAGCCTCTGCACTAAGCTCCCTATTATTGTTATTAAATTGTAATAAACATTTTTTTGAATAAGTTTGCATAAGATAATAATAATTATAAAATAGTTTAAAGTCTTAGTGTTATGTTGGATAAAGCTATGGGAACAGTTAGATGAATTAATGAAATAGAAAAAGAATAAAAAAAGTATAGTTAAATAAATTTTAATCAACTTACCTGTCTTTGAGTGACAAAAGATATATAGTTAAATTTATTCAATTTAACTTACCGCAGGTTAATAAAAAACAACTATTTATAAAAAAACTCGTAAATACCAAATCATATTGATCAAATTATTTACAGTTACTACTGTCATATAAATGACTTGGCACAAAAAACTGTACAAAGAAAATTAAAATGTATTCAAGTGATAAATGCTTCACCTGGATAATATAGCTGACCAGAAAACCAAAGTTTATAATGGAGCAAGCCATCAAGACCGGCAAGCGGAAAGTCTGAAAAGAATTAATGAAGATTTGAAAAGAGGGCTGTTGTGAGAAGCATTAACTCAACAATGTGGAAATACCATGCAGTTGAAATTTTGTTTTAAATTTTTTAGATCTCATGAAATTTGTACAAGACTCACGCCACATATTGCTTCGTATTCGATGAGGTCAAAAAAGAGACATATTATGAGGAAGGACAAGCAAATAATGGTTGTTGTAGCCATGACCACAGCGCATTTTTTCTGGCAAGGGGTGGTCGATTGCATCGAATATATGGCATAGGAAAGACCGGAGTTGATTGTTACACTTTTTACAAATTTTTATGAGCTCATTATTTTTGAAACATTTATAATCAAAATTTTGTATGTACTAAGAATCCTATAAGTCACAAATTAAAACCAAAAAACTGGTTTGTTTTCTAAATTCATTGAAAAAAAGTAACATTTCGATGAAGTCCTAAATGTACGGGGTTGTTTGTTACAGAAGTGGGGGTTGAATGTTACAAGCGTCAAAATTCATTACAAATGAAATAAACAAAGTAAATTGTTTTAATTTGTTGAAGTTCATAAAAAGCCTTTAAAAAAGATTAACGTTTACCCAGTTGAAGTTGGTAGCTCGGCTCAGACTTGTAACCTCATGAGTTTGAATTGAAAAAAAACTGTTTCATGTAAAAAAATTACTCAAACCAACAGCGTCTGCATGTTGTGCATTGTTCAATTTTTCAAAAATTTGATATCGTTTTCACAGCATATTGATATTCAAGCTTTTTTACTTTTTTGGTAGAAGACCATGGTACAGTTACGCTGCTGTTTCAACTAAGTTTTGTATTTACCGCTCTTGTTTAGTAGTAAAAGCTTTTCGCTATGTTCATTCTTCAATGTCAAAGTACTTTCGTTCATTAAACTCTTATAGATTAGATAAAGAATCATGAAGTACAAGCTGTTCTAGGCAAAAAAAACTTCGGATTGATGGTCGAGTTTCCTTGGCAGTCTCCACTGCAAGATTTAAGAAATCTGGTTTCACGCGAATCTGATCTTTTTCATACATAATTCATTATATTACCTGAAAGTAACTTAGATTGAGTTGTATAAACCATTTCACTGATTGAGATTTAGTTAAACGGTTTGTAAGAAACAACCTCAATATGTTTATAAGAAACAACCCCATATGACTCGTTAAAAAATGTATAGTAAACAAACGCCGCTAATTGAAGCATGAAGCATGCTTTAAACCTTTTTTTATAAAAGGCTGATTTAAAGTTATTTGAAAAAAAGCAAACTTCAAACTACAAAACAAGCACACTCTTAAAACTTACTGAAGTCTTTCAAATTACGACTCTAAATGTTTTAGAACAAGAATACAACAACTATTTTTTATAGAAAGAGAAAGTTGAACCAATGATTATAAATACTTGTTTTCATAATTGTTCTTTTTTTATTGTAAAAATTATTAAGCTTGTAACACACAACCCCTGGAATATACAGCCCCGGTCTTCCCTATATATGTAAATTCACTATTTCTTATTTGTTTTCTAACGTAAAATAATAGTTTATTTTATTCGGACATGGACATTAGAGTTATAAATTTTCAATTTTTTTAATAATTAATTTCCTGTGGAATAGTGATAATGAGTATTATTCTAATTAATTTTCAAAAAGGTTCAGCCACAATCTTTAAAATAGTATGTGAAGCTTACATAGTAGTTATGACTTTTTAACTTTTTGTCAATTATTTAATTTCCTGTGTCATATATAAATTAAAATTTTCTAAAAAGTAATAAAAATGAAATTTATTTTAAATTAATTCTCAAAAATGGTTGCCAACTACACGAAATATTGGAAATAGTATGGTTAGTATTACATACTATTTTAAAGATTTCCTATGGTGGGGGACCATTTAAAAATTAATTGTTAAAAAAACTTATTTTCATTAAGTTTGAAAACATTTCCATCGATATATGAAACAGGAAATAAATTATTTGACAAAAAGTTTAAAATTTATAACTCTAAATATGCATAGAGACCGGGGCAAGATGACGAATGTCTTATATTTTCAGGTTTTTCACTATTTGAGGGCATGAAGCAAACACCACTTGCTCTTCTACATCCTTTTTAAAAAAATAATAGTATGCAAACGCTGAAATCACTATTTTTGCTTGAGTTGTGAAGCTATGATTGTTTTCCGCGGTCAAGTTATAACTTATATGCTCGTTTAAAATAATAAATTATTCCTATTTATAATGCACCAAGGCACGCAATTGAGGCGCCACTCACACAACATACGTCGTGAAACATCGCATCATATACACTAGATATATGATAGCTCACGGTTGGCTAAACAAGGATTCGAACTGGCGACCTTTAAGTTGCAGGTGCAACGACTTTACCACCTAAGCCAACCCGCTCGGCCAATAAGTTTAAATAAGCTCTGCTGCACAAATAGGTAGAAAATACTTAATAATAGTTTATTTATAATACCACCTATTAACATAAATAGTTGTCAATTAGTTGACAAAAAAAAGAAAATTTATAACTAAAAAGGTAGGGGCAAAATGATATGTCATCTTGACTCGTTTTTCTGAATTTTCAAAAATAAATATGATTATGATACTAGATCTTTTTTCTGCCTTATTATTATTAAAATAATAATTATAAATTAAGAAATTACCGCAAAGAATTAATGCTCTAAATTAAAGATAAGTACGGATGTCTAGATTATTTTCTTGATATTAAAATTTATTTTATTTTATTTGATATTTTCAAAATTTAAGAACATCATTATGATTTGTTTAACCATGTAAAATATTCAGAAGATTAAAATTTTTGACTTATTTCAGTGTTGTCACCTTGCCCTGGTACTGAAAATTTAGTATGGTTGTAGAAAAAGGAAATTATTCCTTATTTATAGAGGGAGGTTGCTCAAGATGAACCAGTTCCAAAGATGGAATGAGCTTATTTACAGTTATGCGCTTTAAAAATTAGCAAATTTTTGATTTCATATCTATGCATCCGTTTTATATGCATATTTTTATGTTGGTTTCGTTTCTAAAAGTTGACTCATTCAATTAGAATACTTGAAAAACTGATTTCTAGAAGAATTGTTTAAATATTGAGATAACATTTTCCCTTTTTTTTTCAACTTCCAAACGTATATAATTTCAATTTTTTACTAGTAATTAGATGATGCAATACAGTTTTATTGTGTGCAAATTGTAAAATTAAAAATTGAGTGATTGGCCTGTTATGACCATAAATGTGTGGCATGGTCATAGTTGCCTAAAATGGAATACGAATAGTTGGCTAAAATGAAATTTAGATAAGACTGTAAAAGTTGATAAGACTGTAAAAGTTGATAAGTCTATATACTATATACTCTATTTAGTCTATATAGTATATTGACTATAAAGAGTATATATTTCGCATGGACTATATATTTTGTATAGAAGTATATATTTTATATAGACTATATAGATTATATATTTTATAAAGACTATATAGAGTATATATTTTATATAGACTAGATAGAGTATATATTTTATATAGACTATATAGATTATATATTTTATATAGACTGTATTGAGTATATATTTTATTTAGAATATAAAGAGTATATAAATAAAACCCGTAAGTATTCATAAGCTTTTACATCGGCTTTATAGAACCTCATAATCGAAATGAAAACTAGAAAGCCTAGAGCATAAAAAAGTTTAATTTTCAAAATTAACCTAAAAGCTAAATTTAATTTAGATAAGTAAATTAGATTAAATGACAATTCACATTAAAATACAAACTGGTGTATTTCTTTAGATAACTAACCAGTTTGACAATAAATTATAGATTTATAAAATTTTTATTAAATACATTATAATTTCATCTTAGGGAACTAAGCATTCCATCTTTAGAAACCAGTTGCTCAAGATGAAATTTTTTAGTCTTCATGTTTGAAGAAAAAAACTTGTTTTTCATTATTTATTAATTTTTATGTTTGAGTTCACATAACTAGACAATGTATCAATATAATGGCTGGATAAATTTAAATTTAAACAACTTCTAATGCAATTGAGCTATGAGGCTACGTTTAAAAATCGTTCCGTCTTGTGCAACCTTCTCTTATTTATTTTTGAAAGTAAATGTTGATATATTTATTACAACAAATGAATGGTCTAAAAGTTGAAGAAAAAAGTGTTATCTTTAAAAATAAAATAACAAAACGACATAAATAGGTAACCAAGTCTTCTTGCCCCGGTCTCCCCTATATGATAAATTTGAACTTATGGCTTCTGGGTGAACTTTTTTAAAAAGAAAAATGTATTCAATATTTTGTACTATTATTCTTCGAGTTATGACCCAAGAATATTATGTCACAAAAAATTCATAATCCTAATGGGCATACTTGTTAAGGTACTATTTTATTTTATGTAATATATTATACGTTTTTGTGATCCAAAAATATGCTTATGCCATAAGTTATAGCGTTGTGTTTGAGCCTATGACGAACAGCATCAAACAGAAATATAAAAGCCCTGGAGAGACTTAAACGGCAAGGTGTTTGCCGCGTTATTGACACATCGCAGATTTGAGTCGAAGTTATTTCCTAGCTGAGAAGACCTTACACTTTTCTCGATTGAGCTGCATGCGTTTAATTGTGAGCCAAGCTTTTCAGTTCAATGAGAGACAAATGTCATGTTTTAAATAATAATTATGAATATTAAACGAATGAAACTTACCAAGGTATGATTCTGGAAACAGTCTTCCAACAACATAAGTATGCCAACAAGGACCGACTGAGAAATACAATACATTTATAATTTTATTTAAGTCATTTCACGCATTTAAATTTTTTGAAAAAGGTTTGGTAGGTTTCATATGTAAACAGAAGCGTAATCGAACTAGACTCTTCAGCCAACGCCGCGAGCCCAATACGTAGAAAATACCTCCCCCCCCCCAAACCAGCCAGAAAAAATGAGCCACGCAATTGAACCGAGTAGATAAATAGCTCATTGTAAAACTGCAGATAAGACCTAGCGAGCATGAAAATTTTAGAGCACAATTCTGAAGATACTTTGGGGGTATTTTCTTTTCTGATGGGATCACTTTTGACGAAGATCGAGCTTATTGTCAACTGTTCCTTAGTCTCAAAAGTCATTGGATGATAAGAGCCACATTTCAAAAATAGTAAGTTTTGATACTACAACATCGAGTGGCAATATGAATCTTCACTTAAATGTCAAGCACGATGTGTCAAAGTGAAGAAAAGTCCACCGAAATATTTGGATATTTCCGTAGGTATGGATAAGGCAACAGTCAAAATCAGACAACATCAGGTCATGAACGGACAAAAGATATAGTTATCTGGTTCTGTAAAAGCTTGATTGCTTTCGAATATGTGATTAAAGATGATTTTGTTGATTTCTAAGTTGGAGTGCTGTGACATCACCTGTGTTTTCTGATTTTTAGGCTAAACTCATCGCATGCCTTTGAAAACTTGTCGAGCAGTCTTTGCAGTTCTGCTTCAGAGTGGGTGACCAGTGCCCATCATCTGCATACAGCATGTCTCTTATCATCACTTTTCGTATTTTGCTTCGTGCCTTCAGACGAGCCATGTTGAAAAGACTGCCGTCTGATCGAGAGTGAAGATATACACCTTCTGTTGAAAAAATATGTAACGCTTCACAAATTTGCGTGTCATTCTTGCGCATTCATCACTATCAAAAACTATGTTCTCGATGTGGTCAGCCAGTTTACCTACCTTGGTTCGGCAATCACTGAAGACTTCTCACTAGTGGCAGAACTAAACCAGAGGATCGGCAAAGCTTCTAAAACTTTTGCCAGGCTGTCACCAGAAGTTTGGAACAGCAAGATGCTGAAAATAAAGACAAAGGCAGCTGTGTACAAGGCATGTGTTCTGAGCACTCTCCTTTACGCCAGTGTATCCTGGACACTATACGCATACCAAGAAAAAAGTTGAGCGCTTTCCACATGCGGTGTCTTCGACGCATGCTCGGAATCTCATGGAGACCGCGTCACAAACAACGAGGTGTTGGCGAGGGCAGCCATTTCAAGCATGACTATTCTTCTCCGTCAAAGACGTATCCGATGGTTAGGACATGTACGTCGGATGGATGATGGCCAACTTCCCAAAGACGTGCTATTCGGCAAGCTTGCTTTATGTTGGAGAGCAACTGGCAGGCCATACCTTTGCTACAAGGACGTCTGCAAGCACGATCTAAAATCTACAGAGATCGACGTCAGCACCTGGGAATCGCTTGCTGAAGATAAAAGCAGATGGATACAAGCTGTGCGCATGGGACTAGAAGCGGGAGGAGGAGGGATTCGTCGCCTTGTCAGTGAAAAGCGATCCCGCAGGAAAAAAAACAGCAGCAATCTGCAACCAGCAGTGATCAACAACCAGCAACCAACAACAACCAGCAGTGATCAACAACCAGCAACCAACAACAACCAGCAGTGATCAACAACCAGCAGTGATCAACAACCAGCAACCAACAACAACCAGCAGTGATCAACAACCAGCAACCAACAACAACCAGCAGCGAACAGCAACCAGCAGCGAACAACAACCAGCAGCGAACAACAACCAGCAGCGAACAACAACCAGCAGCAAAAAGTCCATTGTCTACCTAGACTGACGGATGCCAACGACGAAGTTGGAGTAGCGGAAGGTTTAAAAAATGGCGTCAGTTACATGGAAACACAACAATCCAATAAATTATAAAAAGTTCATTTATTACCAGATCACTTTTGAATTCAATGCTACTCACTAGAAGTCCGGTCCAGTAGCCTGCTTGAGATCTTTTTGTATTTAACTTCCAAGGCCATGTCGAGCAAATATGTTCTTCTTTTTTACCAAAAAATCTAAAGCCCAGATCCCATAACTTTCCTACCACTGCAAATAATAAGGCTTTTATTGAAATTCAATGTAGTTTTTATAATTATAACTAAAATAGTTATTATTATAGAAACTACTATTAATTGTATAAAAAATATATAGATAAATCAATCTTTTTACCATCCGCTTTTCTGGGCTCCAAGCCTGCTGATAAAAGTGTGAAATGGTTTATTCATTTGAATCAGAAACATTCAAATAGTTCATTCACTCAAAGTATTAATGCAAAAGCTTTTCTGACATCAAATAAAACATTCTTTGATATAAAAGAAAATTCTCAAACTTTCTGAGCCAAAAGCGTCGCTTTGGACAGAGTGGTGGAAGATGATTATAGCGATGCCCAAGACAATAAGGACAATTCCAGATAAAACGGTTTTTTTGTTAACCTGCAGTGTAAACGTGGGGATGCAGATTAGGGTGGCAACCAAAAATGAATTTTGGCGTTTTAGAAATACATCTATTTTTAAATTTATAAACAATTACGTACCATTATTATCTAGATTATCCTTTTTGAAGTTGGAGACTTGAAAGCTTTTTGTTTTAAATTATTACAAATTAAATATTTTTATTAAGAATGTATAATCCATGTATAATCAAAAATATTATTTTGAATGAAAGTATTTTAATGATATAAGTTTAAAGCTTCACCAGATACGGATCCTAATGACCTAAGTTTTAATTGTATCTTAAAGTATTAAAACTGTTTTTTTCAGTTTTAAATATGTTTTTATAATAACGTCATAACGTTTTTAAACGTCTTAGTGGAAAAGAAACGGTTTTATTATTTTTCATCTATATAAATTAAATTACAACGGTTTACTTTGGAAATCGTACTCATAATTTATGCAAATGAGATTAACGATTGACAAAAACAAATTTCCAATGTTTAAATCGCTGTATGGTAATAAAACGGTATTGCTAACAGGCAAAATAAAATACTTCAAATTAATAAGATTTTTTTCTCCTATTAGTTTAGTTTAGAAAGTTAAAAACCACGCAGATCTTTTGACTTATTTTTATGTGAATAATTTTAATTTAAATGTGAACAGATTTGACATTACTGAGTAAAATAATTATTAATTACTCAAAAAAGTATTCATAAAAGAAGTAAAGAAGCCTTATTTATTGTTCATTTAACGATATTAATCGCCTCAGATAGTTTGCCGAAATATATACCAGATTTGACATTACTGAGTAAAATTATTATTAATTACTCAAAAAATTATTCGTAAAAGAAGTAAAGAAGCCTCATTTATTGTTCATTTTACGATATATCTCACCTCAGATAGTTTGCCGAAATATATATCGTGAACTATCATATAACTTTAAAAAAATATGTAAACAAAGAAGTAAAAGAAGCCTCAGTTATTGTTCATTTTACGATATATCTCGCCTCGGATAGTTTGCCGAAATCTAAAATAACATGGCCGCTTCTTGTTATTGTTAGAAACCAACAATCAGCTGATTCAAGAAATAAATAAACATTGCCATCAGCTGTTTTTATATTGCTATGTCTATGCTTCCGAGTACGATTTCCAAAGTATCCCAATTACAACTAGCCATCAACCATAGGTATAGTATATGAAGATACCTTGTGAAAACTTGTCGAACGTATTTCTGAGATACTCCAACATACGTTAAATAGTAAAATTATTCCTAATGAAAAAAATTAAATGCTGTTTAAAATTTATTTAAAATGTTAAAAATATTTTTTATATATTCAAAATGTATAAAAACTATTTATAAAATATATAATAATTTTTTGAACATTTTAGTGCTTTTTCATCTATGCAATTTGTTGTTCAAAGCTGGAAACGATGGTTGTAGGTTAACCGGAAAGGTTGTAGGTTAACTGCACCCGCGCTGCATGTGTTAAATGCACCTTGTCTTTTGAAGAATGATGGTCTCTTGCATTGGTGAATAATACAGAGGGCGTATCTATACTACTTGTTGTTTGTAGGATATCTATGGACCCTCATTATTTATGTGAATTCGCAAATTCTAGGTTGGTACAAATAGCTAAAAATATTCCTATTTCGCATGCGCAATGATAGTTTGGACGGGAGACAGAATTTGGATGGAACATATATATATAGTATATACATAGATATAGCCATAGATATAGTTTATATAGATACGTATTGAAAACTTGTAGATCGCAAATGCGAACTTTTTCAACATACGTTAAGTAGTAAAATTATTGCTAATAAAAAAAATTTAAATGCTGTTTGAAATTTATTTAAAATATTAAAAATATTTTTTCATATTTAAAATGTATAAAAACTATTTATAAAATATATAATAATTTTTTATAGTAATATATACTGGAGTTCGCTGTTTATCGCTCAAGGTATGTTAGCAAAACTATATTCGCGATAAATTTGTTTTTGATTATCCATCTTATACTATCTTATCTTAACTTATTTAACACTTCTTTTTAAAAATGATCGCAACTTTTCTTAACACTATCAAATTCAAACTCAAATTCTAGTTTGGTCCAAATAGCTAAAAATAGTCTAATTACGCATGCAAAATGTATCTTTGGACGGGACATATATATCTTTGGATGGAACATATATACTATATATATGAATCGATATTTATTTGTCTTTAAATTTTTTAAACCTTTTTGCTTCTGTTTTTCAAAATGATTTAAAGTGTTTAAAAATGCTTACATTTTATATATCTTGAAAACTTTATTCAATAAAGTTTATTGAAAAACCTTTCATTTATTTTATAAAAAATGTATGCAAAATATAATAATTTTCTAAAAATACATATCATGAAGAAATCAGTGGATAGAAATTGACATCATGACAATAATTGAATAATAAACTATTCAGTTTAAAATACTAGGTCCTAGTAACTTTAAACACTAGAAATTCATCCAAAATTTATATTGTAAATAACACAGGCGTAAACTAGGTGAAAAAAAAATTATAGCTGTAGAAAAAATATGATATTCTCGGTAAAACTGCTCTGTAGTCCCTTAATTTATTCACAACTATTAGACTCCTACTATTTTTTGTTGACATCTGAAATAACCTAGTTAAAAAGTAAAATTATTAAACGCATATATTAGTACGCAGTGACTCCAGACAGCCCGAATATTGTAATGAGGATGGTAGGTAATTAAGTAAATAAATAAACAAAATATTTTTATATAAATGCTTAGAAAAATTATAACAAAAACCGCAGACTATATTTAATATTATTGTAAATATTCACAAAATTTTTGGTCGAAATTTGTTTTAAATTCATTTTTATACCATCCATTTGGCGCCATATTTGAATTACGGATTAGGATATTATCGAGATGGCTGAAATCACCGAAAAAGTTTAATTTTTAGTTGGAGATGAATTTAATTCTTATGATCAGTTTAGAGAAAAATTAACACTGTACGAAAATTCAAATTTCATTAATACATCAGTTATGAACTCTAGTTCTCTTGCGCATGCTCGAAAGCTGCAACCAAAATTTGGTTACCAAATCGAGATTTTAGGTGAGATATTAATTTATAATAAATATCAAATTAGCATCATCTTCTAAGTAATGTCATTTTCGGCACTACTCTTAGAGAAGCCGAACTATATTATTCATGTTCATTTAACTCCTCCCACTTTTTTTGATTGACACTTGTAAACAATTCTCAATTAAGCGCTTAACTTAAAATGCAGTTTTTTTATATTGAACACTTCATATTTGCGAAGGCAATTTAACTATTTTATGTATTTCACTATCGTATCTTCCAATTATAAAACCATATTTCGAGTCAATATTTTTCATAGACATTCAAGTTCTATTTTCAATAAATAATGACTCGAAATTTGGTTTTATAATTGGTAGATACGATAGTGAAATACTTAAAATAGTTAAATTGCCTTCGCAAATATGAAGTATTCAATATAAAAAACTGCATTTTAAATAATAATTCTTAAAAAATGCGCTTATATTATTTAAAAAAAAAGTATTTTCAATTAAGCGCTTAACTGAAAATTGTGTACAAGTGTCAATCAAAAAAAGTGGGAGGAGTTAAATGGACATGAATAATATAGATCGGCTTCTCTAAGAGTAGTGCCGTCATTTTCAGTGAGGATCTCAAGTATTCTTACGTGAGGCTCGGTTGCCAGCGTTCCGGCATGTACATACCAAAGGCCATTTGGCAAAGGGTAATGGCCACCGTAAAATTCTCAAGTAAGTGAATGCTTGAACCTACAAAATATACATATCTTCATTATTATATCTACCTTACTTTTAGATCCGGGAAGAAAAATTGTTCGTTTCAAATAAATCTTGTTTCATCTATGGATGGCAAAAGCCTGGTTATCAAAAAGATAAATTCAGAGCACAACCACCCCATCATTCCTCAAGCATTTGCCCATACCAGTAAACAGCGCACTCTTCCTGAGACAACTAAAGAAAAGGTCTATTCCATGCTAAAGTTGGGCGCTAATCCAACTAAATTAAAACAGCATCTGATGGAAGAGACAGGCAAGGTGATGGTCATTTTTAAATCTATGTAAAATTGGGCTTTTCTATATACCTCTGTTTTATTATATTGAGTTTCAAATAAGGAGGTATATTACAATCATTTTGTTTTTCAGATTGTGACTAACAAGGACATTCACAATATCCGCACTCAGGGGAAACAAAAATTACCCAATACCTCACCGCTGCAATGCGTGCTTGATATACTAAAGTCAACGGAAGGTTCTATTACAGACAATCCCAACAACAGCAGCCGCAGCCTTCTCTTTCTGATATGCCCATGTCTCCCTTTCCACCCGGCCACCCCCAGAAGAACAGACCTCCAATGATGCATTCTCAGGGCATGATGCCAGACAATATGCTCCTAGGAGGGAACTTGCCAGGCATTCGACCATACAACCAAGACCCCATAAAGCACATCACCTCAACGTCATCTACAGTTGAAGATATCCACGAAAATGAAGGTAAATTCTGATTTTTTAAATTCTATATGGCTGCTATATCATTATTTTATGTTTTATTCACCCTAGATGTTTCATTGGGAACGCAAGAAGTGACGGTTATGACCTTGTCACCTTTCCCTGGGCAACTTCATTTGCCCACAAAGATGAAGAAAAGAGGTCGTCCGAAGGGAGCCCAGCTGACCTCAATTGGACTTCCAAAAAAAACTTCAATAATCTTTTATATAATTATATTATAAATAATATAACAATAATATTTCAATTATATTATCAATAATTATAAATTATGCTTTTGAATAAAATAAATTTAAACTGTTAAAATGTCTTGAAAAAAACTCGAAAAATTGGTGAATCATTATATAAACAGTTTACTATAGAAATTTACACCTTACCCTGACCCCAGAATAAAATCTATATGTAAGTGAGATTTTGTTCGATATACGATGCTAAATATGAAAATATGTAAAAATTATCTAAAATATAAAGTTTAAACAATTCAGATAAGAACAAAATTATCTGGGTCGGTAATTTTAAATTTAATATCTTTTTATAAAAATAAATTCCTCTTTATAATAGTTTTTTAAATTACATAATTACACATTTATTTTTAACATTTTCTCAAAGATTTAACATCTATACATTTAACATTTAGTTTTAGATTTAAATGCTCATTAGCATCAAGGGGCTAGATGGAGTCTCGGCCCTTGTCCATAGGCCTGTTTATTTACTAAAATCAGCTGGTGTATGTACGGGTTCTAGGATAAAAAGTCCTCCGGATAAAAAGTCCTCGGATAAAAAGTCCTCGGATAAAAAGTCCTCCGGATAAAAAGTCCTCCGGATTAAAAGTCTTCCGGATAAAAAGTCTTCAGGATAAAAATGTTCAAAAAATTACTTTTCAAGGAAAAATACGTGATTAATACGTGATCCTTGAAACTTTAAGAATGAAATTTAATACTTTTATCTAATGTTTGCTATGTTTTTTTCGTTCAATCTCGAAATAGCATTTGAATAAATTTGACTTGGCTGTTGTTGTTTTGTCACTTTACTATAAAATTGTTTGCTGGTTCTTGATCGTGATTATAAAAAGTCTTCAATGAAATAATCTTTAAAAAAGAATACGTGATCCTTAAAACTAAAAGATTAAAATTTAAAACTTCAATCTAATGTTTGCTCTATTTTTTTTTCAATCTGGAAATAGGATTTGAATAAATTTGACTTGGTTGTTGTTGATTCCTCACTTTAATCATTAAGTTTTCTGCTGGTTCTTGATGAGTATTGAACAATAAATAAAATAAAACACATGGTTATTATTTTATTTAGAATATATTTAAAAAACAACCAACTTTAAAAAATAATTTAATCACCCTTCACCTCACCCACATCACCATGATAATCATTGCCACAGAATCATTGTCTTTACCAATACAGCATCTTCATCATCACAACATTATATATGATGGTGTTGTCATTATCTTCAAGGCACTGACCAGGGAGGACAAAAAGAAGCAGACAAAGGAAAGATAGTAGAACTATATAGAGGAGTGGATAAGGTTTGAGCTCAAGGACTGTTTGAGACTATCAGAAAATCAAAAGAAATGGAGGAAACTGGTTAGAGGTCTTACTGTGGTGCCCCAATAGTGTTTAAGAACATAGCATATAATCTGACTGACTGATTTATTCATAATTTTATAAATGTAAAATATTATTTCTATAAATTAATAAAATAAATACTAAATATTATTCAACTAAAAAAATTATTTTTATAGTTTTATAAAATAATAATATAAATACTAATGGCTTCAAAGTATTATTAACCATAATAAAATGAGTTAAAATAGTCTATTCTAGATGTAGTAAATGCAGAAACCTAAGCACCCAATGGTGTTCAAGACTCCAGCTTATAGTCCTATAGACTGACTGACTGACTGAATGACTGATTTAACCAAAATAATAATAAAAAACTTACTATTTTAGTAAATTAATAAAATAACAATTTCAATTAATTTCATGTGTAGAAGAGTCGTTCTGAAGACAGTATGTCCTTCAACTGCAGAGCTCAACTGCCTGGTGAATGAGGTAGCCAGTGGGTGCTTGCAAGAATTGCACTAGTGCTCAATCTGAAGTCCTAGCACTTCTTCCTCTAGATTATTATGTCTTCTATTTGATATTTCCTAAATTGGCTATAAAATATTTGAAATAATTAATTAGTCTTTTCTTGGTATGTAGGATAAAAAGCCTCTCGGAGAAAAAGCCTTCGGATAAAATACCTTCTACAAAAAGCCTCCCGGAGAAAAAACCTCCTGGAGAAAAAGTCTCTCGGAGAAAAAGTCTCCTCGTTAATATTTTAGTATAAATAAAACGGACTTTTTATATAAAAAACGGGATTTTTTATAAAATCGTGTCACAATTTTAAATAAATGAAACAAACTATATTTTTTTAAATTTACATAATTTAAACGAACTATAATTATAACTATAACGGACTTTATTTTTTTAATAGATTCGTTTCACAATTTTAAATAAAGAAAACGGACGATATTTTTTAAAAATGCATAACTAAAACGATTTATCGAATACAATACAAATTATGGGTAAACGGATGAAAAGTCTTCAGGATAAAAAGTCTTTAGGATAAAAAGTTTTCAGAAAAAAAATCTGTAAAAAAGTAAATTTTGAGGAAAAATACGTGATTAATACGTGATCCTTAAAACTTAAAGAATAAAATGTGATACTTGTATCTAATTTTTGCTATATTTTTTTCGTTCAATCTCGAAATAGCATTTGAATAAATTTGACTTGGCTGTTGTTGTTTCGTCACTTTAACCATAAGGAAATATTGTTTAAAGAAGAATACGTGATACTTGAAACTAAAAGATTGAAATTTCATACTTTTATCTAATGTTTGCTCAATTTTTTTAAAAATCTGGAAATAGCATTTGAATAAATTTGACTTAGTTGTTGTTGATTCCTCAATTTAATCATTAGGTTTTCTGCTGGTTCTTGATCGTGATTAGTTTTCCTTAAAAATTAATTTATTGAAGATTTTTTTCCTGAAGACTTTTTATCCTGAAAAATTTTTGTTCTGAAGACTTTTTATCTTGAAGACTTTTTAACCTGAAGACTTTTTAGCCTGAAAACTTTTTAGCCTGAAAACTTTTTCATCCTGAAGACTTTTTGTCTTGAAGACTTTTTATCCTGAAGACTTTTTATCTTGAAGACTTTTTATCCTGAAGACTTTTTATTCTGGAAACTTTTTATCCTAAAGACTTTTTATCCTGAAGACTTTTTATCCTGAAGACTTTTTATCCTGAAGACTTTTTATTCTGAAGACTTTTTATCCTTTAGACTTTTTATGCTGAAGACATTTTATTCTGAAGAATTTTTATCCTAAAGACTTTTTATCCTGAAGACTTTTTTTCCTGAAGACTTTTTATTCTGAAAACTTTTTATTCTGAAGACTTTTTGTCCTGAAGACTTTTTATTCTGAAGACTTATTATTCTGAAGACTTTTTATCCTGAAGACTTTTTATCCTGAAGACTTTTTAACTTGAAGACTTTTTATCTTGAAGACTTTTTATCCTGAAGACTTCTCATTCTGGAGACTTTTTATCCTAAAGACGTTTTATCCTGAAGACTTTTTTTCCTGAAGACTTTTTATTCTGAAAACTTTTTATTCTGAAGACTTTTTGTCCTGAAGACTTTTTATCCTGAAGACTTATTATTCTGAAGACTTTTTATCCTGAAGACTTTTTATCCTGAAGACTTTTTATCCTGAAGACTTTTTATCCTGAAGACTTTTTATCTTGAAGACTTTTTATTCTGAAAACTTTTTATTCTGAAAACTTTTTATTCTGAAAACTTTTTATTCTGAATACTTTTTATCTTGAAGAATTTCTATTCTGAAGACTTTTTAACCTGAAGACTTTTCATCCTGAAGACTTTTTATCCTGAAGACTTTTTATTCTGAAGATTTTTTATCCTGAAGACTTTTTCTCCGAGAGACTTTTTATCCTGAAGACTTTTCATCCGTTTACCCATAATTGATAAATCGTTTTAGTTATGTATTTTTAAAAAATATAGTCCGTTTTATTTATTTAAAATTGTGAAACGAATCTATAAAAAAAATCATTTTTTTGTATAAAAAGTCCGTTTTATTTATACTGAAATATTAACAAGGAGACATTTTCTCCGAGAGGCTTTTTCTCCAAGAGGTTTTTTTTCCGGGAGGCTTTTTGTAGAAGGAATTTTATCCGAAGGTTTTTTTTCCGAGAGGCTTTTTGTCCGTTCCCCTTTATAATTATAATTGTTTATAAAAATTATTTTACATTCATTAAAATTAATAAAATGACATAAAAAGTTAATAAAATGTCATAAAAAGTTAATAAAATGACATAAAAATTTTATAAAATGACATAAAAAGTTAATAATATGACATAAAAGTTAATTAAATAATATAAAAAGTTAATAAAATAAAGTAACAAAATAATAAAATAATATAAAAAGTTAATAAAATAGTATACAAAGTTAATAAAATTATGTAAAAAGTTAATAAAATTATGTAAAATGCACTTCTTCCTCCAGTGGGTGCTTGCAAGCTTTGCACTGGAGCTCAATCTAACACCCGGTAAACGGATAAAAGGTCCTCCGGATAAAAGTCCTCGGATAAAAAGTCCTCGGATAAAAAGTCCTCCGGATAAAAAGTCCTCCGGATAAAAAGTCCTCCGGATAAAAAGTCCTCCGGATAAAAAGTCCTCCGGATAAAAAGTCCTCCGGATAAAAAGCCCTCCGGATAAAAAGTCCTCCGGATAAAAAGTCCTCCGGATTAAAAGTTTTCCGGATAAAAATTCTTCAGGTTAAAAATCTTCAAAAAATTACTTTTCAAGGAAAAGTACGTGATTAATACGTGATCCTTGAAACTTTAAGAATAAAATTTAATACTTTTATCTAATGTTTGCCATATTTTTTTCGTTCAATCTCGAAATAGCATTTGAATAAATTTGACTTGGTTGTGTTTGTTTCTTATTTTTAGCTTATGTTAGAAATATCAAATAGAAGACATGAAACTTTCAGAGTTTTATGAGAAATGTGGTTAGAACTCCCAGGAGGGAAAGAAGAATCGGGAATAAGTGCTTTTTATATAATTTTACTAATTTTAATGAATGTAAATAATTGTTAGAAATATTTTTAATTAACAAATACTGAGGAGAGACTAATTAATTAATAAATATCAAATAGAAGACATGAAACTTTCGGAATTGTATGTGAAATGTGGTTAGAGCTCCAAGAAAGAAAAGAATAATCGGAAAGTAGAAGTGCTTTTATATAATTTTATTAATTTTAATGAATGGAAAATTTTTTTAGAAACAATTTTAATTAACATATACAAAGAAGAGACTAATTAATTAAGAAATATCAAATAGAAGACATGAATAATCTGGAGGAAAAAGTGCTAGGGCTTCAGATTGAGCACTAGTGCAAAGCTTGCAAGCTCCCACTGGAGGAAGAAGTGCTTTTTATATAAGACTAATTAATTATTTTACATATTTTGTAGCAAGTGTTGGAAATATCACATAGAAAACATAAATAATCTGAAGGAAGAAGTGCTAGGGTGTTAGATTGAGCTCCAGTGCAAAGCTTGCAAGCACCCACTGGAGGAAGAAGTGCATTTTACATAATTTTATTAACTTTTTATATTATTTTATTAACTTTTTATTTTATTATTTTTTACATTATTTTATTGAGTTTTTATATTATTTAATTAACTTTTTATATAATTTAATTAACTTGTATGTCATTTTATTAATTTTAATGAATGTAAAATAATGTTTATAAAAAATCATAATTATCAAATACTAAGAAAAGACTAATTAATTATTTTAAATATTTTGTAGCCAACTTAGGAAATATCAAATAGAAGACATAATAATCTAGAGGAAGAAGTGCTAGGACCTCAGATTGAGCACCAGTGCAAATCTTGCAAGCACCCACTGGCTACTTAATTCACCAGGCAGATGAGCTCTGCAGTTGAAGGACATACTGTCTTCTGAACGACTCTTCTAAATATGAAATTAATTGAAATAGTTATTTAATTAATTTATTAAAATAGTAATTTTTTATTATTATTTTGGTTAATCAGTCATTCAGTCAGTCAGTCAGTCTATAGGACTATAAGCTAGAGTCTTGAACAACATTGGGTGCTTCAGTTTCTGTTCTTGCTACATCTAGAATAGACTATTTCAACTCATTTTATTATGGTTAATAATACTTTGAAGCCTTTAGTATTTATATTATTAATTTATAAAACTATAAAATAATATTTTTAGTTGAATAATATATAGTATTTACTTTATTCATTTCTAAAATTAATTTTTACATTTATAAAATTTTGAATAAATCAGTCAGTCAGACTATAGGCTATGTTCTTAAACACTATTGGGGCACCACAGTAAGACCTCCAACCAGTTTCCTCCATTCCTTTTGATTTTCTGATAGTCTCAAACAGTCCTTGAGCTCAAACCTGGGGAACGGACAAAAAGCCTCTCGGAGAAAAAGCCTTCGGATAAAATACCTTCTACAAAAAGCCTCCCGGAAAAAAACCTCTTGGAGAAAAAGCCTCTCGGAGAAAATGTCTCCTTGTTAATATTTTAGAATAAATAAAACGGACTTTTTATATAAAAAAAGGATTTTTTTATAGATTCGTTTCACAATTTTAAATAAATAAAACGGACTATATTTTTTAAAAATACATAACTAAAACGATTTATCAAATACAATACAAATTATGGGTAAACGGATGAAAAGTCTTCAGGATAAAAAGTCTTCAGGATAAAAAGTCTTCAGGATAAAAAGTCTTCAGGATAAAAAGTCTTCAGGATAAAAAGTCTTCAGGATAAAAAGTCTTCAGGATAAAAAGTCTTCAGGATAAAAAGTCTTCAGGATAAAAAGTCTTCAGGATAAAAAGTCTTCAGGATAAAAAGTCTTCAGGACAAAAAGTCTTCAGAATAAAAAATCTTCAGGATAAAAAGTTTTCAGGATAAAAAGTCTTCACGATAAAAAGTCTTCAGGATAAAAAGTCTTCAGAACAAAGGGTCTTCAGAATATAAAGTCTTCAGGATAAAAAGTCTTCAGGAAAAAAAGTCTTCAAGATAAAAAGTCTTCAGGATAAAAAGTCTACAGAACAAAAAGCTTTCACGATAAAAAGTTTTTAGGATAAAAAGTCTTCAGGAAGAAAATCTTCAATAAATTAATTTTTAAGAAAAAATAATCACGATCGAGAACCAGCAGAAAACCTAATGATTAAAGTGAGGAATCAACAACAACCAAGTCAAATTTATTCAAATGCTATTTCCAGATTTTTAAAAAAATTGAGCAAACATTAGATAAAAGTATGAAATTTCAATCTTTTAGTTTCAAGTATCACGTATTCTTCTTTAAACAATATTTCCTTATGGTTAAAGTGACGAAACAACAACAGCCAAGTCAAATTTATTCAAATGTTATTTCGAGATTGAACGAAAAAAATATAGCAAAAATTAGATAAAAGTATCAAATTTCATTTTTTAAGTTTTAAGGATCACGTATTTTTCCTTAAAATTTAATTTTTTGAAGATTTTTTTTCTGAAAACTTTTTACCTTAAAGACTTTTTATCCTGGAGAATTTTTATCCCGAAGACTTTTTATTTTTAAAACTTTTTATCCTGAAGACTTTTTATCCTAAAGACTTTTTATTCTGAAGACTTTTTATTCTGAATACTTTTTATCTTGAAGACTTTTTATCCTGAAGATTTTTCATTCTGAAGACTTTTTATCCTGAAGACTTTTTATCCTGAAGACTTTTTATTCTGAAGACTTTTTATCTTGAAGACTTTTTATTTTGAAGACTTTTTATCGTAAAGACTTTTTATCCTGAAGACTTTTTATCCTGAAGACTTTTTATCTTGAAGACTTTTTATCCTGAAGATTTTTCATCGTGAAGACTTTTTATCCTGAAGACTTTTTATTATGAAGACTTTTTATCCGTTTACCAATAATTTTTATTGTATTTGATTAATTAAAGTTCGTTTTAATTATGTACTTTAAAAAAATCTAGTCCGTTTTATTTATTTAAAATTGTGAAACGAATCTATAAAAAAAATAAAGTCCGTTATAGTTATAATTATAGTTCGTTTAAATTATGTAATTTAAATAAAATATAGTTTGTTTTATTTATTTAAAATTGTGACACAAATTTATAAACAAATCCGTTTTTTATATAAAAAGTCCGTTTTATTTACACTAAAATATTAACGAGGAGACTTTTTCTCCGAGAGACTTTTTCTCCAGGAGGTTTTTTCTCCGGGAGGCTTTTTGTAGAAGGTATTTTATCCGAAGGCTTTTTCTCCGAGAGGCTTTTTATCCTACATTCCTCAAACCTTATCCACTCCACTATATTGTTCTACTATCTTTCCTTTGTCTGCTTCTTTTTGTCCTCCCTGGTCAGTGCCTTGAAGATAATGACAACACCATCATATATAATGTTGCGATGCTTAAGATGCTGTATTGGTAAAGACAATGATTCTGTGGCAATGATTATCATGGTGATGTGGGTGAGGTGAAGGGTGATTAAATTATTTTTTAAAGTTGGTTGTTTTTTAAATATTTTCTAAATAAAATAATAACCATGTGTTTTATTTTATTTAATATTCAATACTCATCAAGAACCAGCAGAAAACTTAATGATTAAAGTGAGGAATCAACAACAACTAAGTCAAATTTATTCAAATCCTTTTTCCAGATTAAAAGAAAAAAATAGAGCAAACATTATATTGAAGTTTTAAATTTTAATTTTTTAGTTTTAAGGATCACGTATTCTTTTTTAAAGATTATTTCATTGAAGACTTTTTATAATCACCATCAAGAACCAGCAAACAATTTTATAGTTAAAGTGACGAAACAACAACAGCCAAGTCAAATTTATTCAAATGCTATTTCGAGATTGAACGAAAAAATTATAGCAAACATTAGATAAAAGTATTAAATTTCATTCTTAAAGTTTCAAGGATCACGTATTAATCACGTATTTTTCCTTGAAAAGAAATTTTTTTAAGATTTTTATTCTGAAGACTTTTTATCCGGAAATTTTAATCCGGAGGACTTTTTATCCGGAGGACTTTTTGTCCGGAAGACTTTTTATCCGGAGGACTTTTTATCCGGAGGACTTTTTATCCGGAGGACTTTTTATCTGGAGGACTTTTTATCCGAGGACTTTTTATCCGAGGACTTTTTATCCGGAGGACCTTTTATCCTAGAACCCTAACACCCTAGCACTTCTTCCTCCAGATTATTTATGTCTTCTATGTGATATTTCCTACACTTGCTGCAAAATATTTAAAATAATTAATTAGTCTTATATAAAAAGCACTTCTTCCTCCAGTGGGAGCTTGCAAGCTTTGCACTAGTGCTCAATCTGAAGCCCTAGCACTTAATTAGTCTCTTCTTTGTATATGTTAATAAAAAAAATTTCTAAATTTTTTTTTGCATTCATTAAAATTAATAAAATTATATAAAAGCACTCTTTCTTTACGATTATTCTTTTCTTCCTTGGAGCTCTAACCACATTTCACATACAACTCCGAAAGTTTCATGTCTTCTATTTGATATTTATTAATTAATTAGTCTTTCCTCAGTATTTGTTATTTAAAAATATTTCTAACAATTATTTACATTCATTAAAATTAGTAAAATTATATAAAAAGCACTTATTCCCGATTATTCTTTCCCTCTTGGGAGCTCTAACCACATTTCTCATAAAACTCTGAAAGTTTCATGTCTTCTATTTGATATTTCTAACATAAGCTAAAAAATAAGAAACAAACACAACCAAGTCAAATTTATTCAAATGCTATTTCGAGATTGAACGAAAAAAATATAGCAAACATTAGATAAAAGTATTAAATTTTATTCTTAAAGTTTCAAGGATAACGTATAAATCCCTTATTTTTCCTTGAAAAGAAATTTTTTGAAGATTTTTATCCTGAAGACTTTTTATCCGGAAATTTTAATCCGGAGGACTTTTTATCCGGAGGACTTTTTATCCGGAGGACTTTTTATCCGAGGACTTTTTATCCGAGGACTTTTTATCCGGAGGACCTTTTATCCGTTTACCTGAATTTCCCTGTAATATTGTATGGTGCGTTGTATTTAAAAATTATATTTTTTCAGGATGGGTGAGACCTGCAGCCATATTGCTGCTGTTTTGTTTAAAGTGGAGGCTGCCATTAAAGGGGAACGGACAAAAAGCCTCTCGGAGAAAAAGCCTTCGGATAAAATACCTTCTACAAAAAGCCTCCCGGAGAAAAAACCTTCTGGAGAAAAAGTCTCTCGGAGAAAAAGTCTCCTTGTTAATATTTTAGTATAAATAAAACGGACTCTTTATATAAAAAACGGATTTTTTTATAGATTCGTTTCACAATTTTGAATGAATAAAACGGACTTTTTATATAAAAAAACGGATTTTTTTTATAGATTTGTTTCACAATTTTAAACAAATAAACGGACTTTTTATATAAAAAACGGATTTTTTTATAGATTCTTATCACAATTTTAAATAAATAAAACGGGCTATATTTTTTTAATTACATAATTAAAACGAACTTTAAATGTTCAAATTTAATAAATTATTAAATACAATACGAATTATTTAACACAATATAAATTTTATTGATTGATTGTTATATTTATCAACCTTATATACCTTTTCGTATTCGTTGTCTTGATGGTTAAGAATTAGTATGTAAATTCAACTCATTTTTTATTTGAATACTTGATTAGAATATATTTTTCTAAGGTTTTTTAAACAATATAAATATCAAGATAATGCTTTCTAATTTTTATTGATTTAGAAAGATAGGAACAAATAACAGACGTTTCAAACGATTAAAAAACAATTAAAACAAAATGGGTCGCTGATAGGGTGGCGAGTGCATGACCACGTGATGAAGATGATGAAGATAATGATGCACACTGTCATTTCTATGTAAATCATCGTTTATAGCGATGATGAAGATGATGTTGTTTTGTCATAGGTTGATCATAGGTTTCTGTTGATAATGTTAGTTTGTAGTATAAATAGTAGTAGTAGTAGTAGTAGTAGTAGTAGTAGTAGTAGTAGTAGTAGTAGTAGTAGTAGTAGCAGAAGTAGTAGTAGTAGTAGTAGTAGTAGTAGTAGTAGTAGTAGTAGTAGTAGTAGTAGTAGTAGTAGTAGTAGTAGTAGTAGTAGTAGTAGTAGTAGTAGTAGTAGTAGTAGTAGACATCCTAGTAGTAGTAGTAGCAGTAGTAGTAGAGGTCTTAGTAGTAGTAGTAGTAGTAGTAGTAGTAGTAGTAGTAGTAGTAGTAGTAGTAGTAGTAGTAGTAGTAGTAGTAGTAGTAGTAGTAGTAATAATAGTAGTAGTAGTAGTAGTAGTAGTAGTAGTAGTAGTAGTAGTAGTAGTAGTAGTAGTAGTAGTAGTAGTAGTAGTAGTAGTAGTAGTAGTAAAAGTAGTAAAAGTAATAGTAGTAGTTATAAAAAAGTTAATTGGAATTTTAATAAAATGAAAATTAAAATAACTGACAACAAATTTAATAAAGTACATACCTTTTACTGTGTTCTTGCAATAATAACACAATGCCCCACAGCCCTCAATGCTTCAATCACGGTTTTTGTTCCATCCCTTAAATTTTCACAAATACTTTTCAGTCTTTGCTGCGACTGAACAGTATTTAATTTTATTCTTCTTGCCGGTGGATCCCCTCTTTCTATTTGTTCCAATTTTGCCTTGCTAATAGCTCCATCATTTTGAAAGGCTTTTATTAACGTCCACAGTGAGGGATTCTGATGGCCTATCAAATTATAAAAACTGTTATTTCATCCCTCACATGCATTGTTTGTTCTGGCAGTATCGTCTATTGTTTGATGATGAACATTCCACAATGCAGGTGGGTAAAGTGGTGGACGACGTCTTAAAATAATCGTATGGTTTGCTCCGGCATCACTCACAAATGGCCCTCTACCATAGTAAGTGTCAAATTAAAAGAATAGATCATCTAATCTAGGAATATTTTCCGGTATGTTATTTTGAAGGTATTCCAGTCCTTCTGGTATGTCTCTTAGTCTCAGAAATGCAAGACCATCTAACATGCCTGCAAAATGTCCAACTGCCTCAACATTTTTGTATGCCCTTGTTAATCCCAGTTCCTGAATCTAAAAATAGTATGTAGCAAAATTGTTTTTAAAATGCTATTTTGTTATATATTCAATCAATCAATCACTGAAACCTATATAGAACTTTAAATTATTTAAGAAAATAAAAATTCTTACTTTTCTCCAAGTGCTTTGTGTTAAGTGGTAAAAGCATCCGTGAATTGAAACATGTTCGCCGAAGACATCACTTATGGCCCGTCTTGGGGCTATTTCAAAGTCAGCTATAACATATCTTAAATTTATAGGATAATTATTTTCTAAAAGTTTTTCTTTCAATTCATTAAAGACTATTTGGTATTCTGATTGTCTTCTTTGTGACATCAGAATGTAGGCACAAGTTATAAAAACGTTTTCTGTAAGCGCCCTTATCACATAAACTTGCTGGAAAAGTCTGGGAACGGATTTAAATGTTCCATCCATAAACCATCTGTTATAAATATATTGTAACGTTATTATATATTTAATTTTTTTAATGTTTAAAAATATATATATTGGCTGGGTAAATCTTTATTTACGTGATTGGTTATACAATTGAACTATGAGTAGCAACCGCCACGAACGATATGCAAACGAGCTAAAAGTGGCGAATTTCGTTAATATGTGCAATCAGCACAATAAATTGCTTTTATTAAAGGTTCTAGCTTTTAAATAAAATTCAAATTGTAATTAAATGAAAGTTTAACCATTTTTTCATTTAAAAAATTAAATAAAAAGTAAAATTTTATTAACTAAGCTTAAAAAACCAATATTTAAAACTGAATATCATATCAAGTCAACTTTACGCTGTGTCATCTGGACTTTTTGAATCGACACCTTTTTCATTTTTCAAATTCAGAAACCAAAATATAATGTATATAAATGAATGATATATCATTAAAATCGTATTTGAATTTCCTACTTCAAACCGAATGCTAGAAAATTATTTCTCAAATAATTAAACGAGAAAATAAACTTTAAAATTTTCACTTTGAATTTTAAACTACTTTTAAAAATATAATTAAAATCTAGCAAATAAATTCTGAAAGTACATTTCCTAATCTTTTAAATGATATTAACTTCATTGAAAAAAAGTGCTTCTCAGTTTCTGATTTTTAAAATACAAATCATACGTATAGCATTTTATTAAATGTAAAGCGCATCACAACTAAGTTTTTGCTTTTATATCGTCTGTTGAAAAGTTATCGCCGTTTAAATGCTAAATTTCTATATTATTTAAAAATTCATAGTTATTCTTGGTTGGATTATTTTTTTTAGTTTGATTTATTTACTTTCATTTTATTGGTTCTTATGATATTCATAGCTTAGAGTCCATAATAATAAATTAAGCCATTTGAGCGTAACAACTTTACAAATGATAATTTTTTAAACTTTAAAATACAGTTGTCTTCAAATGGAATTTCCTGGCCCAATCTGTCAGAAGCTTGGCCTCACATGTATTGATATAAAAAATAAAAGTTTGAAAAAAGTTGTTTTTATAAGCAATGGCCTATATTTAAAAGTTCTAGTGTTAAAAAACTTTTTAAAAAAGGAACATATATATTGTCTTAGTTTAGCTGAAGTTTTGGGATGCCTTAATGACAACTTCATCAATACAAACCCATTGGTTTTCATACTCAAAGGTGTGTATTGTTGCTAAAAAGAAAATAAATCTAACAATAAAGAAAAAACTAGGATCATTCATGAATTTAGAATTTCTTCCTCCATCTTCAAAAATAAATGTGCCAAAAGTGTCTTTGAACACATTTTTAGTTGGAAATTGTTCAAAAACAATACCATTAACTGTTCAATCCAAAAATGAAGAAAAGGGCAGACAACCATTTGATCTAAGACAGTTAAGCTTTGATCAGAATTTGATAATTCTACTGAAAAATCGTTTAAAAAGACTAAAACATAAAATCCAAAACGAAAAATTTAAATATAACTTAATTCAACAACAACAAGGACATTATTCATTAAAAAATGTCAAGAGGAGAGATGAGACTGGAGAAAAAAACAGGCAAAAATTGCGAGAAGTTCAGAGCGAAAATAAAATACTTCGCCGTCAGATAATATAAATTAATGAGAAGTTGTCTCAACAGACGTCTACTGTTCGAAAGCTCAAGAAAGAACAAGTTGATCAAAACCACCAGATCCTAAATCTTCAAAATTCAATAGAAAAAGAAAAAAGTAAAAAAATAAAAGCTCAAAAATCGAAAAGTAAGTTGATGAATAAGAATTTATCAAAAATACCATTTCTTCTATGCCAGAAGAATCAAATAAAAAGAGATTCAAAAATCATGTAAAAGATGTACAACTAAAACAACTTCAAAACCTTGTGATTGAAAAAGATGTTTAACTAAGCCAATTATCAGAAGAAGTGATTAAACGGAATTTCAAAAAGACAATAATTGAAGAACTCTCGCTTTCAACAACAACAAGGACATTATTCATTAACTCTCGTTAATACAAATTTAGTTTTATTTAAATAATTATCATTCATTAAATATTTTTCATTCTCACTTTTTATTGTTTATACAAATTTAGTTGTTTTATTGAAATAATAATAATTCTTTTAATATTATTCATTTTCGCTTTTTATTGTTAATAAAAATTTTTTTTAAAATAAGTAGAATTTCGTTTTCTATTCCAACATAAAGTTTATGTGCTTTTAAAGATTTATTTATTTTGGTAGAAAATAAACGGTTTAAAATCTTTCATTTTATTATGAATTAATTTTTTTTAAATACTACTTCCTTTTTTTTAAATACATGATCTTGTCAAGTTTCAACATTAAATGACACTCATCAAAAAAGTTATAACGAAATAACGTCGCGACGTCGTCCCGTCAAACTGGGGAACGGACAAAAAGCCTCTCGGAGAAAAAGCCTTCGGATAAAATACCTTCTACAAAAAGCCTCCCGGAGAAAAAACCTCCTGGAGAAAAAGCCTCTCGGAGAAAAAGTCTCCTGTAAATATTTTAGTATAAATTAAACGGACTTTTTATACAAAAAACGGATTTTTTATAGATTCGTTTCACAATTTTTAAATAAATAAAACGGACTATATTTTTAAAAAATTAAATAATTAAAACAAACTATAATTATAATTATAACGGACTTTATTTTTTTATAGATTCGTTTCACAATTTTAAATAAATAAAACGGACTAGATTTTTAAAAATACATAACTAGAACGATTTAACAAATACAATACAAATTATTGGTAAACGGATAAAAAGTCTTCAGGATAAAAAGTCTTCAGGATAAAAAATCTTCAGGATGAAAAGTCTTCAGGATAAAAAGTCTTCAGGATAAAAAGTCTTCAGGATAAAAAGTCTTCAGGATAAAAAGTCTTCAGGATAAAAAGTCTTCAGGATAAAAAGTCTTCAGAATAAAAAGTCTTCAAGATAAAAAGTCTTCAGAATAAAAAGTCTTCAGGATAAAAAGTCTTCAAGATAAAAAGTCTTTAGGATAAAAAGTCTTCAGGATAAAAAGTCTTCAAGATAAAAAGTCTTCAGGATAAAAAGTCTTCAGGATAAAAAGTCTTTAGAATAAAAAGTTTTCAGGATAAAAAGTCTTCAGGATTAAAAGTCTTCAGGATAAAAAGTCTTCAGGATAAAAAGTCTTCAGGATAAAAAGTCTTTAGAATAAAAAGTTTTCAGGATAAAAAGTCTTCAGGATTAAAAGTCTTCAGGATAAAAAGTCTTCAGGAAAAAAATCTTAAAAAAATTAATTTTTAAGGAAAAATAATCACGATCGAGAACCAGCAAAAAACCTAATGATTAAAGTGAGGAATCAACAAAAACCAAATCAAATTTATTCAAATGCTATTTCCAGATTGAAAAAAAAAATTGAGCAAACATTAGATAAAAGTATGAAATTTCAATCTTTTAGTTTTAAGGATCACGTATTTTTCCTTAAACATTATTTCCTTATGGTTAAAGTGACGAAACAACAACAGCTCAAATGCTATTTGGAGATTGAACGAAAAAATATAGCAAAAATTAGTAAAAGTATCACATTTTATTTTTTAAATTTTAAGGATCACGTAATAATCACATATTTTTTCTTAAAAATTAATTTTTTGAAGAGTTTTTTCCTGAAAACTTTTTATCCTAAAGACTTTTTATCCGGAAGACTTTTTATCCTGAAGACTTTTTATCCTGAAGATTTTTTATCCTGAAGACTTTTTATCCTGAAGATTTTTCATCCTGAAGACTTTTTATCCCGAAGACTTTTTATCCTGAAGACTTTTTATCCTGAAGACTTTTTATCTTGAAGACTTTTTATCCTGAAGACTTTTTATCCTGAAGACTTTTTATCTTGAAGACTTTTTATTCTGAAGACTTTTTATCCTGAAGACTTTTTATCCTGAAGACTTTTTATCCTGAAGACTTTTTATCCTGAAGACTTTTTATCCTGAAGATTTTTCATCCTAAAGACTTTATATCCCGAAGACTTTTTATCCTGAAAACTTTTTATCCTGAAGACTTTTTATCCTGAAGATTTTTTATCCTGTAGACTTTTTATCCTGAAGACTTTTTATCCGTTTACCAATCATTTGTATTGTATTTGATAAATTAAAGTTCGTTTTAATTATATATTTTAAAAAATATAGTCCGTTTTATTTATTTAAAATTGTGAAACGAATCTATTAAAAAAATAAAGTCCGTTATAGTTATAATTATAGTTCATTTTAATTATGTAATTTAAAAAAAATATAGTTTGTTTTATTTATTTAAAATTGTGACATGAATTTTTTTTTAAAATCCGTTTTTTATATAAAAAGTCCCTTTTTATTTAGACTAAAATATTAACAAGGAGACTTTTTCTCCGAGAGACTTTTTCTCCGAGAGACTTTTTCTCCAAGAGGTTTTTTTTCCGGGAGGCTTTTTGTAGAAGGTATTTTATCCGAAGGCTTTTTCTCCGAGAGGCTTTTTATCCTACATCCCGTCAAACTCTTATGTATTATTTTGGCTTAAGCATTGAAAATAATTCGCCAAAACGCTCACTTTTCGGGAGTTTAAAAGTTGAATAACTTTTGAACCATTTGAGATATTTGGAAAATGTAAACTGATTTGAAATCTGCACTTCAAAATCTATCATATGAATATTTTATTTTTTAAATTAATAAATTTTGAAAATTTCGTGGCGGTTGCTAACTATGAGGCTACATGTAAAAATCGTTCCACCTTGTGCAACCTCCCTCTATCAATAGTTACGAACCTTTCACTTTCAGCCAAAACTCGAAGCTGATGATTGTTAGAAAATATAATTATTCGATTTGTTGCTTGGTTTCCATTGTCAAATATTAAAAAGTTTGGAATTTCTTGTTCGCCAGTAGTCTTAAAAAAATCAGGAATTACACATTCTTCCATTGATTGTGGGTTTTTAGGCATTTTCTTGTTTTTTTGTATATCTTAGACATCTAGTAATTGATTCTTTTTTACCCAAAAAAGCCTTGGCATTGTCGTCAAGTGTCCTTAGTCCTTCTGCGTATACTTGGGTAGGCTGCGATGTTGAGGCACTAGATGCGATATCTTTCATTTTGCTTAAGCATTTGGTTCTTATGAGAATTTCTTCGCTGGGTTCATGATTGTGATCAGTGCTGCTTAATACAGCTGTTTTCTTTTATTTGAAATATTTTATAATGAGTTAAAAACTATTAGAACTGATAAAAATAATATAAATACATAAAAATGTAATTAACATCATATAAATAAAAGTTTAGTAATAACTCACTTCAGAATTTGTGTGAAGCGTAGCTTTACATGAAAGCGCGCATCGCCTGCTACATTGCCTCTGTACTCTTTGAGGCTTTATAGATTTCACCGTATAGGTGTAACCCAAATAACACAATTTTTCACCACCTTTATTACTAGTAATAATTTCCATCTTGAATAAAAGTTTTTAAAACCAATAACTAAGAATGTTTGAAAGATCTAAATTTTTCTAACCATGTATATATATATATATGTTCCATCCAATCATAAAGGACATCAAATCTTAAAATTCGGATGCGACATATGGGTCAGCTCGAAAACCTCCTCAGTATCAGTGAGTGGGCGGAGCCTAAGTAGTTTGATTGACATGGAGGATATCATAGTTAGCTGATTATTGATATGGAGGGTGATGTGTGAAAACGGATTATATTTTAAGATGTAACATACATAGTAGCAGAGAAACAGTACTGTAATTAAAGTAACGAAATTTCATTTGAAAAGGAAGTAATTTTCAACTTTTAAATTTAACTTCTCATGTAGTTTGGTAATTTATACTTACAGATTACTTACAAATGTATATAAAATAAGACAAATCATCTGCTAAAGACCCTGCTCAATCTGTATTCATTTGGCTCAGATCTTCTGAACTACTTTTACTACTACAACTACTACTACTACTACTACTATTACTACTACTACTACTACTACTACTACTACTACTACTACTACTACTACTACTACCACCACTACTACTACTACTACTTTCTTCTAGTCATAAGTCAATGGGAATATCTGTTAGTTTTTTTGGCTGGCATCAGCAGGCATCCCTCCAAGATTCGGTCGAACTGATCACTTTATACTGGTATCGGCAAGAATAATGAAGACACCACACACAAGTGCCAATCACATGGCTCCAAACCACTAATTGAAAACACATTGACTTTGAATAACTATAAAAATAAACACACTTTATTGTAAACACTTTTTCAATTTTAATGAACAAACAATACATTTAATATTTGAAACTTTTATTTTGAATTCTTGATATAAAGTATTAATAATTTATATTGTATTTAATAATGTATATTGTATTTAATAATTTATATTGTATTTAATAATTTATATTGTATTTAATAATTTATATTGTATTTAATAATTTATATTGTATTTAATAATTTATATTGTATTCAATAATTTATATTGTATTTAATAATTTATATTGTATTTACTCCTTTACACATTGTCATTATTTATAGGCCACCTAATAACTCACTCACTAATTTCATCATACAATTCTTCCAACTCATCGATTCATTAACCTCCCTAAATTCTAATTTAATCCTGTGTGGAGATTTTAACGCTCCTCATACTTCTAACTCTACCACACTAATTAATGAAAAGCTCCAAAATATCATCGACGAATATAACCTATATCAGCACATAAACGAACCAACTCACGAAAACGGCAATACACTGGACCTACTCATAACCTGCATCAACGCATCTAGTATCATCACTACTGTAACTCGCTATTATATAATATCACCAATTAAGAAAGAAATCGTCTACATTCAGTTTTAAACAAGGCGGCTAGAATCACACTCAACTGTGATTACCCAGGCCATCACCTTGTTCAATCATCAAATGATAATCTTATAAAACTCCACTGGCTTCCTATAGATTTTCGAATATCCTTTAAAATAGCCATCAACACATTCAAAATTCTTCAAACTTCAAAACCGTCATATCTCAGCAAACTCATAACTAAAAAAACATCAAACAAACAACTGCGTTTATCTTCATCTCTTCTCCTCAACCAAGAATCCACTACAAACAACATCTCAAAAAGAGCTTTCCGTCACGCAGCTCCAACAACTTGGAATGCCCTTCCACCTGCACTTCGAAGCATCAACCAATTTTCGACTTTCAAAGCCAAACTGAAAACTCATTACTTTAACTTAGCCTATCATTCTTAATAATTACTCCATGCTACTCTTTGCTTTCCTTTTCATAACATTACTATTATAATTACTTTTATTTCTTTATTGCATTACGACGCAGTGAAAGCGCTTCAGTTGCGTGCCCGGGCGCTATACAAAAATGACAATTATTAATTATTATTATTATTTAATAATTTAAATTGTATTTAATAATTTATATTGTATTTAATAATTTATATTGTATTTAATAAATTATATTGTATTTAATAATTTATATTGTATTTAATAATTTATATTGTATTTAATAATTTATATTGTATTTAATAATTTATATTGTATTTAATAATTTATATTGTATTTAATAATTTATATTGTATTTAATAATTTATATTGTATTTAATAATTTATATTGTATTTAATAATTTATATTGTATTTAATAATTTATATTGTATTTAATAATTTATATTGTATTTAATAATTTATATTGTATTTAATAATTTATATTGTATTTAATAATTTATATTGTATTTAATAATTTATATTGTATTTAATAATTTATATTGTATTTAATAATTTATATTGTATTTAATAATTTGTATTGTATTTGATAAATTTAAATTCGTTTCAATTATGTAATTTAAAAATTTAGTCCGTTTTATTAATTTAAAATTGTGAAAAGAATCTATAAAAAATCCGTTTTTTATATAAAAAGTCCGTTTTATTTATTTAAAATTGTGAAACAAATCTATAAAAAAAATCCTTTTTTTATATAAAAAGTCTGTTTTATTTATTTAAAATTGTAAAAAAAATCTATAAAAATCCGTTTTTTATATAAAAAGTCCGTTTTATTTATTTAAAATTGTGAAACAAATCTATTAAAAAATCCGTTTTTTATATAAAAAGTCCGTTTTATTTATTTAAAATTGTGAAACAAATCTATAAAAAAAATCCTTTTTTTATATAAAAAGTCTGTTTTATTTATTTAAAATTGTGAAACAAATCTATAAAAAAAATCCTTTTTTTATATAAAAAGTCTGTTTTATTTATTTAAAATTGTAAAAAGAATCTATAAAAATCCGTTTTTTATATAAAAAGTCCGTTTTATTTATTTAAAATTGTGAAACAAATCTATAAAAAAAATCCTTTTTTTATATAAAAAGTCTGTTTTATTTATTTAAAATTGTAAAAAGAATCTATAAAAATCCGTTTTTTATATAAAAAGTCCGTTTTATTTATACTAAAATATTAACAAGGAGACTTTTTCTCCGAGAGACTTTTTCTCCAGGAGGTTTTTTCTCCGGGAGGCTTTTTGTAGAAGGTATTTTATCCGAAGGCTTTTTCTCCGAGAGGCTTTTTATCCTACATTCCTGGTGGTGGTGGTGGTGGTGATGATGATTGTGGTGGGGATGATGATGTTCTGAAGACTTTTTAACCGAAAGACTTTTCATCCGTTTACCGAATAATCGTTCCACGAAAACGAAAATAAAAACTTTAATTAATTCCAAAACGAAACTGAAATAAAAACTATAATTATTTTATGAAACGAAAATAACACTGATCCACATGCGTTAAAAAAACTACTTCCCAATTCAAAAAACCCTCAGGATCAACAAATTCAAATTTCAATGACAACCCTCAATGAGAGTGCTGGAGGCAAATACAAAAATATGATCTGGTTATAGAGGTTTAAGCCTGTGATCAGAATCATCATAAGATATCGCAGATATATGACAACTACCAAATAAAATGGAGTCAATTATATACAGATCTGGATGATGAAGTTTATTTTAAAATGTAATGTTAAAATGAGATTGAAAAATTTATTTAATATTAAAGATTTTTTAAAGTATTTGATAGTTTATTTTATATTATATAAACTATTTCATATAATTTTTCATTGAATAATTATTCATTTATTAAATAATTATTCATTTATTGAATAATTATTCTTTTATTTAATAATTTATCATTTATTTAATAATTTTTTAGTTATTTCATAACTTTTTATTTATTTTATAATTATCTATTTATTTTATAATTATCTATTTATTTTATAATTATCTATTTATTTTATAATTATCTATTTATTTTATAATTATCTATTTATTTTATAATTATCTATTTATTTTATAATTATCTATTTATTTTATAATTATCTATTTATTTTATAATTATCTATTTATTTTATATTTGTTAAAATATTTTTTAGATATATTTTATAACTTATAAAATATAATTTACCATTTATTTTAACTTTAAAAAAAAATTATTTATTCATTTTATAATTTTTTCAACGTTTTTCATTTATTTTAAAAAATTATAGTTTTTCATTTTTTTCTTTATTTAATAAATAATAATTTATTTTTTTCATAGCAAAATACCTATAAAAAAAAGTCCGTTTTTAACTATTTTAAGGGGTGAATCGGTTATGGAGTGAATCGGTTAAGAGGTGAATCGGTTAATTACTGCTTCAGACTCTGTCAATGAAAGAAAAAGAATTTTTTATCCTAATTTTTTTCTTTTAAAATAAAATTCATGATTTGTTTAAAAAAATAATCTTTCTTACTTTTAATCTTTTTATTCTTGTCCAGATATAAGATGAACACCACAAAGGCATTGAATCTAGGCTAAAAACAAAAAAGAACTTATTTGTAAATGATTTTTTCTACTTTAATGGTTATTTTTATAATTTAAGGTTTATAAAGTCTATTCACTATTTCTCGAAATGTCGAATCAGGAAGATGATACTGTGGATGATTGGGAGTCTCTGGAAAACCATCCAGTAGTTTATCTTTTAATAATAAAACTAAGCTTTGAAATATGATTTTGGAATTTAAACTAATAATTTAAAAATTAAATTACATGATCTAAAGATATTTTAGAAATATTAATATTTTGTCAGGATTTAGATAAAAAATTACAAAAAATGGCGAATGATGTAGAAAAAAAGTTAAAGAAAAAAGAAGAAGAAGATTTGAAGCCAAAGCAGATGATGATGACACTCAACTGTGATGCTTCTCCATTCATACCAGCCCAATCCATCCGTATCCTCAGAAGGGAAAACTGCAACAACAACAGTGATCTGCCTGCTACTAAGACACAATCAAAGTCTATTTTAGCTTTAGTTATTAATATACAATGAAAAGATTTATCTTCATAGTCTATATAAATGATTTATTTAATAGATTCCATCTAACAATATTTTTTTTCCCTCAAACTTCACCTTAATCACAGTCCAACTCAAGCTTGACTTAAATTCAAACAACCTCTCAGATCATCTTCTACGGCCAGGCCAGACAAGAGTCTTGAGGAGAGGGAGGCTGCGTACAGAGAAGCTCGCTTGCTCATCTTAGGCTCTGCCAATGATGAATATGAAGATGAACTAATAGAAGATCAATCATAAGATGACTCTTAATGATTTAAAAAAATGTTAAACCCTTTATTTAGATATTTAGCTTCTCCAACCTATTGAAACAATTTAAAGTTGTTTAATGCAAATGTAGTTTAATATTAATTCAATTAGTGCAAGAATATTTACTAATTAGTGTTGAATTAAGCTGAATAATTGCAAGCTAAATCATGTGGTTATTTTATCATACGCTTCCAGGACAGAGTCTTATTATATGCCAAATAGGCAATTTTCGTGTTTCTGAAAAGCCAATTTTTAAAAAAATCATTATTTAAATCATTATTTTATTATATTCTTTTCATTATTTTTTATTCATTATTTTGTTATGGTGTTCAT
>OX030956.1:12390893-12533393 GCA_943735955.1 Piscicola geometra
TTTCCATGAAGGTTGGATTATTCTGAAAGCTCGGGAGTTATTTTTTCTATCTGCGTTGTTGTATATATACTGTGTCATGGCTGGAAAAATTTACATATGATAAAGTTATCACTGTATGGTGGCGGTAAAGATAAAGTGGCATAAAAATAAAGATCAAAGAAAAAGAAAGAAGAAAAAGATCATTAAGGAAGAGAGTTCAGAACTCTGGGGTGGGGAGGTTGAAACAGAAATAAATAAAAACAAAGAGGAGAATATAGAAGAGTTGATTAGAAAAGTAGCAAGAAGATTCGAAGTGGAGAAACCAAGACACCATCATATAGATTGGTGGGACGTGGAGGTGGAAGAAGCCGTAAAGAAAAAGAAAGAATGGAGTAGGGAGCATAGGCGAAGAGAAAAACAACATGGAAGAGGGGCAGCAAAGACGAAATAATACATGGGAAGATGGAATGAAAGAAAGAGAAATATGTTCAGAGAGTTAAATAAGTTTATGGGGAAAGGGGAAAAATAAGTAGAAGTAGAGGATTTGGTGGATGAAGAGGGTGGTGTTTGGGAAGGAAAAGAGGAAATGGAAGAGTGCATACTCAATACATAGAGAAAGTTTCTAAACACGGAAGGAGAAGCCACGATGAACAGCGAAAAATAAAGTAAAAAAATGGAGGATGAAGGAAGCATCAGTAAGAATGAATTTGAACGGGCACTGAAAAAACTTAAACTAAGAAAATCAGCGGATGAAGAGGGGGTAAGTGGGGAGTTGTTGAAGTCGTTGAAATGTAGAGGAAGAGAAGAGGTGAGGAATTGGTTTAATAAAATATTAGAAGGAGGGGAGGTAACGAAAAGTTGGAGCTATAGTCGGATCGTCCTAATTCATAAAGGAGGTGAGAGACGAAAAATTAAAAATTATCGACCGGTAGCATTAGCAGCATTTTATGTAAGCTAATGATGTTCAGAGAGTTTGCTTGGAATCCAACAGTCCATCAACCACATCACAAACGAGTCTCTCTACGCACAAGTCGGACAGGAGCGCATCAGCAAAATCATCAGAAAACGACAACTTGTGGTCATTGTTTTTGCATGCCCAAAGTAGAGATTTTCATGGAAAGAAACATTGGTTTGCTTTGATAAAATAGTGAGAATATAAGTGGGTTTATGTTCATTAAGCTCTTTTCATGAGTATTTTTAACATTTCTCATTATTATTAAACATTAAACAAAATTCACTCATTTCAGATTATTTTCCTAACAAAATTCAATGATTTTTCTCACAAAGTTCACTAATTTCAGATTATTTTCTTAGATGTTTCAACAATGGCTTAATTTTATCGATTTAAATGGTTTTGTAGTTTAGAAAAGTAATTAATTTGGAATGCCGAATGTGTTGAAAACATAATCTATTCAGAAATATAGAAAATCCGTTTTGGAGTTACTATTATTAGTTTTTAGATAAACATATACAGATATGTAATCATAAACAATAACAATCGAGTCTTATTTAAATGTAAACCTTTTTCATAAAGTTTTCAAAAAGTTATATCATAACATCATTATGTTAATTTATTTAAATTTTGACCTATAAATAGTTATATAATAGTTATATAATAGTTATAATATCATAACATCATTATGTTAATTTATTTTCATTTTAGCCTATAGCTTGTCCAGATATAAGATGAACACCTTTTGTTATATTTATTTCATTATTTTGTTGCATTTTTTCTTTTTTTTCCCTCAATAGTTTATCTATATACAAAATTCAAAGGTCCAACCTGTTGAAAAGTGAATTTAGTATATTTAACAAAAAATTACTGTTTAAGATATTATTTTCATATCATAACTCATAATACATTTGAGTGTTTATATCATTTATTGATATTCGAAAATAATAATATTAAAATAAAAGAACAATACTCGAATGTCTTTGAGAGAGTTGTAGTCACAATCTTTATGAAACCTTGGCGTCGCTTCTTTGAAGATGTTGTAAATAAGTCGACTTGAATAAACGTTGCTTTGGTGTTTTCATTGCTTCAAAGCACGTGTTAATAAACTCCCATTAGGCTTTTAGATATAAAAAATTGAAAATTATATATGCGAGCGAATATTTAATATTTGATAAATTAAACAAAATTAATTTACCTTCAAATATTGATTAATATTTAAAGCGTAGGGCCCTTATAAAGAGATAGGAGAGAAGGTGGAGAGGGAAAGTATGGGTCTTTATAAACTGTGTCTGTCTTTCGCTGCGAGTTTATAATTGTTCATAAATACTTTATATCTAATATAATATAATTAACAATCGTTTGAATAAATATTTTATTATTTGTAAAAAAATAATATTGAATAGTTGATATTTCGTAGAAAATCTTTTTTATGTTATTTAAATACGAAAATGGAGATAAAGAGAAGTATATACGTAAAAAAATAGTACATAAGGAGCTAAAGGAAATATACCAAGAAAAAACTTTCAAATAAAAACTTAAAAGCATAATTCAAATATAAAATAATTCTTTTAATAAAAAAAAGGAATATATAGCAAAAAAATGCAACCGCTTGTATAAAAAAAACTGAAAAAATTAAGAACGCGTATGACTAAAAAAATAAAACATCTACACAAACATATGACAAACTGAATTTTTTTTATAAATAATTAAAGATTTTTAAAAAAATTTAAAAAAAAATTTAAAAAAACTTTATTCCGGAAAACTCTAGCGTCAAGATGACTCACAAGGGCAAGGCGACAGACCCCTTCCGCTACAACTACGCCATCGTAAGCAGGGTGCCAGCGTCGTTTGCCACGTCGTCCTCGTTCGATTTGAAGGCGGGTCGAGTGATCAACATCGAGCAGGCGAGGAAAGAACACGAGGACTTGGTGGAAGGTGGGTGTCTTGGTGGTTTGAGGAGTGCATGCGTTGTTTGATTAAAGAAAAATCGTTATATAAATGTATTTGATTGATTGATTAATTGGTTGATTAATTGATTGATGATAAAGGCCTCAGACGGATTGGGATGGACGTGATCGAGTTGCCAGCAGACGAAAAGACGCCAGACTGTCTTTTTGTGGACGACACTGCTGTCGTGATCAATGGAATGGCGCTGATCTGCAGTCCACCGAGCCTCAAAGGAAGGCCGTCCAGACAAGGAGAGGTTTGTGGTTGGTGTAGTGGTTGTGTTGTGATTGTGGTTGTTGTGGTCGTAGTTTTGGCTGTGGTGATTTTGGTGTGGTTGTGGTGTGGTTTTGGTGGTTGTGTTGATGGCTTTGATGGTGCTCAAAAGGATCTTGGCAAGATCATATTGGTGGTGGGTTTTTGATTGTTGATGTTTGGATGGATCGTGATGATGGTTGTCATTGTGATGTTTAGAGTTTTTGAAGATGTAGAAGATTAATAAAAGAGTTCTCTATAAATGAGTTATGCGAGGAACACACATATCGTTCGTTTCCCGACTGAAAAGTTCAAACCTGAAAACTGAGAATATTAAAAACAATGATTAATTCACCATAATTGTGAAATAAAGCTTGTGTGAAGCTCAAAAGATGAACAAATCACTGGGATGCAATCAGCCTTGGCAGTTAATTAGACACGCATCATCGCATCTCATTAGTACTCCACGCCACCGGAAACAACCAACCATTCTCGTTTTTTTATCATCTTGTTTTTCCATTTTTTAATCTTTCACTTTAATTTTTTTTATTCCTTCGAGAGAGTTAAAAATCAGGTTTTCAAAATATAAAAGAGTGAGATGAGGAAAATTGCACATAAAAAAAGTAATTTTAAAAAATTACTTTGAAATTGTCATAATAAGATAACTTGTTTCGGTAGTTGGCTGTGATGAGACAGGTGTTGAAGAAAGAGTTGGGCTTGAAGATCATGGAGGTGGACACGGAGAAGGCATTGATCGAGGGGGGAGACGTGCTGTGGACTGGTTAGATTTAAGACTGATTCAATGAAATTCAGTTATATTTTTAATATTCATTTAAAAAAATTAAACATTTGAAACAAAATTATTAAGAAATTTAACATATTTTTTAAAAAGAAATTATCAAATAACAAAACACATTTAAAACCTACTTTAAATATTTAAAAAATCAATAAAAACCGCTAAAACCAAAATAAAATATTTAGAAAAAACTCATTTATTTCTCTGAGTTTCAGACAACTATTTCAAAACCTCGTCCTCCAGGCCGTGAGATCTTCGTTGGCCTGTCATGCCGATCGAACATGCTCGGAGCTCAAGCGGTCGCGAAGGCTTTTCCCGAGTACCCAACGACGATCGTGAGGGTGCATGCGCCCTGCATCCACCTCAAAGACTGCCTGACCATGGCTGGACCGGAGATCATGACAGTGGCGAAGAGTGAGGCGGCACAGAAGACATTCATGGTTAAGTCGTTTCGAGATTTTGCTTTGGTTTATCATAAGTGTGATGGTTTTTAAAGAATCCTAAAATGTCAAGAATTCCAATTTAAATTTAAAAAATACATTCGGTTTTGAAACTTTTGACTCCTATTTTGCATTTGAAACTAACCTATATTCTTAAAAAAACTTAAAAAATAAATTTAAAATTTTTCCTGCTAACTTCACCCCAAAAACCTTCTTCGCTAGGAGGTGAGGAGTTCAGGGGCGACTGGTTACCGTTACATCAGCGTTGATGAAGACGATGCCGCCAACGTCATTTACGCAAACAAGCACCTGGTGCACCTGGGACATGAACAAATCCCCCGTGGATCGTCGGTGTGTTGAGGAAAAAGTTTTATTAAAAAAGATTCTTTTTTTGTAAGAAAAATTATTCGGTGTATAAAGGGAGAAGGTTAAGAATGAGGATTCTTTTTTACATTTTATTTTGTAGGAGAAATGTTTTTAGAAATAGTGAAATGATAAGTTCAAAAATAAACATTCTATTTTTTTAAGAAAAATGATTTTTGAAATAGTGATTGTGGTGATTGTGAAATGGAAATTGAGTGAAGTGGATGGTATGTGAATATTGGGGATCTACACATTAAGAATTACTTTAATTTTCGAACAATTTATAATAATTTATGTTAAAAAATGATTGAATCAAAACTAAGTCAAGTTTCAGATTTTATTGTTTAAAAAACTTTTATTTTTCCATTCTTCTAGACTCTTCCATTTCTTCACACCCATAAAATCTCCCCAAACCAAGACATACATGAACAAACTGGACTTTCCACGCATGGGTATCTGCATTGTGGAGCCTCTGAAGAGAGGTGGAAAACTGGGAGCGTGTGTGCTTCTCGTTAACAAGGTGATGGGAAGCATGAGGGTTGGTGGTGGCTTGGTGATGAAGAATTACTGGTGGTGTGGTCGGGAAATTGGTATAAAAGGGAGTGAAATATGTTATTTAAATCATTTTAATATTTTTACTTTAATGCGATCCTTTAGAATTTTAAATGATTCTTTAAATTGTACACAGCCCAGCTAAGAAGAAAAAGGCTTCAAGTTTCGGGTCTACTTTTATTTTATTTGTCATTCATATTTCTCTCATTCAGGATGAGATAAAAGTCTTTATTTTAAACATTTTTTCGACTTCTAAAGCACTCTTGTATTTTGAATTAATTATGAATGTCCATAAATTGAAACTAAACTATGGATATCCCATTTGAAATCCAAGCTGTTTTATCCTTGAATGCTTTTGCACTCTTGTCTCGTTCACGCATATAAATTAAAAACTAGAATTTTGAGTTGAGATTTGACTATTAAAGGCTATACAATTCATTTGCGTATCTCAACATTTGTAGATTAAACAAATTACAGAAACTAATCTTAACACATTTATATAATAATAATAATAATGCTATTATTGGAATATTATGTTTTTTAAACAATGTCTAGTGGATATTTCGAATATTTCATCTTCCAAATTTAAAATACGTTTTTATTGATTCTCGTAAAAACTGAACAAAGCTTCCTAGAACACGAAAGAAACATGTTTAGTCACTAAATCAAGGGCATAGAAAGAACCTTAAATAACCTTCAAATAACGACTTAATTCATCGGCATGATTTGGTGGTTTCTTAAACTAATTTGAAAGCAAAAGCAACACTCGTGGAAATCTTGAATGCGATGATGGCACTTGACAAGACTAAGTCTCATTCTTTTCTGAAAAGAATGGTGATTGTTTGAAAATATTTTTTAAAGAGATTAATTTTATGACCATGCATTACAAAAAATGTTTGCAAATAACAAGAAAATATTTTTGTTTCACATTTATCGAAAATTCAAAAATCACCATGGTGCATAGTATAAGTTTTTAAATCACATTTTTAAATATGAAAAGTGAAATTAAAGAGTTTAAATTTTAAACCAAATTTAAGTTATTCTTTATAAAAGATTGAGGAAGTTACTAGAATTTGTAGAACCTCCGCAGTAGAGAAGAGTAAGGTTCCATGAGGCTTTCGGTGAGGCAGAGAAAGATAATGGGAATGAACGTGAAGATCGAAAGCAGTAACAAGCAAACCAACGCTGGTTTGAACTGAGAAGTCAAAATGTAGGTTTAAAGGAATAATTTAAATGTCGAAATTTCAAGTATGAGAATTTAATAGTTATTATGTCACTTTAAGATTTAAGCTCATAAAATCATGTCTTTATTAATAATTATTAATTTTATTTCAAATAAATTAATTGAAAAACAACATATTTAAATTATATAAAAACTTTCAAAAATGATATTGAGAACTCACGGTGCATGTGACTTGCACACTGCTTTGTAGGTCACAACTCGTCAAAATCAGCTGGATTAGCTGACTCGCCATTGTAAGCAGACAAACAAAAAAGATCAGAAAACCCTTTGAAATAACGTTTGCAAAAATTAAAATTGTACAAATTGTAAAATGAATTTTTCTTAGAAAAGAGAAAGCAAATTATAAAAACGCTGTCATCTTAGAAGTTTCATTGATCGATATTGGATCAAAATATTTCATTATTTAAAAGTAAGCAAATCTTACCAGAAAAAACAGTATTAAATATGCAAAAATCCTATAACTTATTTGATAACTAAAGTTATTTAGAATGAAGCTTGAAAATTATCCTGTTCAAGTTTATTATAAATAGTCTAAAAAATCTGTTAAAGAATCCAATATTAGTATTTAAGAAAGTTCTTACTACAGCTTTCGTTTCCAAGAGCAAGTGAAATAACCTGATAAGACCCAGAACCATCACCTACGAGAGTATGTGCGCAATAACTTAATAATATTATAGTTATAGTTTTTTTAGTTTATTGGTTAAAAGGTTCTTTCTCTATTTAATTGAAAATTTAAAACAATTTGATAAAACTCTCAATGAGCTATCTGTAAAAGATTCACTGTTAAATGCTCGACATAAGAAAACGAACGCTCTTTAATTTGATGAAAGAGCGCTATAGAAATTTATTTGATTGATTGATTGAACGAAAGGTCCGAAATGGTTACTTAGCCACTTTGTAAATGTGTGTAATAGACGATTAAAACTTGAATTAAACATTATTTTTAAAAAAAATAGTTATAAACTTTTATCATTTCATTTTTTAAAATCATTATAAATATTTCAATCGCCCTAGAGACTTTTCACCAGCTTCAGATGCTGTAACACAAAAAGTCAAAATCTAAGGAAGATTCCATCAAATTTTAAACAAAAATAAAGTCTTACCAAAGTGCCAGCCCAGTATCCCACACAGGACCTGTATGTTTTTAAACTGGAGAGCATCGGAAAGCACTGTGCCTTCGTTCCTGATGATTTGGTTACAAAAGGCAGTTTCAGTTCTTCAAGAATCTGACTGCACTAAATAAATAAAACATATTCAATACATTTTTGATGAATTTAATAACATGCCTAAATATTTCAGTTCAAAGAATCTACGGCAAAAGACCACAAATCTGTTATACTCCCAGAAGCAAATTGACGCACTTATTTCCTTGAGCTTGGCAAAAGAATTTCCAATCGATGCGAAGAAATCTGCCATAAATTGATTAATTAACTAATTAATTTTCAAATTGATAATTTTTTTTCAATAGTCCACAGTCAAGATTAGTAGCTGTAATTTTAAAGACTCAAACCAAAGCTAGAATCAAAATAATTAAAATAATTTATATAATAGAAAATAAATTTCAATTATAAGATTAAAAGGTTATACAAACCGGTGTTCTTCTTGAGCTCTTCTAAAGCTGAAAGTTCTTCATTATTCAGATGTGGATGTGGGTTGAGGTTTTTAAATTCATTGAAATAAGGTTCATTAAAATGTATGTTTTATATTTATTATATTGAATAATTAAATGTAAATAATCATATACCTGCATAATACATCGCTGCAATCAATTTTTATAGTTACACGATTATATGACCTTATTTGATAATAATCAGCTTGAAGGTTTTAAGATCGTGAAACTAAATACTAATAATAAAATTTAATTGTTAAATATTTTTAAATAATTAAAATAAAGTTTTTAAATAGTCCAAGAAACTCCTCAAACACCTATAAAAGACCACAAATCCTTTATACTAGGAAGCAAATAGGGCATTAAGTACCTTTTTCGTTGTCTTTGTCAACCTTTTTTGCAGCCGATGAAAGAAAATCTTCATAAATTGATTTATTATCCAATTATTTTTAATTAATAATTTGGTTTCAATAATTCACAGTCGAGGTGAGAAGCTGTAGTTGTAACGCATCACGCACACAAAAGACTACTAAAACTACTAAAACCCACACGAGAAATTAAATGACTGTTATCAAATCTATACAGTTCTCTCCACTTAGACTAAATTTAAAACCAAAGAAATAATAACTTTTTTAACATCTGTAAAAATATTGTCAGCTACACACTTTATGAAACCACTCGAATCAGACACCCGTGTCACCAGAATCCTACACAAAACATCCAACCATGGTCTTTGCTAGTACAAAGCCATTGCAAAAAATTTACCTTACGAGGAAAATTTGTACAACGTACTTGTTTCCTTTTTTTTTCTCAATAACTAGAAGTCAAGATAAGTGGCTGTACTTTTGAGAGATCAAAGCAAAGTATATACCGTAAAATACCAGATTTTCAAAAGTCTATAATGTTCAGACACTAACATTTTTCAAAACAATAATTGTTTTTAGGCCCTTGGTTCAAACATAAATGTTAAAAACTGACTATTCATGGTGGTAATTAGGACTAATTATAATATACTCGTAACTGAATCTCAATAATACTATGGCCAGTTTAATTAAACTAAGAATTGAAAAACTTATGAGCAAAGAACATCAATGTTTATCAATAATTATTAAACTATTTAGAATTTTTTAGAACTGCTTGAAGAAAAACTATATTTTCTGACATGTGTGAAAGTATACAGGTATTTTACGGTATTACATAATTATACATTATCTTATGTGTAATCTCATTTGTTGATAAACAGTTAGAATGTTTTAAGATCGTAAAACTAAATTCAGTTTTAATTTTAGAATATTTTTAAAATACGTACTTTCCAAATCGGAGATCTGTGAACGCATTTTGTTCACGTCCAACGCTTCTGTTTAAGATGATTCAATATATTTTTTTACCGACTTCTTTGAATGAATTGAGTTCATACTTTCTATGTCTGAAACCCGTTAACACACCCAAGTTGATTGAACCAACTGAGTACATACTTTCCAAATCCTCGTGATTTAAGCCTGTTATTCTTTCCATCAATAGAGCGGGGACTGTTTACGATTATTCAAAATATTATTTTGAATGAACTGAATATGTTTATAAAAAAATATTATTTTTTCACATCTATCATTAACTTTAACTTTGGGGAAAAACAATAGAAAAGACATGCATGAATAAATATGAAACTATCCTAAATGCTTCGAGCGCTCACCTTGCGGCGGCCTTTGATCTTCCAGATTCTTCTGCGATACGATCGACAGAATTCCGAGGATGAGCAGCAAGCACGAGGTGAAAACCACAAACGTATTTGAAGGCATTTTGAGACAAGAGACAAGCGCCTGTTTGGTGTATTAAAAAAATGTATTTAGAGATTTTTTAAAACTTAGTTTGGCTAATAAGTATATAGAAAGATTTATTCTTGAAAATTATTCGTAAAGCATGGAATCTAAAGCCTGTTGTGATACTTATTTGAAGATGATTTAACAAAGAAAGTTTTTCACTATTCGAAGCTTTTACTCGTTTAAATGACGAAACCTACGCTGTGGCATCGATTCTCTATTAATTGTCATAAAGCTAAACATCAAAAACTTAATTTCATGAAAGATTTTCTACTTTTCTATCGACTATCATTAAAGCTGAAAGCTAGATTTTTTGAAATTTAAATTTTTGAAATATTTTTTGAAAAATCTTTAAAGACTTAATTGCCTGGTCTGAATTTGGCATACTTTATCATGGCGAATGCTAGAGAAACCCAAAAATGATAATTGTTATAAATCGGTTTTTAAAATTTTAAAGATAATTAGGGACAAAAATAATGATGAAATAAATAATTTAGAATTAATGGTACGAAAAGTTTTCATAAAATGAAAAAGAACTAATAAATATCAGTCAAATATTTCTTCGGTATCGCATTAACCATTTTAGTATTTATTTATTTATCAACTTCAAGGATAACTAATTTAAATGAATTTTGACTTTATAAAATCTTTTTTTATTTTATTTATCATTCACTTTAAATTGTGATAACTAAATTTAATTTTTTATTGGAAACTTTTATAGATAGGTAATTTATCAAAAAAGCTTTATAAAATGGGGAAAACATTTTCAGATGAATATTCAGCCATTTTAACGTAAAAATACTTCTGCGGCTAAAAATGCATTTACATTTTGTGTACAGGGTTTGGAATAATTTTTTTCCCTGAATTTTATGCTAAAGATTCAAGCTTATAAAATATAGTTAAAAAATCGTAGATTATCCTATAATAATTTTATATATTTTGTAGAAAAAGTTGTTACAAATATCATTTGCATTAGAAAACTTGTACCTTTTGATTAACAGAATAGAAATTAAAGATCTCATTTCATTAGAATTTCTAATAAAAAAACTTATGTTTTGTTGAATTGTTGTACGCTGGACGCCATAAAGGATCGTTGAAACTGATGCGTCAGTGCCATCTTCTATGAAACGTCACAAAAAGCTGAGGAGCTCAAAGAACTGTACTTAGTTTTCCTCAGTGCCTTTCAACTGCCTTCAAAATCATAGTAATTAACTAACTAACCCAACTTTTTAGTATGTTCTGTTTCTAGTTATGAAAGCCGATAAATAAATGTTAAATATTTTGAAAAAATTTGTTAAATTATCTTTTTGAGGCTCACGAGGATTCCCTTCTGAAGCTTGACAAGGCATGCTAGTATTTTTTAGTCTTTAAAACCCGTCTGGGCTTTATTTGGAACGACTCAAAAACACATTGAAAATAAATTAAATCATTTAAATTTTAAAAAACTGATTACTAACCTTTGTAAACGATACAGACATCGTAGAAATCTGTTAATGGAATTAACTAAAATATTGAAAATTAAAAATTATTCTATTATTTCATATAGAAATTCAATGTTATTATGATGAATATTTATAGGAATATTGATAAAATAAAAATCAGATTAAAACTATAAAAATATGTATAATTAAAAAACGTTTTTAAAACAATATTTCTGAAGAATTAAAGAATGAATATTACTACAAAAGTTGAAAGATTTTATGAAATTCTTTGTGGATCGACGAGAAAACAATATCTCACTATCTGGTCTTTTATAAAGTTGTTAAAATATAAATAAAAATAAATGTAAATCTAATAATGAGTTTTGTTAAATGATACAATGAATCATTGAATGATGAACTCGAAGAGTTTAAATTAACAATGTTTAGCTTTTAATGATATTTTTGAGTTAATTTTTAATAAGTTACTATTTTAAAAACAAGTTCAAAATTTTATTAGGTTGGATCATTTTTGTATGCATAAAAAAATCTTTAAATTGATGATTTGGTTTTTAATAATTTAATCGAGGCTTTATCTTTTTAAGAAATCAAAATTTATCTAGAAGCTTAAATGATGTAATGCGCTAGATGATTATTTTTGTAAATTAAAACTTTTTTTCAAAAAAAACGTTTTCAACTTTATAAGAAGTGAAGCTATGTAATTTTTGAAAATTCAATAGAAGCTCAAAATTAGACAATAAGTACCTTTTACGGAACACTTAGAAACACGACCACTGCAAAAGACTTCAAGAATTGACTGCAAAAGGAAATCTTATACAAAATTATGAAATTCTTCCAACTTTTCTCGCTTATATAAGGTATTGAAAGTTTTAAAAATTTTCTGATGATGTATAGTCGAGTAATCAGTCACCTCGGAGTGAGCCTAATTGTAGCATTATCACCAGACCATGAAAAGGCTTGGTTTTCTTAAATAGATAATTTGTGAGAAGAAAGTTAAAACAACAATTATAGTTTTATTTAGCTTTTTATCAAACTGTAAAGTTTTATATGTGGCTTGTTTGAAAAATTCAAAGGCATGTCTTAGTTGGTTTTTTAAATAATCTTAAAAAGTTTTTGAATCAAGGAATGGATGATAACTTCGATTCGCAAACAATTGTATGTATAAAGCAAAATAAATAAAACTAATTTTAGATTAAATACTTGCTAAAACATAATGAGAAATATAAATAAAATGAAGAAAAAGTTTAATTGATATAAATGATTGAGTTTTTAGAGATGTTGGCTCGAAGGACCGAATTCGAGTCGGATCTTTCTCATCATCTTTAATTCTTTTTACTTCATCGTTTTTAAGCTTATTTTGATGAAATAAAACTTTTAAAAGTTATGTAAATACTTCGAAAAAAATTTTTAATGTCAAATAATTTTAAAGCATTCAATCTGTGAGTTCATCTTTTTAAATAATCTCATGTGTTTTCAATTCTACTCATGCTTAAAATCATCGAAGGTTTTCTGTGATAGAATTCAATACCCCGTGCCAGGAAGAAGCTCCTTGAAATAGTATTCTCTAAACAAAACACATAAAATTTATTTAATTCAAATTGTATAGATTTCAAAATTGTATTATAAATAGTTGTTATTGTAATTGAAACTAATTGTCATATGGCTTTCAGGAATGTCAATATTATAAAATTTATAATAATAATTAAATTATAAAATTTAAAATAATAATTAAATTATAAAATTTAAAATAATAATTAAATTATAAAATTTATAATAATAATTAAATTATAAAATTTATAATAATAATTAAATGATAAAATTTATAATAATAATAATTTTAAATAATAATTCATAAAACAAATAGAGCCATGAGCCGTTTTTAGGCGAAGAATGATTCCTGTGAAAAATTTTATCGAAATTAAATAACTAAAGTATTGTTATGTCAGAGTTTACAATGGTTAAACATAATATAGTTAATACTTTCAAATAAATGACAAAATGCTTCAAATCACAAGTGAGATTTATTGAAGGGATAATAGCTTTACCTTGATAATATGTATGACCAGCAAAACGAAGCCGATTAGAGAGAAGAACAACATGATGGGCAAGCGGAAAGTCTGAAGAGGATGAATAAAGATATGGAAGGAGAGCTGTTGTGAGGAGTCACAAACTCAAAAATGTGGAAATGAAACTCACTTGAAACGGTGTTTTGCAGATTCTTAGATGCTAATAAGAAATATATAACTTTAAGACTCACGTCACATATAAGCCCGTAATAGATCAAGTCGGTGATGATGTTGAAGATGAGAGTGAGCATGTATGTAGAGCATGCTACTGCCAAGATCATGAGGCACTTACTCTGTCAAGGGATGGTTGATTGCATCGCATATATGGCATATATTATACATTTATGTGATTAGAAGATTCGCTTCTAGCGTTGTGTTTGAGGCTATGACGGAAATGCATTGAACTCGTCGAAACGAGATCTCGTTGAACCAAATTTTTTAAACATTTAAATTTGTGAATAAATTTGAATATTAATGCTTATTAATATTACAATTAAAAGTTCAGTCTATAAATTACACATTTTTCGACGAGTAAAAAACTTCTAAAAGTCGCTAACTTTATAAAATTAATAATAAAGCAATAAAAATTTTACAAATTTCAATTTTCTCTTGTTTTTTTCATAATATTTATATTTAAAAATAATAAAAAATTGTTTTACGACGAGCATTTGTTTCAACGAGTTCTTACTTCGTAGAGTTCAATGCTATTCCTAGTACGAACAGCATCATACAGAAATATAAAAGCACTGGAAAGACATAAACGGCAAGATGTTTGCCGCCCTCATTGTTACATCGCAGGGTTGAGTCGAAGTTATTTTCTAGCTGAGAAAGTTTCAAACTTTTTCTTGCATGAGTTCCATAGAAATAATTGTGCACCAAGCTTGTCAATTCAATTAATTAATAATGGCAACTGCTAAATAATAGTGACAAATATTCATCAATGGAGACACATGAGACTTACAAAGATACGATTGTCGACCGGGTCTTCGCACAGAAGCAATATTCCAACAACGATCAGCTGAGAAATTTGAGAATTGATAGTTACTAAGATTTATATTTAATATCGAATCTCTCAATTTTTTTAAATTCTTTAAAGATGGTTCAAGATTTCCTATATTTTGGTAAAACCATAATAGAAAATAAGTTTATAAGTCTCAAAATGTGCTTTTAGAATACAAATTTCTCTAGTAGTAAAGGAAGAATGTAAGAGTTCGGATGGAGTAACTTATTAAGAATTGCATTCATTTCATGATCGTTTTTGAATTCAACGTTACTCACCAGAAATGGGACCGAGTAGCCTGAAAAAGACCTTTTAGTGTTCAAGTCTCCAGGCCAAAAAAAGCATTTCTTATCTTCTGGAATCGGAATTCCTTCGTCAAAGTTTATACGAAGTTCTGCGAGAAATTAAGATTTTATTGAATTTCAATGTAACCCTATAATTATTAGCAAAATACTTTGTATAATGAAATATTATTACTAATTTTAAATACTACTAATGATAATTTTGTGCAAAAATACTGAAAAATTTCAACAAAAATACATTAATTTTTCAAGCTTTTAATGTTTTTACCGAAATACTCATCGGAACTCTTCAATTTATACTCTATAGGGATGAAATTTGTTATTCATTAGAATCAGCACCAATCAAATAATTGATTCATTCAGAGCATTAAAGAAAATACAATTCTGATTCTAAGATATAAACTAAAACATTGCACGATATTAAAAAAGAAATGCTCAAACTTGTTCCGCCGAGGAACAGGTTAATGTGAGAAAAGTAAAAGAAAAATATGATGACACCGAAGAAGATCAAGCTAATTCCCGACACCAGCTTTCTCGAGTCAAACCGCTGAGAAATGTTAAGAGCAGTTTAAGGGGCTCAGACAACAAATATTAAATTCTAGGTTTTAAGAAAACAATTTAAATAAAAGAAATTAATAAATAATTACATACCATCTTAGATGATCATTTTTTAGGATGGAGACTTGAAGATTGTTTAAAAAATATTAACAGTTCTGGATTTTAAATGTTTTTGCTATTTTTTAAACTTTTATATTAATTGTTCAGGAAATAACGTCATATCAAGTTTTGAATGACGTATTAACAAAGAATATTAAAAAAAACTTTTTTATAAATAAAAGTTATTTAAAAATCTGAGATTTTAAATTTCACACATGATTTGGGTTAAGATCTTTTCATAAATATACCACTGAAAGGTTAAGGTTGCTGTAGGATAACCAATGATGTTTTCAAAAATTTCATCATGGGGTTTGCAATTGCAGTGAATATGTTTAATTCTATTTTATGACAATACTGCATAATAAAAACTTCATAACCAAATATTACTTTTTTTAAAGAATTTAACTCTAATCTACTGTGGAATTGTCAAGCTGAATAGTAAAAAACGATGAGTTTTGTCCTATTTCAAAAAGCAGTTTTTTAATGTTTTGAGCCATTTGACATAAGTTTAAAGTTGCGTTTGAAAAGTTTCTGTGAGTGTTTATAGAGAAGCGAAGATCAGAATGGGTTTGCAATATACGTTCATTAAAGGCACAATTTCGGGATATAAATATTTTTCCATTTTTAATTTAAGAATAAAAATTTTTTTTTTTCAAATTAATGAATTCATAATGTTTGAAAGTCTTCATTCTTCATCAAATCACAACTAAATGGCATCATTTTAAATAGTTAAACTTCTTCGGGTAACCTCCTGTCGTAATCCTAATCTTCCTATGAAACAGACTAACCTCCCAAAATGTAATATCTATCTATCAAATATTTAAAACTCTTAAACTATCGATTTTTTTTCCATTCCTCAAATAATCTCTTTAAATAACTTTTTTCCACAAATAATCATTGATTAACGAAATTAAGATGAATTATTATTCTTATAACTTAATAAAAATTTATTCAATTTACTTTTTTATACTTTTAATTTAATTTTGTTCAAATCATTCGTGCCAGGTAGCAGAAGACCGTCGAGACCCAAAGGACAAGGCGCGTCCAATCCCTGCAGTCGTCGTAAGCTTCGTTGTATCATTTGACATCGTTATCGTCATCATCATCATCATCATCACCACCTTCTTCTTTTCTTCTTCATCATTATTAACCTGATCAACCTAACAATTATCTTTTTTATCCTATAATAATAATAATAACACAACGTTATCATTATCCTCTATACATTAGTCTTATTACAAAGTTATATCATAGTCCTCTTCAGAAGAGTTTTTGAGACGATGGTGAAAATGATGAGTGGGAGGGTTGTCTCTGGAGCATCCACCTGGAGACCTGGGTCACCTATGAAGCCTTTTCAGCCCAGCCTGCCTCTCTCTCCCTGCAGCAACAACCATTGTTGCCTTGTCATAATGGGGAATTGTGAAAAAACCTTCGTTTTTACTAGCTTTAACTGCTTTATTATTACTATTATTAAATAATGAGTGAATAATTAGTATAGAATAATCTGGATCGCTCATGAAACAAAATAAGAAGAAGGAAATCAATGAAAAAACGTCCAAAAAATTCAACTTTCTTCCCTTTGAGCATCGGTATCCAGTGAGTCCCTATGATGAAACACTTAAATACTGAAAAATCTTTAAACAAAATTAAATAGAAAGTTTAAAAAAAATAAAATAATAAATTCATAAATTCATAGAGGGTAAAAGTGAAGTAAGGAAATGGAAGCCACCATCAGACCAGTGTTTCCAGCCCTGCCAACATCACCTTTCTCTCCCTTGTCTCCGTTTATGACGCCCATTGTCTTACAGTGGTTACGAAAGGTTACAATAATTTACAGTGGTTACAACAAGTTACACAAAGTTACAATACTTTACAGTGGTTACAACAAGTTATGAAAAGTTACAATTCTTTACAGTGATTACAAGTTACAATACATTTTTTTTATTAGGTTAAATTTATTTCAAAATTATTTATCCTCCATCTCAACTTACGTTCCATCCACAAACACCCGGTTTTCCGTTGGCTCCCTGTCGATGAAACAATACAGAGCATTTAAGCATGTTTACACTCGCATGTTGATTTACATTTCTTTTGTCATGCCAGCTAGGACATGACGCTTTATTCAAACTTAATAAACTTTCTAGAAGACGAAAAGTTGAAAACTTTGTGAAAAATTGGTTTTATAATTTAATTTTTATTTCAATCATTATTTTGATAAATAATAAAATAAAAAACGAAACAAATCGTTTTAAAGGGCCACTCACAGGTACTCCATTCATTCCATACTCACCCTTGTCACCTTTCATCTCTCTGTATTCCTGTAGCTCAATGTTTTGGGAAATAAGGAGAAGTATGCTGTGTGGAAATGAAGATAATGAATTGGTAACAAATTTTTGTGAGAAAAGTGTGCTCTGCATGCTTTAAAGGCATGTAGTAATTCGGTCTTTCGGTAATTTTGGAGAAAAAAAATTATAAATATTTATAGAATACATTTAAGGTGAATTTAATATAATAAAATGTTTTTTTGAATAATTTATAAAGCAAGGATAATTATTCATTTTTAAGGTTATGTAACTTCTCAACCGGTCTTTTTTTTCTCCTTTACTTCCTTTCGAAAATGAACGATACTCAAAAATGTGTAAAATATAATCCAGGTTTGTGAGAAAACTACATCCCCATATTAAACCCATAATTTTTTATAAATTCTAAATTATAACTTAGTTTTCATTGTTATAGTTATAAGAAGTGAAGCTATGTAATTTTTGAAAATTCAATAGAAGCTCAAAATTAGACAATAAGTACCTTTTACGAAACACTCAGAAACACGACCACTGCAAAAGACTTCAAGAATTGACTGCAGAAGGAAATCTTATACAAAATTATGAAATTCTTCCAACTTTTCTCGCTTATATAAGGTATTGAAAGTTTTAAAAATTTTCTGATGATGTATAGTCGAGTAATCAGTCACCTCGGAGTGAGCCTAATTGTAGCATTATCACCAGACCATGAAAAGGCTTGGTTTTCTTAAATAGATAATTTGTGAGAAGAAAGTTAAAACAACAATTATAGTTTTATTTAGCTTTTTATCAAACTGTAAAGTTTTATATGTGGCTTGTTTGAAAAATTCAAAGGCATGTCTTAGTTGGTTTTTTAAATAATCTTAAAAAGTTTTTGAATCAAGGAATGGATGATAACTTCGATTCGCAAACAATTGTATGTATAAAGCAAAATAAATAAAACTAATTTTAGATTAAATACTTGCTAAAACATAATGAGAAATATAAATAAAATGAAGAAAAAGTTTAATTGATATAAATGATTGAGTTTTTAGAGATGTTGGCTCGAAGGACCGAATTCGAGTCGGATCTTTCTCATCATCTTTAATTCTTTTTACTTCATCGTTTTTAAGCTTATTTTGATGAAATAAAACTTTTAAAAGTTATGTAAAAACTTCGAAAATTTTTTTTAATGTCAAATAATTTTAAAGCATTCAATCTGTGAGTTCATCTTTTTAAATAATCTCATGTGTTTTCAATTCTACTCATGCTTAAAATCATCGAAGGTTTTCTGTGATAGAATTCAATACCCCGTGCCAGGAAGAAGCTGCTTGAAATAGTATTCTCTAAACAAAACACATAAAATTTATTTAATTCAAATTGTATAGATTTCAAAATTGTATTATAAATAGTTGTTATTGTAATTGAAACTAATTGTCATATGGCTTTCAGGAATGTCAATATTATAAAATTTATAATAATAATTAAATTATAAAATTTATAATAATAATTAAATTATAAAATTTATAATAATAATTAAATTATAAAATTTATAATAATAATTAAATTATAAAATTTATAATAATAATTAAATTATAAAATTTATAATAATAATTAAATTATAAAATTTATAATAATAATTAAATTATAAAATTTAAATAATAATAATTTTAAATAATAATTCATAAAATAAATAGAGCCATGAGCCGTTTTTAGTCGAAGAATGATTCCTGTGAAAAATTTTATCGAAATTAAATAACTAAAGTATTTTTATGTCAAAGTTTACAATGGTTAAACATAATATAGTTAATACTTTCAAATAAATGACAAAATGCTTCAAATCACAAGTGAGATTTGTTGAAGAGATAATAGCTTTACCTTGACAATATGTATGACCAGCAAAACGAAGCTGATTAGAGAGAAGAACAACATGATGGGCAAGCGGAAAGTCTGAAGAAGATGAATAAAGATATGGAAGGAGAGCTGTTGTGAGGAGTCACAAACTCAAAAATGTGGAAATGAAACTCACTTGAAACGGTGTTTTGCAGATTCTTAGATGCTAATAAGAAATATATAACTTCAAGACTCACGTCACATATACGACCGTAAAGGATCAAGTCGACGATGATGTTGAAGATGAGAGTGAGCATGTATGTAGAGCATAATACTGCCAGGATCATAAGGCACTTACTCTGTCAAGGGGTGGTTGATTGCATCGCATATATGGCATATATTGTACATTTTTGTGATTAGAAGATTCGTTTCTAGCGTTGTGTTTGAGGCTATGACGGATATGCACTGAACTCGTCATAATAGAAACTCGTCGAAACGAGATCTCGTTGAACAAAATTTTTTAAACATTTAAATTTGTGAATACATTTGAATATTAATGCTTATTAATATTACAATTAAAAGTTAAGTCTATAAATTACACATTTTTCGACGAGTAAAAAACTTCTAAAAGTCGCTAACTTTATAAAATTAATAATAAAGCAAGAAAAATTTTACAAATTTTAATTTTTTCTTGTTTATTTTCAAAATATTTATATTTAAAAAAGAAAAAAACATGTTTTACGACGAGCATTTGTTTTGACGAGTTCTTACTTCGTAGAGTTCAATGCTATTCCTAGTACGAACAGCATCATACAGAAATATAAAAGCACTGGAAAGACTTAAACGGCAAGGTGTTTGCCGCCCCCGTTGTTACATCGCAGGTTTGAGTCGAAGTTATTTTCTAGCTGAAAAAGTTTCAAACTTTTTCTCGCATGAGTTCCATACGAATAATTCTGCACCAAGCTTGTCAATTCAATTAATTAAAAATGGCAACTGCTAAATAATAGTGACAAATATTCATCAATGGAGACACATGAGACTTACAAGGATACGATTGTCGACCGCGTCATCGCACAGAAGCAATATGCCAACAACGATCAGCTGAGAAATTTGAGAATTGATAGTTACTAAGATTTATATTTAATATCGAATCTCTCAATTTTTTTAAATTCTTTAAAGATGGTTCAAAATTTCCTATATTTTGGTAAAACCATAGTAGAAAATAAGTTTAAAAGTCTCAAAATGTGCTTTTAGAATACAAATTTGTAAAAACGCAAGATTTCTCTAGTAGTAAAAGAAGAATGTAAGAGTTCGGATGGAGTAACTTATTAAGAATTACATTCATTTCATGATCTTTTTTGAATTCAACGTTTCTCACCAGAAATGGGACGGAGAAGCCTGAATAAGACCTTTTAGTGTTCAATTTTCTAAGCCAAAAAAAGCATTTCCTATCTTCTGGAATAGGAATTCCTTTATGAAATTTGTGAGGAAGGTCTGCGAGAAATTAAGATTTTATTGAATTTCAATTTAACCCTATAATTATTAGCAAAATACTTTGTATAATAAAATATTATTACTAATTTTAAAAACTACTAATTATACTTTTTTTGCAAAAATACTGAAAATTTGCAAAAAAAATATATTAATTTTCCAAGATTTTAATCTTTTTACCGATAATCTCTTAGAAATCTTTGTATACAAATTCTATAGGAATGAAATTTTTTATTCATTAGAATCAGCACCAATCAAATAATTAATTCATTCAGAGCATTAAACTTTAATTGATAAATGATTAAAGCAATACAATTCTGACTCTTTAAGATATAAACTAAAATATTGCAAGATATAAAAAAAGAAATGCACAATCCTTCTCCACCGAGTAACAGGGTAATGTGAGAAAGGTGGAAGAAAAACATTTAAAAACCTCGAGATCCAGAACTGATAAAGCTTGATGTCAAACTTTAAATTTCATCAAAATCACTTTCTTCAATAAAAAATGAGAAACAAACCTTGACAGTATGTATGACCATCAAAACGAATCTGAATAAAGAGAAGAACAACATGATGGGCAACACAACATTTAAATTTGTGAATACATTTGAATGTTAATGCTTATTAATATTACAATTAAAAGTTAAGTCTATGAATTACACATTTTTCGACGAGTAAAAAACTTCTAAAAGTCGCTAACTTTATACAATTAATAATAAAGCAATAAAAATTTTTACAAATTTCAATTTTCTCTTGTTTTTTTTTCTCAAAATATTTATATTTAAAAAAGAAAAAAAATTGTTTTACGAAGAGCATTTGTTTCGACGAGTTCTTACTTCGTAGAGTTCAATGCTATTCCTATGACGAACCGCATCATACAGAAATATAAAAGCACTGGAAAGACTTAAACGGCAAGCTGTTTGCCGCCGTCATTGTTACATCGCAGGGTTGAGTCGAAGTTATTTTCTAGCTGAAAAAGTTTCAAACTTTTTCTTGCATGAGTTCCATAGAAATAATTGTGCACCAAGCTTGTCAATTCAATTAATTAATAATGGCAACTGCTAAATAATAGTGACAAATATTCATCAATGGAGACACATGAGACTTACAAAGATACGATTGTCAACCGGGTCTTCGCACAGAAGCAATATTCCAACAACGATCAGCTGAGAAATTTGAGAATTGATAGTTACTAAGATTTATATTTAATATCGAATCTCTCAATTTTTTTAAATTCTTCAAAGATGGTTCAAAATTTCCTATATTTTGATAAAACCATAATAGAAAATAAGTTTCAAACTCTCAAAATATGCTTTTAGAATACAAATTTGTAAAAACGCAAGATTTCTCTAGTAGTAAAAGAAGAATGTAAGAGTTCGGATGGAGTAACTTATTAAGAATTACATTCATTTCATGATCTTTTTTGAATTCAACGTTTCTCACCAGAAATGGGACGGAGAAGCCTGAAAAAGACCTTTTAGTGTTCAATTTTCTAAGCCAAAAAAAGCATTTCCTATCTTCTGGAATAGGAATTCCTTTATGAAATTTGTGAGGAAGGTCTGCGAGAAATTAAGATTTTATTGAATTTCAATTTAACCCTATAATTATTAGCAAAATACTTTGTATAATAAAATATTATTACTAATTTTAAAAACTACTAATTATACTTTTTTTGCAAAAATACTGAAAATTTGCAAAAAAAATATATTAATTTTCCAAGATTTTAATCTTTTTACCGATAATCTCTTAGAAATCTTTGTATACAAATTCTATAGGAATGAAATTTTTTATTCATTAGAATCAGCACCAATCAAATAATTAATTCATTCAGAGCATTAAACTTTAATTGATAAATGATTAAAGCAATACAATTCTGACTCTTTAAGATATAAACTAAAATATTGCAAGATATAAAAAAAGAAATGCTCAATCCTTCTCCACCGAGTAACAGGGTAATGTGAGAAAGGTGGAAGAAAAACATTTAAAAACCTCGAGATCCAGAACTGATAAAGCTTGATGTCAAACTTTAAATTTCATCAAAATCACTTTCTTCAATAAAAAATGAGAAACAAACCTTGACAGTATGTATGACCATCAAAACGAATCTGAATAAAGAGAAGAACAACATGATGGGCAACACAACATTTAAATTTGTGAATACATTTGAATGTTAATGCTTATTAATATTACAATTAAAAGTTAAGTCTATGAATTACACATTTTTCGACGAGTAAAAAACTTCTAAAAGTCGCTAACTTTATACAATTAATAATAAAGCAATAAAAATTTTTACAAATTTCAATTTTCTCTTGTTTTTTTTTCTCAAAATATTTATATTTAAAAAAGAAAAAAAATTGTTTTACGAAGAGCATTTGTTTCGACGAGTTCTTACTTCGTAGAGTTCAATGCTATTCCTATGACGAACCGCATCATACAGAAATATAAAAGCACTGGAAAGACTTAAACGGCAAGCTGTTTGCCGCCGTCATTGTTACATCGCAGGGTTGAGTCGAAGTTATTTTCTAGCTGAAAAAGTTTCAAACTTTTTCTTGCATGAGTGCCATAGAAATAATTGTGCACCAAGCTTGTCAATTCAATTAATTAATAATGGCAACTGCTAAATAATAGTGACAAATATTCATCAATGGAGACACATGAGACTTACAAAGATACGATTGTCGACCGGGTCTTCGCACAGAAGCAATATTCCAACAACGATCAGCTGAGAAATTTGAGAATTGATAGTTACTAAGATTTATATTTAATATCGAATCTCTCAATTTTTTTAAATTCTTCAAAGATGGTTCAAAATTTCCTATATTTTGATAAAACCATAATAGAAAATAAGTTTCAAACTCTCAAAATATGCTTTTAGAATACAAATTTTAAAAACGCAAGATTTCTCTAGTAGTAAAAGAAGAATGTAAGAGTTCGGATGGAGTAACTTATTAAGAATTACATTCATTTCATGATCTTTTTTGAATTCAACGTTACTCACCAGAAATGGGACGGAGAAGCCTGAAAAAGACCTTTTAGTGTTCAATTTTCTAAGCCAAAAAAACATTTTCTATCTTCTGGAATCGGAATTTCTTTATGAAATTTGTGAGGAAGGTCTGCGAGAAATTAAGATTTTATTGAATTTCAATTTAACCCTATAATTATTAGCAAAATACTTTGTATAATAAAATATTATTACTAATTTTAAAAACTACTAATTATACTTTTTTGCAAAAATACTGAAAATTTGCAAAAAAAATATATTAATTTTCCAAGTTTCTAATCTTTTTACCGATAATCTCTTAGAAATCTTTGTATACAAATTCTATAGGGAAGAAATTTTTTATTCATTAGAATCAGCACCAATCAAATAATTAATTCATTCAGAGCATTAAACTTTAATTGATAAATGATTAAAGCAATACAATTCTGACTCTTTAAGATATAAACTAAAATATTGCAAGATATAAAAAAAGAAATGCACAATCCTTCTCCACCGAGTAACAGGGTAATGTGAGAAAGGTGGAAGAAAAACATTTAAAAACCTCGAGATCCAGAACTGATAAAGCTTGATGTCAAACTTTAAATTTCATCAAAATCACTTTCTTCAATAAAAAATGAGAAACAAACCTTGACAGTATGTATGACCATCAAAACGAATCTGAATAAAGAGAAGAACAACATGATGGGCAACACAACATTTAAATTTGTGAATACATTTGAATGTTAATGCTTATTAATATTACAATTAAAAGTTAAGTCTATGAATTACACATTTTTCGACGAGTAAAAAACTTCTAAAAGTCGCTAACTTTATACAATTAATAATAAAGCAATAAAAATTTTTACAAATTTCAATTTTCTCTTGTTTTTTTTTCTCAAAATATTTATATTTAAAAAAGAAAAAAAATTGTTTTACGAAGAGCATTTGTTTCGACGAGTTCTTACTTCGTAGAGTTCAATGCTATTCCTATGACGAACCGCATCATACAGAAATATAAAAGCACTGGAAAGACTTAAACGGCAAGCTGTTTGCCGCCGTCATTGTTACATCGCAGGGTTGAGTCGAAGTTATTTTCTAGCTGAAAAAGTTTCAAACTTTTTCTTGCATGAGTGCCATAGAAATAATTGTGCACCAAGCTTGTCAATTCAATTAATTAATAATGGCAACTGCTAAATAATAGTGACAAATATTCATCAATGGAGACACATGAGACTTACAAAGATACGATTGTCGACCGGGTCTTCGCACAGAAGCAATATTCCAACAACGATCAGCTGAGAAATTTGAGAATTGATAGTTACTAAGATTTATATTTAATATCGAATCTCTCAATTTTTTTAAATTCTTCAAAGATGGTTCAAAATTTCCTATATTTTGATAAAACCATAATAGAAAATAAGTTTCAAACTCTCAAAATATGCTTTTAGAATACAAATTTTAAAAACGCAAGATTTCTCTAGTAGTAAAAGAAGAATGTAAGAGTTCGGATGGAGTAACTTATTAAGAATTACATTCATTTCATGATCTTTTTTGAATTCAACGTTACTCACCAGAAATGGGACGGAGAAGCCTGAAAAAGACCTTTTAGTGTTCAATTTTCTAAGCCAAAAAAACATTTTCTATCTTCTGGAATCGGAATTTCTTTATGAAATTTGTGAGGAAGGTCTGCGAGAAATTAAGATTTTATTGAATTTCAATTTAACCCTATAATTATTAGCAAAATACTTTGTATAATAAAATATTATTACTAATTTTAAAAACTACTAATTATACTTTTTTGCAAAAATACTGAAAATTTGCAAAAAAAATATATTAATTTTCCAAGTTTCTAATCTTTTTACCGATAATCTCTTAGAAATCTTTGTATACAAATTCTATAGGGAAGAAATTTTTTATTCATTAGAATCAGCACCAATCAAATAATTAATTCATTCAGAGCATTAAACTTTAATTGATAAATGATTAAAGCAATACAATTCTGACTCTTTAAGATATAAACTAAAACATTGCAAGATATAAAAAAAGAAATGCTCAATCCTTCTCCACCGAGTAACAGGGTAATGTGAGAAAGGTGGAAGAAAAACATTTAAAAACCTCGAGATCCAGAACTGATAAAGCTTGATGTCAAACTTTAAATTTCATCAAAATCACTTTCTTCAATAAAAAATGAGAAACAAACCTTGACAGTATGTATGACCATCAAAACGAATCTGAATAAAGAGAAGAACAACATGATGGGCAACACAACATTTAAATTTGTGAATACATTTGAATGTTAATGCTTATTAATATTACAATTAAAAGTTAAGTCTATGAATTACACATTTTTCGACGAGTAAAAAACTTCTAAAAGTCGCTAACTTTATACAATTAATAATAAATCAATAAAAATTTTACAAATTTCAATTTTCTCTTGTTTTTTTTTCTCAAAATATTTATATTTAAAAAAGAAAAAAAATTGTTTTACGAAGAGCATTTGTTTCGACGAGTTCTTACTTCGTAGAGTTCAATGCTATTCCTATGACGAACCGCATCATACAGAAATATAAAAGCACTGGAAAGACTTAAACGGCAAGGTGTTTGCCGCCGTCATTGTTACATCGCAGGTTTGAGTCGAAGTTATTTTCTAGCTGAAAAAGTTTCAAACTTTTTCTTGCATGAGTGCCATAGAAATAATTGTGCACCAAGCTTGTCAATTCAATTAATTAATAATGGCAACTGCTAAATAATAGTGACAAATATTCTTCAATGGAGACACATGAGACTTACAAAGATACGATTGTCGACCGGGTCTTCGCACAGAAGCAATATTCCAACAACGATTAGCTGAGAAATTTGAGAATTGATAGTTACTAAGATTTATATTTAATATCGAATCTCTCAATTTTTTTAAATTCTTTAAAGATGGTTCAAAATTTCCTATATTTTGATAAAACCATAATAGAAAATAAGTTTCAAACTCTCAAAATATGCTTTTAGAATACAAATTTGTGAAAACCCAAGATTTCTTTAGTAGTAAAAGAAGAATGTAAGAGTTCGGATGGAGTAACTTATTAAGAATTACATTCATTTCATGATCTTTTTTGAATTCAACGTTTCTCACCAGAAATGGGACGTAGAAGCCTGAAAAAGACCTTTTAGTGTTCAATTTTCTAAGCCAAAAAAAGCATTTCCTATCTTCTGGAATAGGAATTCCTTTATGAAATTTGTGAGGAAGGTCTGCGAGAAATTAAGATTTTATTGAATTTCAATTTAACCCTATAATTATTAGCAAAATACTTTGTATAATAAAATATTATTACTAATTTTAAAAACTACTAATTATACTTTTTTTGCAAAAATACTGAAAATTTGCAAAAAAAATATATTAATTTTCCAAGATTTTAATCTTTTTACCGATAATCTCTTAGAAATCTTTGTATACAAATTCTATAGGAATGAAATTTTTTATTCATTAGAATCAGCACCAATCAAATAATTAATTCATTCAGAGCATTAAACTTTAATTGATAAATGATTAAAGCAATACAATTCTGACTCTTTAAGATATAAACTAAAATATTGCAAGATATAAAAAAAGAAATGCACAATCCTTCTCCACCGAGTAACAGGGTAATGTGAGAAAGGTGGAAGAAAAACATTTAAAAACCTCGAGATCCAGAACTGATAAAGCTTGATGTCAAACTTTAAATTTCATCAAAATCACTTTCTTCAATAAAAAATGAGAAACAAACCTTGACAGTATGTATGACCATCAAAACGAATCTGAATAAAGAGAAGAACAACATGATGGGCAACACAACATTTAAATTTGTGAATACATTTGAATGTTAATGCTTATTAATATTACAATTAAAAGTTAAGTCTATGAATTACACATTTTTCGACGAGTAAAAAACTTCTAAAAGTCGCTAACTTTATACAATTAATAATAAATCAATAAAAATTTTTACAAATTTCAATTTTCTCTTGTTTTTTTTTCTCAAAATATTTATATTTAAAAAAGAAAAAAAATTGTTTTACGAAGAGCATTTGTTTCGACGAGTTCTTACTTCGTAGAGTTCAATGCTATTCCTATGACGAACCGCATCATACAGAAATATAAAAGCACTGGAAAGACTTAAACGGCAAGGTGTTTGCCGCCGTCATTGTTACATCGCAGGTTTGAGTCGAAGTTATTTTCTAGCTGAAAAAGTTTCAAACTTTTTCTTGCATGAGTGCCATAGAAATAATTGTGCACCAAGCTTGTCAATTCAATTAATTAATAATGGCAACTGCTAAATAATAGTGACAAATATTCATCAATGGAGACACATGAGACTTACAAAGATACGATTGTCGACCGGGTCTTCGCACAGAAGCAATATTCCAACAACGATCAGCTGAGAAATTTGAGAATTGATAGTTACTAAGATTTATATTTAATATCGAATCTCTCAATTTTTTTAAATTCTTCAAAGATGGTTCAAAATTTCCTATATTTTGATAAAACCATAATAGAAAATAAGTTTCAAACTCTCAAAATATGCTTTTAGAATACAAATTTTAAAAACGCAAGATTTCTCTAGTAGTAAAAGAAGAATGTAAGAGTTCGGATGGAGTAACTTATTAAGAATTACATTCATTTCATGATCTTTTTTGAATTCAACGTTTCTCACCAGAAATGGGACGGAGAAGCCTGAAAAAGACCTTTTAGTGTTCAATTTTCTAAGCCAAAAAAACATTTTCTATCTTCTGGAATCGGAATTTCTTTATGAAATTTGTGAGGAAGGTCTGCGAGAAATTAAGATTTTATTGAATTTCAATTTAACCCTATAATTATTAGCAAAATACTTTGTATAATAAAATATTATTACTAATTTTAAAAACTACTAATTATACTTTTTTGCAAAAATACTGAAAATTTGCAAAAAAAATATATTAATTTTCCAAGTTTCTAATCTTTTTACCGATAATCTCTTAGAAATCTTTGTATACAAATTCTATAGGGAAGAAATTTTTTATTCATTAGAATCAGCACCAATCAAATAATTAATTCATTCAGAGCATTAAACTTTAATTGATAAATGATTAAAGCAATACAATTCTGACTCTTTAAGATATAAACTAAAACATTGCAAGATATAAAAAAAGAAATGCTCAATCCTTCTCCACCGAGTAACAGGGTAATGTGAGAAAGGTGGAAGAAAAACATTTAAAAACCTCGAGATCCAGAACTGATAAAGCTTGATGTCAAACTTTAAATTTCATCAAAATCACTTTCTTCAATAAAAAATGAGAAACAAACCTTGACAGTATGTATGACCATCAAAACGAATCTGAATAAAGAGAAGAACAACATGATGGGCAACACAACATTTAAATTTGTGAATACATTTGAATGTTAATGCTTATTAATATTACAATTAAAAGTTAAGTCTATGAATTACACATTTTTCGACGAGTAAAAAACTTCTAAAAGTCGCTAACTTTATACAATTAATAATAAATCAATAAAAATTTTACAAATTTCAATTTTCTCTTGTTTTTTTTTCTCAAAATATTTATATTTAAAAAAGAAAAAAAATTGTTTTACGAAGAGCATTTGTTTCGACGAGTTCTTACTTCGTAGAGTTCAATGCTATTCCTATGACGAACCGCATCATACAGAAATATAAAAGCACTGGAAAGACTTAAACGGCAAGGTGTTTGCCGCCGTCATTGTTACATCGCAGGTTTGAGTCGAAGTTATTTTCTAGCTGAAAAAGTTTCAAACTTTTTCTTGCATGAGTGCCATAGAAATAATTGTGCACCAAGCTTGTCAATTCAATTAATTAATAATGGCAACTGCTAAATAATAGTGACAAATATTCTTCAATGGAGACACATGAGACTTACAAAGATACGATTGTCGACCGGGTCTTCGCACAGAAGCAATATTCCAACAACGATTAGCTGAGAAATTTGAGAATTGATAGTTACTAAGATTTATATTTAATATCGAATCTCTCAATTTTTTTAAATTCTTTAAAGATGGTTCAAAATTTCCTATATTTTGATAAAACCATAATAGAAAATAAGTTTCAAACTCTCAAAATATGCTTTTAGAATACAAATTTGTGAAAACCCAAGATTTCTTTAGTAGTAAAAGAAGAATGTAAGAGTTCGGATGGAGTAACTTATTAAGAATTACATTCATTTCATGATCTTTTTTGAATTCAACGTTTCTCACCAGAAATGGGACGGAGAAGCCTGAAAAAGACCTTTTAGTGTTCAATTTTCTAAGCCAAAAAAAGCATTTCCTATCTTCTGGAATAGGAATTCCTTTATGAAATTTGTGAGGAAGGTCTGCGAGAAATTAAGATTTTATTGAATTTCAATTTAACCCTATAATTATTAGCAAAACACTTTGTATAATAAAATTTTATAACTAATTTTAAAAACTACTAATTATACTTTTTTGCAAAAATACTGAAAATTTGCAAAAAAAATATAGTAATTTTTCAAGATTTTAATCTTTTTACCGATAATCTCTTAGAAATCTTTGTATACAAATTCTATAGGGATGAAATTTTTTATTCATTAGAATCAGCACCAATCAAATAATCAATTCATTCGGAGCATTAAACTTTAATTGATTAATGATTAAAGCAAATACAATTCTGACTCTTTAAGATATAAACTAAAACATTGCAAGATATAAAAAAAGAAATGCTCAAACCTTCTCCGCCGAGGAACAGGGTAATGTGAGAAAGGTGGAAGAAAAATATGATGACAGCGAAGAAGATGAAACTAATCCCCGACACCAGCTTTCTCGAGTCAATCCGCTGAGAAATGTTAAGAGCAGTTTAAGGGGCTCAGTCAACAAATATTAAATTCTAGCTTTTAAGAAAACAATTTAAATAAAAGAAATTAATAAATAATTACCATCTTAGATGATCATTTTTTAGGGTGGAGACTTGAAGATTGTTTAAAAAATATTCAATATTTAAAATGTAATAATATATATTTTATTAAAAAGGTTTGTTTCTCATTTTTTATTGAAGAAAGTGATTTTGATGAAATTTAAAGTTTGACATCAAGCTTTATCAGTTCTGGATCTCGAGGTTTTTAAATGTTTTTGCTATTTTTTAAACTTGTTCAGGAAATTAACGTCATATCAAATTTTGAATGACGTATTAACAAAGAATATTTATTTGAAAAAATTTATAAATAAAAATCAAAATTTTTTAAAGTCTGAGATTTTAAATTTCACACATGAGTTGGGTTAAGATCTTTTCATAAATATACCACTGTAAGGTTAACCAGTGATGTTTTCAAAAATTTCTTTATGGGGTTTGCAATTGCAGTGAATATGTTTGATTCTATTTCATAACAATGCTGCATAATAAAAACCTCATAACCAAATATTACTTTTTTAAAGAATTTAACTCTAATCTAATTGTCAAGCTGAATAGTAAAAAACGATGAGTTCTGTCCTATTTCAAAAAGCAGTTTTTTAATGTTTTGAGCCATTTGACATAAGTTTAAAGTTGCGTTTGAAAAGTTTCTGTGAGTGTTTATAGAGAAGCAAAGGTCAGAATGGGTTTGCAATATACCAGAGGTGCACAACCCGCGGCCCTTCGGCCTGTTTGATGCGGCCCCCAGACAACTCGTCCATTTTGGCTATTTGCGGCCCTAACAGATTTTTAAATCGATGCACCCGTCCATCTTTTTTTAATAGTACTGTTTGCACTTTCCTAATACAAAACGATTGGAACAACAACAACGAGCGATAATTGAGTTGTTTTAATTTAGTAAGAATGTCAAAGCGTAAAATTGAAGCAGAAAATCGTTAGTTTAATGAAGAATGGACAAATGCAGCATTTGAACGGAACAGCTTTGGGCCTAATTTGTCGCGAGTCCGTAACTGTAATGAAGGACTACAATCGCAAAAGACATTATGAAACCAAACACGCTGCTACGTTTGATGATGTGAAAGACGAAGCTAGAAAAAATATAATTGATCAACTTGTAAAAAGATTGTCATCTGAACAAAATATTTTTACAAAAAAAGTTAATGAAAATAGGACTTTTGTTCGTGCCGGTTGTGCCGTAGCACAGATTATTGCGCGATCGTCTCGACCATTTACTGATGGTGATTTCGTCAAAAACTGCATTCAAGCCCTCTGCAAAGAAGTCTGTCCTGAGAAAACAGACCTGTTCAACATAGTGCCATTGTCACGGATGACCTTCCAGCGCCGGGTGGTTGATTTATCCAATGACGTTTGCGTGACAAGCTTGCCATTTGCAAGTATTTTTCAATTGCCTTAGATGAGAGCACGGATAACGTTGACACAGCACAGCTTTTGGTTTTTGTTCGTGCGGTGTATGAGAACTGTAAATTAACTCAGGAATTAGCAGGAATGGTCTCACTACGTGGACGTACGACTGGTGCAGATATTTTTGGAGGAGTGAAATCTGTTCTTGATGTTCATTGGCCAAAGCTCTGTAGTGTTACTACTGACGGTGCACCCGCCATGACTGGTAAAGAATAAGGACTTGTTGCTCATCTGCGATCACATTTGCGAGACTTAGGAATTCCAACAGACACCATCCACGCATATCACTGCATCATACATCAAGAGTCACTGTGTACACGAGTCATTAATTTTGATAATGTTATGAAATTTCTTTTTAAATCAGTGAACTTCATATGAGCAAAAGGACTTAACCATCGACAATTCAGATCATTTCGTGAAAACATTGAGTCAGAATATCGTGACATACCATATCACACTGATGTAAGGTGGTTGAGTCGAAGAAAAGTTCTAACTAGGTTTGTTGAGTTACAAAGAAAATCTGTGAATTCCCTGTTACCAAAGGCAGACACAGCTGTTTTTACAGACAAACAGTGGTCGGCAGACTTAGCATTTTTGACAGACATAACAGAACACTTAAATTAATTGAATCTGCGTCTTCAAGGCAAAGATCACTACATCTTTGAAATGTACCAAGAGCTGCTGTCATTCACCTTGAAGCTACGGCTGTTTTGTTCGAATCTGCAATCTGTTAATTCATGTCATTTTCCTATTTGTTCAGCTTTTCAGAAGGAATACCAGTGTGACTTCAAAAAATACCACGACAGTTGTGAAGCGTTTTGATGCATTCAGGGAGCATAAGGATTTATTCAACTTCATCCGTGACCCTTTCTCTTGTGCTGTAAAATCCGTACCTGAGCAATGTCAGTTAGAAGTCATTGATCTTCAATGTTCACCAGAATTAAAGTTTGCGTTTCAGCATAACTCCATTTTAACTTTTTATGGAAGTCTTAGTTCAGTTAAATATGGAGCGGTCAAAGATTTGACTTGCCGAATCTTGTTTGAATTTGCCAGCACATACGTGTGTGAACAAACGTTTTCAGTCATGAACACAAATAAAAATAAACTAAGATCATCTTTGTCTGATGATAACCTTTGTTCGATTTTGAGGCTTGCAGCAACAGAACTCGAAGCCAATATTGACAATGTTGTTGCAACCATTCAGGCTCAACCTTCTCATTAAAATATTAAAATTTAGTTATTCATACATTTTTAAATAACGTTATTTTTTTTGTTATGACATTTATTAAAAACTTGCATTCTTTAAGTTTTTTCAAATTTAGTTATTCATACATGTTTAAATAACGTTATTTTTTTATGACATTCATTAAAACTTTGCATTCTTTGAGTTGTTTTATTGTGTCATCTATGTGCACGCTGATGCGGCCCTTGGCGCCCAGGGACTCAGTAATTTTGGCCCTCAGGCTAAAAAGGTTGTGCACCCCTGCATTATACGTTCATTAAAGGCACAATTTCGGGATATAAATATTTTTCCATTTTTAATTTAAGAATTTAAAAAAATATTTTTAAAAATTAATGAATTCATAAAGTTTGAAAGTCTTCATTCTTCATCAAATCACAACTAAATGGCATCATTTTAAATAGTTAAACTTCTTCGGGTAACCTCCTGTCGTAATCCTAATCTTCCTATGAAACAGACTAACCTACCAAAAACGTAATATCAATCTATCAAATATTTAAAACTCTTAAACTATCGATTTTTTGCCATTCCTCAAATAATCTTCTTAAATAACTTTTTTCCACAAATAATCATTGATTAACGAAGTTAAGATGAATTATTATTCTTATAACTTAATAAAAATTTATTCAATTTACTTTTTTATACTTTTAATATAATTTTGTTCAAATCATTCGTGCCAGGTAGCAGAAGACCGTCGAGACCCAAAGGACAAGGCGCGTCCAATCCCTGCAGTCGTCGTAAGCTTCGTTGTATCATTTGACATCGTTATCGTCATCATCATCATCATCATCACCACCTTCTTCTTTTCTTCTTCATCATTATTAACCTGATCAACCTAACAATTATCTTTTTTATCCTATAATAATAATAATAACACAACGTTATCATTATCCTCTATACATTAGTCTTATTACAAAGTTATATCATGGTCCTCTTCAGAAGAGTTTTTTGAGACGATGGTGAAAATGAAGAGTGGGAGGGTTGTCTCTGAAGCATCCACCTGAAGACCTGGGTCACCTATGAAGCCTTTTCAGCCCAGCCTGCCTCTCTCTCCCTGCAGCAACAACCATTGTTGCCTTGTCATTATGGAGAATTGTGGAAAAACCTTCGTTTGTACTAGATTTAACTGCTTTATTATTATTATTATTATTTTTATTATTTATTATTATTATTATTATTATTATTAAATAAGGAGTGAATAATTAGTATAGAATAATCTGGATCGCTCATGAAACAAAATAAGAAGAAGGAAATCAATGAAAAAACGTCCAAAAAATTCAACTTTCTTCCCTTTGAGCATCGGTATCCAGTGAGTCCCTATGATGAAACACTTAAATACTGAAAAATCTTTAAACAAAATTAAATAGAAGTTAAAAAAAAAATAAAATAATAAATTCATAAATTCATAGAGGGTAAAAGTGAAGTAAGGAAATGGAACCCACCATCGGACCAGTGTTTCCAGCCCTGCCAACATCACCTTTCTCTCCCTTGTCTCCGTTTATGACGCCCATTGTCTTACAGTGGTTACGAAAGGTTACAATAATTTACAGTGGTTACAACAAGTTACACAAAGTTACAATACTTTACAGTGGTTACAACAAGTTACGAAAAGTTACAATTCTTTACAGTGATTACAAGTTTACAAGTTACAATACATTTTTTTTGTTAGGTTAAATTTTTTCACAATTATTTATCCTCCATCTCAACTTACGTTCCATCCACAAACACCCGGTTTTCCGTTGGCTCCTTGTCGAAGAAACAATACAGAGCATTTAAGCATGCGTACACTCGCATGTTGATTTACATTTCTTTTGTCACGCCAGCTAGGACATGACGCTTCATTCAAACTTAATAAACTTTCTAGAAGACGAAAAGTTGAAAACTTTGTGAAAGATTGGTTTTATAATTTAATTTTTATTTCAATCATTATTTTGATAAATAATAAAATGAAAAACGAAACAAATCGTTTTAAAGGGCCATTCACAGGTACTCCATCTATTCCATGCTCACCCTTGTCACCTTTCATCTCTCTGTATTCCTGTAGCTCAAAGTTTTGGGAAATTGAGAGAAGTATGCTGTATGGAAATAAAGATAATGAATTGATAACAAATTTTTGTGAGAAAAGTGTGTTCTGCATGCTTTAAAGGCATGTAGTAATTCGGTCTTTCGGTAATTTTGGAGAGAACAAAAAAATATTTATAGAATACATTTTATGTGAATTTAATATAATAAAATGTTTTTTTGAATAATTTATAAAGCGAGGATATTTATTCATTTTTAAGGTTATGTAACTTCTCAACCGGTCTTTTTTCTCTCCTTTACTTCTTATCGAAAATGATCGATACTCAAAAATGTGCAAAATATAATCCAGGTTTGTGAGAAAACTACATCCCAATATTAAACCCCTAATTTTTTTTACAATCCTAAATGATTCCTAAATTACAACTTATTTTTCAATGTTATAGTTATGAATGAGAGCTGAATGGTGCAAAATAAATTAGCATTCAAATATTTTAGTTTAAAAACCCCAAAGTACCCTTCTTCTTTGCCCGCCGTCAATCCCAATTGGTCACTGATTTCACTTTCGGTTTAACTTCGGTTTCGGCCGAAAATGGAATTTCAATTTCGGCCTAATTTCGGTTTCGGCCGAATTAAAAACATCAGTTTCGGTCGGTCTCTACAATGGAATATAAAATGCCATCTTAACGCAGGTTAGAAACTACGAGATCACCTTACCGTTGTTTCCTGCATCTTTCTCTTCGACCTGCCGACGTTGCTAACCTGGAACAAGTGGAAGAGAAGGACTAGCTACAACTAAGTAAAATTGAAACATGGAAACAAGATTTGCATGGTTGAAAGTTGGAGGGTGCTTGAAAAGCAATTTTATGCTTTACCACTAGCCTCTGTTGTCATCGTTGGTTGCACTGTGCTGAGGCTTCGAACAAGCTCGCTACGAAGATTTCGGATTCAGGAACTGCAGCATCTGGATGGTTTTTCTCGTATTTGGAGTTGTTGTCATTGTTTTCGAGCGCTCTTGTTCTGTTTTCTGAGTTGATCATGCCGATAGGAAGAAGAAGCAGAATGATGGATATGAAGAGATGAATAAGGGAGGAAAACAATGTTGTTTCGAAGCCACAACAGCGCCACTTGTGGTTGCAGCCTAAAAAGTCGAAATTGAATTTGAATTTTAGAATTGATAATGATTAGGATACATAATAAAGGGATGCCTATTTGTCTTACTCAGGGCTGACTCGTTGAGAGAGGATTTTCTGAGACTATTATTTACCTCTCAAAGGATACTGATGATCACTGTTAAGTAGGCATTGGCGATATGAAGGACGGGTTGCTTCTTTGTGAGACTGAAGGTAGCTTTCACTCCTCAGCTGCATGGTGTGATACGGGATGTTTTGATTGAAACGAATCATTGTCATTTCAGATTTCGATTTTTTCTGTTCCCTTAATTATCCTCTTTATAAAAGTTCAAACGAGTCTACAAAAAATCGAAAAAACATAGTTTTCGATATTTTAAAACCATTTAGTTCATTGTGAAGTTCCAGGTAAAGACATTCAAGTTCTGTCTAACGAAAATTTTTATCCAGAAGTTGAAAAATATTCTCAATGCTTCTGATCAGCTTCTTAAAACTTTGGCTTTACAGATTGCCTACAATCGCTTCCTGTAGAGAGTATTTGAGTGATGCTCATTAAGTAAATTGGTCGATAAAACCTAGAACTAATCTTGAGGAAATAAAAAGATAAAAGGGTTTAGTTATGTAAAATTGAGTATAAACTTAATCTTGTAGCTTTTATAGGATAAGTCTTTCAACTTTTAGCTTTTATCTTGTAGCTTCTATAGTTATAGTTACGTTGCTTTCAACGGTCCAAATGATCAACGGATAACTCCTAAATAGACTTTTTCAGGACCGCTTGATTGTTTGAACACACCGCATGCAACCAAGACCAAGCAGTTTAACAACCCTATTTAGTTCTTCCAGTATATTTTCAATAATGACGTCAGCCAAGAGATGCTTTTACACGCAGGCGATCTGATAGACATTTTATTCCGCACTATTGAGTTTGTTGTTTAAATAGCTCAAATAACATTATTATAAATGTTAATTTTTATATTTAAAATAAATATAATTCTTTTATTTATGTTTTACAGATGTGTTCTCATTTTTATAATCTCTAGCGAATAGCAAGTAACATGGTGAAGTTACAATAAGAATGTCTTTGAAGTTACCATTTGTATTTTTTTTCATCCGTAAAAACTACCAAACTATATTTTCATTTAATATTTTTTACGATTATAACAAAACGGATTCTGATTATTATTTTTATATCGAAGATTCCCAGCCATCCCTGTTTTTAGAGGCATATAAACCCCCCTACCAGTGCACTTCAGTTGATTTTTAGATTGGTTGGATATGTCATTGTTGCTTTATTCTTAAAATGGATAAGGGAATTATTCTATTCACATTTATTGTTTTGTTTCAAGCTGCAAAGGTATTCGATTAAATATCAGATCTTATAAAATCACATTTTTGTTTTCGAATTTGGTTTTGTTTTTAAATTATATTATTTTGATCATTCAAAAACAGTTATCAATTATTAAAAAATATATTAAGTTTTGGAAAAACATTTTTTTAAAGATTAATAAAACAATATTTTTACCTGTTACGAAAAAAAACAAAATACAAAACAACTTTCTTCAGTTTACTTGAACTTGGGAACACTTAAATGAGACTCGATTGTTATTGTTTATATTTATAGTTATTTAGTAAAACATGATTTTCAGTCACATACGGGTTAGGGTTATTAAAAAAATTTTAACAGTTTTTTTTAAATCTTCAAACTCTGTCCCTTTTCGGTTAATGCTACATTATCTATGTTTATGAATATGTTTTGAAGTCTCATTCCAGTGTAATTCCTTGAACTTTTCTTCCATCTTTATTCGATCCGTGTTTCAAAAACCATAAACTGTTTCACTGTACTCTGCCACCATCTTCCTCCTCCTCAACCCTCCCAACAGGCTACAAGCTTGTACATAGATGACGACTCACTCATGGTGGCGTTCAAGTGTGGGAGGACGGACCTGTACAAGGAGAACAACGAATGGAGGTCGGTCGAAGGAAGCAAGGACCAGAAGAACTGCCTCAAACAAGCCGAGGACATCGTCGACCTGTGCAAACACGTTGGTGCTCTCTTTCTGCTGTTCGCTAATGATACAATCTGTCTTTGCCTTTCTAAACTGATGGAGATCCGGCTTTTGAATCGCGAAAACTGCAGAGTTTTTTGGAGAAGTTTTTTACTGTCATTTGTAATTCGAAAAAGTTGTATTGTTTGTGCATACGTGCGTACTTTTCGTTGAATCTTTCCTTATCGACGCTTTTGTTTTTCCTACGTTTTCAACACTATCGATTCAGCTCTGTTTGCTTATGAAGAGGGCTTTCTAACTTCGCGAGGCTGCTATAACAGCATTTCAACATCCATATACGCATGTGTTTTGATTTATTCTTCACACATTTACAAACACATCTTTTCTAATTTTAGAAATAGAGTCTTACTGCAACATAACTGCTCTTCAAGCTCTCTCAAAAGGACATCCTCAAGTGCCTGACTAATACTGCTTGCATAACACTCAGAGTTATTTCAGGAATCTCTTACACAATACTGATTGAATACTTTAAGAGGGAGAATTCGAGTTATTTCACGCTGAAGCGATCAGAGAATGTTGTCAACTTTTTATTTGTGCATGCAATTAATATAAAAATTACAACTTCTCATAACCACATAAACGGAAACGCTAGAAAATGTTTCAACTAAACGACGATTAAAACACTTCCTTGAAACCTCAGACCTCACTTCGCTGCATCGTTATTATGAACGTCTTTCCAGCTCAAACAAATCTGGCTAAAACTCAAGAGATGATTCTTTACTTCCAAGAAAGTGGCATTTACTCTTGAAACAAACGCGAAAGCAGTGAAAACACGCTGACTCATCACAACAACTTCCAATCAGCCCTCTTGAGCCGCTCTTGTGAACTGAGTGGAGTTGGATGTATGCATGCATTCGTGTATGTGTGAAGGCGTGTATGCGTGATTACATGAATGCCTAGATGTATGTGTGCATTTATGTGAATTCCTTTATCTTAATGAGTTTGTACGCTCGTAAAATAGAGGGGTTTGAACCGATAAGTGTTTTAAAAGATGTTGGTTTATGCATGAAGTTGAAATCAAAGAGCGCATGTTTTGTGAGTAAGCAAACGTGTTATTCATTTTCCATCTCTCTTCATTCCTTGTCCACAACTGTTGCACGCACGCCCACAAACACGCCCACAAACACGCACACATTGGCTTAAACACCTTTTTGATGGATCTATTTAAGCAATGAACACCTAATTACCACTCATTGATCAAGCGCTGATTTCCCTGCAAGTGTTCTCAATGGTGGCTGTCCACGCCATAATATGTTCAACCATTCGTCTCCTGATGCAACGAACGAAGCTTTAGAAATACGTTAAAAATATTGAAAAGATGGCTGAATGTGTTGAAATGGTAAAAACTGAAGAAGCTTTTTCATCGCATTTTTATAGATTTATATATAATAATCCTGTATGTTAACTCTCTACACGATTCCCAAGTTAAAAAAATAAATTTATAAATTTATTTAAAATGCAAATTAAAAGAGAAATTCTACTCTGGAATGCAGGCATGAAAGTATGTTACCAATTAAGATGTGAAACTGCATTCAAAAGTTGAGTTAAATGCAAAAATTAAATTGGGTTTTTAAATTTTAAGTTCCGAGGGCTTTACTTGCCTATGAATTACTTATCAGTCAAGAACACCACAACATGGAGAAAGAATGATGGTTCAGAGTGCGTCAGTGACAAGAGTTGTCTCGTCGAGTTAGAAAGAAACAAAAATGTAGATTACATTTGAAATTCAAATTCTTTTTTGATTATAATTTTAAATAGAAAAAAAATATAATAGAAAAATTGTTTTACAAAATATTTTTATTGAGGCTTAAAAGGTAATTTTTGACAAGTAAGAGTGTTTAAATGCAATATAATTAAGAAAGAAACAATCTTTTGCAGGCAAAAAATCAAAATTTTTCACTTTAAATTATCCATGGTTATTATTTACGTAGTTTTTATATATTTTTGTTTTTACGCAGTTTTTTTCATTATATATTCTTTTCTATGTTTTCCAATTTAGACAGGATTCATCTCTTAAGCTCGGCTATTGCTTCCAATACTGCTGTCTTCCGTCAATCTCCCCCTTTTAATTACTCTTTTTCATCTCGCTTTCCTACTTCTTTTTTTCTATAAAGTTTAATAATTATCATTTTTGTAATTTTTCAATCAAGGCACAATGCTTCCTTGGTTTCTCATCGACTTATCATGTATTCTTTCCCATTGGTTTCTCCTCCCATCTAATCTCCAAAGAAATGTCTACAATAACATTTTACTCCTTTTCTTCCTTCCACTCCTTCCATACTCTTTTATCCTCATATCCCTCCATCATCTCCCTCCATCCTTGCCAAGGATCATTACCTTGTCAGTCAAATTGAGTGCATCCCACCACTTTATGACGTCCTCACCGCAATGCTTTTGTTTCTCTTTCTTTATTTTTTCCATCTTTATATATATATATATATATTTCATTTTATATTTTTTCTTTTCTATTTTTTCTCTCTCTTTCTTCCTTCCTCCTTCTCTTTCTTCCTCCCTTCTCTATCTTCCTTCCCCCTTCTCTTTACTTCCATTTATGCGTATGGATGATTATTATTATTTTTCAATATTATTATTATTCTTATTATTATTGTGAGTTCAATCTCATTAAAAACGTCACTTTCCATCCTGTCATTTTAGTGTCTTTTGAAGTTCCGATTTGATTTAGCTCATGGCGATGATGATGATGATGATGAGGGTTATGATAGTGATGATGATGATGACGAGATATTACATTTTGTAGGCTTGTTCAATTCACCTTTCGGGGCAGCCTAAACAATTACGAGGCTGTTTTGTTTGAAAACATTCATCAAAGATTGCTCTATTGCAAACTCCTACGTTGTCTATGCTCTTCTGTCTATGCTCTTCTGTCTATGCTTTTTGCTTTACTAGTGTGTTCTTTTCTCTGATTTTGTTTCGTTGTCGGCGTCTTTATATTTTTTAGTTGGTATGCACTTGAAGATTATAAAAAAAATATTTGTTAAATTATTTGGGTTTAATCAGTTTATATTATGCAATTACATTTTTTGTGTGTATTAAAAATATTTTTATTTCATTTAAAGGTTTTATGTCTCTTCAGACTTTATTAAATATTGGAATGACAACATGGCCGCCTGTTTACTAGCGTGAGCGTGCATCCACAAACGAATACAAATTCCCTGCTCCACTTTCAATCATTCTTTTTACAATTCGAAACGCAAAGTTGTATAATCCATGTGTGCGTCAGAGTATGCAAATAACTGAGACATCCAGCTCAAATCTCCTTGCCACACTATAAACTATTTAGTAATTACAATGAGAAAGATTTAATAAGCAACTGGTGCCTGGGTGAAACTTGATTTTCCACTACTATCTTCTTTCGATCCGTTATGCTAGATTGTTTTTCATGACTTAATCCGAGACAATTTAGTCTCGAAATCAAAAATGGTTTCACGGTTTCCGATAAATGCAGAGAAAATTTATATTTTTTCTTTAAATTTGTTGTGAAACACTGCTGGTGAGATATTTTAATTAAAAAAAGTGTTATAACTTTCTTGGTTATTAGGAAAAGAGTATAATTTGTCAACAAATTTATTATTTCACATTCCTATTACATTAAATGTTATTTTTTATTGCTTGTCACATTTCCAATTATAGCGGAAGCATGATTAATTCTTCTCTATCTATCAAAGAATAAACTGTCATTCTTCATGTATGGGAACCCAAAAATGCTTCACAATTCAATGCAGTAAAAAATAAAAGACAATGCACTAAGATACAATGAGAAACTCTATTTTAAGTTATAAGACGAAAATTATTTGATGGATAGTGCATAATGCATAAATAATCAATTGCATGAAGATGGTTTTTTAAATATTAATCAAATGTTGAAATGGAAAAATATGTGCTAATAATGAAAACTTTAAAAATTAACTTTTACTACTGATGATAACAACTGTTGTGTGGAAAAATAATAAATAAACTCTAAAAGTTTATTTAAATGTTATCACTAGTGATAAAGGAGTCCATATGTGGATCTATATCAATAGTGAATATTCGAAAATGTTACTTTTGTTAAATTATTTAAAAATAAAAACACGGTATTTCCGTGAGGACCAAGAGTAACACACACGAGTAACCAGTCAATAGTAACCAAATCAGTAACAAGAATTAGGTTGCAAAATTTTTAAAATTCACTTTTAGCATTGAGAAATGTGCCTGGAGCGCCATTGACATCGTCAAGCATCCCACATTTTACAACGTAAAAATGTTTAAAAAACATTTCTGTGTCTTGTTTTCCAGTTTCGCCATTGAAATAAAAAACGTTTTTCTATTTTTTGTCGAGTTTGTATTTATATTTTTGTTTTTCCATTTTTTATCGAAACCTTTAACATCCTATTCCCACTATCATTATCATCAAAACCACCCTCAACACTACTATCATGACCTCCACTGAAGCTTTAAGGCATCAAAAGAGGATTCTGTTGGTCAAGTAAATTTACTTTATTCGTGGCTACAGCTTCAAATTGTGCTTTAATGTCATTTTCGCAAACACTTGTTCAACCGATACATGCACTCCCCCGATCCTCACGTCGACTTTATTCTCGCATGACGAATGCAATATCTGCAAGGAAAGTCAACTTTTTGATGGGGGTGTCGATGGTGGAATGATGATGGATGGGGAAGCGATAGTGCCATAATGATGGATGATTATGGAGTTGGGAGTGCTTGATGATGATGGAAAGAAGGATGACATTTCCAAGTTTTCAATCCGTAATAAAGAGATTGTATATTCTTTCTTTTTTCTGCCCCCATAAACACACACACGGACACATACACACACAACACACACACACACACACACACACACACACACACACACACACACACACACACACACACACACACACAGACACACACATATACACACACACACCCAAGTCCATGCTTGTGGCGCTGACATTTTGTTGAACACTAATGCAAGCTGCAAAAGCATGCTTATGCACCACATATTTGTCGTCATGATGATGATGATAGTGATGATGATGACGTTGTTGATGATGATGATGATGATGATGTTAATGACGACATTCAGGTGTTCATGATGATGATCCTATGAGAGAAAGCTCTTTTGAAACCTCACTACTCAGAAGCTATTAGCTTAATTAATTCATTCCACACCTGCTTGCCTGGCAGTTCAGTAAAGGAGGTCAATGCAAATTTCTGTGCAGTCAGATTTACAATTATCTGTAAAACTATACAATTCTCTGTAAAACCATAAAATTCTCTGTAAAACCATACAATTCTCTGTAAAACTGTAGTTGAAAATTTTGCTACAAAACTCTAACTATGATGATTTTTGCAACCATGTGTACAGCTTTCTGTGCGAGTATTTTTGCGGATAGTACAGGCTGAAGGCGTTAATGGATTTCACATTTATTAGATAAAGATAAAAACGAGAAATTTTCAAGGTTTACAGCTTTGAAGGGGTGGTTGGTGTGAAGGGTGAAGGAGACCGTTGTTTTTATTCGGCTTGAGCTGCACAGATCGGATATCAAAAGATTATTAAAAAAGTGTGAATCCGTCTTTTGTGTTTGCGCTTGTGTCTGTGTGTCTGAATGAATGTGTTTTTGTGATGTATGCAAGGCTTGTAAGCATGTTTCAAAATATAAAATAATGATTTAATTTAAGAATTAAAAAAAAAATTTAAACTTGTTTTTTTAAAGAACTCACTCGAAAAAGACATCAAAGATTCTGAAGCGAATGTTCATGACATCTAAAAATGAAAAAATAAGAATTTCAAAAAGTTGTTGATAATTTGTAAAAAAAAATATTATTATATTCTCTTTTTCATGAAAAAAATATTTCATTATCTTTTTACTTTTTCATTGTTGCTCGCATTTTTTTTAATCGTTATTTCCTTTTTCATCTTGCCATAAAAGACCTTTTTCCATTGAGTGCAGTTTTTCCGATATTTTTCAATAATGGCTTTTTCTAGGTTTAAAACTGAATCTTTTACACACCCTCTAAAGCCCTCTACAATAAAAACAACTTTTATTTTTAAAAAACTTTTCGAAACATCTTAAAGTTTAAGAATTGCCTCGCTTCAAGAATTTGTTCTCAAGATATCGTTGTTTCTAAAAAAAGGCATTGATACAGCATTAATTACAAAAGAAATTATTCTCGAAAAATTAATCAGCTGAGAAGACAAACATGCAGTTTCATGCGAGAATTCATCCAATTTTAATCCCATTTGGTCTTTATTTTCATTTGAGTCGACAAAAATTGAAATCTTTATAGATGCTTCTCCCTCACTCCTTACCCTGATGAGGTGCAAGGACACAACAAGGTGAAGGTGGTTGGTAATCTGTCTGTGGTGTGCTTACAGTTAACTGTCGTACTGAGCTCTCATCGGGTGAAACTTTTTATCATTATTGCTAGTTTTATCCCATATTATAATATAAACAGTAAAAATAACTATACATAGGATGTACGACTAGCAATATTAGAATTGATGGTAATGTTATGAGTATTACTAGCAGTACTTTAAAAAAATGAAAGCAATCAATTGCAAGACTCATCTTTAAACTTGATTTTTGCAAATTGCACTGCAGAGTTGTATGCAATTATATTTTTACATAAAAACAAAACTTCAATCTTAGTTTTCGCTAAAATTCTAATAGTGATTTAAGCTGAATTTTATTTAATAACGGAAAAAAGTACAATTTTGTTTTTGTTTCTTTCTGTTCAAAGCTTATTTAATAACGTTCATTAAATTATTTCTTAATGTTTTCATTAGTTTTTTTTATACTTTTATATTTTCATTGTATTTACTTTCAAATATTTGTAAATCAACGTTGGCTTCATAATATTGATTTATAGAACACGGCGTTCGCAACATTGACACAGACATCGTGTCGCATTGTGCGCTTCATGTCGTCTCTAAATCTCCAGTTATGATCCCCTGAGTTTGCCAAACATTTACGGCGGGCGCTTTATTCATTTTACACTTTTTTATGTTTTTTTTTTACTTCTCAGCTTTCAAATGCTTCTTTATGCGGCGTATGTTTTAGCTTTCACGTATTTATCTCTGTTACAGCGTAAAAGCTCTATTCATTGCTATTCATTGTTATATATGTGTGTGCGACAAACTCACTTTGTCACATACATTCATCTATGTATATCATTGGCATTAATTCATCATCAGATCATCAGCTCTGTGACAACTTAGGGGTGACACAATTTCTTCTTTGTTCTCTCCCACCTGTTGTCTCCAACTTATGACTACGGATTGTACAAGACAACCTTACTTTCAAACAATATTTGTCCTGAAACTCACTTATGGGTCTTCTTTTTTACATTAATTCTTTTAAAATCTTTCCATTTCTCTAATCACCCACTCTTTTCCGTCCTTCAATCACTCTCAACTCCCTCCATCCATCCACCTCATGCACTCTCAATTCCATAAACCTCTCAAAAAGGCAACTCCTTTGTCGAAGAGCAGCCCCTCACAACGCTCTCTAATCTGCCTCTCACTCACCACTTCCTCCGTCCCTACGCCTCGTAACTAGAATTTGTTGCTCTGGTCGTTGTTTTTGTTGTTGTTGATATTAATGTTGTTGTCGATGTTGAGGGTGTTGACGATGGTGTTGTCGATTCTGATGATGATGTTGTTGATTTTGATGACGATGGTGTTGTTGATTTTAATGACGATGGTGTTGTTGATTTTGATGATGATGTTTTTGTTGATTTTGATGATGATGTTGTTGTTGATTTTGATGATGATGTTGGTGTTGTTGTAAGTGTTGTTTTGATTTACTTATTGATTGTGTTGTTGGTGCTGTTACTGTTGATTTATTGATTGTGTTCCCGTTGAGTTTATTTGAGTGTGTACTTTTTGCCTTGATCCCCTTAAAACTTTCACTATGCTTTTTTTTATAGATTTAATCTATTTCATAATCTGCTAAAAAATATTTGTTGTTTACGTTTTTTTTTATTTACCATTTTGCAATGGCTTTTCAAGAATTTAAATTTATCACATCATATCAGATAGCAGATAAGGAATGTCTCAGCTGCTCTGTTCCATATCGGAACTCTACTTATTGAAATACTTTTAGAATGAATAAGTTAGTTCACTTTACATGTGCCCTTTTTTCCGTCTTTTCTTTTTATTTAAAGTCCGAATTTTATAAAGAAGTTTACGTTTGCTCTTAGTGGTAATCAACTTGATTAATTGTTTTTCTTTATCTTTTTTCAACTCATTTTGCGAATGGCGTCCTAATATTTCAAGAAAAGAAGCACTCAAGTTATTCTCCCAAGAGAAAGACGATTCCTTGAATTTAAATTATCGAGAAGTTCACTTTTCACCCGGCTAATCCTTTCCGCGCTTGCTGCACCCATCAGAGTCTTCTATCCATCCGCCATTGCACTTCCTTCTCGTAAAAGTCTACCACATCACTTTCATCTGCCCTTCATTAACTCTTGACTCCTATTTTATTACCACCATATTTCGAAATAACTTCGATTTATTCTCCATTTGTCTTTCCTCTGTATAGTATTGACTTTCTTTTTTTTCAACATTTATTAAACATTTTTGTTCCTTTCTTCTTTACTTTTCTCAAAACAAACACACCAACAACCTTCAAAAAATGTCCACCGACCAGCAGCGTCTTCAAACGACCCATCAAACCATTTTTCTCTCTCTAGTAATTCTAATACCTCAAAAATGCCTATATTCGTTCCAGGAATCCACCCATTTCAAATTCACTCACTCAATTCCTCACCCTCATCCTTCCATTCACTCCATCTGACCTAGGCATCTTTTGATTAAATTCCTAGAATGTCTTCTTCACTTAAATAAACTCTCTTGCAGACACTCCGTTGTCATAAGCACGTCCTATTGCACCTTCAATTTCTTCAACCTTCTCAAACTTTATTTATTTTCTTTTTTCATATTCATAATTTGTCACTTTCTTTTTTCCTCCATTTTTTTGCTAAAAACTCACTTTCATTCATTCCTCCCTCTTTCACCCTTCTCTTCCTCCTCCTCTTCTTCCTCCTCTTCCTTCTCTTCTTCCTCCTCTTCCTCCTCCTCATCTTTCTCCCTTCCTCCTCCTCTCTCATGCCCTTAATGCTTCCTCAGAGACTCCTACTTACAAATAAATCTATTTACCATCCTATTTTCTTCCTTCTTAGTGTGTGTGTGTGTGTGTGTGTGTGTGTGTGTGTGTGTCCATGTGTGTGTGTGTGTGTGTGTGTGTGTGTGTGTGTGTGTGTGTGTGTGTGTGTGTGTGTGTGTGTGTGTGTGTGTGTGTGTGTGTGTGTGTCCATGTGTGTGTGTGTGTGTGTGTGTGTGTGTGTGTGTTTGTGTGTGTGTGTGTGTGTGTGTGTGTGTGTGTGTGTCCATGTGTGTGTGTGTGTGTGTGTGTGTGTCCATGTGTGTGTGTGTGTGTGTGTGTGTGTGTGTGTGTGTGTGTGTGTGTGTGTGTGTCCATGTGTGTGTGTGTGTGTGTGTGTGTGTGTGTGTGTGTGTGTGTGTGTGTGTGTGTGTGTGTGTGTGTGTGTGTGTGTGTGTGTGTGTGTGTGTGTGTGTGTGTGTGTGTGTATTTTGGGTGTGTATTTTATGTGTGTTTTTGTGTGCGTTTTTGTGTGTGCGTGTGTATGTTCCATCATTCATCTTGTATAAATATTTTAAAAAACTCATAAACCAGACTATTTTGTTCAACAATTCTACAACTCACTCTTCTTCACGCCCACACACACTTACGCTTACAACACACACACATGACACAGAGATTAAAAATGTGAGAGCATGCAATGAATAAGCCAAAAATGATCGTACCCACTAATATATCCGAACCTTCGGTATGCCATTCATTCTGCACAACTACAATGTTACTTTTGTGTCTTAGACACACACACACACACACACACACACACACACACACACACACACACACACACACACACACACACACACACACACACACACACACACACACACACACACACACTCACACACACTCACACACACACACACACACGCACACACACACACACACACACGACACACCATCTAGAACTCAAGTCTTATCTCACAGCTCCATCTTTGACAAAGTTTCTCCATCCATAGCTTGTTTTTATCATTTAATTTTGTTGTTGTTGTTGCTTTATTCTGTTTGCACACGCTGAATCTGAACTCTCAAACTGGTTCTTCCTGAGATGGCCTCGACTACTAGGAGACCTCAGACTTGAGAACGTTATTGAAAACGTGAATTTAAGTTTCGATGTCTTCAACAAAAATGACGTCATCGCTTCTTGCGACGCTATGCGAACTAGTTTTAAGTGGTGGAGGTTGAGATGGTGATGATGATGATGATTGTAGTGATGAAGATTAAAGTGGTGATAATGATGATGATGATTGTGGTAATGAGGGTTAAAGTGATGGTGGTGGTGATGATGACGATGATTTTTGATCATGAGGGTTAAAGTGCTTGTGGCGGTGGTGGTGATGATCAACGATTACTTCAGATGTCTTCACTTGACACATTTTTGAAATATGGTAATGATGATGATACTAAGGTGAAAGATTATGAAATCTTGATAGTGATGGAAATAAGGGTGATGATAATGATGCCCAAGCTAATTGAATGCTTTTTTGTTCTGTTTGAAGCATTCATCACAATTACCTTTGTTGGATTTATTTTCTTTTTTATATAGTTACTATCAAATGATTATAAATCATCATAAATTTATATGATTTTCTATGTATTATTGAAATAATATTTGTTATGAAACTGTTTAAAATATTATTTGAAATATTGTTATTAATGCTTTTTCGTAGCTGATCTCGCAAGTAGGCTCCATTGTTCAGTTGCTCGATTTGGTGAGGCGCGTAGGTTGTGGCAGCTTTTCATGCTAGATTTATGTTAATTCTCTTACATTTATTTCAAAATAGATGCTTTGTTTCACTATATAGGGAAATTCTTATAAATGATATTCTATTGAAACTAGAATATCCTTTATATTTAGAATGTAATGGCGTCTTATTGAAAAGAAAAATGTAATGGTTGTTTTTAGAAAAGATATCCATAGTTTCTGATCATAAAAAAAATATAAATAGAAAAGAAAAACAAAATATGATATTCTAAATAAAATAGAAACCAATAAAATTATTTATTCGAAATAAAAAATAAACCAATAGAAAGATGTAATCTTTCAGGACAATTTGCAAGCAAGGTCTTATTGAGGGAGAGTGAGTTACGAGTTTGACGCTTCCAAAGTTGCCATGACATTACTTCTGAGTGCATTGCAAACGCCATATTTTACTCGTCATATTGCTTTTTGCGTAAAATTTAATTTGAAACTTTTCTTTCTTTACAACTTTTTTAATGTACAATTTTGTTTTTTTCATTTTTTCGGATAAATGTGGGATGTTTTATTCACATGGATAAACTTTAAAATCTTTTTAGATCTATTTTTTCGGGGTTTAATCCTGTTTTGATTGCAGCTATTTGTAAATTCATCACTTCTAAAGCTGGATTCTTAAAATTTATTTTTTTGACTTTAAAAAAATAATATTGTGAAAACCCGAAATATAAAAATTTAATTTCTTACTTTTCTCACGGCCATTTTTTATATCTTTTGTTCGAGGCGAATGATTTATTCGAATAAATTAATCTGAAGGATTAAATTCTATGAATGAGAATAACTCAAAATCCGTCAACTGTAGCCACCCAGCATGATTTCCACACACCAACCTCGCTGTACCTTCACAATTCACCACCCCAATAGTGCACCATCACTCACCCATCTACAAGCCTACAACATCAGTCACCCATCACCACAGTACACCACCACTCGCGCATCTACAACATTACAACATCAGTCACCCATCACCATAATACACCATCACCACAGTACACCATCACTCCACCATCCCAACAGTTCTCCATCCAAAATTAAACCCCCACTCAACCATCCACAACACCATCCTTTCCACGCCATAACTTCACCGCATACAATTCGATTGACTCAATGATCAGCGGACATTTCCATGCGAGGCTCGTTGGATGCTGGCTCGTTACATCATGCATGCGCCTTCCCCATCGACTCACTCGCTCCCTGCTGCCGCAACCTTCAATAATGCATCCCTGATTCATGGAACTTATCTACACTTTGTTCTTTCCCAGTTCAGACCATCATAGATTTGTATTATTCCTTTTATTATTCACGATTTTTGCATTATTTGTATATATAATAAGAGTTTTCATAGCACTCTGAGGACTAATTGAACAACATCACCATCAAAACCAACACCAGTAACATATATAAACAACCCCATCAAGCCTGCTGCAAAAGCCTTGTTTTCATCACTATCATCCCCGTAAGCACCATCACCACCCCCATCATCATCCCCGCAAGCACCATCATCACCGCAAGCACCATCATCATCATCATCGAGTCACATAGACAACTTAATCCTTTGTGGTGTGATGATGATGATTATGTTGATGCTGCTGCTCATGGTTACGATGATGATGATAATAGGGATGATGATAGTGATGATGATGATGATGATGATGTTGATGATGATCCATCAGGATGCCACTAAGAGCTTAATGGTGCTAACTCTTCAGTTTAGCTGCCAGGCCATTTGGTCATTTTGATCGTATAATTGCCCACCCTTGCTAGGATATCGCAGTAATTTATTAGTCATAAACTCGTTGTAGGGATGGTGGTGATAGTAGTAGTAGTATTAGTAGTAGTAGTAGTAGTAGTAGTAGTAGTAGTAGTAGTAGTAGTAGTAGTAGTAGTAGTAGTAGTAGTAGTAGTAGTAGTAGTAGTAGTAGTAGTAGTAGTAGTAGTAGTAGTAGTAGTAGTAGTAGTAGTAGTAGTAGTAGTAGTAGTAGTAGTAGTAGTAGTAGTAGTAGTAGTAGTAGTAGTAGTAGTAGTAGTATTTTTTTGCAGGTTAAATCACTTACTCTTCTGTGAATCACCGCTCTCTTTTATCACTTAATAACTCTCTAATCCTTTGATGGTGCCGATAGTCAGTGCTGAAGGAATAGTTTGAGCAGTCAGTTATCAAACTCAAGTGTTTTATACTGCAAATAATCAACATTTATGTGAAACAAAATCTACGGAAAAACACATTGTGTTGTTAACTTAGTTAAGATAATTACGCGCTGAAAAGTCAGTAAGGGTGAATTCACTTCGCTCAGAAGTTAAACTGGTTAGTGGTCTGTTAGCATGAACCGGTCAAGGTGAAGATGTGAGTGGAGAAGTCAAAATGAAGTTTGTGTCGAAGTTGAAAAGACGGTGATTGGAAAGAGTTAAAAAGTTCTGGCTACAGTGGACATTTCTGACAATGACTTAGGAGGCAGAATGTGTGTTGCATCGAAACTGCCAGCAAAAAATTCAACGAAAATTGAAGTTCTAAAGAAACCAAAGATGCTTTGACGAAGGATTAAGTTGAAGAAAACAATTGCAAATACTTAAGTGTTGATCACATTCGAATAATCGATTGAACGGAAAACTGAATTTTAAATTTTGTATTCAAATTCAGTGTATTCACGTACACTAGAAACACACGATCACTATTGGTACACGTAAATTTGCAACACATGCACGTGTGTCGTGCATGCAGACAAGTAGAAGTAATGTCGCGACTGGCTCACTCTTGCCTCACTACAGATCTACCCACCACTGTGACCTCATTTAATGCTGATGTATGCCCAAGTGACGTGTCTGCGGTTTGATGCATACAAATACATACAAAGTAAATGCAGAAAACGATACAAAAGTAGGTACACAAGTAGATACAAAAGCGTACACACGTACACACAATTACCCAAATTTCCAGGCACATACTATCTTGTTATGATGATTGGGTCGATAAAATACAAATGAAAGTTGACGGAGTTTGTTGCTGTGTTGTCGTTGCGTGTCTGTCGTTGTCAACAGTCGGAGTTTTCATGGTCTTTTAATTGCTCGCATTAAATGTAAATTTCAATTGATTTACAAGTTTATGGTTTACAGTTTCCAGATTTTATTGATTTGAAAATTTATGGTTTTCACTTTCCAGATTTTATTAATTGAATATTTCTGTTGATTACAGCTAACTCATTCCTTCTTTGCACGATAAATAATTTTCTTAAGACCATGTAGTTTGTCTCACACAGCACTAAACCATCTCAAAACAGCCCAAAATTTCAACAGTATCACATCTGCTACCATTCCACTCCACATCACTTCATCCATACACCACACTAACACACCACACTACCACACCACTCCATACACCACACCACACCATCCACCACCACCACACCATCCACCACCACCACACCATCCACCACCACCGAACCATCCACCACACCAGCCATCACCACCACTATCACACCAGCCTACCTACAACAGTATTGATCACACAACTCTTGCACACCTGTGTGATTGAGAACCTGTCCTGATGACACACAAACATTGACCGATGTTTCGTCTTTAAAAAAATTTTAACCCAATTTTGTAAACATTAATTTTATTTCTTTAATTTCTTTTTTATTCTTTAAAACTTAGAAAATATTAAATACTTTGAAATTTTCATTTAACAGTTTAATTTCATCAATGCGATTTATCTCTTTTTTTCCCCGCATTTAAAAATGAAAATATTTATATAGCGGTTTAAAATAAATTCATTTTTATAAATTGTCGCCTTAGGGAGCTATACACTGGTAACGATTCTGTTAAAAAGATGGCATGGGAGAGTTACGAGTAGTTGTGTAAATAATTGATTACAGGTTATTAGACCTACGATAAGAAAATTATGCCACGTTTATCTTAATTTTCTAATAATAAAAGAAATAAAAATTATGTTTTATGATTCCCACGATTAATATTTTATTATTTCCATTTTTATTATTTATATAAGCTCTTAATTCGTGGCACTAAATATATTTGAAAGGCCCCATTCAGGCAATTCTCAAGCAATAAAGAAATTCTCTGTCGCGGGTCGCAAGCAAGCATGCCTTAATCCACGGATCCGCCTAACTCATGTCTATGTGCTCACTTAATCCGACGCAAGAAGGAATAATAGTGTATAGCAACGACTTGATTTAGTGATGTTTATGGGGTTATAATCGCTTCTTATTGATTTTGAGCAATCAAAATCTTTATTTGAAAATTGTAAAATGCTAGAATGAGTCTTTTTGTTAAGTTGATAAATATCAATGCTTTGAAGGTTAATGAAGAGCAATTGCGTCAAGGCTTGGGTCCGTGTAAGAAAACCACTTTTTCTTCTTTTTTTCCCGTATTTTTTCCTTTTTTTTGCTTTATTCTTTATTATTTTTTTTTAGTAAAGTGGTCTAGCGGGTGTGATTGTGGATGGTGATTTGTGTCTCTGGGAGCGTTTGGCGGATGCTTCGAATGCAGCATTGGAGCTTTTAAAAGTCGAAAAGTACCAAAATCCAAAGTTTCTTATTCTCTACGAAAAATATTAAACTTGGAAATAATCTATTTTTGAGTTGGTTTCGAGGAATATAAGGTATTTCTCCCTAATATTCTGTTTTCTTAGAAAAAAATATATAAAATTACGTAACTTTATTGAGAGCACGAGCGATTTAAAGAGAAAAAAATTTCCCGCACATTTTTTAAACATTTATTTTTAAAGTTTTTCTTTCTTTCTTTTTTAGTTTTAGTGCTTTCAGAAGAAAAGCGGTCTAAAATTTCTAACTTTGATCTTTTTAATGAAGATGCTTGCAAGCTTACTCTCACCACCTTCTTCTCACCATCTCTCTCTCTCGCCATTTCTCTTTCATTAGAACTTTTTTGCAATTTCCCCATCTTTTCACACTATTTTTATAATCCTCACAATCTTTACAATCTCACCAATAGTTGCGTAAAGCTTACAACTGTTTGGCATGAGCACTCACAAACTCAGATCTGGTTGTGAACAAGATGGATTAGCGCAAGATTGTGAACGGGGTTGAGTGCATTTGAAACTCTTTTATGGTCTTTCTGCTTTTTATTCCTTTTTTATTTATTCACTTTTTCAATATTTAATTTTATCTTCTAAGCTATCTTAATGCACCCATCTTCAATATTTCAGTTCTTTCTTCTTTTGATGACCAACTTTATATAAACGTCTTTTGATTTTTAAAACAAAATTGAAACCAAATTCTCAGAACATTTTAAAACTGCCTGAAATTCATTATTCATTACACCAATGCTTTTTATTTGGACTTTTAGACAAACGATCACTCTTAATCCTCTTTCCATTCGTTCCAAGTAACTTTCCCGACCCTCTTCCCCCTCACAAACCAGCCCACCCAAAAATCCACTAACCCACTTAGAAACCAACCCATAAAATTAGCCACCCATAAACAAACTAACCCACTCACAAAACATCCAGCCACCCAAAATCCACCCACCCAAAATCCACCCACCCAAAATCCACCCACCCAAAATCCACCCATAAACCAACTAACCCACCCATCCACCCACCTAGCCACCCACAACCCACCCACCCACCCACCAGGTGTACCCACACAAGAACATTGTGAACGTGGCGCAGATGGATTACGAAGTGTCCATTCCATTCTGGTGTCTCAGGACTGACAAGGTGGTTGAGTGTGGTTAGGTGTGGTTGGGTGTGATTAGGGGTGGTTGGGTGTGGTTAGGGTGGTTGGGTGTGGTTAGGTTGGTTGAGTGTGGTTAGGTGTGGTTGGGTGTGATTAGGGGTGGTTGGGTGTGGTTAGGGGTGGTTGGGCAGGGTTAGGGGTGGTTGGGTGTGATTAGGGGTGGTTGGGCAGGGTTAGGGGTGGTTGGGTATGATTAGGGGTGGTTGGGTGTGGTTAGGGTGGATGAGTGTGGTTAGGGGTGGTTGGGTGTGATTAGGGGTGGTTGGGTGTGGTTAGGGGTGGTTGGGTGTGGTTAGGGGGGTTTGGTGTGGTTAGGGGGATTTGGTGTAGTTAGGGTGGTTAAGTGTGGTTAGGGGTGGTTGGGTGTGGTTAGGGGTGGTTGGGTGGGGTTAGGGGTGGTTGGGTGTGGTTAGGGGCGGTTGGGTGTGGTTAGGGGCGGTTGGGTGTGGTTAGGGGGGTTTGGTGTGGTTAGGGGGGTTGGGTGTGGTTAGGGGGGTTGGGTGTGGTTAGGGGTGGTTGGGTTTGGTTAGGGGTGGTTGGGTGTGGTTAGGTGTGGTTGGGTGTGGTTAGTGTGGTTGTGTGTGGTATGGCTGGTGGTGGTTCTTGGCGCTCACCCATACCATCACAATCATCACCACCATCCTCATCATCACCACCATCATCACCACTATCTCCACCACCATCATCATCACCATTATCACCACGCAGACGTGCAAAGAACACAGCAACGACCCTCACTGGAGGGACTTCTACAAGGCGAACGCTACTCCCTGGAAATGTCTCAGTGAGTCGCATACTTTGGAATTTTTGGAATTACCATCTAATAATTATTTGTGATAATTATTTGTAATAATTATAATTATTAATAATTATAATATAAAAGATAAAAATGAGAATCTATTTTTCTAAATAGAATGAATTTCTTAATAATATTATCGTTAGTTTTTTCGAGACATATTGTTTAGTGTTTTGCATCTTTTATCAAGTTTTTTCTTCAGTATTTTCTATATACTAAGTCATCTTTCCTATGCAAACTTTGAATTAATTTTTTAATTAATTGTTTTTGAACTTCCTTCCATTTTGATTTTCACCAAACTTGAAAACATTTTTATAGTTTAAATCTCGAATTTGGAATCTTTAAAAATAAATTGCAGATTTGTGTAGCGTTTTCTTGATTGAAAACTCGTCTTTTTCATGGGACATCTGAGATGGAGGCACATTTATCATCAATTCGAGAATGCATCGCCTCCATCCATCTTGCGACTTTCTGCTTTTCTCTTTCCAGCACATCCATCAAGCCACTAATGCAACTATGTAAATTAAGAGCTATATAAATGATACATAGTTTCCCTCAATAAACTACTTTTCCTTGAGACTTTCTCCCATCACTTTTCCGAGCTGCATCTCGAAGGCCACCCACTGACGACACATCTTCTGCTTTCAATAATTTTTTTAATTTCTTGAAACTTCAACTCAGTTTAAATAGACTTTTTAAATGGGTTTTTAATGCGCAGAACAACATGAATATAAACATCTTTAAGGCTGTCAATCGATATTGTCGATCAATACACCAATCCGTACCCTCGGACGCGCCACAATCCTTCTCCCCATCCCATGTTTTCTCACTTTAACCTTTCTTTCCATTCTACCCACTCCACCCCCTTCTCTTTTCCACAAAATTTCTCCACACTCCACTCATTCCGCCGACTCCACCCACCCTCTCCATCCACTCCACTTAGTCCACTCACTCTTCCCCCTCCATCCACTCCACTCACTCTACTCTTTCTTCCCCTCCCCCTCCTCCCACTCCACGCGAAGACTCCAGCTACGAAGACAAGGCCCTGCCAGTGCCTCCCACGTGCCACTTCGACCACATCTCCGACATGAAGGCCTGTGCCTCATCAGCCCACCACGTCAACCAGGCCAGAGTCAGGTGGGGGTGGGAATTGTTTGAGAGAGGGGGAAGGGAGTGAAAGAAGGGGGGTTTGGTTTGGTTGGAGGCGGGGAGTGAGTTGTGGTGGGTTGGTGCTGGGTAAAGAAGGAGTTTTTGGTGGAAGAAGGATCAGGTGATTGGTAGTGGTTTGTAGCAGTGGCATCTAAAGTGGTTGGGTAATTTGTGTTCGCTTTCATACGTCTACAAGGTGAATAGTGTCGGTTGGTAGAAATGGTGACTGATAACTTTCTACAAGCTTACAGAAGCTTTGATGAAGGCCTTGATTGAAGGAATCTGTTAATGGAGGTAACCTCAAGACAAAGGGTCAAACTGCCTCTGATTTATATCCTCTCTAAGACTCTCCAATCAATCTTTCTAAGCCCCAACATCCAAACCTTTTTTAAATGTCACAATAAAAACTTTTCCACCACGCACCAGCCTTAGCACCATTATCATCACTTCACCATCACCATTATCATCTCATGCCATCATCACTGGCATCTTCATCAAGTCAATTGTCGTTATCAATATTTTTTCTAAACCTTATCACATCATAGATTTCATTCTTTTTCGGTCTCTAATCACCCTATGGTGATATTTCATCAGTATCTTATCATATCTTGGTTTTTTTTCATATCTCTTGAAACTATTTTCTCCGTTTGATTACTTTATTTTTTTTTATCTTTGCGGTGTAGGAAGGATTTACTAACTAGTTTATTTGCTAGAAATCCAATTGATTTCAGCCATAAAAGCAATAAAACATCAATAAGTGTCAATATGAATACACTCATAATTTTATCAGTCCTATAAAAACTACATCTATAACCATAAATTCCCCACTACCAACTAAAAAAAGTATCACAATTATCTATAAGAACCTCATCAACAAATATAAAAATAACCTTACTACAACAACATCCTCAACAACTACAACAACACCACCAACAACTACAACAACTACAACAACACCTTCAACAACTACAACAACACCATCAACAACTACAACAGCTAGAACAACACCATCAACAACTACAACAACACCCTCAACAACTACGACAACACCCTCAACAACTACAACAACACCTTCAACAGCTACCACAAAACCCTCAACAACCACAACAACTACAACAACACCATCAACAACTACCACAACACCCTCAACAACCACAACAACTACAACAACACCATCAACAACCACAACAACACTCTCAACAACTACAACAACACCTTCAACAACTACCACAACACCCTCAACAACCACAACAACTACAACAACACCCTCAACAACCACAACAACCACACCAACTACAACAACCACACCAACTACAACAACCACAACACCCTCAACAACCACAACAACTACAACACCCTCAACAACCACACCAACTACAACAACCACAACACCCTCAACAACCACAACAACCACAACACCCTCAACAACCACACCAACTACAACAACAGGTGCGCAGACATGAAATTGAACCTCAACCAACAGTCGCCCCTCAAGTCTTGTGGCCTCAACATGTTCTTGGGAATCGAGTTTGTCTGTTGTCCTGACGACTACTACAACAACAAGCACCACAACAACAACAACAAATACAACAAAAACAAAAAAGATGGTGTTTCTAGTGATGATAGCACTGAAGGTGATCATGCCACTATCAAGCATCAAAACCATCGCAAAGATGACACAAATGGTGAGTGGCTTGTGGGGGTTTGTCTGTTCGTTTTCGTTGAATTGGTTTTTAGTTTTATTGCTTTCTTTGAATATAATCGTTTCATCGTGTTAGAGCGTGTAAAGGAAACTTATACATTTTGCATTTGGCTCAGCCTCTCGAAACATAACTTATACTTATTAAAAACAAATCTTTAAAAATCAATAAGACTTTAAATTATTGCAAATAGGACAACAAACTTACCCACAAAAAATACAAGACCACTACGACACAAATAAAACCTACCACCACCACCACTAAAACGCCAAGAGCACCATAGCGAGAAGAAGGCAACGAGGGGCAGCGAGGTGATCAACGCCTATCTGCGCAGAAGGAGCAGCAGTTTGGAGACTTTGAGCGAGCATGATCTGTACCAACGGGCCAAATTGCAGCTTGCCTCGGTGTACAAGGAGAGAATAAAGCAGGTTGGTGGGTGGGTTTGTGGTTGCGCGGCTGGTTGGCTGGTTGGGGGCTTGGGTTGTATTGGGTGGTTAAGAATTGTATGTGGTGAATGTGGATTGTTTAATGATGATTATTTAAGGTAGAAATAGCATTTTTTAAAGAATTAAAAAAGAGATTAAAGAAGGAGTCGAGTGGAATTAAAAAGTTAATTGTGTTACAGTGGGGTTTCATTGTCTTAATAACACATTTAATGTCTAATATGAAGTTATAGATAAAATTGGAAAAAAATCAAAAGTTCCAAGAAATACAAAATGGTTTTTGGGCGTGAGAACTGTGCTGCCTTCAATGTCTTCTTAATTCAATTAAACTTCCCCATTGAATAGTTGGAAAACGTTTCTTCGTTCAAAGAATTTTAGACGTTTGTGTAGATCTGTGTTCAATAAAGATTTAAATTAAGATTCCATATAAGAGCTTTTCAAATGCGTTTAAGTTTTTAAATAAATCGATATTAAAAGAATCGTTTTTATAATTAAATCTAAAAATAATTTAGAGTTTAAATTTAAATTCTAGGTTTAAAATCATTTTTAATTTAAATAAATTTCTAGACTTTTGACAAGCACGAGAGCAATATTCTGACTAAATTTTCATTTCTTTGATGTCTTTGGTCATTTGCCTGGTGTTTATAGCGCCTCAGCGACCCCGTCACTTCTATTATCACTTTTTATTGCGTGATGCGCATAATCGAATGGAAAAGAGCGTGCAAAGAGTGGAAAGAAGTAAGGAATGAAAAGTGCAAGGATGCTTGTGGTCCTTCCATGGGAAAGTGGGATGACGGGAAGAATAATGACGTCATAATGCTCATCATCATCATCATCATCATCACAACATAACCAGCTTTCAAAACCCCTCAAAAGCGAGGTTATTGAAACTTTCGAAATTCCCACAAACACCGCATGGCAGACGAGGCTTGTCACACCACCATGCCAATAACTCACTGTCGATAAGTGCTGCCTGAGTTATGCGGGTTCTTTCTTTAAAAGTCCCTCTGGCCTCTCTCACGGCACCTACAAGGCGTTCCTGATGCCGCCTAATGCATATTTATCGTCTGCAAGGTGCCACGTGTTAAAAGCAGCTATGAGGGGCTCCTCTTATGAGCAGATGTGCTGCTTTATGTCTTTCTTGTTGAGTTTCGTGGAGTTTTTTGTTGCTGTTGTTGTAGATGTTGCTGTTCTAATTCTTTTGCTGTTGTTGTAGATCTTACTGTTGTTAATTCTTTTGCTGTTGTTGTAGATGTTACTGTTTTAATTCTTTTGCTCTTGAATTTTCATTGTTTAACATTTCATTTTATTGTTTTAATTTTGATATTATAAAGAAACTTGACGTACCTTTAGGTCGTTTTAATCATTTGATAGGCGACTTTTAAATTTAAGGTTTCATAGAAAATTAATAAATGGAAAAAGGATGATGAAACAAAATTCGATTTTAAAATGATGACGTTTGAGAATTAACTTTTTCACATCCACAAAAGCCTTTGAGACTTGACAATCGAATTGAAAGCGCGAAAATGTATTTCGCTGTAGTTTCGTGTCTTTGTGTGTGTGTGTGTGTGTGTGTGTGTGTGTGTGTGTGTGTGTGTGTGTGTGTGTGTGTGTGTGTGTGTGTGTGTGTGTGTGTGTGTGTGTGTGTGTGTGTGTCTTTTTGTGTGTTTTTTCTTTTGGTTCTGTTTCTATAAGAAGTAGATTAAGTTTTTTTTTTATAGGTAGTAGTTTAAAGGAAGAGTAAAAAAGAAAAGTTTCCGAAAAGTTAATTTCAAAGAACCATTTTAAAGCCACAAACATTGCATGAAATCTAAATGAGAAAGAAAATGGAGAATTGAATGGACTTCTCAAAGAAGTTTATATCGGTTGAAGAAAACAGTTTTGGAAGTAAATTAAAGGGAAAACTACAGCGAAATAAATTCAACCGTTTAGACTATTTTCTCCAACATTTTTCATGAAGCATTGAAAAAAATTAAATAAATGGATTTAACAAAAAAAAGAATATTTTATAAAATATATTTAGATAACAACAAAAAGGTGCAGTAGACGTTAAAGTTGAGATGAAAAAGATAGTCTTAAATGCCGTTAAATGTGGATTGAGGATCCAGGCATGATGTCTGCTGGCTCAAACATCAATGCAAGAGCTCCAATTTACTTCACAAGTCGAGTAAAAAAAACCTATTCTTTAAGCTGGAAACTTAGAGTTTTATTGATTTAATGAAGGCATCACGCTTGCGGCATCTCTTCAGTTGCTTAAAGCATTCACAGACTGCCTCCCACGGGCGTGAGTGAAAAGGCCAAGGTGTTCACTGCTCACATTCATTTCTTGAACCGAGGTGGCGCAATTGATGAAAAAGCATTTTTTGCTTGAACTTTTTTTTATATATATTTAAAATCAAATCTGGAAAGAAAAAGGTTGTGTCAGAGGCGAGAAAAGCTAGGTTGCAGCTGGGTTGATCATGCCATTTCTCAAAGTAATCCTGAACAACTAACTTTCCCATAATGTTGTAAATCTTTTTTCTCTTATTATTTTTTCACGATTCTAGTATGAAATTCTTGCTTCAATTATGAAAAGTGCACTTAAAATACACATCCACCGTGCAACGCTGGCACCCAGCTGGGTTGCACGCACAGAACACAAACCAAACGCTAACAAGGACACGATCGATATCATCTTTACGAGATTTATCGTTCAAAAGAATGAATTCAATCAAGGCTATAATTTCAAATCAAGTAATTCAAATCAAGTCTATAATTTCAAACGAATTAATACAAATCAAGTTTGTTATTTCAATCGAGCACAGGTAGCTCGGGAAGTTTAAAAATATTTTTAGAGCGAACAAATTAATCATTTTGATCTAACAATGCTGGTGTGCGTGCATTGAGGGGTGGATGCTGGTGTGCGTGCATTGAGGGGTGGATGCTGGTGTGCGTGCATTGAGGGGTGGATGCTGGTGTGCGTGCATTGAGGGGTGGATGCTGGTGTGCGTGCATTGAGGGCTGGATGCTGGTGTGCGTGCATTGAGGGCTGGATGCTGGTGTGCGTGCATTGAGGGGTGGATGCTGGTGTGCGTGCATTGAGGGCTGGATGCTGGTGTGCGTGCATTGAGGGCTGGATGCTGGTGTGCGGGCAGTGGTTGAGCACGTGTGGAAATATTATTTTCCTTGTGTTTTTTTTGGAGTTTGCTGACCAAATCCTCTTCCAGATGCATTTTAATGTCTTTTAAGGTCTGCTCAAACTCAATCGACCACTCAATATTCCGCCATTATCCCCCAAAAACCTCTGTGATGTCAATTTTATATGTACTAATGCATACACAAGTACACACAAGTACAAAGGAACACACATATGTACACGTAAAAACACACATATTCATACCCCTAAACACATAAAAGGGTACACACGCAGAAACACATAAAACACAACTACCTCAACGTCTGTCACCCCTCTAGCATGCATTTTCTTGTAGCACTATGCATCAGGAACATCGCCTGCAAGAAAGTGCCATTCCTCCTTGCAGACTCTTTCCTTGAATCGTTTTACGAAACAAACTTTCTCCCAATCTTTCTACACGCATTTAATTTTTAATTATCTAATCGTTTATTATTTTTAATTTTTATTATTTTTTATTGTTTAAAAACACATTTTTGAGATTTTTATGCATATCTTTAAACCATCTTCATTTATTTTATCTCTCAATACTTTATTCTGCATGGCAATTTCCTTTAGCGATGCTTCTTAGCGATAGAGGCACCAGACCACAGAGGTATTAGCAGGGGCATAAAAATCAAGCGCCTCTCTTGCGTCCGACTCACCATTCCCCTGAAAGATTTTTTTACTGTTTGATTTTATATTTCAGACATTTTTTCGTTAAATGTTTCAAAATTAGGTTTTTTATTTACTTTATTCTATTGTTTTTTTCCTCATTTTTTCAGAAAATGAAGCATCATATTTCGTGCGAACGTTTGTTTTTCTGGACGCCAAAATAAATTATAGATTCATATTTTTTAATTTGTGCAAGAAACAAAGGTTTTCACCTGTTAGGGTAATCTGTCGAATGTTTCAACATCAGTTTTGCAATCAGATAGCTGAGGTAGTAGTAGTTGAGATGGTATTGGTTGTTGTTGTTGTTAAGAGTTTAAGGGTTTTTGAATCCAGTGGTTGCTGTAGATAGCATCATCAGATCTCTAACTGACAACATATATAAGCAGGGCTTATTGAGCACACTTACACATACTTAAATAACTTTGGAAGCATCGTTTATAAAATAAACTTTACCTTAGTCCCTCAAGTTTCCATAACACACACACGCTTGCACCAAAAAAGAAATCTAAATCCCTCTCTGTTTATAAATATTTACGCAAAAATATTTTAAAACAATTCAATTATTTATTCCTAAAACATTTAAAAAATCATTCTGTCTATCACTGTGAGTTCAGTATAAATTCAAGTCAATTCTGCACCCATTTCGAATTCCCATCGATTCGAGCGATCGAATCGTCTCGGACCTGTCAAAACTTCGTTCCCACGGACCCTTCACAGTTCCACATAAAACAACCCTTCAACCATTTTTATATCTCAAAATCTTTTCAGAAATTTTAAAAGTAAATTTTAGCGTTTTTCCCATTTTAAATCTGCATTTTATCCATATTTCTTCCAGGAATCCATGCAGTTAAGTGTCTTAAGACGACCTCTCAGAGCTCTGTAGAGAGTTGTTAATATCTTTATTATAGAGTTTTAAACATTTCTTAGATATTTTTCAATTTAAAGTAAAATTAGAAAGAATGTTGCCTTTTGAATCCGAAGAATTATAAACACTTTTATGGTCGCTAAATCGAATCTCATTTTATTTTTATGTTGGGACTATACTTTAAGCATTAGCTTCAATACTGTTAAGAGGCTTAAAAGCAAAGAAAGTTTTTTTCTCTTTATTTAAAATACTCCGTAATTTATATTTTAAATTTGTTTACGAATAGCAAGAAAAGAAGTCTTGAAAAGTTTCCAAAAAAAGTGCATTAATCGCAAAATAACTTTCACGAAGTTTCAAAAAGATATTTTGAACTTTCTGAACTATTTTTAACGCGATTATTTTGAAAAATACATAATTTTGTGTTAATTCAATTTTAATGTTTAATAGTTAAATATAAATTTCTTAATATTTCTAAATAATCAAATTAATATTGAGTAAAATAACATTATATAATATTTATCTCCATACTTTTTAGCTCTTAAAGTAATTTAATAATCTTAATGATATACTTGCTGCAGAATAGATCTTTCAGAGAGCATTATACGCTTAAATAATTACCTCCTTGGCTGCCTGCAAAGTCGCAGGACTCAAGCCGTGCGACGCCTATCAATCCTTCTTTTGATAATACTTTCAAAGGATTTCGCAACAAATATCCCTACTACTATCATCACCACAAATACCACTACCACTATCATCACCACAACTATCACTACTACTATCACCATTCCTGTTCCTACAAGCACAACCCAAAATACCAATAAATTTACATTACATCACATTCATTCTATTTCTACTACTACAAAAGCTATAACATAATAACAACGAAAACCACAACAATTACCATAACCACTACTATCACCACCGCCACCCCTACTACTACCAGCAGCACTACAACCAATACCACCACTACTACTACCATCACCACCACCACCACTACTACTACCAGCAGCACCACCACCACTACTACTACCATCACCACCACCACCACCACCACTACTACTACCATCACCACCACCACAGCTGCAGAAGAGCAGGTGGGAGGCTCGGATGAGGGCTCGCAAACACAGCAACCCAGCGCACTTCAAGCAGATCGTAGAAACCATTGATGAGGTGATGATGATGATCATGGCGATGATGATGCTGATGATGCTGATGATGATGGTGATGATGGCGATGATGATGTTGATGATTATGATGATGATGATGACGACGACGTTAACGACAACGATGACGATGAATTCGGAGATGGACTTTTTCAAAATGTCTTCCGCTGAAAAGTCAGAGGTGGCAAGGGGGGGCGCTCACTCAAAGGGCTGCAAATTAAAAAAAGAACGGACAATGGCATTCTGCAAACACCTCTTCCTCGCGACACTGCTATACTAAATAAATAAAATAAAAACATAAATAAAAAAACTGCGACTACTTCGTCTCACCTCCACTTAATCATTCACCAAGCATTTCCTCGGTCGCATAAAGCGCTCAAAAGTCGTCTCTTCTTGCCGGCGATCGAGCCATCTTTATGCTTCCTCCCGTATAAATCAGTTGAGATTGCATGCCAATATTGCACGCCATCATTTAACATTCTCCTTCTCTAATTTATTCTTTTTTCCTTGTAATAAAAAAGAAAGTTTATGCATTGATTAGTGTTATGAATGTCCGCTTGTAAATCATTTTAATCTTTGTTTTAGAAGTTGATTTAGCACTGTATAATTTATGTATTAAAAATCTTTTTATTCAGAATATCTTATCTAGACTCTTATAAATAACACATCTGTAATCAATTTGTCTGTACGCATGCACTATATGTAGTATTTACGTAAAAAACAGAATATTAAATATTTATTTAAGGCAAAAATACTTTACAATGCGACATTCCTACATTCTTCAAACCATCACATTATTTCAATAATATTAAAAACATAATAAAAATTAATATTTAACTATATTACAGTTGAACATTTACTTCGGCTCTAATACCTTGTCAACTATTCCTTTGAATTTATGTTTTCAAATTTCGTCCTTCTTTCGTTTGCCTTTTATGCGATGCAACATACGTTCTCTTAATACTTAATCGCTTCCACACCTGTTGCCCTTACAAGATACTCTTATAATATTTTGAATGTTTTAACGTAAATGGCTTCAGATTAAATTTGAAATAATGAGACGAGAAATAATCGTGGAAGCCTCACATAACCACTCGTCTTTCTTTGAGATTTTCCCAATTTTCCAAAGCTTACTCCTCAAAATTCAGTCAAGATTCTTTCTTACTTCCAGAGACTCAACCGCTTGTGCTTTATGCGCCTAAAACATTCAAAAAATGTTGCGACCACATTAATCCGAAAGTCATAAAGAAGCGGGCACCGTCGTAAACCTCAAGTCCACTTGAAACGGAGCGCAAGATTGCTCGCTTTTTAAACCTCGTTCGCAATTTCCACTCACAAACACTGCCTCCACTCGCGTGACATGCTCGCCTTGCATTCGTTAACCTCATTCCGCGTACGACCTAACTCTTGCGTGCGTCTTTTCCCGCTCATTTGAATATATTAAAAAAGTAATAAGTTCAAAAATTATATTTAAATAATAATTCAATATATTATATTCGAATAACCAACTATTTTTCAACTTTTTTCACCTAGCAAACCATCCACTTACCAGCACTTCGCCACCCAGACATGCAATCAACCCCCCACCACCCTCACACCCACTTAACCCCTATCCATCCATCCATCCATCCATCCATCCATCCATCCATCCATCCATCCATCCTCCACCCACAGCGTTTTCGGAAAATGTTGGATGCGGAAAAAGTTGAGAACAGTGTCGAGAAGCTGCAACTGTCACACCTGCACGAGCAAGTGGTCAGTCGGAAGCTGCAGGAAGCGCGGGAAAGCACTTTCTCCGATTTCTCCAAGGCCGTCGACAACACTCGTATGGTGAGACGGGAGGAGATGAAATGGGGGGGGGGATTGGAGGGAGATTAAGTAGAAGAAGGAATGAAAGAGGGAGAGGGGGAGAGGAAATAGGGAGGGAGCAAGAAGTGTGTGCAAGTTTTTTTCTCAGATTTATTGACAATTTTAAGTAAGCTTATTTTTTTCTCTGTACGTCATTATACGACTTTTCACAACTACAACAACAACCACCAACAACAACCACCACAACCACAACAACCACCACCACCACAACAACCACCACCACAACAACCACCACCACAGGCACATCAACCACAACCACAAAAGCCACCACCACAACAACAACCACCACAACCACAACCACCACCAATAACAACCACCACCACAACAACCACAACCACAACAACCACCACCACAACAACCACCACCACAACAACCACCACCACAGGCCGACCCAAAGCGAGTGGTAACGACGCTCGAGAGGTTCATCAAGGCGCTGCACAAGGACCGACTGCACACCATCCGCCACTACAACCACACCGAAGCCGCCTACGCCGAAACGATCAGGCAACGATCGGCGAACCACATCTCATCGCTCGATAGACACTTGGTCCAAGCACTGTCCCTCCTCGACAAACTGCCCAGGAAGACACAGAAGTACATCAAAAACAAAATCGGTCGGTTGGTTGAAAAAGGACGTTTTTGTTTCGTTAGGGTTTTCCGTACAAGTGCTTTGATGACTTCGTTCTTTAGTCTTTTTGAATTTGTGAATTTTCTATTTTTTTTCTGTTTCTTCCATTTTTGATTCCCCCTCAACCCTGATCACCCCACAGAGAAATCTTTGCATGCCTACCACTCAGCTGACGCTAGCTTCATGGTGAAGGTGGAGAATGATGATGATGGTGATGATGATGAAGATGATGATAGTGATGATGAGTTTAACGTAGTTGGTGATGAAGAAGAAGAAAAAGATTACGATGAAGATAGTAGCGATGATGATGATTATGTTTATGATGATGATGATGAATTGGATGGTAAAAGAGTTTTGAAGAATGGAGAGTCGGTTGAGAAGACGAGGAGAAGGATGGAGTTGAAGGGTGGAAGAGGAAGAGGAGGAAGGAGACAAGGTGATGATGATGATTTCGGGGATGATGATGATGAAGTATTCAGTGAAGATGAAGATGAGGCTGATGGTGGTGATGAAGAAGAAGAAGAAGAAGGAGATGTAGAGAATGAAGAACGCAATGAATCTACTCTCGATTCTGCGTCTCTTTCTACCAGTAGTTCGTTAGATGATGAAGGAGAAGAAGAAGAAGAAAAAGAAGCTAAGGATGATAATGAAGAAGAAACTTCACGTGACGGCGATGATGAAGAGGGATTTGTTGATGAAGCCGATGATGCTAGTGATAACGATGATGAAGATGAAGGAGAGGAGGAGGAGGATGATGATGATTATGATAACTCATCAGAAAATGATTTAGGAAAGAAAAAAGTAGTCGGATCTAAAGCGGAAGAATGGCTGGAAAAAGATGCGGAAGATGCTGGTGAAGATGTGTTGACTGATAAGAAAGGTGATTATAAGAAAAATGATGAGAAAGATGATGATAATAAAGATGAAAAAAAAAATGAAGAGGAAGATGATGATGATAGTAGTGATGAGAAGGATCGAGAGAAGAATCGGATGAATGACGATGCTCGTGTCGAAGCGGAGTACTGGAGGCCTGAGGCGGACAACTTCAAGAAGAATGGAATGTCTCTGGAGCAGGTGATGATGATGATGATGGTGATGATGATGATGATTTTGGCAGTTGTTATGGTGGTGATGATGATGATGATGGTGATGATGAGGATAGTGATTGCGATGATGATGATGATGATGATGATGGCGATGATGATGATAGTGTAATTGATATAATGGATATCAAAAATGTTAATATTAATAATAATTTTCTTGTGGACCGGAAAAATTCCCAACAACCTCAAGCCACTGACTCACTCACCCAAACCACCTCCACCTCTCTTCCTCACCACCACCACCACCACAACCACCACCCTCCATCCCCTCCCTCCCTCAGCACCATCACCACAACCACCACCCTCCATCCCCTCCCTCCCTCAGCACCATCACCACAACCACCACCCTCCATCCCCTCCCTGCCTCAGCACCACAACCACCACCCTCCCTCCCCTCCCTGCCTCAGCACCACAACCACCACCCTCCATCCCCTCCCTGCCTCAGCACCACAACCACCACCCTCCATCCCCTCCCTGCCTCAGCACCACAACCACCACCCTCCCTCCCCTCCCTGCCTCAGCACCAGGTTCCCCTCTCGAAGGCCTCCTCCACCAGCCACTCCAGCATCGGCACCACAATTCCTCTGGGAGTCACTGTGGGCACGCTGACGGTGGCGGTGGTGATAATAGTTGGCGTCTTGGTGATGCACCGCCGAGGCAGCAGCAGCAGTGGCTACAACAAAGCCAGCAGCCGCAGCGACATAGGTGGCTGTCTCTATGTAGCGTTTTTATTGATATTTGTATATGAACTTATAAGGTTTATTTAAAAATGATTATTATTTATTTTGTATACAATTTTGCGTATTTGAACCTCACACCCTTCCACCCTCCCATACCCTCCCATATCAACCCATACCACACCACCACTATCTCAACAGAAGGGGCACAACCTTCACCGGAGGAAAAGCACCTCGCCTCGATGCAGGTGAACGGCTACGAGAACCCCACCTACAAGTACTTCGAACGCTGCCAAGCCTCACCGCCTGTGGTCGATGCTTGAGACATTTGAGCGAGAGAGATCGATGAATGTTGCGGTGGGATGCGCTGAGGCTGGTTGAAAAGATTTTAGAGTTTTTGGGTACAGTTCGTTTGTTTCAGAGGATTTTTAGGTGATAAGGGGGTGAGGGAATCGTGGAGTAAATAATGGTTTTGAGGAGGTGAATGGAGTTGTTGTGGGGTTGGCATGCGTTTGACACGTCGCTAGACATATAAATAATCTGAATTATTTCACGCGATTTCCTACTTTTAGCTGTTTCTTTGCGTGCAAGCGTAATTTCAAAATGGACTCAATTTGTGCGACGTTCAAATTCTTGATCCGCACGAACATCTTTGCACCGTTCACTCTGTCCTGAGATTACTGACACGTCATCATCGTCATCTACATAATCATGACTATCATCATCACTTACCTGAAAATCTTGATATTCTTGAGTTGAGCATACGAAATGATATTTTCCCCGCTTAGAAACCTATAAGCTTCCTTCACATGCTCCTCAGCGTTGTATAGCCACTTTGTTGGAAGACTTTGGGATACTACAGAGACCGCTCTGAAGTGGTTTCATCAAACCTTCGTTAGTTACTTGAGTACTTACATTACTGGCTTGTCCTCCATTTCACACTAACCCCCTTTTGATACCTTGCAACACTCAGTTTATCGGCAGACTTTTGAAAAATCCAAATTCGTTTACGCTACATTCTTACGTTGTTATAACGAATATTCTATTGGTTTTTTAGTAAAACAGCTTTATAAAGATTGATTCTCAAAACTAAAAGTAAAGCTTTAAGCCGAAGTCTGTTCGTTAGAAGCTGAAACAAGCCGACACTCATTCATCCAGCCATTTACAAAATTCTTCCATCACCAATTCACACCATCATCCATCCACCTATTCATCACCACACAACACCATCCTATCATCATCATCATCATCATCATCATCATCATTTATCACCTCACCACCACATCATCCACCCATTCACCACACCACCACATTACACCAAATATCACCCACCCATTTACCACACCCTCATCCACCCATGCACACAAGAGCACAAACATACATCGCGACTAACTGCATGCATCTTTCACGCAGGAGCTGTTGTTACGAGAATTTAAAAGCACTCCCTTTTCATTGCCACACGCCTCGTTACACGACGTTGTTTGCCGCTCTTTATGTCTTGTGTGCAGTGCTCACCGTGGGTGGCTCAAGGTGATCAGCGTGCGACGTAAAGCCTTTATATGGTGGTTTTACGGCAGGCCTCGTGGGCTATCCTTAACAAAGCCGCCTCTGTAGATCTCGGTGCTGACTGCGCAATGAGGTGGTTTTTGAAATAGACGTTTTCAATGCAGTCAAGTCGTCACACAGGTGGTAGTGGTGGCTGGGAGGCTGTTAGAAAGGTTTAATTCAGAAGCGTCTAAAGAGTGTTTTAGAAGGATTACAATAAGGTATGGTAGAGCAATAAGCGTTACAACATCGCTGAAGACAATAAGAAAGCAATCTGTGTGTGTTAATTTACGTTTTTATACTCGGTAAATGCTAGTTCCAAAGAGTTAGTAAGCCATAGATGTTGTTGGTGGTACATTCCATGGAAATTCTCCAAGGCGCCGAGACACTTCCATCAGAAAGCAACCTTTCACAGAGACACACGAGCCGAAAACATCATAAATAAAGATCGTTCCAGAGGAATAAACATGATTTAAATAGAATGGAAAGTTTGAGCGAACTGAGTTTGTGGAAAGAATCAAAGAATCGTCGTATAATCCACGTGTTTTCCACGAGCATCTAAGTCATTCCGATGGGTCTATCCCATTAATATCATGACGATGATGACGATGATGATGTTGAGGATGAAGATGATATTTATATTGATAATAATGATGATAAAAAAAAATAAAAATTTTGTTGATGATGATGATGACAATGATGATGATGATAATGATTCTGATAACATAAGTCATTAGTACTGGTTGTCGTGTATTTCAACTGGCTTGACGACTTTCTCTATCTTACTGGCGTTGTTGCTAGTGTTGTTGTTGGCAACAGTGGTGCTGTTGTTGTTGTTGTTGTTGTTGTTGAAAATGTTGCTTTTATTAATGTTGTTGTTGAGGATGTTGTTGTTGGAGCAGAGTGGCGTTTTGACGGTTCTGTAGGGAGTTTGTGGTCGTTTGTGGACAACCTTTGAGGCTTCCGCTTGACCGTCTGTGTCTTCCTTCTTGCTTGTATCTTTGTCTGTATCCTTGCTTGTATCTTTGTCTGTATCCTTGCTTGTATCTTTATCTGTATCCTTGCTTGTACCCTTGTTAGTCCCATTGTATGCCTCCTTGCATGCATTCTCAGCACACGCCTCTTTCTCCTTCTCGCCATCATCATCATTTTTCTTCATTCCAACGGAGGAGATAGGCGTTCTGAGCGCTCTGACCGGGAATCTAGTCTTGGAGACGCAGCGGACGCTATAGGGGTTGAAGCGACCATGGCTCGATGAAGAGGACGACAAAGATGAAGTAGCAGCATGCTGGCGACTTTCGATTCGCTTGCTCATAGATGGTGTTAGGAGGGGAGAAGCGATGCTTGGCTTGCGTGGTGGTGGAGTGGTGGTGGTGGGTGACGATGGTGGTTGAGGCAGCGCGTGTTGTTGGTGCTGGTTGGTGAGGGTGGTGGGGTGCTGGTTGGTGAGGGTGGTGGGGTGCTGGTTGGTGAGGGTGGTGGGGTGCTGGTTGGTGAGGGTGGTGGAGTGCTGGTTGGTGAGGGTGGTGGGGTGCTGGTTGGTGAGGGTGGTGGGGTGCTTGTTGGTGAGGGTGGTGGGGTGCTGGTTGGTGAGGGTGGTGGGGGGCTTGTTGGTCGAAACACGAGGAGGCTTGGAGGAGGGTGGTGGAATGGGAAGAGGAGGAAAATGAGCGAGCGAGTTGATGACTGTATCATCATCATGACCCGCATCATCACCACCAACATCGTGATCATCAGCAGCATTATCATCAAGACCAACCCCCTCAGCATTCCTTGAAGATTCTCCACGATCCATCGGAGAAGTTTGCAATAACAACGCTTCTGATGATAAAGGCAAAGATGATGAAGATGATGATGATGATGATGATACAGCCAATGATGCTGATGATGATGGCATAGGCAGTGATGGTGATGGTGATGATAGCGATGACGTAATGTTGGCAGACGAGGTGGAGGAAGTTGAGAAGTTGCAGGGTAACCTGGTGGAGATGGGCAGACGGGGCACCTGGCATGGTGGTGGTGGGGTAGATGAGTATTAAAACCTGAGTACTACTATCATAACTATTATTAATGATACTAATATAATAATAAAAATAATAATAATTATTATTATTATTAGTAGTAGTAGTAGTATTAATAGTAGTAGTAGTAGTAGTAGTAGTAGTAGTAGTAGTAGTAGTAGTAGTAGTAGTAGTAGTAGTAGTAGTAGTAGTAGTAGTAGTAGTAGTAGTAGTAGTAGTAGTAGGGGTAGTAGAGTTAGTAGTAGTATAATTAGTATATGATGCATATATAAAGTAGGAATGGATGAATGAGGTGCCGAGGCATTTGGTTCACCTTATAGTGGAAGTGAGGGTTGGAAGAATGCCTCAGAGATTGCCTCCATGAAGGCTTGTGGGTAGGATGTGTGGTGGTGGTGGTGGTGGAGTGGGTAGTAGTGGTGGTGGAAAAGTGGGTGGTGGTGGAGTGGGTGGGATGAGGGGAGGTGGAAGAAGGCTGCTTGTTCCTATCCAACATGACCTTGACATTGGATGAAATGACAAGTTGCGGTTGAGACTTGTGTTTTGTAGGGCGTCTGAGTGATTGAGCGAGTGATGAAGAGGAAGAAGAGGAGGAGAAGGATGACAGAACTCCAGGCATGCTACATCCACTTGAGTGGTCCTTCAGATCACCGTTGCTTTTGGATCGTACACTGGAGTGGCAGGAAGGCTTGGAGTGGTGGAGGGAAAACTTGCAAACATCATCATCATGACCACGACTCCTCCAATCCTTGATCAGTCGCTGAATTGCTTCGAAATCATTACCACCACCACCTTCCTCTTCTTCATCCTCCTCCGCCTCATCCACTCCCTCCATGTTGGTGGAGTGTGTTGCTTGCTTGTGGAGGTGAGGGTTGTTTGGTGCAGTTGCTGGATCATCATCATCATCATCGTCTCCTTTGAGACCATCTTCCACCCCGCTTCCATCCCTACCCTCCACCACCCCTTCACGGCCCCTACCGCCCACCAAACTCCCCTCCACCATTCCACCCCCATGCACCTCTTCCCCCTTCATCACTCCACCCCTCTTCTCCATCACCCTCCTCAACACCTCACTGAAGACAACAGACTGTTTCGCTGCTGATGACTCATTCTCAGGCAAGGTGACAGTGCTGGTGTCTAGAAGGTCCTCCTTCAAGTCCTTGAGGCGCTTTGTGATTGGACGTTCGCTTACTGGAGTGGTGTTGATGATAGTGTCGCTTGCTGGAGTGGTGCTGATGATAGTGTCGCTTATTGGAGTGGTGCTGATGATAGTGTCGCTTATTGGAGTGGTGCTGATGATAGTGTCGCTTGCTGGAGTGGTGTTGATGATAGTGTCGCTTATTGGAGTGGTGCTGATGATAGTGTCGCTTGCTGGAGTGGTGTTGATGATAGTAGCGCTTGCTGGAGTGGTCTTGGTAATGATAGAATCTCTAGTTGTGGTCTTTGTAGCGCATTTTTTCTGGATCAATTCATTGTTGTCATTCGACTTGAGATCATCATCATCAAGGAAAACTTCATCCACCAACCCTTCACCACCACCACTACCATTACCACTACCACTGCAACCACCACTAGCAGCAGCGGCCACAACAACAGCATAGCCACCACAAAGAGTGGTATTCAGGTGACTCTCACTGCCACCACTCCTCACGCCAAACCCCCTCAAGCCATTCTTCAGGGTATTCGGCCTTCCCCTCTTGAGGGTGTTGCACACGTCCCACTCGTCCAACCTGCCCCGTCCGTCCACCATCGAGCCATTCAACCTACTAACCACCTGTTTCGCAACTCTGTAGGGCGTTAAAACCTTTTGGTCCGTTAAACACTTTTGGTCCGTTTTTACTTTGGCATTGGTTGCATTCGATAAACCTTCTTTTCCATTCAGATTAAAACATTTCTTCTCATTTCCTTCTCCTCCTCCCCTTCCCCCTGCATCATCATCATTCCTAGCACAGCCATTGTATCCAAGACTACCACCATCAGCCACAGCTTCACCAGCACCATTGAGTAAAACATCATCATCATGAGCATCCATTAGTAGAACATCATTATCAAAGACATCACAAAGAGTTGTCGCTTCATTCAACAACTTGCCCAGTCCGATCTTCACTTCGGTGAATCCATCATCGTTATTCTTATTATTCATAATGAGCTTGTTATTATCATTATTATTGGTCAGTTTATCATCAGAACTTTTTAAACCTTCTTCATCATCCTCTTCACAAAACGTTATATTTAACACGCCAACACTACCACCATCATCCTCACCATCATCCTCATCATCATCATCACCACCCATCATCATGTGACCACTGCTGTTCTTCTTACACATCAAAATACTGTTATCACTCGTATTCAACAGATCCTCATTGTAGTAAGTGGTATCATCGCCATTCTGATCATCATCATCATCATCAAACCCCTTATCATCATCATGACCACCACAATCATTATCATGCTTCATCATCGTCTGATAACAGATCGATCCGTCTGAAGCGAACATCCTCGTCCGAGGATTGTCATCATCACCCTCGTTCATTTCATCATTAGCATTATTATTATTTTTGTTGTTGTTATTTTTATTCTTATTATTATCAATATTAGTTTCAATATCGCTACTAGATCCCTTAGTGATATTGGCACTGTTATTGGAATCATTACCAGCACCACCAACGTTATAAGCACTGACCGAAGCATAGGCAGTGGCGACAAAGGCAGCAGTCGAAGTAGCAGCAGCTGATGATGCTGATGATGATACAAATGCTGCTGATGATGATGATGATGGCGAAGTACCCCTGTAGAACTTGGAGAAGAAGGACTGCCTGCTGCTGCCAAAGACGTCCTTGACCTTGTCAAGTCTGCAGCCGCCCCAGAAGTCCCTGCCCCTGCTGCCCTCCAGCTGTGAGTCGCCCATCTGCCCGCCACCACTGGCCACATCCTCCTCCCTCTCCACCCCACCACAACCCCCGTCCCTCTCCCTCACCTCCACCATCTCTACCTCACCACCACCACCACAACCACCCACATCCATCGCACCACCTAACCCTAAGCCCACCTCCCCCATCTCGACCTTCTGCATCTTGCCTCCTCCACCACCCCTCCTGTTGCTCAACTTCCTGAGTAGCTTGTTGAAGCCACTCAAGAGTCTCGAGGACTGCCTGCGTGGCGACAGCATTAAGTCTTTGCTCGTCCTTCTGTGGCCGTCGTGGTGGTGGTGATGATGATGATGGTGGTGATGATGATGATGGTGGTAATAGCGATGATGGTGATGGCAGTGGTTGTGATGATAATGATGATGGTGCTGATGATAATGGTGCTGATGAGAATGGTGATGAAGTGTCTTTGTGATGTTGATGGTGATGATATTGATAATTATGTGAATGATAGTGATGATGATGATGGCGATGATGAAGATGTTCGAGATGATGGCAGTGGTGGTGATGATGGCGATGAAACAGTGATAAGATTGCCAAAATTTTTAACACAATTATAAAAAGAAAATAGAAACTGAAAATGACACAGACACTATAATCATCATCAGCAGTCCCTCAAAATAACGACATGTCTTACTTTGAGAGAGATGAGGACCTCTTTGGTGTGGCGTTGAAGCCGATGTTTCGACCACCACCACCACCACCACCCTCCCTGCCCCCACCCGTGAAGTTGATATCCGGAGAGATGGCTGTTTGGACCGGAAATGAGTGATGATTGAGGGAGTGATGATTTGGAAAGAATGTGTAAGTGAACTAAAGCACCCATGTATAAGACGCACTCGTATTAAAAATACAAAAAAACTAAATGACCAAATTTTAAATTTAAAAACTATTGAGAATCTAAAACTCGTGTCATTAAAGAAGAAAAGAGCCCAAAAAAGTGCGCTTTATACATGGTATTTTAGATTTTAAATCTTTCCTTCAGCAATGAAATACATCAGTAAATGGGTAATTTGATGAAATATAAATCATATGGATACATCAAATGATAATACAATTAATATAATGCCACATGCATACATATATAAAATATATCTAACCATGGCGGAAGTGTGGAGTGAAGGGGGTAGGTGGCAGATGCTTGATCAGAAGAGCCCTAGTGATGATGATGATGATGGTGATGATAATAGTGATGATGAAGATAATAGTGATAATGATAAGATTGCAAATAATTATATCAATTCTTCTACCATTCATCATCATCAGCACCACCTTTTGGCATTAGACACACCCACGGGAGTGTTATCATGCATCATTCTCCTCTTCTTGGTTGCCCTCCAAAAGACGTCATCATCGTCATCATCATCAACACCATCATCATCACCACCATCGGCATTACAATTCATATCATCATCATTATCATAACTACCACTGATGATTTCATTATCACTGAGACTTTTAATGCTGTGGTTATGCATCTTATTATTATCTTTTATATTAACACAATTATTGATGCTTTTATGATTACCATTATTATTATTATTATTATTATTATCATTATTGTTATTACCATTATTATTATTATTATTATTATCATTATTGTTATTACCATTATTATTATTATTATTATTATCATTATTGTTATTACCATTATCATTATTATTATTATTATTATCATTATTCTTTTTGAATTTATTCTTCCTCATGCTAGGGTGCAGCAGACGTGGTGTGTGTGTGACGTTGATTTGAACGTCATCAGCATCATCATCATCATCACTCCTCTTCCGTAACCGCCTGTCCACACTCTGTATTATCATATTATTATTATTATTATTATTATTATTATTATTGATATTATTATAATTCCACGATTTGAAAAAAAATAAATAATAAATCATGTGGAACGTGAAGAAATTTGAATAGTCCATAATGACAATCATAAAAAGTATTTTTTTATCTCTATCATTATCATCACCATCAACATAATCATCATCATCATCAACCTGTCCATTCCTCTTTCTGAAGACGTTAACACTTGTATAGGGTGACAATGCCCTGAGTTTTGGTGTCTTGTTGTTGTTGTTGTTACTGCTGTTGTTGTTGTTGTTGTTGTCCTCACTGTACCAACTGCTGAGACGAACAGCATCACTTGCAACTTTCTTCCTCCTCAAATCTTCTCCAACAACAACATCATCATCATCAACATCACAACTTCTCCTATTCTTACCATGACGACGACTATGACGATGATGATGATGTTGTAGTTGGCAGTCTTGGTGATGATGCTGGCGTTGATGACTCATCCTTTCGATGACGTCATGTGGCACCTCGCCGATGCGAGGGGCGTGACGGATGAGGAGGTCAATGACGAGGGCCGCAGTGTCGAGGTCATCCCGGCAGACGGATGAGTGCAGCTTGGAGGATGGAGTGAAGGGAGTGAGGGGTGGATGGGTGGAGGAAGGTGACTTGGAGTGCGAGGAAGAGGAGGGATGAATGGGTTTGTTGATGAGGTGAATGAGGCGCTTCTTTGACGGTTTGGGATAGAGAATATTGATGGAGAAGCAAATGGCGAGATTTTTTGAGGTCATCTTGTTGACGTCTGCGTGCGAGGTGAGTCGGTGGAGGTAAGTCATGGTGAAGGCGAGGGTGGAGAGAGAGACGTCGGGAAGGAGGTGGCAGATCTTAAGGAGGTTCTCGAGGCACTCGTGAGGCGTGAGGAGGTGGCAGTTGAGAAGGGGTTGGTGCAGGTGGAAGGGGAAGAGAGGTTCTGGCAGACTGCGGAAGAAGTCCTTCACGAGACAGGCCAGGTCGACGAGGCTCAAGTCCTCGGGGATGCTGCCTCCTTCATCCAGCCTCGCCTTTGTTGATTGTGGAGTTTAATATAAAGATTAACTTTTAAGCTTTTAACTTACATTTAAAAAATTATACAATTATTAGACATTTATTTTAGAATTTTGTATTCTCTTAAATATGCAACTAGATAGTTACAAATGCAACCCCCATCACCACAGTAACCAACACAATGCGATCATCACTATGGTCATCAACACCCCCCTCTATCCGCACCTTGGCCTCCCTGATCCTGAGACTTGATCCAGTCTTCCTGAAGAGGCCTTCGTAGCCATAGTCACTCTGCAGTCTGCCAATCGCATCCACCAAAAACCTGGTTGTGAGAGGTGTCAGACATTTCAAAAATCATCATCATTACCATCCAAATAAAAGCACAATTATTAGAACACCATTTTATTTTTTTACACATCTTGAAACAGAGAACTCACTTTGGCACAAAGCCAAATTCTTTTATGTACTTGTGGCTGGTGGCAATGAGTGGCGCTCCAAACACCCTGCTGCCCACCCTCTGTAGTGGTCATTAGTCAGAAAAATATCATTTTATTATTTGAAATAGATTTAAAATACTAATTGATCCTCCCATGAAATTGTTGAATGTTGAAAAGAAATTGGGAAAGGTTTTATTACGCGAAAATTAAGATTTGAGCAGTAATTAATAGTATAAAATAATTGGAAGAACGAGATTGCTAAAATATTTAAGATACATACTAAAATGTCTTCTTTGCTTTTTGGCCTTTTAACTTCCCGTTTTTTTATTGTTAAAAGTCCGCATTCTGTGAGATCCTTTGTTATAATTGATCTTATTCGTGCTTTTTGTTCAACACTTTCAATTATCTTCATTTTAATTAATGATTTTTACCTTTATTGAGATTAATTCTGTAAAATTACATACAAATTTACAATAAACAATTCGATTTTCAAACTTGCCTCATTTCTTGCCTTCAAACCTTTTCAAGGGTTGAGCTTCCATAAACTATTATTAGAAAACTTATTTGTTTATTGCAAATTTATTTGAATTGAAATTTTTTTTAAAACTAAATTTTGAAATTCAAAGTTTTCATTAAAATTGAATTAACTTTTAGAAAACTTAACCTTAGGATCTTTCAAGTACCATCTAAGTCCATTGCAGGTTGAAGATAAAAATCATAATGGAGGTAATATCAACATTTTTCAAAAGGTCCATTCCAGTTTTTTTCGAGAGTTTGCCAATTCCTGAATCTTTTTTTGGATTTGCAGATCTAACAGGTAAAATCTGTCATATAACCATTAGTTATTACATTACCTTAGTAAGAAAAACAAACCAAATAATTTGACCCATTATCAATATCAAATCTTCAAAAAGTTAAAGAATGGTTTGAGTTCGTTGTTTTCTGCGGCGGATTGGGGGCGTTATCATACGCCACTTACGACTACACCACGGAAAAGTACAAGAAATACAAGCAAGGTTGTTGTGGAGAAGTGGAAAAGTGTCCCGTCAACGTGCTGAAGATGCAGCCTGGTGTCGAGAAAGTGGTCGACTTTTTGGACATTGAGGATGTGGCTGAGAAGGTCTCGTACTGCAGGTGCTGGAGGTCAAAGAAGGTGAGCTCTCTATAGATGGGTTTTGGTTGTAACAGAATTTTTTTGATCATCTTTTATCTTCACAAAACTTCCAATAATGTTTTTCAATCAATAATTCAAAAACACCTGCAACAGTTCCCATTGTGTGACGGCTCCCACAATGCTCACAACAAGGAGAACAATGACAACGTAGGTCCTGTAGTCATCAGACACAAGCCCCAGTGAACCAGAAACTCTACCAATCAACTAATTACCACCTACTCAATGATAATTGTGTTTATTTAATCTTATCAGCAATTAGTGAGTTAGTTGGAATACCTGGATTTGGAAAATAGAGCATGTAAACAAGCACAATTCTGATTCTTAATTATTATATAAAATTCTTTTCTTTAACCTTTATATTAATTCAACATGGCCCTGATATTTCCATGTCCTCAGCACACAGACATAGTTCTAGCTCTATGAAGAAACCTTTTTTTAACAGTTCACTAACATTCTAACCACTAAAAGTTGTCATCTTTACTCTTCTCACTATAACAGTATAAAACCGCTCAACCCCAGAACACTGTGTTGTTTCTTCGCAATTGTAAGTTAAAATGTTTCTGCTTACAATTTCATCATGGTTGAAAGTATTTCTTGCATGGAGTGCATTTTGATTTAATGAAGAAACAACTGCCTTTTTTTCAATAAACGCCAAGAAATCAGAATCTTATCAAAAGAGAAATTTGAATTCGACGAACTTAGCGAAAAGACTAGCAAAGTATTTTAATATCATCAATGTCTTTTGACAGATCTGGATTTGGAAACAAATTAACGGACATGTGCTGTGAATTTAAATTTAAAGGTTCTAAATGACCTTGACACAAGTATATATGTCTGTTTTGCTAATAGAAAATGTGATTTTGATGCGTTAACCAAATAAATGACAATTAAAAACACTAATAGAAAATCTTGAATTGGCTATATGTCGTCTGCTCATAATAGGAATGGCGGCAGTTTAAAAGTGAGTAGGATCTTAAAAAGCAAAGAGTTTAATACTTTCTAAGCTGTTAGTAAGCATTTCAGTAATCCTTAACTGGGATCGAGGTATTATCCATGTATGGTAATGTGAGAGAACTTAACTGCATACAAATATTCTATAGAGCTTAATTCATGAAATGCATGTTTCAATGCAACATTGTTGCATAGAGTGCTAAAGACTTTAAGACTGTGCTTATGAAATTGCAAGTGATTTAAGAGTCAATTAACATGGGTTAATTATAAGTGAAAAGTAATTGACCAATTATGTCAAATAGTTAACGAGAGATGCACGTCTTTTAGTTCTGCGCACTAAAGATGCGTCTAATGGCCATCTAAGTCGGTAAGTTTCATCAATATCATTTGTCGCACGTCTACTCACACCTCTGCTTCACCATCCATTTATCCATCCATCCATTATTCTATCTATCCATCCATCACCTCAACACACACACACCATACACCATCCTACCTCTCTCTCCCTCCTCCTCCTCACCATCTCTCTTAAAGACAGTTGGAGATGGTGAAGCAGAAGAGGTTGTGTTCCTGCGTGGCTGACTCACAGTAGTGGACGCCCTTCAAGCCACACGCCGACCTCTTCTTCGGCTGTGGCTCTGGTGGTGATGATGATGATGGTGGTGATGATGGTGATGATGATGGGGTAGTGATGGTTGTGGTGATGACGGGGATAATGATAATGGTGGTGATAGGGGTAGTGGTGAAGAAAGTGGTGGTGGTGATGATGATGATGGAATAAAAACAAAAATAACACACAGCCATCAAATAAACCACCAAAAACAACAGCGTCAACAAACACAAAAATCAAAAACAAAATCAACAAAACCAACTTCTCTTCTTCTTGCTCTCAGGCAACATGCGGTAGGTGTCTTTCTCAGAGCAGTACTTCATCAACAAGCCACCCTCTTGCTCCTTGATGATGATGATGATGGTGATGATGGTGATGATGATGGTGAAGATGATGATTGTGGAGATGATGATGATGTTGAGAATAATAATAAGTATAATTATAATGAACAAAAAATCCATTTAATTAATTAATAAAAATTGTCAATATCATTAAAAATAATAAATGCAATAAGAAAGAAAAAGAAAAATAGATTATAAAAATAAATTTAATCTCCGAAAAAGACCTTCTCTTCTTGAGTGAGAGATGGAGTGAGTATGTGATAGTTTTCCATGCTAACCTCTGCATCCAGCTTCATTTGCTGCGGATGGATGGATGGATGGATGGATGGATGGATAGATGGATGGATGGATGGATAGATGGATGTATGGTTGAAGTGATCATCATAGAACAAGCATACAAACCCATACGGCCACCCATACAGCCACACATACAACCGCACATACAACCTACATACAACCACACATAGCACCCACACATACAAACACACGTACATACAACCTCAATGCCCTTGAGGGCCTGCCAGAAGTTCATTGGCATGAAGACGTGGCTACGATTGAGTGGTCGGATGTAGCAGACGCCACGAGCCTCATCGGCCACCAACGTGATGTTCTGATGCGGTTGTTGTCGTGATGGTGATGTAATGATGATGATGTAGTGGTTGTTGTAGTGATGGTGATGTAATGATGATGATAGTGTAGAGGTGTAGTCGTGATGGTGATGTAATGATGATGACGTAAAGGTTGTTGTAGTGATGGTGATGTAATGATGATGATAGTGTAGTGGTGTAGTCGTGATGGTGTGTTTAGAACATTATGAGTGGCAGCCTTGTATTGATTAGGTTAATATTGTTTGAAAGAGTGGCGTTTATAATGGTGATTTCATCACATTTTAATGACAAATATCCCGTAATTAGTTTGATTATTGATGGCTGTAACAATGAAGGGTTGTAGAAGTAGTAGTAGTAGTAGTAATAGTAGTAGTAGTAGTAGAAGTAGTAGTAGTAGTAGTAATAGTAGTAGTAGTAGAAGTAGTAGTAGTAGTAGTAGTAGTAGTGGTAGTAGTAGCAGTAGTAGTAGTAGTAGTAGTAGTAGTAGTAGTAGTAGTAGTAGTAGTAGTAGTAGTAGTAGCGACCTTTTGGAAGTCGTGCACCGTCCTCGACTGTGAGACCTTGCCGAACTGGGGGAAGCTGATCACCTCGTAGACCTTGGTCACCTCGAAGGTCGACTCAAAGTGCCCTTGGCGGGGCAGAAATGGGTCAAAGTGACGCAGTTGGTGGAAGTTCACACCACAACGTCCGTAGTAACGAGAGTCCTGTCCATGTGGGAAAGGGGTGGTTGGCTTTGGAAGTCATGTTTGGTGAGTGGAGACATTCATTTGTTGTTTCAAATCTCCCCATCTTTATCTCAACCATCATCATCATACCACCATCACAAACCACATCCCACCATACCCCACAAACAACACATCACACACTCCACTAACCCAACCACCACACACAAACATCCCACCACTCTAACCACCCACAAACACCCCCATCCCCTACAACAACCACCCACAAACACCCCCATCCCCTACAACAACCACCACCCCCACAAACATCAAAGTAAGCGCGTTCGTTGAGTCTCTTATACAACCAGATGCAGCCGGTCAGGAGGCAGAGACCAAGGGGCAGAATGATGAGGGCGAGACACACGTGCATCGAGCCCACCCTCCTCCTCCGCACCACGCCAACCCCCCCGTTGTTGTTCACCTTCACCAGCACTGGAGGTGTCTTCACCTGTGGAGGGGGTTTATGCGTGAGTATATATGAATCAGGGTATCATCATCATCTTCTTCTTTATCATCATCTTCTTCGTCTTTATCATCATCATCATCTTCATTATCTATCATTATTATCTTCATCATCATCATTATTAACATCATTATTATCATCATCTAGACAGATAAGAGGTCAGAAGGCTTTTTTTTCCACCAGTCTATAATGGAGGTTGTAGGTCACAATTTGAACAACACAAAGCTGAGCAAGCAATGCTCCCTGGCGACAGTGTAGCTGCAAGAGTGGATGGAAAAGATTCGGCATGGTGTTTGGTGACTACAGGAAAGCATGAACACAAAGGTCTGAGGTTTTAAATATTATTAGTCTTTCCACAAAAAAAACAGTATAAAGCAATGTTGTATATTGTCTGCAACAGCTTTGTATTCTTTCTAAATACTGTCAATTAGTCATAAGTGTCCTTGTGGCACTATCACAATCGAGGTCCTGGTTACCAGAATAGTTAAAGTTTTCAGTTTGGAAAAACTCCATCAAAGCAGGAAAGACAGACAGAGCTCTATTGTTTTATTTTAAACTTGTTTGAGATTTATTTCATGTCCGAAATTATGCAGAGTTCAGGGCAGAAATGGTCTGAGAAGTCAGTGAAGAAATAAAATGTCACCGCCAAGAACAACTGAATATATTCATGTTTTTATTTTATTCAATATTTAAAGTATTTGCAAAGATATTTCCATAATTCTTACATAGTCGACCACTTCAGGAGGAATAAAGTCTTCATCTTCCTTCTTGTCGTTCTGATTGCTAGTGAAGATGGTCATTTTTGCATTATAAGATTAATAAAACAATTTTTAACAACTTAAATCGATTTTAAAACCGTCAACTCTTAAATCGCAAATAGATAACTATTTCCAAGAATAAGTAGATGGCGCTAGTGCTGTGATAATTAGGGGGGTGTTATATAATGACATATTATTTATTGTGGGCCTTCGAAATAAAGTAAATTATTTATGTTTACTGCATTTATTCATGTGCTTTTGAATGTTGCTGAAATACTATGGGCTAAAGTCTATAATCACTTGAAGTTAACACCTCTTTCATGATTCACATAAGTTAATTAGCTAAACAATGTTTTACATAACAAAAATGAATATGTTTCTATGAATATGAAAAAATGTTTTTCTAAAAATATATTTTTTACAAAAATATAACTAGCTTTGATTGTAATTAAGATATGGAGATTATTAGTAGACATCAAAAAAATTAATTCAACATTTTTATGACTATTCAAACAAATATTTATGAATATCTGTAAATTTTTGACAAAAAACTGCGTTTGTTTTGAACAATCTCGAAAAAATTGAAATGCAAATTATTTAACTGATAAAAGTATGAATACATGAGGAATAATGATTGCACCATAGATATAGTATATATAGATACAAGGTGAAAACTTGTAGATGGCAAATGCGAACCAGGTTCAACATGGGTTAAATAGCCTAATTATTACTAATAAATAAAAGATTTAAATGCTGTTTAAAATTTATTTAAAATAATAACAATATTTTTTCATATTTAAAATGTATGAAAACTATTTATGAAATATATAATAATTTTTTGAACATTTTTAGTGCTTTTTCATCTATGCGATTGCCTTTTAATTATTTTTTTCTTGCGATTTTTTAACTAATTGTTAACTATTTTGTACAATTAATTTTTTTTTAAATATTATAATATATTAATAATAATAACTCATAATGTCTTATCAATGTGCGGTTCCAGGTTGCAGTAATGACAAAAAACAGTTTTTTCACAGGTATATCATTAGCTATAAAATACGACAGTGGGGTGTAGATAAAAGGCCATAAGCCATATCATTGTCATTGTCTATGTAGTTTTTTATTTTATTTTTAAAATTATTGAATATTAAGTTATGCCACAATTTCACCCAATCAATCTATTACATAAATCTCTTCCTCATATATTTCTAAATTCAAACATTATAATTATCTACTAATTATGGATCTGTTATACATTTCTGCCGCAAACAAACTATAATATCGGCTACTCAATTCCTATTGGTTGGAATAAAATATACATAAAATTTATTTGCATAATTTTGACAACAAACGGACTTAAAAAAGTATAATTTTTGTAATATGGATCTTGAAAATTAAAAAGTATCATTTTATAAAATTTATTTGCATAATGTTGAAAATAAACGGACTAAAAAAAGTATAATTTTGTAATATGGATCTTGAAAATGAAATAAATTAATATGCATGATCAAATTCATAAACAGTCTTTTAAAATAGTAATAAAAGTAATTTTTAAATATTCAATTAACTTACTATTTGAGATCAAACTCGCTTATGTATTTCAAAATAGTAATAAAAAGATCATTATTCTTATTTTTCTTATTTGATGATTATTTTTGCATAATCGAACTCTATGTAACACTCTGTGTCTCGAGAGATGAGGGTCTAGTCAATTTCGACGTGTAGACCTGGTTCCCCTATTATTGTTGCAGTCTTCACTATCCTTCAGACCAGGGGCGCAACCAGCAAAAAATGCTGGGAGAGGGGCTCAACTTTAGTAATTTTTTTTAATTGTTTACCCATTTACCGCTGCTGTTACGTTTTTGCAACATCAATTATTATTTTTTTGCTGTTTTAATACCGAGTATTTTCACATATTTTGTACAAGAAATTTCAATTTCAAAAGTTAAATTTCAATTTGTTGAATTTTAATTTCATAAGTTAAATTTCAATTTTTAAATTTTTAATCTTTTATTTTCTGTTCAAATGTAAAGTTTTTCAAAAAAATCTTTTTTCGCTTAGATAATTGTTCAATTTTTTCGTTCGATTTTAGTATTTTTATACAAATTTAGTTTTAATTTCAGAGTAAAAGATAGTTAATACTTAAATTAAATTTTTTATATTCAAAATAATTTGTAAAACGTTTTTAATGCTTTTAAAAATCAATGGTGCGTTTTCGCAAATTTGACGTAATATGATTTCATATGATTTTTACTAAGCCTAGTCATTCATTGCAATAGTTATTATGAATATAATACATTATTATTTTAATGTTAATGTATTAGGGAATTTATAGAATAAAAAGTTGAATTTTGTAGATGAATGTTGATTTTTATATTTTGAAAAAAATTTCCAACCCGCAAAAGCTTCACACTTAAAACTTTTATTAAAAAGAATATAATTTTTTAACCTCTCCTAGATTGATTATAAAATTAAAATAAAGATAACATTCGTCATCAGTGTCGTCTTTGAAACAGCACGACAGTTTATGAATGTGCTGTTGTAATTCACGTTGAATAATTTACTTTGTTGTAATTAAAATTACTATTATTATTATAACTAATAAAATAATTAAAAGTCATAATTTTATCGAACTATTTGCAATTTAAATTTATTTCTGTTTTAAAAAATGTGGCTTGAATCAATTTATTTATGATTTTTCACCGCTCACGTTGTGTTTTCGCAACATTTGCCCCATTAAAACTTATGAAATAATAGTTTTCAATTTTGCTTGAGTTATTATTAGAACCATATAATGCAAGTCTAAATTTGAAATCCATGTTAACTTTCTTTCTCGGGTAGCGGCGGTAAATGGGCTGAATAAAAACTACCAATTATAGTTGATAAAGAATTTAGATAGTTTATTAATGATATAAACAAAAAAATACAAACTAAGTTGCATAGTATTCTTGGAGTTAGGTCATCAGTTTGTGAAAATCTTTTCACCATTTCATTTACTGGAAGAAGTGCAGTAGATGTTTTGGTAACAGATATTCTCAAACAAGCTTTGCAAACGACGAGCAGATACTGTCGTCCTAAGATGAACTTTATTAAGCCGAAGTTTAGAAAAGGCTCTTTCTGCATCTGATGAAGTAACTGGCAAAGTCAGAGCAACATCGTGTATATAATGCATCTCGGGCTGAAGGCTTGTGGCTCAAAAGAGTTCTTGCAGTTCGATACATGCAATGAGATCAGACTGATCCGCAGGTAAACCTGTTAATGTGATTTTGAGCTGTCTTTGCACAGTTTCAGCATCCTTTCCATGAAGGTTGGATAATTCTGAAAGCTCGAGAGTTATTTTGTCTATCTGCATTGTTCTTTATATAATGTGCTGGAAAAATTTACATATGAAAAGTGTAAAGATTTAATAGTGTAGTTAAAGTCTAGTGGTGCTCTATTTTTTCTCAGAATTTGTGAAATGTTAGTGTTATTTTGGTGGAGCTATATGTTCTGTGTTGATATATGAAATGTTTTGTGAGATAAAGACCCGATGGCCATCCAGAGAAAAAATCATTGTCCTATGGCATATTGAAAAATTGAAAACCCCCCCCCCCACCACCAAAAAAACTCATCGATTTTCGAAAAATTGTGAAACCCTTCAAATAGGTCTGGGGAGGCTTAAGCACCCCCTGGCCCCCCCTGGTTGCGCCACTTCGTCAGACGCAGACTTCACGAATAAAACTCTTCCAGTCCACAGACGTCTTGCGACTAACGCCTATCTCATCAAGGCAAAACTTTGTGGTACTTTGGTTGGTTGCCCAACTATAAAAAAGTAATATAATTTTCCTAAATTTCAAGTTGGAGTTCTTCAACCAAGTACCTTTGCGGAGGAAATTTTTTTGCCTGCACTGAGCTTTACTGCAGCTCCACCTTTCTTGTGTTAGATTCATTTGATGATTATTTTTGCATAATCGAACTCTATGTAACACTCCGTGTCTCTGCAAAAACCTTATGGCCGTCTCCTTGTCAAAATTTGAAATAGTTTGGATATTCATTTTTTACTGCGTTCTCAAAAATTAAGACTACAAACCAGTGTTATTTTCGTATCGAAAACAAAAACGACAATTCTGAATAATCGTTCCATGAAAACGAAAATAAAAACTTTAATTATTTTCAAAACTGAAACGAAAATAAAAAATTTAATTATTTTCAAAACGAAAACGAAAATAAAAACTTTAATTATTTTTAAAACAAAAATAAAAACTATAATTAATTCCTAAACGAAACTGCTACAGACGAAAAAGTAAAAGTGTATCTAAGTAAAACTAAATAATTTTTTGTTCTTATTTTAGTTATTCAATTTTTTAAGTCCGTTTATGGAAAATGTAAACATAATTGTCTAAAATCGTCTAACTAAAAATTTGATGCATTAAAATATAATAAGTCCGTTTATTTTCAACGTTATGTAAACAAATTTAGGTATATTATTTTCCAACCAATAGGAATTGAATGGGCGATATTCCAGTTGTTTGCGGCAGAAATGTAAAACAGATCCCTTTCATTTGTCCTTCATGGAGTCTTGGAAATTTTTAAATTTGAATTGTAAAAAAGCTCAATTATACTTATAATTAGGGATCTGTTTTACATTTCTGCCGCAAACAACTGGAATATCGCCCATTCAATTCCTATTGGTTGGAAAATAATATACCTAAATTTGTTTACATAACGTTGAAAATAAACGGACTTATTATATTTTAATGCATCAAATTTTTAGTTAGACGATTTTAGACAATTATGTTTACATTTTCCATAAACGGACTTAAAAAATTGAATAACTAAAATAAGAACAAAAAATTATTTAGTTTTACTTAGATACACTTTTACTTTTTCGTCTGTAGCAGTTTCGTTTAGGAATTAATTATAGTTTTTATTTTTGTTTTAAAAATAATTAAAGTTTTTATTTTCGTTTTCGTTTTGAAAATAATTAAATTTTTTATTTTCGTTTCAGTTTTGAAAATAATTAAAGTTTTTATTTTCGTTTTCATGGAACGATTATTCAGAATTGTCGTTTTTGTTTTCGATACGAAAATAACACTGGTTTGTAGTCTTAATTTTTGAGAACGCAGTAAAAAATGAATATCCAAACTATTTCAAATTTTGACAAGGAGACGGCCATAAGGTTTTTGCAGAGACACGGAGTGTTACATAGAGTTCGATTATGCAAAAATAATCATCAAATGAATCTAACACAAGAAAGGTGGAGCTGCAGTAAAGCTCAGTGCAGGCAAAAAAATTTCCTCCGCAAAGGTACTTGGTTGAAGAACTCCAACTTGAAATTTAGGAAAATTATATTACTTTTTTATAGTTGGGCAACCAACCAAAGTACCACAAAGTTTTGCCTTGATGAGATAGGCGTTAGTCGCAAGACGTCTGTGGACTGGAAGAGTTTTATTCGTGAAGTCTGCGTCTGACGAAGTGGCGCAACCAGGGGGGGCCAGGGGGTGCTTAAGCCTCCCCAGACCTATTTGAAGGGTTTCACAATTTTTCGAAAATCGATGAGTTTTTTTGGTGGTGGGGGGGGGGGGGGTTTTCAATTTTTCAATATGCCATAGGACAATGATTTTTTCTCTGGATGGCCATCGGGTCTTTATCTCACAAAACATTTCATATATCAACACAGAACATATAGCTCCACCAAAATAACACTAACATTTCACAAATTCTGAGAAAAAATAGAGCACCACTAGACTTTAACTACACTATTAAATCTTTACACTTTTCATATGTAAATTTTTCCAGCACATTATATAAAGAACAATGCAGATAGACAAAATAACTCTCGAGCTTTCAGAATTATCCAACCTTCATGGAAAGGATGCTGAAACTGTGCAAAGACAGCTCAAAATCACATTAACAGGTTTACCTGCGGATCAGTCTGATCTCATTGCATGTATCGAACTGCAAGAACTCTTTTGAGCCACAAGCCTTCAGCCCGAGATGCATTATATACACGATGTTGCTCTGACTTTGCCAGTTACTTCATCAGATGCAGAAAGAGCCTTTTCTAAACTTCGGCTTAATAAAGTTCATCTTAGGACGACAGTATCTGCTCGTCGTTTGCAAAGCTTGTTTGAGAATATCTGTTACCAAAACATCTACTGCACTTCTTCCAGTAAATGAAATGGTGAAAAGATTTTCACAAACTGATGACCTAACTCCAAGAATACTATGCAACTTAGTTTGTATTTTTTTGTTTATATCATTAATAAACTATCTAAATTCTTTATCAACTATAATTGGTAGTTTTTATTCAGCCCATTTACCGCCGCTACCCGAGAAAGAAAGTTAACATGGATTTCAAATTTAGACTTGCATTATATGGTTCTAATAATAACTCAAGCAAAATTGAAAACTATTATTTCATAAGTTTTAATGGGGCAAATGTTGCGAAAACACAACGTGAGCGGTGAAAAATCATAAATAAATTGATTCAAGCCACATTTTTTAAAACAGAAATAAATTTAAATTGCAAATAGTTCGATAAAATTATGACTTTTAATTATTTTATTAGTTATAATAATAATAGTAATTTTAATTACAACAAAGTAAATTATTCAACGTGAATTACAACAGCACATTCATAAACTGTCGTGCTGTTTCAAAGACGACACTGATGACGAATGTTATCTTTATTTTAATTTTATAATCAATCTAGGAGAGGTTAAAAAATTATATTCTTTTTAATAAAAGTTTTAAGTGTGAAGCTTTTGCGGGTTGGAAATTTTTTTCAAAATATAAAAATCAACATTCATCTACAAAATTCAACTTTTTATTCTATAAATTCCCTAATACATTAACATTAAAATAATAATGTATTATATTCATAATAACTATTGCAATGAATGACTAGGCTTAGTAAAAATCATATGAAATCATATTACGTCAAATTTGCGAAAACGCACCATTGATTTTTAAAAGCATTAAAAACGTTTTACAAATTATTTTGAATATAAAAAATTTAATTTAAGTATTAACTATCTTTTACTCTGAAATTAAAACTAAATTTGTATAAAAATACTAAAATCGAACGAAAAAATTGAACAATTATCTAAGCGAAAAAAGATTTTTTTGAAAAACTTTACATTTGAACAGAAAATAAAAGATTAAAAATTTAAAAATTGAAATTTAACTTATGAAATTAAAATTCAACAAATTGAAATTTAACTTTTGAAATTGAAATTTCTTGTACAAAATATGTGAAAATACTCGGTATTAAAACAGCAAAAAAATAATAATTGATGTTGCAAAAACGTAACAGCAGCGGTAAATGGGTAAACAATTAAAAAAAATTACTAAAGTTGAGCCCCTCTCCCAGCATTTTTTGCTGGTTGCGCCCCTGGTCTGAAGGATAGTGAAGACTGCAACAATAATAGGGGAACCAGGTCTACACGTCGAAATTGACTAGACCCTCATCTCTCGAGACACAGAGTGTTACATAGAGTTCGATTATGCAAAAATAATCATCAAATAAGAAAAATAAGAATAATGATCTTTTTATTACTATTTTGAAATACATAAGCGAGTTTGATCTCAAATAGTAAGTTAATTGAATATTTAAAAATTACTTTTATTACTATTTTAAAAGACTGTTTATGAATTTGATCATGCATATTAATTTATTTCATTTTCAAGATCCATATTACAAAATTATACTTTTTTTAGTCCGTTTATTTTCAACATTATGCAAATAAATTTTATAAAATGATACTTTTTAATTTTCAAGATCCATATTACAAAAATTATACTTTTTTAAGTCCGTTTGTTGTCAAAATTATGCAAATAAATTTTATGTATATTTTATTCCAACCAATAGGAATTGAGTAGCCGATATTATAGTTTGTTTGCGGCAGAAATGTATAACAGATCCATGAAACTAAGTCCTCCCTAGTTCCCAACAAGAGAGGCTCTTGGAGGGCTTCATCAACTAAGATTGAATATCTTAGAATATCTTAAAAAAATCTCAGGTCGCAGTCTTTTGAAGTTCGGCAGTGTATTGTTGTTGTTCAAAGCTGGAAACGATTAAGTGAGAGACTGAGACTGAAATGTTCGGTTACCAATTTCAAGAAATAAAACTCAATCCAACAATTAAAATATAAACCATAAGTGTTTTTTTAACAACTGGTAAGTATAATAAAAATATTTTATATACAATTAGAATATCTTAGAATTAGAAATTTTACGAATAGAATATCGCTCTTTTTGGTACAGAAATAAACAAAGTCACGATATACTTTTCTTTCTATGTTGGACAATTTGAATAACCGTCTCTTGCATTAGTGATTAATACAGATGGCGTATCTATACTACTTGTTGTTTGTAGGATAGGGATACTATGGAAAGCGTACTCGGAAGCATAGACAGAGCAATATAAAAACAGCTGATAGCAATGTTTATATATTTCTTAAATCAGCTGATTGTTGGTTTCTAACAAGAACAAAAAGCGGCCATATTATTTTAGATTTCGGCAAACTATCCGAGGCGAGATATATCGTAAAATGAACAATAACTGAGACTTCTTTTACTTCGTTTTTTATACATATTTTGTTAAAGTTATATGATAGTTCACGATATATATTTCGGCAAACTATCTGAGGCGAGATATATCGTAAAATGAACAATAAATTAGGCTTCTTTACTTCTTTTACGAATAATTTTTTGAGTAATTAATAATAATTTTACTCAGTAATGTCAAATCTGGTATATATTTCGGCAAACTATCCGAGTCAATCAATCAATCAATCACTAATGATTTGTATAGCGCTCTTTACTAAGTGAACAAAGGCGCTCTTCAAATAAATTTGTTAAATAAAACGGTTTTTAGACCATTACCAATATATGTATATATATAAATTAAAATATATATATAAACACACGATCAACCTCAATAATCCAACCTCACCCACCCCACCATGACAATCACCGCCAAAAAATCACTATCACCATAAATAAAAAATTCTTTCATCACCACAATACCAACACTCATACCACAGCACAATCATTACCACATCATCCTCAAAACACAATCATCATTCTTCTCAATTTTCTGTCTTGCCACTGGTGCCGAGGCTGCGAAAGAGGGTGAAGGAGAAGTCTTTGCCAACGCTGGTACTGCTGCTGCTATGGAAAGCTTTCTCCTTTATCCTTTCTCCTTGAGCGCTTTGATTCCCTGCGGCCATCTTGGTCTGCTGTGGCCATTCTCGACAGATTCAAAACAACCACCATTTGCACTAAAAACATTCTAATTAATTAAATTTAATTTTTATTTAGACTTTAGATTCTAAAATTTTAATATATTATACCCAAAACCGTTTATTCCACAAATGTATTTGAGCGGCTGCCAAAATGGCGAGATATATCGTAAAATGAACAATAAAGAAGGCTTTTTTACTTCTTTTATGAATACTTTTTAAAGTAATTAATAATAATTTTATTCATAATGTCAAATCTGTTCACATTAAAATTATTCAAATTGATATTCCTATTTATATACATAAACAATTACCGAGTCCATCGTAATCCTAAAAAATAAATGAAACCACTTTATTTAACTAAAAAATATTATAAAAATTCAGAAATATTATGCTAAATTGTTTAATAAAAAGTTTTAGCTTTATATTTTTGGTCAGAGCAATAAAGTCATCAGCAAAATGTTTTACTAGTAATATTATAGAAGTCAAAAGATCTGCGTGGTTCTTAACTCTCTAAACTAAACTAATATGAAAAAAAATCTTATTAATTTAAAGTATTTTCTTTTGCCTGTTAGCAACACCGTTTTATTACCATACAGCTATTTAAACATTGGAAATTTGTCTACGTTAATCGTTAATCTCATTTGCATACATTATGAGTACGCTTTCCAAAGTAAACCATATCTATGGATTGCACATTTTAAAAATTGGGAATAAATATTAATTTTATTTTAGACTATTATATTTATTAAGTCAATAATTTTAAATTTATTTTTAGTTCTTCTGCGTGTGCTTCATTTAAATAGTCGATGTAATTTTTGAGGAAATACATTTTGTAAAAGTTATACTCTCTTAATAATTATAATGAAAAAACTCAGAAAATTAATTTTCAAAGTATGTTTGGGGTTTCTAATAATCTACGGGTCTTATTTTGTATTTGAACTAAGTGACAGTGTGAAAGAGTACTTAAATAGAAAGAATAATGGGCTCACAAAACACCCTCCCAACTTGGGATATCAAACACCATCCATTTTAGATCCCCGTGGTGATCAATTACAACAAGATTTTAAACGAGGACAGGACCTTCTTAATGGATTCCATTCCAATCCATACACTCAGCGACCTTTAATTAAACGAATTATTCCGTTTTTAAATAGTAAAGAAAATAATTTCATTGACAACGCCATACCGAGTGACGTCGACCCAGCCTCACTGACTCCGCACCTCAAACAACTCATCTACTCTGGCTTGCTGGTTCCCAGGTGGAACCTCTTGCAAGATGAAATGCCAGCAGACGCCAATGCACCAGGTTATCACTATCATCATCATCATCCAAATCATCGAACCTCTCTCTCTGTGTTTTTAGCTTTGCTAATAGAACGTTTAATCTTTAAAGCCATTTTTAACCTAAATAAAATAAAAAGTTGTGAATAAAAATTCATTAAAACGTCAACTATAAGCTCAATTAATGCAACAAATCCCTCAATCAATCAATCAAATACAGGCATCGCTTTCCCATCATCCCACCCCCTCCACATTCCACCATCACCATTACAGGGGAGCTGGGAGGGGAGGTGTTAACAGACGTGGCGAAGTTGACGGCGGCAGAGAAGAGCAAGTACGACCAGTTGATGCTCGACAACTCCTTCAACGGCTTCGCCAGCGATCGCATCTCCCTCCATCGCACACTGCCCGACACCAGGAATATCCTGTCAGTTATTATTTATATTTTCTTTTTTATTATTTATTTTTTGCCACAATGTTTTTCGTGCACGGATGTAAGATAAATAAAATAAATATATAATATAAGTAATAATAAAAGTACAAAACAATACAATACAGTTCAGTACAAAACAATACAGTAAAATTCAATACAAAACAATACAATACAATTCAATAAAAAACAATACAATACAGTTCAGTACAAAACAATACAGTAAAATTCAATACAAAACAATACAATACAATTCTGTACAAAACCATGCAATACAATACAATTCAGTACAAAACGATACAATACAATTCAGTAAAAAAAAATACAATACAATTCAGTACAAAACAATACAATGCAACACTTTCCCTCTGCGCAGATGCAAGGCGGAAGACTACAGCTCCATCAGCATCAACGCTTCCGTCATCATCATCTTCCACAACGAGAACTGGAATGTTCTCTTGCGGACCGTCCACTCCGTTCTCGACCGCTCACCCCCCTCCATGCTGCACGAAGTCATCTTAGTCGATGACTTCTCGGACCATGGTTTGTGTGTGTGTTTGTTGTGTGTTTGTTGGAGGGGTGTTTTGTGTGGGTGGGGAGGGTGCTTTGTGTGTGAGTGTGAGGGGGGGTGTTTTATTTGTGTATGTTTCAAAGAACTGAAACAATATGCCAGCCACGTGAAATACAATCAACAAAAACTCACAAAACACTTTTTACAAATCGCAAAGAACGAAATCTTACAAAAAGTACTGCAAAATGAATCGATCAATAATACTCAGTATTTTTGAATGCGTAATGAAGCGGTCTACAACTCGCAGCAAGTTCACTCAACATTCTTTTGTCAAATTCTTTCACGATAAAGAGCCTTAGTTATCCCATTCCAATATTTGCCCATACTTCGGCATTATCTCGTAAACATTTCAATTTCTTCGTATAGTTTGTAAATATGCTTGGTTATAGGTGTGTCTTTGTATAAAGCATGATTGGTTCTCAAGTTTGTTTGGGTGTACGCCACATTAATGCTCTTCGGCGTTGCATTTTATAATTAGTTATGCACAATATGAACACTCCACCACCTCATCAACCCTATCAACCACTCCACCAACCACCTTACTAACCACTTCGCCATTCTGCCACTTCACTAACCACTCCACCCACACCACACCAACCGTCTCATCAAACACCCTCACCACCATCTCACCACCCAACCACTCCCCCCCCCTCAACATAACAGCCGACCTTCAAGAACCACTCGATCGCTACATGGCGCAGTTCAAGAACGTCCGTATCTTGAGGGCGCCACAGCGACAGGGCCTGATCAGGGCACGCATCATGGGAGCGACGGTGGCTGGTGGCGACGTCCTCACCTTCCTCGACTCGCACTGTGAATGCACCAAAGGTGGCCATTGGTTGCATTGCATGGTGGATTGTAGTCCATTATTCATGAATTATTTGTCTAATCCACGATTCGTCCATTGCGCCTACTTACCAACCCATTCTTCTTCTTCTGCACTTAATCAACCCACAGACTACAAAAGCCTATCGCTTCCAAACCTTCAACCAATCCCACCCATCAATTCCTCTCACCCACCAACTAAACATCTTGACCAACCTTCACCCACCCACTAACCTACCAATTTCACCCACACGCCAGCCCACTAACTCCACCCTTTCTCTCCATCCCCACCCGTCATCCACCCTCCCCTCCTGCCCCAGGCTGGCTGCAACCGATGCTGAAACGCATCCAGACCGACACGTCATACGTCGTGACGCCTGTCATTGACGTCATCCACGACAACACCTTCAAGTACATGTTTTCACCCGCCGAGTCGACCAATCTCGGTGGCTTCGACTGGAAGCTGACCTTCACATGGCATCCCATCCCGTCCAGTGTCGCAGTCAGTCGGAAGAGTGTCATTGAGCCATTGAGGTTGGCGTTTTGTGGTTTGGGGGGGGGGGGGGGGGTGATGGTTTGGTGGGGGGTGATGGTGGTTGTTTGGTTGTGTTGGGGTGGTTAGTGGTTGTTTGGGTGTTGTTTCTCGATGGTGGGTCTTTTCATAATTTCAACGGACCTCCTGGAGAGACAGCCGCATCTGCCGCGTTGTGAATCTTTCAATCGATCCACGATGTTCTTAGAAACCAAGAGAAATTATTGATAACTATCGTAGTTTAATAATGTGGTTTCTGGGGATAAGAATGTGCAGCTTAATAAAGATTTTAAAAAAATTTCTTTGTACTGAAAATGTACTGAAAGAGTAATTGGATAGAGATTATATTTAATGATTTTCAAAATAGAAATAATGTCTTCAAACTGAATTTTAAAAGAAAAAGTTCTAATGTTCGATAATGAATTATGAAAAACTACAAAAATTCGCCTCATATGCTGAACACAAACTCGAAAAAAAAGTGTCTAATAAACGGCATTTTAAACATTTCATTTTTACAATTTCGTGCCTTTAAATTTGAATTTACGACCTATCAATTTAGTGGATTTATCGCAATTGTTTGGCATTTTTATAGCGCACATTTTTAACCGCATCTGGCACGCAGGAAAGCTTTTTCGATTATTCATCACTGAATAAAAAGCAGTAAAAATGCACCACTCCAGTTGCATCACGTTTCCACTAACGTAAAAGCTTCCAACAGCATTGTTATTCCATGAAAACAACTACACCATACACCAAAATCCACCACCAATCCCCAACACCCGTAAACACATCTTCTCCACCCATCACCACCACCCATCCACTCACCACCCATCCACTCACCACCCATCCACTCACCACCCATCCACTCACCACCCATCCACTCACCACCACACATCCACTCACTTCCACCACCACCACCACCATCCATCACTACAACAGCAGTCCCACAATGGCTGGGGGCCTATTTAGCATCGACAGCAAATTCTTCAAGAAAATTGGAATGTACGACCCTGGCATGGAGGTGTGGGGAGGAGAGAACCTAGAACTATCATTCAGGGTAACAGGGGGGATGGGGGGGTGCTATGACGGGTGGTGGTTTGAGTGGGAGAGGGTGGGTGTGTGGGGGTTGTTATGGTAGGTGGTTTGGAAGGAAGAGGGTGGGTGTGTGGTGGTTGTTATGGTAGGTGGTTTGGAAGGAAGAGGGTGGGTGTGTGGTGGTTGTTATGGTAGGTGGTTTGGAAGGGAGAGGGTGGGTGTGTGGAGGTTGTTATGGTAGGTGGTTTGGGTGGTTTGGAAGGGAGAGGGTGGATGTGAGAGCGTGGTTTGGGTGTGAGAGAAGGTTTTATATGTGGTTTGAATGTGAGTGGGCGGATGTGAAGGAGAGGATGGCATGTAAAGATGATATTTAATCACAATTTCGACAAGTGATAATTATACATTTTTATCAGTATTTCTCAAAGTATCATTAACAATCCATCCAAACCCCCTCCCCCACTCACCTCAACCCACCTCAGGTGTGGATGTGTGGTGGCCGCCTCGAAATAATGCAGTGTTCCCACGTGGGACATGTGTTCCGGAAAAGGAGTCCCTACAGATGGACCGTTGCGAACGCTCTGCGACGCAACCAGCTGCGAACGGCGATGGTCTGGATGGACGACTACAAGGAGATCTTCTTCAACTACACCCACCGGGTCTACGTGCGTCGTGCTCGTTGGAATGGGAGATGCTGCGCTTAGAATCGATCTGTAATGAACAGAATGTAACAGAATAAAGTATTTTTTAACAAATATAGCACTCCATTATGCCTACACATTCTACAACACTATACAACATTCCTCACTACATAGCAATACACAAAAACAACAACAATACTTAACACAACACACAACACTCCACCACACAGCACTTAAAAACCTTCCATCACACAACACCACTCAACACTCCACTACACAAAAAACACTCAACAACAAGAAGAACATTCAACTCAACAACACAAAAACAAGAACAACACACAACATTTCACAACACTCAACATCTCACCACAACAACAACAACAACATCAACAACAACAACAACAACATCAACAACAACAACAACAGGAAGATTACGGCGACATTTCAGAGCGGCAGGAGTTGCGCAAGAGACTTCAGTGCAAGTCGTTCAAGTGGTACCTCGACACTGTCTACCCAGAGCAGTTTGTGCCTACCGAGAGCCTTGCCAGAGGAGTGGTGAGGAGGAGGAGAGGAGGGTTATGTGTGAGGAGAAGGATGAAGGGAAGAGTTGGGGTGAGGAGAAGGATGAAGGGAAGAGTTGGGGTGAGGAGAAGGATGAAGGGAAGAGTTGGGGTGAGGAGGAGGATGAAGGGAGGTGGTGAGGGAGGAGTAGGGGTGAGGAGGAGGCAGTTGTGAGATTAGTGAGTGAGAAAGAAGTTTTTAAATAAAGTTGGAAAGTGACAAGTGCTATGTAGATCATGCTTGCAAGCACGGACATCTTTTCACACCTTTCACAACATCGAACTCTTCACTCCTTTCCTTTCTCCCCATCATTGACTCCATCTCCAAACACGACCACCGCCACCACCACCGCACAGATCCAGTCAGAGTTGGAGGAACCCCTCACCAAGAAGAAGGTGTGTCTGGAGGTGATTGAAAAGCAGGTCAAACCAAGGCCCTGTTCTGACGGCAACAAAAATCAGGTTTGAAGCTCGTTCGGGTTCACGCCACGTTAATAATTTATTAACACTCGTCGTTGTATTGTATTTTGTTACTTAATTGCTGATGTTATCCATCCAAACCCGCCTCCTATCCCACCTATCCAACTCACTCATCCAATCAACCAACCAACCACCCATCTTAATCCATCCATCCCTCTTAGACAACCGTTTCCCAACCACCCAACCAACCAACCATTCCCTTCTTCCCCCAACCACCTAACCAACCACAGCCTCCGAACCATTCAACCACCATACCAACCCCAACTCCCCAGCCCCTCAATCAACCACCCACCCAACCACCCACCCACCCAACCACCCACCCAACCACCCCAACCAGATCTGGCATTGGACCAAGAGGAACGAGGTTTACCTGGGCTCAGGCGAGGAAACGTGCATGGACTACGCTGGGAAGGGCCTCGAGACGTACGTGTGCCATGGCCTCAAAGGCAACCAGGAGTGGTTGTATCAGAAGGTGGGTGGGTGGGTGGTAGGTGGGTGCTTGTGGTGGGTGGTAGGTGGGTGCTTGTGGTGGGTGGTAGGTGGGTGCTTGTAGTGGGTGGTAGGTGGGTGCTTGTAGTGGGTGGTAGGTGGGTGCTTGTAGTGGGTGGTAGGTGGGTGCTTGTGGTGGGTGGTAGGTGGGTGCTTGTAGTTGGTGGTAGGTGGGTGCTTGTAGTGGGTGGTAGGTGGGTGCTTGTAGTGGGTGGTAGGTGGGTGCTTGTGGTGGGTGGTAGGTGGGTGCTTGTAGTGGGTGGTAGGTGGGTGCTTGAAGTGGGTGGTAGGTTGGTGCTTGTGGTTGGATGAGGGGTAACTGGGTGGTGGTTGTGGCGAGAATGTGGTTGTGGGGGTAAGTTAGGTGGTAGTTATGAAAATTTGGTTGTAGTGGGTAGGTGGGTGGTAAGGGGGTAGGTGGTAGATAGGAGTGGTTGTGATGGTTAGGTAGGGGTGGTTATGGCAGTGGGTGGTCTCTATGAAAATGTGGTTGTGATGTTTTTAATAAGGTGGTTGTGGTGTGGTGCAGGTGGTTAGACGCTGGTCATGCGTGTGGTGATGGAATCTTTCATTTCTTTTTCATCCTCTTCCCACTCATCCATCTCTTCCATCCCTTCCTCAGGATAACAGCATCCTGCATAAACTGACCAACAAATGCATCCAAATCTCGGACAACCTCAGCAATGTCAGTATGCACGTCTGCAACGGCAAGAGGAACCAAAAGTGGAGGTGGAACCGTAAGAAAGTCTCATGACCACGAGTTCATAATTGAAATGTAATTAATAATATAATAATAATTAATACATTTAATTAGTTAATTATAAATTAGGATACAAAAATGATATTGTATAAAACAATTATATTTTCATGGAAGTAATTAAATAGGAATAATAGGAATTCTTAAATTGATTAAATAACTGAGAGTAATGGGGTACAAGAGACAAGGAAGCAAGTGACTGTCTCTCTGTATTGCTGAGTATTTGTGTGTCTTCCATTCATCGCTTCAGAACCACTCGACTTCTAATTAATTTCCATATTTTATGCAACGATTTGATGTTTGCTACAAGCGTGCTACAATCTCAGTAGATTATTTTTGTGAGGACTACTCTATTTTATATCTTAAGAGTCCAAATTATCATATAGACAGATATAAAAGATATTCTTGCATATTTTTTTGGGAAGTATGTGTTCCTATAATCCCAGGCAAAAACCTTCATGATTATTTTTCTTTATGTGTTTTGTGTGTGTGTATGTGTGAATATTTCAATATTATGTTTCTTATGCGAGGTGTGAGTGTGTGTTGAATGTGCGTTCTAGATGATGTGTGTGTGTGTGTGCGGATGGTTTTAATGTACGTGAAATTTTGAATTTATTTGCATGCAAGGTGAGCTGTGATGAAGGTCAGATCGTGTATTGTCGCCTTCAAGCACGACCTGTGATTACGAGACCCTTCAGAAAGCGCATTTCAATAAAGGATATTGGTTTACCATTCAATGGCTACTGATTAAAACTCAATTTTAATCTTTAAAATGGTGAATAATGGCGCTTTTTTTGCTTAACAGAATTCACGATGCAGCAAGTTTTTGTACTGTGAGCATTCACCGAAATACTTAACTAGTGCTATTACTTAAAATGGAAAAGCGTTTGAAATTAAAAACCCGGGTACCCGTTGTCTTTCCTAACTACGGTACATTCGGAGACTTTAATATTTAAATTTATTTTCAAAAAAAGGGCTCAAAAAATCCTTTCATATAAAATTATTCGTGACTAATCAATATTAGTGTCCGAACAATTTGGTATTTTGCGGTATTACTAACACAAAAATCTCGCTAAAATTTTATTTTTGGAAAATAGATGTCATTCACACAGTAAAACGTTGAAGCAGTTTGATGTACGAACTGTCAAACACCGAAACTACAACATAAATATTTCGTGCAGTCAGCCATGTCGTTGCAGAATAGACGAAAGATCAACGTATGTGAAAGTTTCACATTGTGAAACTAAGTATAATAAAGTCAACTTTTACAAGCATTTATAAATAATTCTTTCCACAAATTCTCGAAATAATAAAGCTTACAACGTAAAGTTTCTGTTTATAGCAACCACGAAGCACACTAAAGGCCTTCATCGAGTTAAAAGCTCACAAAGTCGACAAAGTCCAAAATATCATTGCCATTGAAGTCCAACGTATAATGCGCAGTCTTTGAAATTAAAAAATTATTTAAAGTTTCAGTTTTCACGGTTTGTTGTTACTGCAACAAAAGCGAATACAATCTGGTGCACCTCACAAGTAGAAGAGTTTGTCGTTGAGGTGTGGCGAGGGCTCCTTCTTGATGTTCTCACCCACGAAATAGGCCAGTTTGTGCGCGTACTGTGGTCGCCAGGGGGTGGAAGGGGGAATGGGGTGGTGATGATTGTTGGGATAAATATGTGTGTGAGATGATGATAGTTGTGAGGGATTAAGCAGTCATTACCATATTCACATCTTCCATCCCCCCTCATCTCTTCACCTCCAACTTTCATTTCCACCATTATTTACCCCACCCTCATTCCTTCCAAACCACTCACCCACCCCCACCTCCCCTTACCCTATCAAACGACTCCACCCACCCTACCCCCCTCACCTGACAAGGGGCGGGCACTCGAACAGTGCCTGGCCAATTGTAGTAAAGATGAGTCATCTTGTATGTCAACGCTTGTATCCTGTCTGCGTTCCATCCTGATGATGATGATGGCGATGATGATAATGATGTTATTGGGAGTGGTGATGATGATGATTACGGGTGGAAAAGTAGCGAGTTATTTAAAACAGAAAAAAATTGCAAAGAAAAAAACAAGAAAAACTTGAAAAAAACAACAGTGACAACTGGGCAAATAACCACAATGCCAACTACAGCCACTATCACTAACAACAGCAACATTAACAACAACAACAATAACAATAACCGAGTTCGTCGTGCAACACTACGTAGTGCGTAGGCGTAACTGTTCCCTGTCTAACGTGTTGACTCACTATGAAAAAGTCATACCTGATGATGATCGTAGTAGTAGTAGTAGTGGTAGTAGTAGCAGTAGTAGTAGTAGTAGTAGTAGTAGTAGTAGTAGTAGGGGTAATAGTAGTAGTAGTACCAGCTGTTCTTGGTGACGGAGTGGTCGACTACAGTTCCAGGTGGAGGATTGCAAAGGTTCGGAGAGTTCATCTGTCGTGGTGGTGGTGATGATGATAATAATAGCAATAATAAAAATGTAAAAAATATTAATGGTAAAAATGTTAATAACAAAAATGACAAAAAAAAATATATTGATAAAAAAACAGATAATAATAATAATAATAAAATAACCATTCTCCTCCCCCCATAATTCTAAACCCTGCCCAGCCCCACCAAACAACAACAACAACAAGAACAACCTCGGTGGCAAGCAGACGGGTGTTGATCCTCTTCTGGACGACGATGAAGGCCAGTTTCGGCCTGAACTCTGTCCCATCAATAACCACCTGGTGAATGGGTGGGTGGGTGAGTGGTTGGATGAGTGGGTGGATGGGTGAGTGGATGGGTGGGTGGGTGAATGAGTGGGTGGGTGGATGAGTGGGTGAGTGGTTGGATGAGTGGGTGGGTGGGTGAATGGGTGGGTGGGTGAGTGGGTGAATGGGTGGGTGGATGAATGAGTGGGTGGATGGGTGGGTGGATGAATGAGTGGGTGGATGAATGAGTGGGTGGGTGGGTGGGTGGATGAGTGGGTGGATGAGTGGGTGGGTGGATGAGTGGGTGGGTGGATGAGTGGGTGGGTGGATGAGTGGGTGGGTGGATGAATGAATAAAAGGATGGATGGGTGATTGGCCGAGTGGCTGGGTGGGTGTGTAAGGACTCTCGCCTTGACCAATGCTCAAAGGTGCAGGCTTCGAGTGCACCCGATGCCCAAGTAGCCCATGTGTGCGATTTGAATAATTCTCAGGCTAAGTGGCCTGGAAGCCGTGCGAGTTATACGCCACTATAAAGAGCGCATTATTATTATTATTAGTTATTACTATCATGATTATTACTTTCCTTATTGTCATTATTATCATTATCATCATCATCCTCATCATTATCATCATCATCATCATCATTATCATCATCATTATCATCATCATTATCATTATCATCATCATCCTCATCATTATCATCATCATTATCATCATCATCCTCATTATTATCATCATCATCATCATCATTATCATCATCATTATCATTATCATCATCATCATTATCATCATCATTATCATCATCATCCTCATTATTATCATCATCCTCATCATTATCATCATTATCATAACCTTGCACTCCTTCAGCTGGGCCAGCTCATAGTCCCTCACCACGGGCAATTGACCGTCGCCAACGCCGTCCCGGTAAATCACCACTTTTGCTGTGGTCGTGATGATAGTAGTAGTGGTGTGGTGGTGATGATAGTAGTAGTGGTGTGGTGGTGATGGTAGTAGTGGTGTGGTGGTGATGATAGTAGTAGTGGTGTGGTGGTGATGATAGTATTAGTGGTGTGGTGGTGATGATAGTAGTAGTGGTGTGGTGGTGATGAAAGTAGTGGTGTGGTGGTGATGATAGTAGTAGTGGTGTGGTGGTGATGATAGAAGTGGTCTAGTGGCGATGGTAGTAGTGGTGTGGTGGTGATGATAGTAATGGTGTGGTGGTGATGATAATTGTTTTAGCAGTTTTTTGGTGGTGATGGTGTTTGTAGTTTCGGTAATAAAAATATTAATAATAACGATAATATAAATAATAATAAAGACAAAAATACAAATAATAAGCAAAAAAAAGAAAAACAGCAATAATAGTAAAAAGGAAAGACTAACAGGGCAGCTGGTGGTTCTCCTTGTAGAATTTCAAAATGGCGTCCGAAAAACACATCTGAGTGCCACGTTGTATTGGGATAATAATAATATATAATAATGGCAATAATAAAAAAAATAGCCATAGTAATAATAGTAGTAAAAATAATAAATAAATAATAGCAGGAATAATATTAATAATAATAGGAGCAGCACCTTCATGCAGTAGGAGAGCTCCTCGCCCACCTCCTGCACCTTCACCTTGGAGTACCACCTGTACGATGGAGGAGGAGGAGGGGAAAAGAAAGAGGAGGGAGGAAGAGGGGGTGGGGGAGGAAGGGGAAGAGGAGGGGGAGGAGAAGGAGGAAGAGGAGGGGGAGAAGAGGAAGGGAAAGGGGGGAAGAGGAGGAGGAGGGGGAGAGAAGGAGGGGAGGGGGAAGGATGGAAAGAAGAAAAAAATTAACAACAAAACAACGAAAATAATAATAATAATATAAGTAACTTTTAAAATTAATAATAATTAATAGTGATGATGATGATTCTTACTAACCCCCCCCCCACCTCCACCCAACCCTCCAACACACCCACAAACCTTTCTCTCCCCCCCTCCCACCCACTTCACCCACAACCCCCCCCCCCCCACCACACCTGGTGCATTCAGGATTGATGGAGGAGACAAAGGCGAGCACGGAACCTCGGTTGTTCTTGACGGCGTCGTGGTTGACGTCAATGCCGCAAATCATCGTCGCTTTCTGTCGTGGGTGGGTGGGTGGTTGGGGTGGTTGGAGTTGAAATGGGTGGTGGCGTGGGTGGATTGATGTGATCATGGATAGGGGTGGGTGGTTGGGGTTGAAATGGGTGGTGGCGTGGGTGGGTTGATGTGATCATGGGTAGTGGGCGGGTGGTCATGGGTGGTGGGTTGAGTAGGGTGGGTGGGTTGAGTAGGGTGGGTGGGTTGAGTAGGGTGGGTGGGTTGACTAGGGTGGGTGGGGTTGGATGGATGAGCAGATGAAAAGGTTGTTAATATAAATAAGGATTCACTTGAAAAGTCCAGTGAAAGCAAAATACTTTGCCTATCACCCTCCTCCCCTCAACCTTTCTCACCACCCCATCCCCAAACCAAACCACCACTCCAACCACAATCACCTCTCTCCCCAGCCAATCCTTCCAACCATCACCAACCCTAAAAAAACACCTTTCCAACCATCATAAACCCCCCCCTTCTTCCAACCACAATCACCCCCCCCCCCCCCCCCACAAACAGTGGGTATGTTGATGTTCCAGAGGGTGCCGCCAAGTTTGCAGTTGATCTGGAGGGCGATCTTTTGTGTGACGCTTCTCAGCTTCTTTGGGTCTGAAATGGTCCGTTTGTTGATCACCTATGGTGTGGTGGAGTGGGGGGAGGGGTGGATTGATGGGTGGGTGAGGTGAGTTTGAAGGGGGGGGTGGGTTGATGGGTGGGTGAGGTGGTGGTGAAGTTGTGTTGTGGCAGTGGTGGTAAGGTGCTGGTGGTGAGTGGCGGTGTGTTAAGTTATGGGGTTATAATGATGATGTGGTGTGGTGTAACAACAATTCCAACACCATCATGAACACCAACAGCAAGAACAACAACACTACCGAAATGACTCAAGAGCCTGGCAGGGAGGCGCAGGTGGTAGAGACTATCTTCTCCAGACTGCTGACCAACGATACGAAATACAACAACAACAACAACACTACCGCATACCCACAACCTCCACGCGGTGCGGTGGAGGGCGCTTGCGCCTCAAATGTGGGTACTTTCGGCCACCCTGCCAGGGCAGACTATGCAAGACAGCCCAGGAGACAACAAACTCATCTCTGGACAGACTGCCCAGCCCTGGAACACGGACTGGGCAAGAACACAAGAGAACTGACTCAAGAACCTGGCAGGGCAGCGCAGCTGGACGAGACTATCCTCCCCAGACTGCTGAACAACACAACGAATTACAACAACAACACTCACCTGGGAGGGCACGGGGTTGTCGAGGCACAAGAGGCGCTTGATGGCGTTGTAGCGGTCCTCCCGCTGGAAGGGAAACAACACCACCACCAACTGCGTCTGTTGTGGTTGTTGTTTTGTTGTTGTGGGTGTTTTTGATGTATTCGTTGTTGTGGGTTTTGTTGTGAACCCATTGGATGAACGTAGACCTAACTCACAATCACAAACACCCCTCCCCCAACAACTACCACCACAACTATTTCCCCCCCCCCCCAACTACTACAACTACCCCCCCACCTTAACTAAAACCATAAACAACCCCCCCCCCTCCAACTACTACAACTACTTCCCCCCCCTCAACCACAACCACAAACAACCCCCTCTCTCCCAACAACAAGCAGCCCACCACCACCGAGCAACAACCACCTTGCTGTGGAGATTACTGCGTATCGCCTTCAGATACGACTCACTCCTGTCGTTCGTCAACTCGATCACCACAGGCCTGCCCACCACGATGCCCATGTCTTGAGAGAGACCCCTGTATTGCTGGGATGGTGCGGTTAGTAGTTGGGGTGGTAGTTGGCTTGGTAGTAATATTGGTAGTAATATTAGTATTAAAAGTAGTAAAAGTAGTAGTAGTAGTTGGGTTGGTAGTAATATTGGTAGTAATATTAGTATTAAAAGTAGTAGTAGTAGTTGGGTTGGTAGTAATATTGGTAGTAATATTAGTATTAAAAGTAGTAGTAGCAGTGGTAGTAGTAGTGATAGCAGTAGTAGTAGTTGTAGTAGTAGCAGCAGTAGTAATAGTAGTAGTAGTAGTAGTAGTAGTAGTAGTAGTAGTAGCAGTAGTAATAGTAGTAGTAGCAGTAGTAGCAGTAGTTATAGTAGTAGTAGTAGTAGTAGTAGTAGTAGTAGTAGTAGTAGTAGTAGTAGTAGTAGTAGTAGTAGTAGTAGTAGTAGCCACCTCAATGAAGCAGTCAGCCCTGTCACGATCTCGGGCAGTCGTGATCATCAGCCAATCCTTCAAGTCGACCTGGTGTCGTCGTCGTTGTTGTTGATTAAACATCATCATCATGACCACCTTCACCCACCCAATAACCATTACTCTTCCCCTAACCCACTTGTGCAATCCCGCCCCCCTCCCTCGCCAACAAAGCACCCACACACCCCCTCCTCAAACCACCACAGAGCACCCACACACCCCCTCCTCAAACCACCCCAGAGCACCCACACACCCCCTCCTCAAACCACCACAGAGCACCCACACCCCCTCCTCAAACCACCACAGAGCACCCACACACCCCCTCCTCAAACCACCCCAGAGCACCCACACACCCCCTCCTCAAAGCACCACAGAGCACCCACACACCCCCTCCTCAAACCACCACAGAGCACCCACACACCCCCTCCTCAAACCACCACAGAGCACCCACACACCCCCTCCTCAAACCACCACAAAGCACCCACACACCCCCTCCTCAAACCACCACAGAGCACCCACACACCCCCTCCTCAAACCACCACAGAGCACCCACACACCCCCTCCTCAAACCACCACAGAGCACCCACACACCCCCTCCTCAAACCACCCCAGAGCACCCACACACCCCCTCCTCAAACCACCACAGAGCACCCACACACCCCCTCCTCAAACCACCACAGAGCACCCACACACCCCCGCCTCAAACCACCCCAGAGCACCCACACACCCCCTCCTCAAACCACCACAGAGACCCACACACCCCCTCCTCAAACCACCCCAGAGCACCCACACACCCCCTCCTCAAACCACCACAGAGCACCCACACACCCCCTCCTCAAACCACCACAGAGCACCCACACCCCCTCCTCAAACCACCACAGAGCACCCACACACCCCCTCCTCAAACCACCCCAGAGCACCCACACACCCCCTCCTCAAACCACCACAGAGCACCCACACACCCCCTCCTCAAACCACCACAGAGCACCCACACACCCCCTCCTCAAACCACCCCAGAGCACCCACACACCCCCTCCTCAAACCACCACAGAGCACCCACACACCCCCTCCTCAAACCACCACAGAGCACCCACACCCCCTCCTCAAACCACCACAGAGCACCCACACACCCCCTCCTCAAACCACCCCAGAGCACCCACACACCCCCTCCTCAAACCACCACAGAGCACCCACACACCCCCTCCTCAAACCACCCCAGAGCACCCACACACCCCCTCCTCAAACCACCACAGAGCACCCACACACCCCCTCCTCAAACCACCACAGAGCACCCACACACCCCCTCCTCAAACCACCACAGAGCACCCACACCCCCTCCTCAAACCACCACAGAGCACCCACACAACCCCTCCTCAAACCACCACAAAGCACCCACACCCCCTCCTCAAACCACCACCACAAAGCACCCCACCTACAGCACTATTGACTTGATTGTTTCCCACGGCTCGACTCCAGTCGGCTTCAGGACCCGCAGACACTTCTGAATTCCTGAACTTTATCTTCTCCATCGGGAGCACCCTACCCTCCAACTGTGGTGGTGATGAGGGTGGTGGTAGGTGGGTGGAAGGTGGTAGGTGGTGGTGGAGGTGGGTGGTGCATGGGTGGTAGTAGGTGGATGGTTGACGGGTGGTTGTTGGTAGGTTGATGCGTGGTTCGATGGTGAAATGGAGAAGTGGGTAAACTAAAATCTAATCCAAAATTTGATTTTCTTTATAAATGAGTAAACTCTTTCTCAACCCCCTCCCTTCCCAAAAAACCACCCCAACCCCATTCCTTACCAAAATAAACCCCCTCCAACCCCTTCCAACCCCCTCTCACCCACTCCACCCACAAACCCAAGTACCTCATAAAGATCACTATCAAGTTTGAAGCCCCATTTCTTGAGTTCCAGTTGGGCTGCAGGGGTGGTGCTGATGGAGTGGACGAGCGCCAAAAAAGATTCCCTACGGGCTGCTGGCGACAACTTCGTGTAGGTGGCCAGTTCCTGTTGAGAGGGTTGTTGTGGGGGTTGTTTGTATAGGTATTTTTGTTGGTTGTTGTGGTTTGTTTTGTGGTTTTTGTTGGCGGTTTGTTGTTGTTGTTGTGGGAGAGTTGTAAGGTTGTTGTCGTTTAGTTAGGAGATATTGATTGTAAGCATTAACAAAAACATCAGAAGCATCTACCTCGAAAATAAATAAAAACCACAAGAACACGTCACCCCGCAACAAAAACAACAACTTCCCCAACAATAAAAACAACAAGAAACAATACAAACAAAAACGACAAAAAAACAACCCCACAACAACAACAACAACAGCACCCTCATCATTTGGAAGTCGTTCCTCATCTGGTCTGTCAGGCCTGTCATGTAGACCAACTCAGGTATCAAACAGATCAGCTGTTGCTCCTTCTTCTGGTGGTCATGGTGATGATGAGGGTGATGAAGATGACGATTATGATGACGGTGGTGATGATGATGATGGTGATGATGATCCAAGGGGAGGTCTTAGTAATGATGTTTACTACTCCACTATCATCATCATGCTCATTAGAAGTAGTATAATCACCATCATCATATTCATCATTATCAGTAGTATAATCGCCATCATCATCATGACCACCATCATCATAATTATCATCATCATCAGTACCTCCTTAGTATTCTTTGGAGTACTTTTTGACACAGAGATGAGAAGGGGTTGGTCGAAATCGGTAATTTTCACATTGTATGTCTTCCTGTGTGTGTGTGTGTGTGTGTGTGTGTGTGTGTGTGTGTGTGTGTGTGTGTGTGTGTGTGTGTGTGTGTAAATCATAATGATATTAAACCAAAAATAAAAACGAAATAGGCAACAAAGAGAAGATATCTTACATAGTACCTCCTAAACACAAGCAGACAAACAAACAAAGAACACAAGCAGACAAAGAAAATGCGTACAAAGGACCTCCCAAACGAAGAACACTCGCCTGTAGTAGTCGACAAAGGTGATCTTCTCGCCGCTTGAAAGTGTGAACTCACTCATCGGACTCATCTCCCATGCCACGTCATCCACCCTGTACACCTGGAGGAGGAGGAGGAGAAGAAGGAGGAGGAGAAAAAGGAGAAAGAGGAGGAGAAAGAGGAGGAGGAGGATGGAGGTGGATGGAGGAGGATGGAGGAGATGGAGGAGATGGAAGAGGAGGAGGAGGAGGAAGAAGAGGAGAAAGAGGAGGAGGAGGAAGAGGAGGAGGAGGAGGAGAAGAAGGAGGAGGAGAAGAAGGAAGGAAAAGAAGGAAGAGAAAGAAGAAGAGGAGAAAATGAATTAAATCATTTAACAACATTTTTCCATTCATCTAACAGACAGCTGACAAACCTTGTTGTTGTACCGAGTAAGAACCGACTTGCCAATCAATTCACTGTGTGTGTGTATGTATGTATGTATTAATGTATGTGTGTGTTTGTGTATGTGTGTGTTTGTGTATGTGTGTGTGTTTGTGTGTAAATGAAGACACACAAAAGAACCTTTGGATGACTTCGACGCAGTTCGCTTCGTTCTTACGCTGAATGTCCTCCCTTATGAATGTGCATGTGAGTGTGCAATCATGTGTGAACTGAAATATCTCAACTACCCCCTAAGCCTTTATCCCGCCTCCCCTCCACTGACCCTGACCCTATTTACCCTTACTTCAACCCTCACTACCCTAAACCCAAACTTTAGCCCAAACCACCCCCCCCCCTCACATGATATTGAGGGCAGTGCGTGTGTTGAGGACCCTGTGGGAGACGTCCATCTGCAGCATGACACCCCCCTCATAGGACCCTATCGACGTCACATACCCTGGCCACACCTCCAAGCTGAAATGGTTGGAGAGGGGTAGGGAGGTGAATAGAGAAGTGGTTTAACATATTTCAACCATCATCTAAAATGGCGGAGACAGAAATGGAGGGAGTGAATAGAAAGGTAATTTGAAATTTCAACCATCATCATCATTACTACCACCACCACCACCACCATCATCATCATCACCACCACTATCATCATCATCATCAAAACCCACTCGAATTTATTGATCGTCTTGGCCTGCATGGGCAGGAAGTAGTTTCGACCAATCTGGCACATGTTCAACTTGCTCATGACCCTGCATGGGTGGGTGGGTGGATGGGTCAAAATATGGGTGGTTGGGTGGGTCAAAATATGGGTGGTTGGGTGGGTTGAGAGTGTGGGTGGTTGGGTGGGTTGAGAGTGTGGGTGGTTGGGTGGGTTGAGAGTGTGGGTTGGTGAAATAAATTTTAGAAGGGGGAAAGATGAGTTATGAGAGTATGGATGAGTAGGAGAGTGAATGGATGGATAAATGAATGCATTGATGGATGCATGCATTCATCAATGCATGCATGGATGATTGCATGGATTGATGATTGCATGCATGGATTAAAACATGCATGGAGAAGGACATACTTTCTGAAGATGATGTTGAAGACTTGCAGGCAGTCCTTTGGCTTGGGCACCTTCACAAACCTTCAAACAATCATTACTCCTTTCATTACCTTATTTTTTCGTTACTTTTCTATTAGTTTTTTTAAACAGTATTATTAATTATTATACCTATTATTAATTTTAATATTTATTATAATTATTATTAATTTTACTATTTATTATAATTATTATTAATTTTACTATTTATTATAATTATTATTAATTTTACTATTTATTATAATTATTATTAATTTTACTAATTATTATAATTATTATTAATTTAACTATTTATTATAATTATTATTAATTTAACTATTTATTATAATTATTATTAATTTACTAATTATTATAATTATTATTAATTTTACTATTAATCATAATTATTATTAATTTTAGTATTAATTATTATTATTAATAATTTTACTATTTATTATAATTATTATTAATTTTACTATTTATTATAATTATTATTAATTTTAATATTTATTATAATTATTATTAATTTTACTATTTATTATAACTATTATTAATTTTACTATTTATTATAACTATTATTAATTTTACAATTTATTATAATTATTATTAATTTTACTATTTATTATAACTATTATTAATTTTACTATTTATTCTAATTATTATTAATTTTAATATTTATTATAATTATTATTTATGATTATTTTTGTCATTGATACCTGATTGTCATGTTGACTTGGTCTCCACAAGTCATCACACTCTGCAGCTCTGTCACCTGTCAATATATATATATATATATATATATATATATATATATATATATATATATATATATATATATATATATATATATATATATATATATATATATATATATATATATATATATATATATATATATATATATATATATATATATATATACACATATATATATATATATATATATATATATATATATACATATATATATATATGGTCCCAGAAGATTAAGTTGAAGAAAACCACAACCCTGACCCCATCCACAAACCACAACCCCAACACCACCTTCCAACCCTATCCCCAAACCACAACCCCCAGCATACCAAACACCCCACCACACCACACCCTCCAACCCCTTAATCTCATTCCTTAACTAAAACCCTAAGACCACCTCTCCTAAACCACAACCCCAACCCCACCCAAACCAAAACCCCATCTCCCTACCCCTCCCCTGCCCCCAAACTCCATCCCCTCTAACCACAACACCACCTCCACCCACACCAAAACCCCCTAGACCCCCCCCCCCCAACACCACCTCCACCCACGCCAAACCCCCACCAAGACCACCTCCTCGGACAAGGGCTTGGGCACGAAGGCCAACATTCCATCGAAGATCACTGTGCCCCCAAGCCGCTCATCGTGCTGGTGCAGTAGTCGGATCCTCTCGTGTCTGTGTGGGTGGGTGGGTTGGTTTAGTGAGTGGGTTGGGCGGAGAGATAGATAGAGTGGGGTGGGTGTGTGGGTGGGTAGGTTGATGGATGAATGAATGGGTTGATGAAAGACAAGCTTGTATTCTGAAGTTATAACTCGGACTTGAAATTTACAATGAAAAAAAGGGTTTTAAACACAAGAAGAAAAAGATCAATCTGATTTAAATGCCCTTGTCCACACCCACCCACTCACCAACCGATCCACCCTCACCCACCCACTCACCAACCAATCCATCCTCATCCACCCACCCACCAACCAATCCACCCTCACCCACCCACCCACCCACCTGCTCTCGACCACCGGGTTGAAGTCGACGTGGTATTGCAGGATTCCTTCGGTGGCGCAACTGAGAGCTATGAAATTGCTCTGAAGCGAAATCCTGTGTACAAATAAAATATTATATTTACTTATTTGAAAGATATATTTGGTAGACATGAATATTCAGTGCCTTAATTTATATCAATTAATATGCTTCTTACAATGTAATGAAATACATTGTATTATTTTATTAATTGCTTATTAGATGAATAATTACATCTCAAATTTGAAAAAAAATTACAAACTTCTTTCCCGCGGTGCCCTTCGAGAATTCAAGGTTTTCCTCGCCTGCCAGCTTCATGGGCTCCACTCGTTCTCCTCTCTCTCTCACCCCCACCTTATTGCTGGTTTGCAATTCCTCATTCCTATAACTCATTCTAGAATCATTTCCCCTTCCTCTGCCTCCCTCCCGATACTGACCCCCTTTGTCCCCTCTATTTCTATTTTGATTACCCCTGTCACCCCCACCATATCCATACTGACCCCCTCTCTCCCCTCCTCCATTCCTATACTGACCACCCCTCTCCCCTCCATCATCCCTATACTGACCCGCCCTGTCGCCACCAGCATTTCTATTTTGAACACCTCTGTCTCCCCCACCATACCCATTTCCATACACTATTCCCCTGTCCCCTCCTCCATTTGCATAACCTACCCCCCTGTCCCCTCCTCCATTTGCATACCCTACCCCCCTATCCCCTCCTCCATTTGCATACCCTACCCCCCTATCCCCTCCTCCATTTGCATACCCTACCCCCCTATCCCCTCCTCCATTTCTGTACTGACCACCCCTGCCCCCTCCATCCATCTCAAACTTCTGCCTTTGATATCCGCGGCCCATTCCTCTTTTCTGTGCGAAGAAATAAAAATATATTTAACAATAAAATAAAATATTGACTAATTAAATTAGATTTTTATTAATATTCTTTAATTTTCTAAAAGTTTATCTTTTTTAAGTTACTTAATTATGATGCAATATGAAATTATCATTAAAAAATTACCGTTTACTACGCTAAGTTTGAAAATGAATTTATTATTAATAATTTATAATATTTTCTTACAATTTCACTTACTTGATTGAAATTATTTGAGCTTTGATCCATGTTTGTAAAATGTTCACTATTTCGTAAGAGAAGAGAGAAGGAAGTGTCTATTTGTATAGTGCTTTCTTCAATTCTCTAAAACAGCTACGGCTATTCATTTACATATAATATATATAAATATACGACTATTGCACAGTTTATTTATAATTTATGAATAATGAATAAAAAAATTTAATATAAAATTTAAAAGTCATTTACTTCTCAATCACCAGATTAGTTAACTATCAAGATTGGTTTCGTCACTAAACCAATCTTTTCCGCTTGAATAATTGCTAGAACAGTGAAATTTGTACATAATATAAAAATATATTTAATCTTCATTGCCGTGGAAAACCCCCATTTTACTCAATTAGTTGCCTCGTGATTGATGAAACATTGAAATATATGCAACATAGGAATAACTTTGGCGGGTATGCTGCTCTGCTGGAATGGTTGCTAGGGTAAACGGATAAAAAGTCTTACGGATAAAAAGTCTTCGGATAAAAATTCTTAAGGATAAAAAGTTATCAGGATCTTGTTATTTCCACTTTCGTCGTATTAAACAGCTTCTTCCTTTTCTCGATGATCCTACTTTGCAACTCTTGTATCTTCTCTAGTTCTCTCCAGGATTGATTATTGCAACTCTCTTTACTATGGCCTCCCTGATATTACTTTATCTCCTCTAAATAAGGCCTTTAATTGTGCTGCTCGTCTTGTTGCTCGTGCTCCTAAGTTTTCTCACATTTCTCCTTATCTTCGTTTGTGACATTGGTTACCTTTGAGATCTAGAGTGACTTTAAAAAATGTCTAAATAGGTTTAAAATTCATAACTATACTGCTCCAAATTTATCTTAAAAATCTAATTAAACAACCCCCTAAATCTGGTCTAGGATCATCGACCTTTAAACGTTATTTTCTTTTTCCAGTTAAACACTCTTTTGCTCAACATTCTTTTTCTTACTGCGGTCTTTTTTTATGGAATTCTTTACCCTCTTCTCTAACTTCAACTAAGTCACTTATAGCTTTCCGTCGAGGCCTGAAGACGTATTTGTTCAAAACACTCTCCCCACATCATGAAATACTCAAATTCTGCATTTCTTCTCCTTTGAAACCTCGTGTTGTTTCTATCTGGAATAAATCCAAACCATTCTTTGGAATAATTTAATTTACAACTTTATTGCAGAAGCACTGTTATTTACAAATCCTTCATATAATTTTCAAAAACTTTCAAGAAACCTTCAGACTACCTTGAAAGGATGATATCATTCATAACAGACGATTTAATGATGCTGATAGTGATGTAACAGTATCATCATTATTGATTCTAATAATATTTTATAGCTACTCTTGTAATAGTTTTCTATTTACTAATTCTAATAATATTTTATCATTTATTATTTAACTCATAATTCTAAATGCAGAGACGCTTGAAATGTTTATTGAAAGAAATGAAAGAAACATTTGAAACCTGGCGACAAGCGGGAAACTCTACAATGCACGAACTATTCATATAAATAATATAGCTGCAGAATAATAATTATTATTATTATCATTATTATTATCATCCTCATTATCATCATCATTATCATTATTATTAATAATTATTATTGTAATATATTGTGATTTAAGTGAGATTGATGAATATATTTACGCAATCGGGTCAATAAAGACAACATAGTAAGAATCATCACCATCATCATTAATAGATTATAATAGGCAAAGAACAACAATAATTATACCATCAATATTATTTTTATTTTTATCATTATTATTTTTATTATGGGCTGTAGAAGATCTTGCGTATTATTATGTACATCATACGACGAATTGAATAAATGCTGTGATAACAAAATGACAGAATAAACAATATTTAAGGGTAGTAGTATTATAAGTAGTAGTATTAAAAGTAGTGGTATTAAAAGTAGTAGTATTATAATCAGTACTATTACAACAATAGCAAACGCGTTTTTATTAATGCAAATATTATTTTTACTATTTATTCAGACCTATTACCTATTTAAAGCCTTTAATTATAATTGAATGATCAATTAATAATAATATTAATAATATTCACAATTCAGTCGATCATTCTCTGATATGAATGATACCGCAAAAAGATAATGAAAGCCGGAAAAATAATTGGAAAAAAAATTAATGAAAAGATTAAGTTAAAAGTAAACTGCATTTGAAATTAAAATGTACATTGAGAATTTAAATGGTAAATGTAACAATCGCGTGTATCTGTGCGTGTGTGTGTGTATGTATGTGTGTGTGTGGGTGCGTGTGTGTGTGTATGTATGTGTGTGTGTGTGTTTGTGTGTGTGTCGATTGAAAGGTGAGTTATTAGGTGATGGCGATGGCGGTGGTTTTTATTGATCATTATGATGGTGTTGGTGGTGGTGGTGACGATGATAATGATGATGAAGGTGACGATGATGATGATGATGATGATGATGATGATGATGAATATGATAATGATGATGAAAACGACAAAAATAATGCAGATGAGGAATAATGGGCTTGAGAGACATAACATCCTGGCTGGAAAGAATGACTGAGTGGAAGAAGGAGTGAGGGAAGAAGGAATAAAAGAATAAAAGAAAGAGAAGTGAGCGAGATGAGAGGACTAGAAAGAGATAGATGAAAAAGAGAGAAAGAAGCATTAAAAAGAGGTGAAAGAAACAAAGAGAGAGAGGGAAAAAGAAGAAGAAACAAAGAAAGAAATTTCAAGAGAAGGAAAAAGAAAGAAAGATTGAGAGAAGGAAGAGAAGGGATGGAGGAAGAGAAGGGATGGAAGAGGAGAAGAGATGGAGGAAGAGAAGGGATGGAAGAGGAGAAGGGATGGAAGGGGAGAAAGGATGGAGAAGGAGGATGATGATCAGTGGCCTGAATGCCTACGCGGTCTGGAGTTGAAGATATGCGTGGTGTAGTCTCCATCGTTGGCGATGAAGAACTTCTGTTGTAGTTGTTGTTGGTGATGTTGTTGCTGGTAGTGATGTTGCTGTTGTTGTTGTTGTTGGAAGCCTGGATAGTGGATTTGAGGATTATTAAAGTTGATTGCTTGTTGTTGTATCGTGTATTTATGCATGGATGATGGCTTGGGTAGTTGTTGGTGTTGTAGTTGGTTGTGGGGGTTAGGAATGCCTTGGAAATGAGGGGTGGCCTGGAGGGGCGAGGAGTGGTGGCCTAGGTAGAGTGGTTGACTCGACAACTGGTGGCTGTGGATGTCATCATCATCATAACCATCCTCTTCATCATCGCCTTCTTCATCGTCATCATCATCATCATCATCACTATCCATTTGCGAACGAGGAAAATATAAATCTTTGTGTCTTCTCAAAATCTCCTTTGACTCCAATTCAACCAGCCTATCATCATCATCATCATCATCATCGTCCTCATCATCCTCATCATCCTCATTATAATCATTACTCTTTCTTAAAATTATATTCAAAGGTTCTTTATACTCATACTCATCATCGTCGTCATCATCATCATCAGCATCATCATCTTCTTCATCATCATCGTCATCATCATCATCACCATCCTCACCATCATCATCAGGATGAGATGGTTTGTGGTAGGAGGGGTGGTGGTTGTTGCAAGAGGGGGCGAAACGTAGGTTGTTGTTGATGGTGTCCATCTTGAACTGATCACCAACAACAACCCCACAACCACCACCCATAGCGTGGTTGATACCTTGGACAAGATTGTTGTTGTTGTGGTTGTTAAGAATGTTGTTGTTGTTGTTGTGCATCATTATGTTGTTGTTGTCGAGCGGGTTGTTGTTGTCCTTGTTGTTGTGGTTGCTGTGGCTGTTGTGGTTGTCGTTGTGGGGAGTGTTGTTCTTGTTGTGCTTGTGTTGTGCAAGTCTGGTGATTTGCATCTCCTGCAACTGCCTCAGACCCTTCTCCAACACCTCAGGGTCCAGCAGGTCCTTGCTGATCTTGCCCTGTGGTTGTTGTTGTTGTTGTTTTCGCTTTTGTTGTTGTTGCAGAGAATGTTGCTGTTGTTGATGATGATGTTTGCGATATTCCTCTTGATATAGTTGTTGTTGTGGAGGTTGTAGCTGTTGTTGTTGTTTCAGGAACTTTTGGTAGTACTTCTGTTTCTCCTGGATGAACATCAGCTGCTTTTCTGGGACATCATCATCGTCATCAGCACGCACTGTCTTCTTGTTTGTATGCGTGTCTGTCTCCTTGTGTTTCTTCCGATCCAACGTCATGGTCTGGTGGGCAGGGTGGGTGGCGAGGGGGAGGTGGTCGAAGGCCGGGTTTGCGGCATCGTCGACGCAATTGAACCTGTGGAGTGGGGAGTGGAAAGTTGCGAGAAAAGAAAGAAGAAAAAAAAACAAATTTAAAGTTACCATTTGGTCATGAAGCTCGTTCGCATTAACGCCACGTAATAATATTCGCCTTTGTATCGTACATACAAGCGCTTCATTAAAAAAATACTTCTAAAAGTTACATCAATAAACCGAATTTTGCGATTAAAAAATGGCCATTTCAAAATAAATAAATAAAAGCACCAAAAAAAGCGCTAAAAAAATCCAAAGAGCACCCACCACTCAACGCTCTCCTTGCGTTCCTGCATGCGTTCCAGACTGCTCCACGTGTGCAGGAAGGGAGCCGACTGCTGCTTGCCTGGCCGCTGCCGCTGCTGCTGCTGCTTGCCGTAGTCGTGGTGGTGTGGTGCGTGGTGCTCTAGAGAATGGCTCGAAGGTGTGTTGTGGCCGTGGTGGAAGCTGAAGAGTGGTTTGGTTTACTGGGTTAGGTGGGTGGTTGAGTGAGTGGTTGAAGTGGCTTCAATGTTTTCAACAACCCCCCCTCCCCCTCATCCTTTTCTAACTTAACCCCCATAAACAACCCATAAATAACCCCTCCCTCCAACGCATTCACCACACCCCACTCCTCAATAACCACTCTACCACCACCACCACCACCACCACCACCCACCTGGCACACTCGCCGACGATTAGGGCGCCCTTCCCGCTCAGCCAGGGGTTCTGGAGGCACTGGGCGGCGGTGGCTCGGAGACGGGGGTCGTACTGCAGCATGGGGTTCAGGAAGTTAGCGAAAGAGGCGGCGTCGTCATGGTTCCAACTGTACTTCTCCACCAGCACCTCGTACAGCCCCCACGGCTTCAAGCCCCCGATGTGCCGTAAGTCGCCTGTGGTGGTTGCGGTGGTTGTGGTGGTTGTGGTGGTTGGTGGTGGTAGAAGGGGTGGAGGTTGAATAGAACGAATGATGAACGGACTAAAAATGACCTTGGTGGTTGTTGAATAGGATTGATTTAAAAAGCAATAGAACCACGCCAACTCCAGCCCAACACACCAAAGCACCATCCACCACCAAATCAACACCCTTCTCCCAACAACACCAACCCTAGTCCAACACAACCAAACCACCACACACCACCCAACCAAATCAACCTCCAACCCAACCAACCCCCCAACCCCCAACCAACGCACCTCTAAAGTCGAAGTACTCGGCAGAGTACCTACCGGCCAGGCCGATGTGGGGCGGTATGCGACCCACCAACTCGATAATGTGCGCCAGGTGGTCTTCGTCACGCGAGTAGCCGGGTCCTGAGTGGGGCTCGAACAGGTAGTCGCCTGTCGCTAGCTCGAACGCCTTTGGGGAGGGGGAGAGGGAAGGTGGGGAGGGGGTGTTGTTGTGGGGGGGGGGAGGGAATTGGGGGGTAGGGGGAGGGGGAGGAAGGAGAGGAGGGGTGTTGTTGTTGTGTGGGGAGGGGGGGAGGGAAGAAGGGATGTAGTTGTAAGGATGGTGGTTGACGAAGTGGGAAGTTTCAGTTTGTAACGAATAAGTAAAAGTTGAAAAGTTGAAACACCGCCAGTCTTTTCATCACTTCCTCCAACTTTCTACACACCATTCCACTCAAACAAACCCCCTCCCCCTATTCCACCCTCTTCCATTTACCCCCACCACCCCATTTTACCATTCAACCATGCCCTCTCTCCCCCCACCCACCATGCACGCTGTACTCCATATATCAGCAGGGGGTCCATATTCCGCCCCTATTAACACCTCCAAACACCTGGTAAATAATAATAATAATAATAATAAGATAATATAAAAATATAATAATAATAATAATAATAATAATAATAATAATAATAGAAATAATAATATAATAATAAATCATATGCATTTGTAATCTAACTGATTGCATTTAATCAATTAGTTTTAATTGCGGTAATTATTTATAATAAAAAATCAAGTTAATTATTAACTGATTATTTAAGATAAAAATATCAGAATTATAATGAATTATTAACTGATTGTTTATAAATAGCCGCAGTGCTGTCTTTATCCAATTAACTTTGTTGAAAAACTTTCCATCCGAAAATAACTTCGAAAATCATCATCATCATCATCATCATCATCATCATCATCATCATCATCATCATCATCATCATCATCATTATCATCATCATCATCGTCCTCATCATCATCCTTATTCTCACCTGTATTGTCTCGTTTGAATGTCATCAGTGAAGTGGTGGTACTGCGGTGGAGGAGGAAGAAGAATTAAGGATGGATTCTTTATAAACCTAACCATGAAACTCCGAACCACGTAGGCATTTAACTGTTAAATAGGCACCACAACTACTCCAGCCACTAGAACTACCATAGCCACCACACAAAATCTGAACCATCAAAACCCCTACAACCACCATAAAAAACCACCACAGCCACTACAAAAAAACCACCACAGCCACCACAAAAAATCCACCACAACCACCAAAACCACCATAGCCACCACTAAAACCACCACACAACCACTACAGCACCACAGCACTAACAGTCCAGCAGGCGTTTCCAAGGTCGGCGATCTTGACAGGCACATCAAAGACTTCTCTCACTGGATCAGGCCGTCCTGACGACTGCTGACTGGTGGCTGTGGTGGTGGTGAGGGGGTGGTGGGTGGGGTGGTGGCGGGTGGGGTGGTGAGGGGGTGGCGGGTGGGGTGGTGAGGGGGTGGCGGGTGGGGTGGTGAGGGGGTGGCGGGTGGGGTGGTGGTGAAATGGTGGTGAGTGAGAGGGATTTGCGTGGGATTTTAGTAAGTTTTGATGAGTTGAGTCAAAGTATATGCAGAACACTCACTCACTCACTCACTCACTCACTCACTCACTCACTTACTCACTCACTCACTTACTCACTCGCTCACTCACTCACTCACTCACTCACTCACTCACTCACTCACTCACTCACTCACTCACTCACTCACTCACTCACTCACTCACTCACTCACTCACTCACTCACTCACTCACATGAGAGGTCATTGCATCCTCTTTCTTCCTGGATGACACACTCAGCCTTCTCATCCACCCTCAGCTCATTACCTCCATCACCACACTCCACCTTCACCACCTTCCCTTCATCTCCTCCCTCCTCCTCCTTCTTCTGTCCCTCATCTTTGCCAGCATCATCATCAAGACCCGACTTCGCCTGGCTCTTCTTTTTCTTCTTCTTCTTCTTAGACTTTGCAGCAGCCCCCACAGTAACTTCATTTTCGAAAGTTGAAGCCTTGCCGACCACCTGCCTGCTATCTTCTGTCAAGCTCTCTGGTGACTTCGTGTCGCTAGTGGTGGCTGTGGCATTTGTAGTAGCGGCATTGGTGTTAGTGGTGGTTGTAGCGTTGGTTGAAGTGGTGTTTGTAGCTTTAGTTATCGTATTTGTAGCTTTGGTAGTAGTGGTTGTAGCGTTAGTTGTGGTGGCTTCTGCAGCAGCAGCAACAAAGCCACTGATGCTCTTGTCGTCATCACACGGAGTAACCTCACTGGATGCACCAGCGCTGGTGGCCACCTGGTTCTTTTTCTTCTTCTTCTTCTTTTTCGACTTACCGCCACCACCACTCACATCAGCCACACCTCCACCCGCAGCAACAACAGCACCACCAACGTCACCGACACTGCCACCGACCACACTTCTCTTTGCCGCAGCAGCTGATGCCACGTCTGTCACTTTCAGCGAATTCAAAGACTTTGTGAGGTGTCTACTGGCATCATCATCATCAGCACCACCCTTCTTCCTCCCTGTCGTGACGTCTGTCTCCTTCTCTACCTGCTTCTCACTCTTAGCGATGTCTTTGATGTTATTTGCATTATCAAGTTTGTTTTTATTTTTGTTTTTCTTATTTTTATTCGTATTATTATTGTTGTTGTTACTATTTATGTTTTTGTTGTCTTCAGTTTTGTTCAATTGGTTGACATCAGCGTCTATTTTAACCACTTTTCTGACCGCATGACCATTTTGCAACTGATGTTGTTGTTGTTGTTGTGGTTGTTGCCGTTGTTTGATGAGTTGCTTCTGTTGCTGTTGTTTTTGTTGTTGCTTGTTGTGTTGTTGTTTGTGTTGTTGTTTCAGTTGCGCAATACTTTCCTTATCGCCCGCGAAGCAGTCGTCACTGATCACAATGGGATCCGCCTTGTAGTTCGTCACGCCATCATTATCATCACCACCCTCATCCCCATCATCACCCTCATCATCATCATCATCATCGTCGTCATCTTCGCACTCGTAGCTTTTCAATGAGGCTGCAGAGAAGTTATTGCGATTATAATTGCTGGGTAAACACACGGGTGCACATGATACTCTATTAACACGCCCCACTGTAAGGGGATCCTTGATTAAGGAAGCAGTCTTAGGCACCACTCTTACGTGCACCCATTCACACGCACACAATGCATGCATGCATGCATGCATTCTTATGCCATATCATCCCTAGATGCATTTTTAATGCAAAAAAGACAAAAACCCTGTCGGATTTTTTTAAAGTTTTAACAAACCTTAGGCCCAAATACAACTTTGGTTTTTTTATAGTTGCATAGTAATGCAGATAACTTGGAAAAAATGTTAAATTAAAACAGGCCTGTCATATTTGATGAAATTTTGTATAAAAATAATTAATTTTAAAAGTTCGGCAGTGTGTTTGTGTGTGTGTGTGTGTGTGTGTGTGTGTGTGTGTGTGTGTGTGTGTGTGTGTGTGTGTGTGTGTGTGTGTGTGTGAGATGATTGAGAGTTTATCTCATTACAGCAATGCACTTGTACATAGCTTAAAAAATTAAAATCTCGATTAAAATAAATGCAACAAATACAATGCAGAGACGACATTGCTTCCAGAGCCATGGACGATATTTACAAAATCTGCGCTATAAAAGTTATCTTCAAATAAGACTTACTCAAGCTTTTGTGGTTAGATCTGAAGGTGTTATTATTAGTATTGTTGTTGTTGTTGTTGTTGTTGTTATTACTAATTTTATTATTACTTTTGTTATTCTTATCATTCGTGACACCATTACCATCACTACCTTTATTAAGACAGTTTTTATTTGGCGCTGTACAGCTGTTGTTACTTTTGTTGTTGCTATTTTTATTATTTTTGTTTTTGTTGTTATTTTTATTGTTTTTGTTATTTTTGTTGCTGTTGTTGACGAGAGACTTGTAGGTGTTGAAATCGTCTGGCAACAAAGCACTCCATGGCCTCAGAGACTTGCTTTGGTTGTTGTTGCTGTTGTTACTATTTATACTTATGCTATTGTTTGTGTTGTTGTTGTTGTTGGCAGCGTTACATTTGTTACCTTTCTTCCTAAGTAGATTAGTGCCATCATCATCATCATGGTTATTACTACAACAACTATCACCAGGAGCATCACCTCCACGGGCATCATTATCATGAGCGGCAAGAGTTCCCGCCATGGAGACTTGTTTCCTGAGTGAGTTGCTTCCGTTGAATGATTGGGACTTGTTGAGTGGTGCTGATGATGATGCTGATGACGTTTCAGTGGTCGCCGCTTGTGTGGCTGGGTGGCAGAGGGACTGCATCGATTGCTGTGGGGTGAGTGATTTGGGATGGTGTGTGATGGTAGATGGGTGGTTTGGGATGGTGGAAGATAGGTGGGTGAGTGGTTTGGGATGCTGGATGGGTGGGTGAGTGGTTTGGGATGGTGGATGGGTGGGTGAGTGGTTTGGGATGGTGGAAGATAGGTGGGTGAGTGGTTTGGGATGGTGTGTGATGGTAGATGGGTGGTTTGGGATGGTGGAAGATAGGTGGGTGAGTGGTTTGGGATGGTGGATGGGTGGGTGAGTGGTTTGGGATGGTGGAAGATGGGTGGGTGAGTGGTTTGGGATGGTGGATGGGTGGGTGAGTGGTTTGGGATGGTGGAAGATAGGTGGGTGAGTGGTTTGGGATGGTGTGTGATGGTAGATGGGTGGTTTGGGATGGTGGAAGATAGGTGGGTGAGTGGTTTGGGATGGTGGATGGGTGGGTGAGTGGTTTGGGATGGTGGAAGATGGGTGGGTGAGTGGTTTGGGATGCTGGATGGGTGGGTGAGTGGTTTGGGATGGTGGATGGGTGGGTGAGTGGTTTGGGATGGTGGAAGATGGGTGGGTGAGTGGTCTGGGATGGTGTGGGATGCTGGAAGATGGTGGGTGAGTGATGCTTGAAGATGGTGTAGGATGGCGGGTGGGTTATAGGTAGGTTGGTGGGTGATAGGTAGGTTGGTGAGTGATAGGTAGGTTGGTGGGTGATAGGTAGGTTGGTGGGTGATAGGTAGGTTGGTGGATGATAGGTAGGTTGGTGGGTTATAGGTAGGTTGGTGAGTGATAGGTAGGTTGGTGGGTGATAGGTAGGTTGGTGGGTGATAGGTAGGTTGGTGGGTGATAGGTAGGTTGGTGGGTGGTTGGTGGGTGGTGATGGTGGGTGATGGTGTAGGATGGTGAGTGGTATTTTAAAATGATGGAATTGTAGTTGTGTGGCGGCATTGGCATGGTTGCATAGGAAGAGATGTGAGGTGGTGAGAGAAAAGTGAGGAGTTTACATGATAAGACTGTGTGTCTGAAATGTGAAGTGGGGAAGAAGTGGAGAGATAAGGAGGTCGGAGAGAGGGTGGAGTGGAATGTTGTGTGGTGGATTAGGAATAGGGTTTTATTTTATTAATAGCAGAAAAAAGTTTTTTAAAAAAGAAATTTATATAAGTGAGATGGTGAAGAAAAAGTAGAGTGAAATGGAGTAAAAATAGATGGAAAAGGTGGAAGTAGTTGTGGAAGAGCGTCTCGGTAGGCTGGACAAAGAACCTTTGATCTTTTGATTGATCTTCTGCGCATGTGTGGGACGCCAACAAAGAGAGAGAGTGGAGTTATTCATGTGTGTGTTCAAGGTGCATTTGTGGGAAGTGAAGTGTGCGGTGTTTGGTGGTGGAAAGATGGTTGAGGAATGGTGAAGAGATGGTGGAAATGATGGAGAGATGGTGGAGAGATGGTGGAGAGAAGGTGAAGAAAAATGTGGGAAAGATACATATTGTGGTAAGGGAGATGATCTGGCGAGACATAAACAAATGGTAGGAAGGCAGGGTGGAAAATGCATGATGATGGAGAGTGTGATGATGGCATGCAAGAACATAAATAAACACTTTCTGACGTCATAAACCGTTAACTCGTCGCCCAGATGCTCACAACAAAAGTTTAAAATTTAGCGCTAAAAACCCAAACACACAACATGCATTAGAAATTACGTAATTAGAACTGAATAAGGAAAATTATTATTAAATACAATGTCATAATAAAAACCCACCACTCCCCCACCATCACCCTCATCCATCCAAACCATCCCATCCCATCCCACCACCATCACCCTCATCCAAAGCATCCAGACCATCACCACCCACCCACCATCATCCGCTTCTGCTCCTTCACCTCCCTCATCTGACTCAACTGTATCTCAACCAGCCTGCGTGGTTTGGGAGTTCTTTGTGTGGATTGCGTGAGCATCTTTGAAGCATTTAAATCGCCCCAATACTGCTTCCCACTCCGTAATATCTACCTCCATCACACACACCTTCCCCACACCATGTAACACACCACTAGTACCACTACCACGCCACCATGCACCACACAACTAGTATAACCACACCTCTACCACGTAACATACACAACTATCACCACCCCCACCACCACACAACTACTACCACCACCACCACGACTATCACCACCACCACCACACAACTTCTATCACCACCACCACCACCACACAACTACTATCAGCACCACCACCACCACACAACTACTATCAGCACCATGCACCTCTCGAACTGCCTCTTCCTCTTATTCAACTTCTTTTTCTTGTTCTTCGTCAGCTTCCCTTCCACCTTTTCGGCAGGCGCTGTGCTAACTAAAGGTGGAACACATCATCATCATCATCATCGTCGTCATCATCATCATCATCGTCATCATCACCATCATCATCATCGTCATCATCATCGTCATCATCCTCATCATCATCATCATCATCATCATCATCATATGTTTATACTATAGTTTATTATTCCTTCACGAAGGTTGATCCTCTATTACTTTTTTAAACTATCCGTCTCTCACTCCTTCAATCCATCATTCCATCTCCTCCAAAACCATTCCATCCATCAATCCTCTCCTTCCTTTCATCCCTCCATGCATCTTCCCCCTCTCCCCCCCCCCCAACATCCCTTCATCAATCCACTCCTAATCCCTCCATCAATCCACTTCCTCCACCCATCAATACACTCCTAATCCCTCCATCAATCCACTTCCTCCACCCATCAATGCACTCCATCCCTCCATCCATCAATACACTCCATCCCTCCATCCATCAATACACTCCATCCCTCCATCCATCCTCCCATGCACCCACCAGCAGATCCAGGCAGCTTCAAACCCATCTTGTGCCATTCGAAAGCGTCTGCTGCCAGCTGATGCATGGATGGAAGGATGAATGAATGAATGAATTAATTAATTAATTTATGCATTCAGAGAAGGATGAATGATCAACCATAGGGAATTTATTTATACATCATTTCATCAACTAGGAAGCAGAAAGATGAGGCTGATGATGATGAACATGATGATAGTGATGATGATGACATGGACTATGATGATGACGATGACGACAAGAACCATTATGATAATTATAAAAATGATGATAATGACACAACAGCAGCAACGGCAGCAGCAGCAGCGACTGAACCTTGTGGATGTGGTCTTCGTCAGCCACCAAGAGGATGTTCTCCGGCTTGATGTCGGTGTGGATGATGAGGCATTCGGTGTGCAAGTAGTGCAAGCCCTGCAGCACCTGTGATGGTGATGATGATGATGATGATGACGATTATGGTGGTGAAAATGACGATGGTGGTGATGTTGATGATAACGATGACGATGATAATGATCTCTACTACGAAGCGTTGTTGTCCTTTCAACAAACAAGCCACCAAAGTCACCCCCAAGCACGCGCTCCGATCCTCCCACTCCAAACACCCCCTACATGCTCTCCAAACCCCACACCCCAAGAACCCCCCCCAACCCCCTTACCCCCCCCCCACAAGCACCACCCACCTGTCTGATGATCGACTTGACGTTCTCTAGTGGAATGCCCATGTAGTTGGAGCGGATGATCAGCTTGAGGAGGTTGCAGCCCAGCACCTCGAAGACCATGCACACGTCTGTGTGTTGGTGTTGGGGTTGGTGTGTTGGGGTTGGTGTGTTGGGGTTGGTTGGTTTTGTGTTGGTGGGGTTTGGTTGTGGAGTTGATCGATGAAAACTTGATGAATTTCCTTTATATTTTTAATCTAATTTCATATTTAAATACTTATGAAGAAAAAACTTATCATCATCATCATTATCATCATCATCATCATCATCATCATCATCATCATCATCATCATCACCATGATCATCATTCTCATCATCCTCGTAATCATCACCATCATCATCCTCATCATCCTCATCATCCTCATCAACCACGACAGACGTGTGCCATTGACTCCAGAGATCTTGAAGTCGTCAAGAAGTTGCACTGTCTTGTTCCTGTAAGGATGGCCTGTGTTGCTGTCACGCACCTGGTGGTGATGATGATGATGATGAAGATGATGATGATGATGGTGATAATGATGATGATGATGGTGATGGAGGTGATAATGGGGAATGTGGTTGTTTTTGAGAGTGGTTATGATGATTATATAAAAAAAAACTTGAGAAGGTTGGTATGGATAGAGTGGTTGGCATGGATAGAGAGTGGTTGGCATGGATAGAGAGTGGTTGGCATGGATAGAGTGGTTGGCATGGATAGAGAGTGGTTGGCATGGATAGAGAGTGGTTGGCATGGATAGAGAGTGGTTGGCATGGATAGAGAGTGGTTGGCATGGGTGGAGAGTGGTTGGCATGGATAGAGAGTGGTTGGCATGGATAGAGAGTGGTTGGCATGGATAGAGAGTGGTTGGCATGGATAGAGAGTGGTTGGCATGGATAGAGAGTGGTTGGCATGGATAGAGAGTGGTTGGCATGGATAGAGAGTGGTTGGCATGGATAGAGAGTGGTTGGTATGGATAGAGTGGTTGGCATGGATAGAGAGTGGTTGGCATGGATAGAGAGTGGTTGGCATGGATAGAGAGTGGTTGGCATGGATAGAGAGTGGTTGGTATGGATAGAGAGTGGTTGGCATGGATAGAGAGTGGTTGGCATGGATAGAGAGTGGTTGGCATGGATAGAGAGTGGTTGGCATGGGTGGAGAGTGGTTGGCATGGATAGAGAGTGGTTGGCATGGATAGAGAGTGGTTGGCATGGATAGAGAGTGGTTGGCATGGATAGAGAGTGGTTGGCATGGATAGAGAGTGGTTGGTATGGATAGAGAGTGGTTGGCAAGGATGGAGAGTGGTTGGCATGGATAGAGAGTGGTTGGCATGGATAGAGAGTGGTTGGTATGGATAGAGAGTGGTTGGCAAGGATGGAGAGTGGTTGGCATGGATAGAGAGTGGTTGGCATGGATAGAGAGTGGTTGGCATGGATAGAGAGTGGTTGGTATGGATAGAGTGGTTGGCATGGGTGGAGAGTGGTTGGCATGGATAGAGAGTGGTTGGCATGGGTGGAGAGTGGTTGGCATGGATAGAGAGTGGTTGGCATGGATAGAGAGTGGTTGGCAGGAATGGAGAGTGGTTGGCATGGATAGAGAGTGGTTGGCATGGATAGAGAGTGGTTGGCATGGATAGAGAGTGGTTGGCATGGATAGAGAGTGGTTGGCATGGATAGAGAGTGGTTGGCATGGATAGAGAGTGGTTGGCATGGGTGGAGAGTGGTTGGCATGGGTGGAGAGTGGTTGGCAGGGATGGATTCTATTGACAAACAATCCGTAAATTCTCCTTGATCTATGCAAACAGACGAGAACTTGCATTGCGAATGGGAAAAGCAAACATGACGAAGACACAAGATTAAGAAATACAAATGGAGGCGAGCTTAATTGGATCGCAATGCACTTGCTACACAAAAGAAAGTGCTTGTCTTTGTATACAGAAGCACTTACACATGTGTGAACCTTACTTGTATATAACTTACACAGTATAATTGTGTAATACATTACAATACATGTATCGTACAGCTAAGAATACTTTTCCGTGTGTAACTAAAAACAATTTGTACTATATCCCCAGTTGTTTTATTAATTGGTCACACCAAAAAATATATTTAAAGGTTACTCTATACAATATTCCCAATCCCAAAGAGCTAAAAATACCGCCTTAGATATTCCATACATTGCTCTAGGCGGCGAGATAGGCTGGAAGCCCGATAAAGTCATAATAGAGACTTGAGAGCGGACTGGATAGAGGATAATGCAGAAAGAACGATTATCCAAGAATAACATCGGCTCATCCTCGAGAAGGTTCACCACACTGTGTTTATCCCCACCAACACCTATTACCACTTACTACTGCCACTATTACCACTACCACTGCCACTATTACCACTACTACTACCACTATTACCACTACCACTGCCACTATTACCACTACTACTGCCACTATTACCACTACTACTGCCACTATTACCACTACTACTACCACTATTACCACTACCACTGCCACTATTACCACTACTACTACCACTATTACCACTACTACTGCCACTATTACCACTACTACTACCACTATTACCACTTACTACTGCCACTATTACCACTACTACTACCACTATTACCACTTACTACTGCCACTATTACCACTACCACTGCCACTATTACCACTACTACTGCCACTATTACCACTACCACTACCACTATTACCACTTACTACTGCCACTATTACCACTTACTACTGCCACTATTACCACTACTACTACCACTATTACCACTTACTACTGCCACTATTACCACTTACCACTGCCACTATTACCACTTACCACTGCCACTATTACCACTTACTACTACCACTATTACCACTACCACTGCCACTATTACCACTACCACTACCACTATTACCACTTACTACTACCACTATTACCACTACCACTGCCACTATTACCACTACCACTACCACTATTACCACTTACTACTACCACTATTACCACTACCACTGCCACTATTACCACTACTACTGCCACTATTACCACTACTACTACCACTATTACCACTTACTACTGCTATTAATACTTCAATCAGTATGACCACAAAAAGTCAGTAGCAGCACAGCAGCCTTCCTAATAACACAGCCCAACAATGTGCCCAAGTGCTTGATACGAGATGATGAGCTCAGTATGAAATGATGATGATGATGATAATTATGATGATGATGATAATGATGATGATAATGATGATGATGATGATAATGATGATGATGAGCTTAGTATGAAATGATGATGATTATGATGATGATGAGCTTAGTATGAAATGATGATGATTATGATGATGATGATAATTATGATGATGATGATGATAATTATGATGATGATGATGATGATGATTATGATGATGATGATAATTATGATGATGATGATAATTATGATGATGATGATAACGACGACGAATCCACTTTGCTTTTCTTGATTGCTCAAGTACACTTTCAGGGCATTCTCACATTAATCAATTGTATTAAATATTCAAGAGTCTCGCTTATAGAACGAGGCGCTATTATAGTATATAAAATTAATGTATATAATTTGTTTTGTGAAAAAGAACTGTATGGAATGGATGATAAAGGAGTGAGGAACCCGATTGCTTTTGGCTGCAATTGGATGTTGTTTACGGGTGGTGCTAAAGGTGGCCTAAGCCCCAATTCTGAGGCTTTGAGCTGCGCTGACTGTGTGTTATTCCATTTTATCCAATTTATGCATGTGTGTTTACCTTATCAATGCGAATAAATATACATTACTGATATCATCACTATCATCCTCACTCTCATCATCAACATCATCATTATCCTCATCATCATCATCATCACTAACATCCTCACTCCCATCATCACTATCATGACCATCCTCATCATCATCATCATCATCACTATCATGACCACCTTCATCGCCATCATCATCATCACCACATCAACCCTTTTACAGATGCGTCCATTTAATTCATTAGTTTAATGGATACTTTCTATTTAAATGGAGAAAAGATGCTTTTAACTTTTATGCCTTTACGAATATAGGTTGACAAATAGCAATCGAAATAGCTTTCAATTTTTGTTTATTTAATTAGCAAGCCAGAACGAAGGATGTGTAATGAGGCATTTGTAAAACATCTACGGAGTACGTGTTTTAAATGCGTACTTTAAATTTAACTTGCGTGCAGCTCACAGCACTGCCGAATCGATGCATCGATCTGTGACATGTGAATAGGTTTATTGTCTTTGCTAATTATAGGCCTGAAGTTACGTCAAGCTGAACCCTAGGAATGCATATTTCGCCCATGAATTTTTTCATTCATCCACACGTCTATCAATTCTTCCATCCATCAATCCTACACTCATTCCTACATTCATCAATCCATCCATTCATTCTCCACTTATCCTATCAATCATTCATTCCTCCAATCATTCTCTCCTCTAACCACTCATTCATTCATCCATCCTCCAATTCATTCCTTCATCGACCCATCCATCCTTCATTCCTCTCCCGACAATCCTAATTGCCTGCATTAAGAGCCCATTAAAGTGATAGGCTATAAAACAAACTTCATACCACCATTATTACACTAAGCCTCAATTCAGTGGAGTAAAGATGTTGCTTGGTATTATACAAATGAACTTTCCCTTTTTACTTTCAATCAACATTATTAATAATAAATAATATATTTTAATTATAATGATATATTTTATTTATTATAATCACCAAATACTCACAAATTAATGCCAGCCTGGTACTGTTTTTAAGCGTCATATTACAATGCACATCATTACAATTGTAATTCGACATGTTACTGATCTTCTGGTTGCTTTTGTGGAAGTGAAGCAACAAAGTACAAAGTGTTATCTTGGTTACAGCATTGTTGGCCTCTAGTTAGAATTGCATCTTCAATTCATTTCCATGCGTTCCACACAGCAGCTCAACCACAATGTATATCATCTTGACAAATTATTTTTTGAACTAATTTTTACAAATTTAATTTAAACTTATTTGATTGCTTTTTAATGTGGAGTACAAAAGCATGTTGTTCTTGAGATAAGACGAATTCCTAATCAAATCTTTAAAACGTACCACGCACTTAAATATTGACAAACGACTACATACTTAGATATTTTTAGAAAAAAAATTAATCTCTTTTTAAAATATTGACATACTTTGATCGGAAAACCCTGATTACTAATCACAACTATTTAAATTTAATTAGTCTTCCTATTATTTTGAAAAATCAATTATTTAGATGTGTATGTTTTGTATTTATATTATTAATACAATTAATCATTATTATTTGTATGTTGTCTACCCATTACGAACCATTCATCATTACCAATTAGGATTGTATTTATCAGACCTTACACTGAATGTAATTCATTGCATTGACGTCAGCATGGAGTCTTCGCAATGGAAGAAAGAATCACAAGCAAATAAGATGTTTATGGAAGGCGAAATGAAAGAAGGAAGTGGTGATAATGATGATGATGATGATGGTGATTAAGATGATAATGATGATGATGGTGATATGATGATGATTAAGATGATGATGATGAAGATGATGATGATGGTGATGAAGATGATGCTGATGGCGATGATGATAATAAAGAAAAAGATGAAAATAAAAATGATAATACTAAAATGAGAATGAAAAAATACAGTTTTAAAATGCGATTTGAGTGTTGTTAACGCCAAGAACATATGGGCCACATTTTTTGAATGAGTAAAAATGCAAAAAGATTTTAAAAAAAGATACTAAAGAAAAAAGAAAAAGAATAATGTAAAAGAATAGTAAAAAATATTTTTTAAAATAAAAATAAAGATAATAAAAAAGATTTTTTAAAATAAAAACAAAGATAATAAAAAATTAAATAAAGTAAGAAAGATAATAAAGAAAAATAAGGATTAAAAAAGATAATGCTGAAGAAGAGTGATGTTGAAGTAACACATATATGGCATGCGTTGTAAATTCATTGCCTGGCAAAAACAAGAACCGACACATTAACCTGCAAGGCGAACACAGCAAACAAACAAACACACACACACATTTAACAGCATACAAACAAACATATAACAGCATGAAAACACACACACACACATTTAATAGAATACAAACACACATATAACAGCATACAAACACACACACAAAACAGCATATAATGTGCAAAGCAATGCCCCGTATGTATAATTCCCTTGCATAATCCATTATCGTGGTGGTACTGACTGGCTATTAGGGCGTATTATGGTAAATACAAAAACATACATAAATATGACATACATAAACATAACACATGCAAAAACATACAAACATATAAACATACACATCTGAGCAGCTTGATTTCATCAATGGCCGTTTCCGTGTATTGCTGAGCACTCTTCACAACCTTCAGAGCCACAAACCGCTTCAGTCTGTGTGTGTGTGTGTGTGTGTGTGTGTGTGTGTGTGTGTGTGTGTGTGTGTGTGTGTGTGTGTGTGTGTGTGTGTGTGTGTGTGTGTGTGTGTGTGAGAGAGAGGATCTGATCTGGCTTCTTTTGATCTTTTTAGTTGTTTTTTTGGCTCAAGAATGCCTTGGCGCATATGTAATCAATAGTGGTTGTAAACTAGGAATTATGAAACAATAACATTGAATAATATTGTATTTTATGCAAATAATTCTACTTAAATAAACAAAAAGCATATTGAAGCGAAAATCGATAATATAAAAAGCAGCGCATAAGAACGTAGATAATGTTTCTACAAATGGTTATGATAATGCCGCTGCGTGCTACAAATTCCCTTATCATTATTATTATAATTACTATAATTATTATTACAATTATTATAAATATTATTACAAATATTATAAATATTATTATAATTATTATAAATATTATTACAAATATTATTCTAATTATTATTACAATTGTTATTATAAATATTATTATAAATATTGTTAAAATTATTATTATAATTATTATTACAATTGTTATTATAAATATTATTATAAATATTATTAAAATTATTATTATAATTATTATAAATATTCTGATCATTCTCTTATACTTTTTAATTCCCTTATAATTGCATCGTGATCAAGGTGCTTCTGAGAAAGTGAATTATCGATCGGAAAGAATGAATAATAATAATAATAACACCAATAATAATAAATAACAGCAATAATAATAAATAACACCAATAATAATAAATAACACCAATAATAATAAATAACAGCAATAATAATAAATAACACCAATAATAATAAATAACACCAATAATAATAAATAACACCAATAATAATAAATAACACCAATAATAATAATGTCTGAATGATTGGCGCTTATGAATTTGCCTGGCGTATAGTTGAGCAATTGTTGCTGTGTCATTCGTGCTGTAGTGAATGGGCCTTGGACACCATTTAGCATTTTTAGACATTTCAAAGTTAACTAGAGCGGTATTTATTACTCAGAAAACAGATCATTATTTGTATGAAAAATTTAAATGCCTCAAATTTAATATTTAAAATGATAATTGTAATGTGATTTAAACTAAGGAGAAAAATGTTATGTAAAAAAGCTGTATTCATATCAAAAAGACAAAGCGAATTGGAAACATAAAATGAATTTGTGTCTTCAAGAAAGAATCACTAACACGAGGTCCCAGCACAGCCACACGGTTGAGAAATGGCCCCAGCCAAGCTTGCGAACAACGTGGTACTTTCCATTGAAGAGGTCACCAATCTTTATGGGATGGTATCCCCCTAGAATGGGTGGGCGTGGGTGTGGATATAATGGTTTTGAAGTTTTTGCTGATTTATTGAGAATATTTAGTAATTATTTTTAAATAATTTTATTATTAGGAATGGCAGTTAATTATATGAAGCCTCAGAGAGGCCTAAAAAGCTTTGGGTTGAGTCCTGATAATTGAATGGTATTGAACTTCTGAGAAAATTAATTTTCTGTGATTTTCACCTTTACAGTAATCTTTTCTGTCTTCTTGTTCATCATTATCTGATCCGAGGATTTCCTCTTCTTCCTCATCATCATTCTTCCTAGCCATCTCCCTCTCTTCATCACTGTAGTTTCGTTGAGAGAAAGATTGTTGAAATTGTTGCGAAGATTGTTGTTCAATTTTTAGTTGCGTTTCTAATTGCTGTTGTTCGTAGTTGCTACGTTGCATTTGTTGTTGTATCATTTGCTGGTCCATGAGATTCGTTTCGGAAATTGGACCCTCGTCCATGTTGGAATACTCATTCAAATGAGTCGAATCATCGGCAGTGGCAGACATTTAATAGATGTTTTATCCTTCAGAATTTCCTAGAATAACCGTTACCAGAAACTCGGTTTGAATTAATTACCGACTATAGAAAAAACTAATTCTTTTTGAATTTATCCAATTTTGCACCGGTCATAAACAAACAGAAAATTTTAATAGAACGTCTAAAACTAAAGTAAAAAATAATAATCTAAAATTATCTTTTTGTCTTATAATTGTATTCAAAACTCTTTATATCGCCTAAATTCATTCAACATTATAAATTAACTACGGAACCCTATTACTAAAACGAATTAAAGCGAAAATAATAACTTTGTCGGAATAATTAAGCTTAGAGATGAATTAGACGATTTAGCCGACTTATTACTTATATTTTCATGCACATCTATCCGAATCATGATTGGCCACATATCCCGTCATCGACGCGCATGTCAGTTGAAGATTTAAATAGAATTTGAGAGAAATTGACTTTTAACGGATTATTCTAGAAATTCTTGAAATACAAATATTTATCTTTCAATTATTTTTTTATGTATACTTTATATTTATATTTGAATAAATTATTTTTCATTCAAAGCAATTCAACACGTCAACATTCATTATTTTTTCTTCAGACTCAATGCAAACTGCATTCTAAAAAATCATTGACTAAAATGCACGTAAAGTATGTAAAAGTAAAAAGAATTGATAAAATAGTGATTTGAGATTTAGAATTAAAATGGCATGCTTTCAAGGCATGGGAGAGCGGAACTTGTTTAGATAAACTGCTTCTTTGAATGGTCTCAACGCCTGAGTTGAATGAATGAATGGATTCATGGATGAATGGATGGACGGATGAACAAGCAAATGAATGAATAAATGGATGAACAGATTGATTAAAGCGCTTTCGAATTAGATAAAAAGCGCTATATAAATGCCTGTGATTGATTGATTGAATGAATGAAGAGATGAATGATTAAAAGGATAATTGATTGATTGGTAGAATGAATGAATTGAAATGTAAATCTTTCTTTGAAATTCAAATAAGACACCAAAAAACAACCCCCCCTCATAAATTCATATTCAATCGTCACTCAAACCAACATCATTTTCAAATATAATCTAATTAATGCAAGAATAAAAAAATAATGAAACTAATTAATGCAAGAAATAAAATTAATCAAACTAATTAAAGCAAGAATAGGGAAAAAATCGAAATAATTAATGCAATAATAGTTTTAAAAATCAAACTAATGCAAGAATAAATATATAAAAAATAATGGCATCACCTGGTTGTCGATGTAGTGGTCGCACCTGAAGCACCACACGGAGATGTCGCTGAAGCTGACGGCCATGCAGTGGTTCTCCCGCTCACTGTGCTCCAGCATGTGCCCATTCACGAATCTTGAGCAGTACACCTGACCCCATTAACAGGACTAATTAGTCATGATAACTATTATTATTGACCAATTAGTTTAATCATAAGTGATATCAGTATTAAACAAATGATTAGTCAGTATACTTATTATTACTCAACTAATTAATCATAATTATTATTAAAAGCTAATAATGAATTAATTTGTATAACTTATGAATATTATAAAGCTATAACTTCTAAATAGCAATATTATTATATTATACAAATCAGTTAATTAAAAAAATATTAAGTAACCATTTTACGAGAATTACTTCAAAAACTACTATTTATAGATTCAATGACGATGACCCAACATGCAACCACCTGGGAGCAACAAAGACACATCCAATTCTCTGATGAGTCATGGCACGTGACGCATGGGGTGGTGACGTCAGGGGGGGTGGAGAGGGAGGGGGGCAGTTCAGAGAGGTGGACGCACCATGGTAGGGGGTGCACTGCGTGCAGCTGGATGTGGTGCTGTGGTGGTGGTGGGGGAGGGGGGAGGGTTATGATGATGATGGTGACTATTATGGTGATGATGATTATAATGATGATGATGATTATGATTAGGATGATGTTGAAACCACCCACTCACTAACCATGTCATGAGTCACTCTGGAGACAAAGTTGAAGAGGTCGTTATTGGTGATAGTGACATTCACCTCACCATCCACTGCCCCCACATCTCCCCTCACTGCGTCCACCACCCTCCTCGCCCCACCCCCACCACCAGGGGATCTCCCTGCACCCCCTCTACCACCACCACTACCACCCCCTCTACCGCCACTACTACCAGCAGTACCTCCACCTCTTCCACCACCACCACCCCCAGTACCACTACCACCAGCACCTCCACTGCTTCCCCCAAGAGACCCCCCTGCACCACCTCTACCACCACTACCACCACCTCTACCACTACCACCACCTCTACCACTAGCACCACCACTACCACCACCTCTACCACTAGCACCACCACTACTACCACCACCACCATCGTTTCCATCATAACCTACCCCACTACCCCCTTTACCCCCTTTACCACCTTTACCTCCACTACCACCATCTTTACCTCCATCTTTTCCTCCACCTCCACCTTTACCACCACCTCCATCTTTACCCCCACTACCACCACCTCCACCTTTACCTCCATCTTTACCACCACTACTACCACCACTACCACCACCACCACCTCCATCTTTACCGCCACCTTTACCACCCTCCTCATCCTCATTATCATTATTAAAACTTAAATTACCATCACCACCATGTGACAATTCCTTATCGCTCTCAACTTTTAAATCTTTCATTTTCTCAATCCCTCCATCCACCCTTTCCACTCCACACTCCACCCATCTATCCATCCTTCCCCCCACCAATCCCCCCATCCTCCCCTCCAACCACTCCTTCACTCTCTCTCTCGACGGCAAGTCAACTGGGTCAATAATAAGAATAAAAGATAATAAATAGATTAAATCTAGGTCAATTCTAGGTCATATTTGAGTCATGAAACATTTATAATCATCATTAACCCTCAAACCAATAAACAAAACACCACACAAACAACCAAACAAGCCACCACAAACAACCACACGAACACCAAAAAAACCACCACACTAACAAAAAACCCCATGAACAAACCACATACAAACTAACACACAAACAACCACCACAAGAACAACCAAGCCAACCACACAAACAACCACACAAATAAACAACCACACAAACAACCACACAACCAACCACACAAACAACCACACAAACACCCAACCAGACAAACAACCACACAAACAACCATACAAACACCCAACCACACAAACAAACCATCATCCAACCACACAACCAACCACACAAACAAACAACCACACAAACAACCAACCACACAAACAAACAACCACACAAACAACCAACCACACAACCAGCCACACAAATAACCACACAAACAAACAACCACACAAACAAACAACCACACAAACAAACAACCACACAAACAAACAACCACACAAACAAACAACCACACAAACAAACAACCACACAACCAACCACACAAACAAACAACCACACAACCAACCACACAAACAACCACACAACCAACCACACAACGAACCAACCACAAACAACCACACAAACAAACAACAACACAAACAACCAACCACACAAACAAACAACCACACAAACAACCAACCACACAAACAAACAACCAAACAAACAAACAACCACACAAACAACCACACAAACAAACAACCACACAACCAACCACACAACCAACCACACAAACAACCACACAACCAACCACACAAACAACCACATAAACAACCACACAAACAACAAAACAAACAACCAACCACACAAACAAACAACCACACAAACAACCAACCACACAAGCAAACAACCATACAAACAAACAACCACACACACAAACAACCACACAAACAACCAACAACACAACCAACCAACCACACAAACAACCAAACAACCAACCAAACAAACAACCACACAAACAAACCATCGAAGCAGAGGCAGGACCAGTACTGGGCCTGTTGCTTCACCACCTTCTGAAGCACATCTCTCGACCTGTGAGGGTGAGTTTTATGAAACGCCTAAATGATTTAGAAGGATAAAGAAGGAATATTAATCAATTATTATGATTAATAAGAAGAAAGACTGCTTAAGAAGATTAAGAAATTATTAAAAATTATTAAAAATTAGTAAAAATTAGTTTAAATTATTAAAAATTAGTAAAAATTAGTAAAAATTAGTAAAAATTAGTAAAAATTATAAAAAATTATTTTTAAATTATTTAAAATTATTTTTAAATTATTTAAAATTATTTTTAAATTATTTAAAATTATTTTTAAATTATTTAAAATTATTTTTAAATTATTTAAAATTATTTTTAAATTATTTACAATTATTTTTAAATTATTTAAAATTATTTTTAAATTATTTAAAATTATTTTTAAATTATTTAAAATTATTTTAAAATTATTTAAAATTATTTAGAAAATATTTAAAATTATTTTTAAACTATTTAAAATTATTTTTAAATTATTTAAAATTATTTTTAAATTATTTAAAATTATTTTTAAATTATTTAAAATTATTTTTAAATTATTTAAAATTATTTTTAAATTATTTAAAATTATTTTTAAATTATTTAAAATTATTTTTAAATTATTTAAAATTATTTTTAAATTATTTAAAATTATTTTTAAATTATTTAAAATTATTTTTAAATTATTTAAAATTATTTTTAAATTATTTAAAATTATTTTTAA
>OX030956.1:12538393-12550893 GCA_943735955.1 Piscicola geometra
TGCAGTAACCCCCCTGAGGAAATAATCAAATATTAAAAAATCCTCAGTATTCATAAATGCTTAATTATTCAAAAGTCATTCACATCCATAAATGCCAAATTATTCACCAAGTCGAAAGTTTTTATGAATAACAAATCACCCACAACTCATTCATATGCATGAGCCCACCTCGAGTAGAACGCACACCTTGCCACTGCCTGCCTGCTTCATCAAGTGCGTCAAATGGCCGTAACACGCAGGCGTTATCTCATTACGGCCCTGTCAATCATTCGAAGTGGGTGGAGTTAAGTGCATATGTTAATTTTAAATGTTTAATATTCATGAAACTGCCGCTTGGCAATGGCTGCAAAGATTATTGTTATGAAACCTAGATCATTTGTTTCGAATTTTTGTAAATAATTTGATGGTTATCATCGTCATCATCATCATCACCACTATCATCATTATCATCACCATCACAACCATCACAATCATCATTATCTCACATTAGGATCTCCGATAGCAGCATCATAGCCTGCAGACACAAGAACCAGCTCTGGCGAGTACTGTATATTCATCATCATCATCTTCATCATCTTCATCATCTTCATCATCGTCATCATCATCATCTTCATCATCTTCATCATCATCATCATCATCAGCATCACTCACCTCCATCAACACAGGCATGACGATTTGCTGGAAGATGGCCATCATGTCTCCGTCCTTCAGTCCATCCTGTTTATTTGTTTGTGTGTTTGTGTTTGTTTGTGTATTTGTTTGTGTGTTTGTTTGTGTGTTTGTATAAATATACACATACACCGAAATGTACACAAACACACAAGCTTAGAATGCAAAAAAACCTACACAAACACAAAAACGTAGGTAAACACAAAAAACAAACACTAACGTACACAAACACAAACACATAACAACACCCACACAAAAACACACACACTCACACACCCACACAAAAACACACTCACACACCCACACAAAAACACACACTCACACATCCACACAAAAAAACACACACCCACCCAAAAACACACACACACGCACACACACCTGGTTGAGTGGCACATTGACGTTGTACCCCTTTCCAGCCGCCTTGCCCACGAAGTCGCAGTGGGACCTACGCAGGTGTGGCCAGTAGGCGCCATGGTCGAATCGGTGTACTGATATGTACAACACCCTGTGTGTGTGTGTGTTTGTGTGTGTATGTGTGTGTGTGTGTGCGTGTGTGTGTGTTTGTGTGTGTGTGTGTGTGTGTGTGTGTGTGTGTGTGTGTGTGTGTGTGTGTGTGTGTGTGTGTGTGTGTGTGTTGGTGTGTGTGTTTATCTGTGCACATGCGTCTTTATTTATCTGCATTAATACATGGACTGCTGTATGTATTCGATTCATCGACATACAATCGTATACACTCTCCTAAATCCTAAATTGAAATACAAAAAAATCATTGAAGAAACCCATCGGTGTCACATACACAAGATCACACGTACACAAGATTACACGTACACAAGATTACACGTACACAAGATTACACGTACACAAAATCACACATACACAAGATTACATGTACACAAGATCACACGTACACAAGATTACACATACACAAGATCACACATACACAAGATTACACGTACACAAGATCACACGTAGACAAAATCACACGTACACAAGATTACACGTGCACAACTGCAAACAGACCTCGGATCTTCATAGAATATATCCTGAGTTCCCTGACCATGATGGATGTCCCAATCGACCACAGCCACACGACGCAGGCCACTGCTGACGGCCACACGAGCAGCCAACGCCACATTGTTGAAATAGCAGTAGCCACACGCTTTGTCAGCCATGGCGTGATGGCCTGGAGGTCTGTGCGGTTGTTGTTGTTGAGGTTGTTGTTGTTGTTGAGGTTGTTGTTGTTGTTAATGTTGCTGTTGAGTGGTTGAGATTTATAATGTGATTGGAGGTGTTGTTGTTGTTGTTAAATGGTTTTATTTATGATTTTGTTGCATTTTGTTGTAAAATTATTGCAAAAACTGCAAACCTAACGATGGCCATGCTTGATTGAACCTTTGAGAGGAAATATTCAACAATAGAAACAATAATTATTTATTTAGAAAAAATAATAATAGTAATCAGCCTCATCGTCCTCATCTTCATAATAACTAATATCATAATAATAATTATTATTTAATGGAGCATCACAATCAGCACACACACACCTCTCCTTTCAACACCCTGTCGACAGCCTCGATACAACACCCTGCAGACAACATGGCCGCATCGTAAGTGCCCTGTGGTAGTAGTAGTAGTAGTAGTGGTAGTAGTGGTAGTAGTAGTAGTAGTAGTAGTAGTAGTAGTAGTAGTAGTAGTAGTAGTAGTAATAGTAGCAGTAGTAGCAGTAGTAGTAGCAGTAGTAGTAGTAGTAGTAGTAGAGGTTGTGGTTGTTGTGGTGGTGGTTGTAGTGGTTGTGATAGTGGTAGAATGGTGGTTGTGGTAGTTGATGTGGTGATTGAGGTGGATGTTGTGGTTGTAGGGGTAGTAATAGTTGTTGTTTTGGTAGAGTTATGGTTGTTTTTGTAGTGGGGGTTATTGTTGAGGTGGTGGTGGTTTGCTTGTTGTGGTTTTGGTCGTTGCTGTGTGGTGATGATGATATTACTACAACCACTACTACCACCTTATTGAAGTAGGCGTCTGAGTATGCAGCTGTGGCCTCTTTGAGCTCCTTCTCACTGCCTTCCTTTGTCGCCCTCAACCTTTCGTAATAGGCCTCCCCATGTACACTCAATATCTCCTCCTTTGTAGCCACTCTAGACTATATATATAGTGTGTGTGTGTGTGTGTGTGTGTGTCTGTGTGTGTGTGTGTGTGTGTGTGTGTGTGTGTGTGTGTGTGTGTGTGTGTGTGTGTGTGTGTGTGTGTGTGTGTGTGTGTGTGTGTGTGTGTGTGTGTGTGGGTAAAAAATGATCTTGAAATCAATGAATAAAACCCCAAATATTTACAAACACACGCACACACAAATGATTGAATATCACATGCCTACCAACGGGAATTATAGTGCACTTTTCCAAGAGTCCATGTTGCCTGCATCTCTCGAGCACTGCGGTCAGTCTCTCAGGTTTCTCCGGGTGCTTGGCGTCCCAGAGGTTGAAGTGGCCATTCACCGCCTCATCAAAAACCACGCCCACTTTTCTGTGAACGTTTTCATGAAATGTATTTAGAAAAATATTTATAGATTAATGCCATAAATTGTGTGCCCTGATTTTGTATTGGATTTCGGAGTTTCAGTGACTGTTATATTTTGTTTTAACAATTTTATTGTAAAATAATCTTAAACATACGTATCTTCGTGAACCTGAGAGATCATTTTATAATTCAGATTTTGAATTTATAAAATTTAGTTTCATAAAAGAGCGTTTTAAAAAGTATTTTCGAAATCTTGTATATTTCTAAAAATAAATTCTAAAACAATTGCATTATTTTTTTCTTTATAAAAATAATTTAAAAGATTAAATTAGCTATATTATTTTTTTACTTAACAAATACGAAAGTTTAAAAGCAAACTTAAAGATTTAAAGCATTTAAAAGGAAATGTAAACCGATTTATATAATATTTTAAAAAATTAATGTTATTTTTGAAAATTCCAAAATGACCAGTTTAAGATTATTCACCTTCATGAAAATATAAAGAATTTCGATAAGTATTATTAATAGTTTTTAATCAGCACTTTTTAAATCAGTGATCTTCCAGTAACTGAAACTGAAACTGAAATGATTGTTTAATTTTTTTATTTAATCTAAAATTAATTTTTTTCAATAAAATTAAATCGATATATAAATATGAATCACAGATCTTAAAATGAACTGGTAGTGAAAAATTAGTAATAAAATTATTCAAAATTAAAATGATTTTTATTTATGGAAGTTGAAAGACAAAGAATGATCCTCTCAAACATTGGATCAACCATCAGACTACATATGCCTGTCTTGCAGATAAATATTGGATTTAACAAAAATTGGCATAAATTGAAACTAAATCAAAATGTAGGAAACTAAATATAAACTAAAACTTGAATGATTCTAACAATTGTATAATCACTGCTTTAAAATAGATAGAAAATTGATGCGTTGCTACTGATTGAAATATCCACGGTTCAAGGCGAAAAACAAATCAAAATTGAAACAATTCAAATAGATTTTTATTGAGTATTAAAGGTTTCTGGGGCGCATGGTGGCGAGGTTTCATGCAGCAAATGGTGAAAGTTTGGTATATGAAGCGATGACTCCTGTGTAAGTGGAAGGTGGTTGTTGGGGCAGTTGTAGTTGTTGTTGAAGTTGAGGTTGTTGAAGTTGTTGAGGTTGTTGTTGTTGTTGAGGCAGTTGTTGTTGAGGTTGTAGTTGTTGAAGTTGTTGTTCTTGAGGTAGTTGTTGTTGCTGGGTGTAAAGCGAATATAGATTCTCAGGTTGTGGAGAGGTTGTAGTGTTGTGGCTGTTGCTAGATTCTTGATGGTTGTAGTGGTTACTGCTTTCGTAGTGGTCAACAAATCCCCTCGAAACAGCTGAGAGAGAAGATCTTTTAGACGAGGAAGTGTGTGTGGAAGAAAGGGTGGGATAGAGAAAAGAGAAACTGGTCGGAGACTGATTTGGTGAGGAGGGTGAGGGAGGCAGCTCAGTGTATTTAGGCAGGGTGCTGTTAGGTCCGATGGTGGATGAGGCTGTGAAGTAGTTCCAGTCAAGTCCACCATCATCAGCTGCTGCAGCTGCGTAGGCAGGGTTGGGAGTGTAGACACCCTTGAGAGTTGGAGGACGCTTGCTGGCTTTGGTATTTTTTTGGGTGAACTTCTGAGTGGAAGAGTCACTTCTTGCTGAGACAGCCATACCCGCTAACTGCATCTCAACTCCGTCCATCACACCCACGCTGTCTCGTCCACCGAACAGCTGCTGCAGGTTTCCGTTGGCAGCAAGAGTTCCTGGTGCTTTGTAGCTCAGTGAGGTGCCATCCACGGAAGCATGGAAGTTATATAAATAGTTATTATCATCATCACTTTCATCATCATCACTCTCCTTAGCATCTTCTTTCTCTTTTCTTCTATCTCTCTCTTCTGCCCACTTGATCGGATGCAGACGGGTATTTCTGGACTTGACCACCATCCTCTCCTCAGCCTTCACTCCATGATACTCCATGCCACACTCACCTTCAAACACCTCCCTGTGCATCAGTACCTCCCCTCTCTTCAGACCAGCATTGACTTTCTCCACCAGAGCAACCACCACCTCATCCACCTTTCCCCCTCCGACACTCTTCACCTTGCACAATGGACATTTCACTTTTTGTTTTTCCAACGGGTCCTTCACTACCTTCAGTTTAATTCCACCAATACTTTTAGACTTAGGGTCTTTACTCAAGTATTTTTGTACACACTGTTGGCAGAACGAATGACCACAAGGAAGTCTGTGTGGCAGTCTGCTGCTTCCATCGTACAGACACATGCACACCTTGCACAACATCGCTTCCTCTTCCTCCATCAGCAAGTTCAACTCACCCAGCCTTTTCTTCTTCCTTCCTTTCATTCTCATAAACTTTTAAACTTAACAGATTTAATTAATAAAATATTTAAACAATTCAACACTTTTTATATTCTTGAATCTTCAGGCGTAACTTAGACTTGGAAATTCTTTAAATTACAAAAGATTGATTTCAGACCTTAAGCACTCTCATAAATCTGCTACAGCCTAAAACACCTCTGCATTCACTGCTGCTTCCCTAGCCATTCAAGCGTGACCACAACTTGCAAATAGAGATTCTATACTACACTGCATTTAACTATTTTGTACTAAACTATACTATACTACGATATCCAGTACTATACTATAATATATTATACTAAACTATGAACTATACAATATAGTATATTGCCTAATTTAGTATATTATAATATAGTATAGTATATAAAGTATAATCTATACTTTACGTCAGACCACCCACTGACTATTTAGTTTGATTGGGTGTTGCATACGGCATTAAATACTCGTCACAAACGATTCTTGGAAATTTAAATCGATTTTCTAAATGAATAATATAATAATAATAATAGAAAAGTAATGTAAATAACAATAAAAATAGAACAAATAATGTAAATAATAATAATAATAATACACCTACGAAGAATGCGAGATACCATAGAAAGATTAATCTTCTAAGAATACAAAGGCAATGAAATACAACTAAAAATAGCATTAATGAAACTGTGACCCCAAATGAGTGCATGAAAGGTGTAGAAAATGGTGATGATGATAATGATGAAGGTGATAATGATGTTGAAGAAGATGTTGATGAAGATGATGATGGTGATGAAGATGATGATAATGATGAAAATGATAAGGATGAAGATGATGATGGTGTTGAATAAGAAGAAGATGATGATGGTGATGATGATGAGTTAATGGCATGTCTCATTTGGAGAACCTCAATAAAACCACGTTGATGTCTACGGAGTCTTTGCGGTGGTTTTTGTATGTGTTGGGAAGTTCAAAGGAAACCTGTGTTGTTGTTGTGGTGGTGGTTGTTGTTGTTGTGGTTGTTGTTGTGGTTGTTGTGGTATTTGTAGTTGTTGTGGTGGTTTTGGTTGTTGTTGTTTTAGCGGTTGTTGTGGTAGTTGTTGAATTGAGCTATATAAAGTGTAGCAATGTGATTGGCTAAACTCACCTGTGTGATTGCTTGCGTCTTCACTCCTTCCTTCTTCATCTCTCTCTCTATCACCTGAGAAGGATGAAGGCGAGAATGGATGAATGAATGGGTGGATGAATGGATGGATGGAGGAAGAAACAGATGAATGGGTGGATGAATGGATGGAGGAAGAAACGGATGAATGGGTGGATGAATGAATAAATGAATGAATAGGTAAATGAATGAGCAAATGGCAGGACCCTGAGATGCGAGGACTTGTGAAGGGAGTAGACAGAGCCTGAACACAAGGAAAGTGCAGTCTTCACAAAGGCGATGTCGACGTCTGATTTAAATGTCATTATTATACAAATAATTTGAAATATAGCACATATCATCACCATATGTTTAGTAAACACAGTTTAATTATGTTGATTATTTATGCAATTTATGAAATAGTTATTTAAATATATTTGATTGATCGATTGAAATTATTTTTATAATTTCAATTAAATTTTACTCCACAGGGAAAAACTCGCGCCATAAAGCATACTCTTAGCCTGTTTGGTGCCGAATGGAGGGTTCATGATGGCAGTATCAAAGAGTTTGCCACAAGAGGGTGAAGAGTGGAGGGTGGACGCCAGCTTGAGCACATCACACTGCAACATGTTGATGTTGTTGACTTCGAGTTGTTGCAGGTTTCGTCTCAACACATCCAATGCCCCTGAGTCTATGTCCACTCCCAAGCAGTAACTGGTGATGATGGTGGTGATGATGATGATAATGATGAGCTAATCATCTAAATAATATGACTACTAACAAAATCAATCACAAAATAATACTTGACAATTTAAACTAAAGAAAACAAATAATTTTATAATCAGATAACACCCAAGCAGCCCTTGCCCATATGGAAACGATCATCATACCCACCATCATCATCATTATCATCAACATCATTATCAATATCATCATCATCATCAACATCATTATCAACATCATCATCATCATCATCAACATCATTATCAACATCATCATCATCCTCATCATCCTCATTGTCATTATCAACATCATTATCATCATCATCATCATCATTATCATCATCATCATCATCATCACCATCATCATTATCATCACCATCATCATTATCATCACCACCATCATCCAAACAGCCCTCCCACACACGCAACCTGGCTCCAAGGAGGGATGCAGCAATGGAGAGCATGCCAGTGCCACATCCCAGGTCCAGCACTGACTTGCCCTGCACATCCCCGTGCTCCAACTCCATGCTGTACAACATGTGGGCTGGAGGAAGAAGAGATTAAATGTGTTGGTTGAAAGTTATTTGAAGGATTTAAATGAGAAATATTATAATCTTGAAGCTTTTTTACATTTGAAGAATTTTATAGTTTTTGATTTTTTTCCAAAATGTTGCATGATGCAGAGTAGGAGACAAATGGGAGAAAATAGTAAGTTGGAAAGCAATCAAATGATACACTTTTTACTCTAGTGTGAAAAAAAACAATTATTTGTAATAATTATTTTTTAATTATTTAATAATTTTATTATATTATATTATATAACATTAACTGTTAATAATTAATGATTAACACTATCACCCGCACCATCAACACCACCTGCGATGTGGGGACTGGTGAGGTACTGTTCCAAACTCAGGATAGGTTCCTCAAAGTCATCAACGTCTTCTAGGTGTGACTGCAGAGTCTTCAGCTTCATCAGAACCATTGTGGGGTCCTGTGAAAGGCTTGAACAAAATATTTATTGGTAAATTCACTTTTCGTAAAATTATATTATCGCTAAGAGAAAAGTTAATTAGATTTTTATATATGAAGTTTGTTTAGTGTTGTAGTTTTAAAAATATAAAAATTGAATTAATATAAATATTCAATTAATTAATTAATAATTAAGCATTTTAAAGTTTTGAAAAATATATCAATCAATCAAATAATTTCTATAGCGCTCTTTAAGAGAATATACTTAAATTCATAAAGGATTTACAAAACAAAAACATCAATTAATTGCATTAAAGTAAGATACAATTCAATAAAATTCAATTCAATAATTATTAAATAAATTTACTTAGTTGAAATTTAGATTTAAAGGCGTTGGCCCAAAGTTCTTCTAGGCCAATAATACGAAGAACTTAGTAAGATAAATAATGGATGGCTTTATTTTTCTTAAAAAGTTAACTTAACCATGCAAACAATGGCCATTATTGCAACTACTTTCCACAAAGGCTGCAGACAACTCAGGTGTTGTTTGTTAAGGTTCACTCATCCATCCCCAATAACATCCATCACCTTCAAGGCCGTCAGCCTCCATAGAGTCCGGAATAACCGCTATCAGCTTTTTAGCTTTTTTAAAAATCTGTTTTTATTTTCTTTTTATAAACAATACATTTTAATATACTTATTTTTAAGTTATTTAAGGATCTTGGTTACTTTTTAAATGAATTAATTTCACGCGCTAATGACTAATTACTGATGATTAGCTCCTGAAGAATCTTTCATTTTGAACGTGAGCAGATGCAGCAATAAACACATAACCCCACTTACAAGTAAACATCACACATGTACACACACACACACACACACACATGTACACACACACACACACACACACACACACACACACACACACACACACACACACACACACACACACACACACACACACACACACACACACACACACACACACACACACACACACACACACACACTCACACACACACACACACACAACTTTATTCAGATTAGTTGGCGATGGAAGGCAATGTGGGGTCAATTACAACTTCCATTCCTTCAAGAACTCTCCTTTCTCTTTGGAGCATTGCCAAATAGCCTGTTCAACTACTAGAAAACTGTTTCAAACTTTCAAAAACTAACTTTCAAACCAATTTAACTTTATTTTAGCTCCCAAATTGGTGAGCGCTTCGAGCACGACAGAGCTTTAAATCGAATAGAAAAACTCACACCATCCCCAAACTACCAGTACTAACACTAACAAACTACAATAATATAACAACCCAGATTAATTAAAAACTTATCAAACACTGAATCATTTCCTTCATAGATCAAAGCACGCTTCTTCACCTCACTCCAATTACACCCGAGTCCTTATCTCTGAGCTTCTAATGGTCATCTGCACAGGAAGAAATCTCACAGTGGTGTTACTGGTTGCAGGGGAATTAGGAGAGCCTTGGGATGTAGGAGAAAAAGTCTCAAGGAGGAAAATTCTTCTTATTAATTTTGTGCAACGGTTGAAACGGACTAAATTTTTTATGGATTATTTTCATGTATTTTTTAATTATGACGTGATTGGTTGCAGGGAGACCAAGAGAGCAAGCCTTGCCAAGGCTCAAGCAGCTACAAGGATTTGTTGATCTTATGAATACTTGGAAACTTTCATAGTGGGAAGGGGTGCAGTAGTGTACTGTATTGTATTTTCTTATTGTATAATTTTTTATATATCTTTATATATATATTATTTAGTATTTTTTTGTTTTTTATTATTTTGTATTTATTATTATTATTTTGTATTTTTTTGTATTTTATTATTTTGTATTGTATTATTTTGTATTGTATTACTTTTATTGTATTATTTTTTATTGTATTATTTTTATTGTATTGTTTTGTATTGTATTGTATTGTATTGGAGTGTATGAGAGTGTTTAGGGTGCTTATAAGTGATCTGGTTGAGATGTATACGCATTAATATGTTGTGTAGCGATGGATAGCCAGTTGTGAGAACTCTTGGAGGGAGATAAGAAGTTAAGATTGCAGTGTTTGTGGGAAATACTTGAAGGAATTTAACTGGCACGGAATCTCGACTCTGGTTAGTTTAATAAATTATTAAGAATTAATGTTTATACGTTTTTGTGGAAAATGTAGTTAATCGATATTTTATAGTTGTTGTCAATAGTTATTTAATCGTATTTAAGCGGTTCTGTATCTATTTTTTGAGTTTTGTGATTTCCTTTGTTGTGACTTTCTAATGAGAATAACAAGTATTTTAGGGTTGGCTCAATAATGTGTTATTTATTTTATCAAAAAGTATATGATAATCTAGTTTTCCAAAGTTCATTGGAATGTGAACAATATCTGAAAAATCATTGATAAATTAGGTCAATGTCTGTTTATAATATTTGAAATGTTTGGATAAGACAGCGAAAACAAACACTACTTTAGATGTGTAAAGTTTAGATTTGTAAAGACTTAATCACTGAAATGTTTCAATCTTGAATTAAATTATTTGATAAAAAAATATTAATTTCTTTCTTTAAAAAAAAAATTAATAGTTTAAATTTTGTTATTCTATAAAAATAATTTTAAAGTTCTTATAACAAAACCCGTATATTCATTAAACAGAATTGTTCTTCATTGAATTTTCTGCACTAACAAATACTCTTTAAGGTCCTATTGAATAGTGTCTACAAACTCATGCACGCAAAATACTTCCGCGTCCACCCTCCAAGTTCAATCATTAAACATTCATCCCCACGACTTTCATGTTGGTAAAAGAAACCAGTTTATAAGAAAACTGTGCCATCTATATCTACACCGCTTTCTAGTTCAATCCTTCTAGTTAAACCGACTTTGCCGCTTTTATTCACAATCTTCGTTCTTTCTGTTTTAAGTATACTGCAATTATTATCATATATTATTAGCACTTCAAGCATATTCTTTCTTACATTTTCATAATTACCACCTTCTTCATCTTCATCTTGTGCTTCCTAGTTATCTCTAGCACAATTATACTCTTCACCTTCCTCCTCCTTCTCATCATCATCATCATCATCGTCACCTTCCTTCTCCTCCTCCTCCTCCTCCTTCTCATCATCCTCATCATCATATCATCATCGTCATCACTATTATCTCTATCTTCTTCCTCTTCATCATCATCACAATCATCACCACCACCACCACCACCACCACCATCATCATCACCACCATCATCATCACCACCATCATCATCACCACCATCATCATCACCACCATCATCATCACCACCATCACCAACACCACCATCATCATTATCATCATCATCATTACCATCTTCTTCTTCATCGCCATCTCAACTGCATCATCAATACATTAGGCAGTCTCTAGAGCAGGTTCGGCCTTGGAAGGGTCACTGCTGATTAGGTCTTTTATTGCTGCCTGCCTGCACACAACCTCCCCTCTTCCCCGTCGACCATCCATCTTTCATCCCACATTCCCCTCGGAGATTAAACGCCATACTTTAGGCTGGCTGTGAAGTCGTGAAACATGATTTTAGTATTTTTGATTTTAAATTTTACTTTAAAATGATAAAGTTTCTACTTTTTTTGGCTTAAATCATGTTTTTAAAAAGTTGTGCAACTTTTTAAAAACATGAATCTTAAAAGATTCAGCTGCAATAAACAATCATGAAATTACGTTCCCAACTCATTCAACAGTTTCATTCAATTTCAAGGTTTCACAGTCTTTTTAATACACTTTTAAGGCAAAAATCCAAGTTTTATTAACGTCCTGAAAGTCTTTTAGCTTAGTTTTTAAAGAATTATAAAAGAACCATTACTGCATAAGGGTTATTAAAAAGTCTTCTATACCAAATCTTTTCATATGCATATAAAATAAAAATAAATTAATGCAGACGCACTAATGGTTCGAAAAGATGAATCCCTCATTATTAACCATTTTATAGAACAATATCTAGGCCACAAATTTAATGTGAATCTTCGAGTACAGAAATATAATTAAATAGAAGCTCAAATATGATGTCAAACCTTCAAGATTTCTGAAGCATTAAAGGGCCATCCATCATGAAGATGCCAGATCAC
>OX030956.1:12555893-12565893 GCA_943735955.1 Piscicola geometra
TTTAGACTTTTAAAGATGAATTGATTGTAATTTAATTAAATAATATATCTATAATTAATTAAATATAATACATACGTTATAAATTAATTATGATCAAATATGATCATTTGAGCACCCTTTATAAATACTTGGCCAACTTCTGACCAACAGAGATCTGGGTGCAAGCAAACACACGCTGTGCAGTGTTGAGGAAGATGAAGAATCGGAGCATGATGATGAAGACTATGAAAATAATAAATATTCATGATGATGATGATGTCAATTTTACGAGAAGATTATGATGATGACTGCGTTGATGATGATAATGATTAAGTCATAAGCGATGGTTAGGTTTTTTGAATATGTGTTGTTGATTCATTTTGAGCGTGTATATTTCTTCTTGTAATTTCAAATAAATAATTTTTTTTAGCGTATTTTTATTTATTATAAAAACCTTTTATGTTATATATTTTTTTTCTTTTCCAGTCTTCAACAAGCACTAGTTCGTTAATGGTGTTTATAACCTTATAACCTTCCAACTGTCTGTAACTTATTTCCCAGATTTTTACCACTTTAGTTTTCTTTATTTCTTATAATATTTGCCAATATTTTTGTTGCATTTTTTATTAACTATTGCAATACTTTTTAAAGTTTTAAACTTTATAAATCTCATTAATTCGCATCTAACTCTTCATCTTTCTATGACGTAGTCTTCTGTCTTTGGCCTGTAACCAGGTTTACAACACCGCTTCAGTATTCTTTGCTCCGCCATTTTGTATTTTCTGAATGTTAGCTGACGCCAGTAGATTACTCACATTCGAAAGGGGTATGGATGATCTCCCCAGTCATTATTATCAGTCGCAAATGCTGTAGAAATAGTTACAACTATCTTGAGATCTCTAACGTGTTCACTATGCAATTTATCCTCATGCCACAAGTTATGGCCTTGATAATTCCAATGATAATCCTATTTTTATAATAATTAATATTTTCATCGTTTAAAGTTCATAATCTTTAATAAAAAGAATTGAATATTTTTACAATATTTCATTTATTGGGACACTACTGAATGGCGTTCTCCTGGAATAGCTGTGCAATGGTCTTATCCCATTTGTTACTTGTGTGCACTTGACAATTATTATTTATATTTTTTTTATCAAAGTTTTAAAATTATTTTTTTTTATACTGTTATTGTATTTAATTAAATTATTATTTTATTATTATTATTTCAATTATTGTTGTTTTTGCATAAAGGATGCCTTGCAAAGTAAATAGTTCTAATTCGATGTTGTCTTCTCGCTTTAACAAGCAATTAAGGAAATTAATTAACAGTTAATTAAACCATTAATTAAGACGTGTCTATCAATTAACAGTTGATCAAATCATTAATTAAGAAATTTCTATGAATTAAAAGTTGATCAAACAATTAATCAAGAAATTCCATCAAAACATCTTTAAAATAGCAAAAGTTTATAATTTAAATTAAAAGTCGTAAATAATCTACTCACAGTTTCTGGCGAAAACATAAAAATATGATGAATGTTATGCGAAGGCAAAAGTTTAAAAGAATAGAAAAAACAGATTGAACAGGAGAAAAGAAGCAATGAAGAGAGATGGAGAGGTCAGGAGGAGAGCAGAGCTGGGAAAATAACTTGGCCGGAAGAACTGGTACCCACCGATAATCTCCGAGCTGTTGACCTTGCAGTTCACGGCTTGGGGGTCGAAGGGTGTGGCGGCGTAACATGTGCAGACGAGGTTTGTAACCATGGCGTAACCCCGGCACTGGGGGCAGCAGTATGTGATGCCGTTGGATTCGTAGAAGTTGCGGCAGTTGTTGCATTCAGCCTGCACGTGACAACATGCTGTGTGGGATGGTGGTTTGTGTGGTGTTTTTGTGTGGTTTGGGTTTGTATGGTTTTTGTTTGTGTGTGTTATAGTGGTTTGTGGGATGATTGCATGTGTTGGGATGGTTTGTGTGTGATGGGATGGTTTGTGTGGTGTGATGGCGTAGTTATTTGTAGTGGCTGAATGTGTTGGCCATACGGTAAAAGTGTGGTGGTTTTGAGTATTGGTGGAAGAAGCTTGAGTGATTGTTTGAAGCTTGTAGTGGCGCTTGTAGATAGTTTGAGAATACAAAGATCGTGAAGTCTTACACAAAATAAAATTTGCAATAAAAAAATTTAAATCTAAAATTATTTGTATGATTCTTGTTGCTTCGCCACTAACTTGTCCTTGTTTTCTCGAAGTAAGTCATGATGTCGCTAATAGAGGATTTCTTGCCTGGGTCGAGTGGGATCGAAGGTGGGACAGGAGTGGTGGTTATAAGAGTCGAAGTGGTTGTAGAAATAGAGGTGGTGGCTTCAGTTGGAAGTGCATCTTTTTTGGGTGGATTTGTCGTTGATTCTGCCAAAGAGGTGCTGATCACCAGAGAAAGAATCAGCAATATTCTATTCATCGTGGTCATTTCAGTGGTTTTATAACATGAATTATGATCTAGGTGTTATCGAAGCTACTTAAGACTTTATTTTGCAAAAGTATACAAATTTGAGAATGAAAGTGATTGGCATACACCTGAGTTATTCAAAGGTGCTTTTCACTTAATGTTTGTGGCGTTGAACATTGTAAAGTAAACTTTTCGTTTAATTAATCTTATTATAAATATGTTAAACATGATATGTATTTTTTGATCTTCAACGAGTTTAAATTGTATTTAGTGTCTTCGTAACGACGTAGATTTTGAAATGTTTTCTTTTGGTCTGCATTGTCCCTTTAACTTTTTGAAAACTGCCTTAAGCATTTGACGGCTGAAATGATTCTTTTTAGAATTTTTTTATCATTTAAAGTTTTCAAAATATTCAATAAAAGCGTCATTACGTATTGAATATTTTAAATTAGTTATAAGAGTATATATAAGGTAAATAGAGGTTCGGGAAGGCTAAAAGAGACATAAAAGTATAATGATATCAGAAGAAGAAAATCTAAACTCATCAAAAGAGCATTGCTTAGATAATCTCCTGTTTGAAGACGAATCTTTGCCGAACAAGTACTCAACAAAAGCACTAAAAAGCTTTAAACAAAGTTCCCTATCAAGTTTTAAAACTTATTCTTCAATTGAAAATCTAGACAATACCTTAGATGTCAAAAACTTGAATAATTCAAATATAGACTTTTCAATGAGTTTTAAGACACTCGATGCAAATGCATCTCAACCGATTGCGGGCAGAGTGAATGCAACAGCATCCTACACCAGCCTCATCAACAAGCAGAACATCAACGACATGATCGCCTCACTTTCGCCTCCGAACAACTCCGAAATGAACCTCGCCTGGAAGTCAATGAACTCGCCTATCGACTCTAACCTCATGGCAAACAACTCCGAATACAACATCATCTCCAACGTCCTGAAGCCTCAAGGTCTCTCGAAGGACCTGGTCGACATCAACTGCATCGACCTCAAGGACATGAACGTCTACTTCGACCAGCCCTCCTCCACTAACCTCGATCTGAACTCGACCAACCCGGGAAACCTCAACTTCTACGAGGTTTCTCGCCTGCTGCAGAACAGCAACGACCCGGCAGACGACATTTCGAAGCTGAACAGCATCTTCGACACTTCGTGGTCCTCCTCCAACAACTTCAGCAACCCAGACTCGCTTTGCAACCTGGTCTCCTCGGCCTACTTGGAGGCTGAAAAGGGCGCCAAGGAGATCAACGACAGCCTCCTCCTCTCCATCAATCAGGCCTCCTCCCTCTACGACCCCAACAACCCCCTCATGCACCAACTCACTGCAGAATCATTCGCCGCACAACCATCTCTTCAAGCCTTCCACACAGACGGTCTGGATCAGTCGTTCCAGGAGAACGCCCTCTCAAAGGAGTCCTACTTGGACTACCAGCAGGAAACACAACAAGCTACATCCTTTCTCTCCAGCATCAACTACCAACACGATTCCTCGACCGAGCAACAAGCGCTCAAGAGCTACACCCTCCTCGAAAACACGCAGTGCGCCAACGAGAAGTCGGCGAGAGACGCCCTATTGTCCTCGTTCCAACACTCGAAAAACCTTGCCAACAACCACCCTCTAATCAACAACAACCACAGCCATCATTACAACCCTCATTCGTCATTTAACGACTACAACAACACAAACAACAGCAACAATATTCAAATCAATGGTGACGATAACGCTTACATGTACAACAACAATCAGTTAGACAAAAATATTGAAGCCGTAAAAAATAATATAAATAAAAACATTAATAATAATAGCAATATCATCAATAAGCCCAACAACAACAACCACCCATCTATCCGTTTCATACGACAAGATCAATCCAAGAAAGTTCTATACCACAACATCAACAACATCAACAACATCAACAACATCAACAACAACAACAACATCAACAACAACAATGTCAACAATTTTAGAAAACCAAATCATTTGAACCCCAACAAAAATAACTTCATTAACATCAACAACAACAGCAACAACAACATTAATAATATTTCCAGCAACAACAACAACGCTTTCAACAACCTCAACAACAACAACAACAACAACAATGACGACGACAACAACGACAACAACGAAGCACCAATGCAATTCCAGAACGCAGCGCACAACTACCAGAACTTTTTTTGGAAGTCGGACAGTGGCAAGGGCTTGTGGAGCGGCAAGAGGGCTTTCCAGACGGACAACGAGAAGAAGTTCTACCCGGGGGGCGGTCGCTCAGGCCTCGTTGGCAAGGGCTTCGACAGCAAGCAGCTGGCGTTGGACCTCTCCAAACGGCCGACCAGCGTCAACGACGCCATCTGCAAGTACATGGACTTTCTGATCATGGAGAACGAGGTGAAGACGTGTGTGTCGTCCTGCTCCACTGGCGTGCAACTGCCCTTCGTCGGCTTCGAGAAGGAACGCTACTTCCACGAGGTGATGTGCAAGCCCATCTCCTTCCCGACCGCCAAGTTTCGCGACTGGTTGAATCGCTTTGAAATCGACATCGAAATCACTGACATCGACGGCCTGACCGCCTCTCAGACCACCTTCTTGCCTCCTGCCAACACCACCTCCTACATCACGCCCTTGGACGCTCAGCCGTCGGATGAAGAGCACATGTTGGCGGTGAAGAAGGAGATGAGCGAGCAGGCGATGAGAGCCAGAGGCAGGCCCAAGAAGTCGTGGTCGGGCTTCATGCCGGGAGACACCGATCACTCCTCTTCCTCCTCTCCCAACTTCAACGAGAGCTCCGTCGAATCTCCCGGCAGGAGCAACAACAACTACGTCGTTCCGAACTACTTCGCGTCGAGTCTTTCCAGCAGTCTGTGCAGCTCCCTGCCCAGGCCTCTGCCCTTCAACAACAACTTCTTCTCTGGACACAACACCTCGATCCAGGTGATGAAGAAGGAGAAAGATGCAAACGTCATCATCAAGGTCATCACGCCGCCCAAGATCCCCTACAAACTCAACTACGAAAAGGTCTCCAGCCTCCGCAACAACAATGAATCCACAAACAACAACAACAACATTATCACCAACAACAGAATTAACAACCACAACATAAACTCCAGCAACAGCATCAACACTACCAACAACAACACTCCAAGGAGTATCATTGCCAACAATATGCAACAACCCCCCTCAATGCCGCTTCTCAGCACTACTCCCCGACTCACTGAAAGCAACAACAACAACAACATCGTCAACAACATCATCAACAACATCAACAACACAACCCCAACATTCAACAAAATCAACAACAACAACAACATTTCGACAACAAACAACGCTGATGATCAAGCAAACACAAACACGCCAAACTCTTCAATAGAACCATTGCAAAGTTATGAAGGGAACAAGTCGACGAAGGCGGTAGAAGTGTCTGAGACGACAAGGGTTCTGAAAGTGGTGAAACCTGTCTGCGTGGACCTCTCCCACTTACGGAAGAAGTCCTCTGAAGGCGGTGTCGATGGGGTGGAGGGCGCTGAGGGGCCGGGCAAGAGGACGCTGGTGCTGCCTGCTGCCAGCATGAAACGCCCTGCAGAGGGTGAAGATGGAAGCCATCAAGTTAGCGCCAAAGTTTTCAGGCCAGAAGGGTGAAAATGTTTTAAGTTGCTGCTGCAATGGTTTTGATGCAGCTTGATGTGGTTAGTGAGGCAGGTGAGGTTGTTGTGGCTGTGGTAATGGTCGTTTTGTCGCTGGGAATAGTGTCAATGGCCGAATGCGTGGTACTGGAGATTTCCTTCGAGTTGAAAGCCCCATTTTGTAGCTATTTCAAAAAGATAAATTGTTATTTAGAGTTTTTGGAATTTATTTAATACTTTTATATTTGTAAGTTGTGTTTTCAATGAAACCTGCATCAATGTTCTTCAGCTAATTTAAATTTATTTTTGTTTTTAAATTTATTTATTATAGTTTGTCTTTTTCTACTTTTCACTCTGATATAACTTGATTTAGTATTACAGTTTTTAGTTAGAGGTTTTTCTAAAGACTAAAGACTTTTATACAAATGTTTATTAGGTAAGAAAGTTCTTGTCACCTTGTAAATAACTTTTTTTTAAAGTATTTTAAAAGTTTCGTATAGTTTCTTTTTGAATGAACATAAAAATGCATTAAAATAATATAATTTATAATTTAAACAACAAGTCCTCCACAATATGAAAATCAAAAGTTTAGAAAAAGCTTTGAAATTTAGTTACATGAAAAAATATTTGTTTTGAACAAAAATAATAATTTGAAATTTGAAATGATAAATTTAAAATTTAAGTAAAGCAAAATAATTATAGAATAGGGATGCTGGAAAAAAATTAAGAAGTGTGAAAGCCGATTCACAACCTTATGTTTGGTCGATGAGGGAGATGGAGAAGTGGGATGGTGAAGTGGATGAGACAAGTGGGATGGTGAGGTGGATGAGACAAGTGGGATGGTGAAGTGGATGAGACAAGTGGAAAGGAAAGGTGGAAAAGGTGTCAAGAAGAGTGGAAAGACTTTAGAAGGTGTGGTTAGTTGATGGATGGCTGCAGTGAGCAACGAAACAAGCAACGATCGGCTGGAATAACTGGATGTTAGACTATGCATTTTAAAGTACATGGTATTTCAGAAAAGCCATTAAGGTTAGTATTCATGGTACATTTCTTAGACATAAAGACACACACACAAACACATGTGTGGCCCTTAATTTAACTGAGTAATGACTTGAAGCTGGTTGATTCAAAGGTTGATTTAGAAAAAAAGAATGAAGACATGCTAATTCAAGTTTAGAATTTCCGAAATTTTCCTAAATTGAACAAAATACTTGGTAAATAATTTATTCAAAATATTTTTGAAATTACTTTTCAACATTTTGTATCGCAAATTATCTTCCACATGGCAAGTTATGGAAAAAGAGCGCGAATGTTTAAACTAAAGGCTGGAAAAACCGCAAAAAACATTCAAAAATGACATTGAAAAAGCTTGAAAAAACGAATAAAACAACATTCATAAAAAGAAAAATAATAAAATAATAATAGCAATATTAATTCGGAATTAATGATGGAGGAGTGGAGTAGTTGGATGAGTCGGGGATAAGTGATAAATCATTTTTTCAAAAATTGAGAAAAAGAAATTAAGTTCACTCTTGGTCGGATGTGTTCTCCTTCTGGACGATGAACTGCGTGTCGAGGATGTCGTTGATTTCGTTCATGAATGGCCGAGTGAGTCTGGGAAGCAGCTGCTTTGAAATTGATTGTGCTTTGGAATTATATGTGTGAAGGTGATTTGTTGGATTTGCTTAAAATTTGAATATTTTTGCTACCCATATAATTTCTCCCCCCTTTCACCTATTCGATAATTACTTTTTTAAAAACCTATTTACCAAATCCTCTTTCCTTCCGACTATTCACCCACTCTCTCCATCCCACTCCCCTCCCACCTGTACTGCCTTCAAATCTTCGGCCAGTTGTTCAACACTCGAAGCTCCGAGCACCACACAGTGAACACTCTCGTTCTTCAGACACCATGCTGCAGCAATCAATCAATCAATCAATTAAGTTCTATAGCGCTCTTTCATCAAATTCAAGAGCGCTTAATGAAGCTATAAAGCCCATCAACATTCATACCATCATCGCAAAAACTTTTATAAAACTTTAACTTAAAATTTTCAAGGTTTCAAAAATAGATAATTAAAAAATTATTTTATTAAAAAGTATCAAATTGTTATCATTTATTCTTTTTAAATGCTTTTTTATCTCGTATATCTTCTCCATCTTTCTACATCCTTCTCTTTTTCCACTTTTTCTTCTTCTTCTTCCTCCTCCTTTTTCTCCTCCTCCACTCACCTATGCCCAGCTGTGCCAGTGTGCAGTGCAGTTTGTGCGTGATGTAGTGCAACTCGTTGAGGCACAGCTGTCTCGAGCGACCCTCCTCCCCAAACACCTTCTCTCGGAACCACGAAAAGCCCTGAGGTGGGGGCACGGGGAGGGTGGATGAATAGGTGCTGATAGTGGTTGGTGATGGTGTTGAAAAACAATAATCTCAACCAAACACCACACCACCATCCTAACCACAACACCACCATCCCAACCAACCTTTATAATCTCAACCAACCACCACACTACCATTCCAACCAACTACTCCACCAACCAAACCACACTACCACCACGCATTCATACCAACCATACAACTATCCAAACCACCTCAAAACCACCACACATCCCTACCACACATCCCTACCACACATCCCTACCACACATCCCTACCACACATCCCTACCACACATCCCTACCACACATCCCTACCACACATCCCTACCACACATCCCTATCACACATCCCTACCACACATTCCTACCACACATCCCTACCACACATCCCTACCACACATCCCTACCACACATCCCTACCACACATCCCTACCACACATCCCTACCACACATCCCTACCACACATCCCTACCACACATCCCTACCACACATCCCTACCACACATCCCTACCACACATCCCTACCACACATCCCTACCACACATCCCTACCACACATCCCTACCACACATCCCTACCACACATCCCTACCACACATCCCTACCACACATCCCTACCACACATCCCTACCACACATCCCTACCACACATCCCTACCACACATCCCTACCACACATCCCTACCACACATCCCTACCACACATCCCTATCACACATCCCTACCACACATCCCTACCACACATCCCTACCACACATCCCTACCACACATCCCTACCACACATCCCTACCACACATCCCTACCACACATCCCTACCACACATCCCTACCACACATCCCTACCACACATCCCTACCACACATCCCTATCACACATCCCTACCACACATTCCTACCACACATCTCTACCACACATCTCTACCACACATCCCTACCACACATCCCTACCACACATCCCTACCACACATCCCTACCACACATCTCTACCACACATCCCTACTACACATCCCTACCACACATCCCTACCACACATCCCTACCACACATCCCTACCACACATCCCTACCACACATCCCTACCACACATCCCTACCACACATCCCTACCACACATCCCTACCACACATCCCTACCACACATCCCTACCACACATCCCTACCACACATCCCTACCACACATCCCTACCACACATCCCTACCACACATCCCTACCACACATCCCTACCACACATCCCTACCACACATCCCTACCACACATCCCTACCACACATCCCTATCACACATCCCTACCACACATCCCTACCACACATCCCTACCACACATCCCTACCACACATCCCTACCACACATCCCTACCACACATCCCTACCACACATCCCTACCACACATCCCTACCACACATCCCTACCACACATCCCTACCACACATCCCTACCACACATCCCTACCACACATCCCTACCACACATCCCTACCACACATTCCTACCACACATCCCTACCACACATCCCTACCACACATCCCTACCACACATCCCTACCACACATTCCTACCACACATCCCTACCACACATCCC
>OX030956.1:12570893-12603393 GCA_943735955.1 Piscicola geometra
GAAATTGCAAGATCGCAAACTCAGGCAATGAGAGTTTTAAAAAAGCTTTAAAAAATAACTAAATAAATATATTAGAGGGGAGCATATAAATGAAAGAGGAAAAATAAGTAAGACAAATATGAAGACAGGCATGGAGAGAGAGAGAAAGAAGAAAAGACAAACAGATAAAGACACATAGAAGCGAAGACAAACAAACAGACGAAGACACATAGAAGCGAACATAGAAGCGAAGACAAACAAACAGACGAAGACACATAGAAGCGAAGACAAACAAACAGACGAAGACACATAGAAGCGAAGACAAACAAACAGACGAAGACACAAACACAGCGCGACAACATAAACCTCCATTGCTTCTTCTTCAGAATCCGGCCCAGCGTCAACTCAGCCCTGATGTGGTCATTAGTGCAACCATCACTCGAGGCCATTAGCAGGACCATTAGATGACGCCATTAGGCAGAACGCTGCTTTTTAGTTGTTGCGCGGCTTTTAGAAATACCTTTTACGTGTTTTAGTTATATTATTGAAGCTTTGTAATAATAATAAAATATTTGTTTTGATAAATAATTTAAACAAAATCATTGTTGAGGCTCCAGAGAAGTGCTGTGCGTGGTAATCACTCAACATTATCTTTCCTCCCTTCTTTCCGCGCATCTGTCGTTTTTCCCCTTTAAATTCTCCTTAACTCGATGCAGTGATTAATTGCCGTAGCGTGACATCTTCATTTAACCACTGACCCTTTCCTTCCTTCCTTCCTTCCTTCCTTCCTTCCTTCCTTCCTTTCTTCCTTCCTTCCTTCCTTCCTTCCTTCCTTCCTTTCTTTCTTTCTTTCTTCCTTCCTTCTTATCATCTTTTCACACGCCTCCCGCTACAACAACCACAAACTAACTCGTCATTAAGCCTCTATCTTAAATGACGTCATGCGGCTTTTATGTCGTTGTTTTTTGTTTTGAAAAAACAAAAACAAAAATTAAAAATTATTTTAATAAAGATTATTAATATTATTCTGCTCCTTGGCCTCGTTTACTATTTATTTATGGAATTATAGTGAAGTAACAATAATAATAACAATTACATGAAAATATGAATAATAACAAAGCTTTTTGATCTGTTAGGTACATCACTAATTAATTATATATTCAAATAGCAATCGATTAAATTATGAATACATTAATTATGAATATATTAATTACGGCGTACACTTCGGAGGTGTCGAAGACGTTGACTCCATGCTCGTATGCATACGTCACAATCTCCTCCGCCACCTGTGTGTGTGTGCATCATACTCACACACACACACACACACACACACACACACACACACACACACACACACACACACACACACACACACACACACACACACACACACACACACACACACACACACACACACACACACACACACACACACACACACACACACACACACACACACACACACACACACACACACACACACACACATACACACACACACACACACACACACACACACACACACACACACACACACACACACACACACACACACACACACACACACACACACACACACACACACACACACACACACACACACACACACACACACACACACACACACACACACACACACAAACACACACACACACACAAGCAAGATGCGATCAGGCAGAATAAGCCTCCCTAAAACTTGCTGAGTTATTTGAGAACTTGCAACTTTTATCACTTTTATTTCATAATCTTAAATACCTTCACCCATTCTTACACATTCCCATACTATAACTCAACACTACTTTCATTTCATTATTTCATAACTCAACCCTCCATTATTTATGGCTTGCCGGCTCAGAAAAGCTTTCAGAATTCCCTCCAACCAACCCACTAAGTCCCTTCACGCCAAGGTAAGCACACCTTTTGAGCCGCCACTGAGAACCAACCTTCGAATTACTTTGAAGCGACCTTCCTTTTTGCGTTTTGAACGAACAAAAACTGTTTTTATGGAGCTGGAAAACACGATGAGATGCGTTGAAATCGAATTTGGAGAGTTTTATTGCCGGAACCCATTGCGAATTTGACATGTTATTTCACTCGTGGTGGCTATGCAATAAAAAATTTTAATAATACATTTTTTGTTTTGTTTTTTGTCTTGTTTTTAATTTAATTTTTTGTTTTTGTTTCATTGTTTCATTCTTGTTTTTGTTTTATTGTTTAATTTTTGTTTTTGTTTTATTTTTTATTTGTTTTTTTTTTTTTTTTTGACGAGGGAATCTTTTGGAAAGTTAATTTTGTAAGAATTTAAAACCTGCTTCATGCATCGCTGCAAGAGTTTTTTGTGAGATGCCTTAATGCCTCGGTGGATTCAAAAAGTGTGTGCGTGTGTGAGTGTTTGTGTGTGTGTGTGTGTTTGTGTGTGTGTGTGTGTGTGTGTGTGTGTGTGTGTGTGTGTGTGTGTGTGTGTGTGTGTGTGTGTGTGTGTGTGTGTGTGTGTGTGTGTGTGTGTGTGTGTGTGTGTGTGTGTGTGTGTGTGTGTGTGTGTGTGTGTGTGTGTGTGTGTGTGTGTGTGTGTGTGTGTGTGTGTGTGTGTGTGTGTGTGTGTGTGTGTGTGTGTGTGTGTGTGTGTGTGTGTTATTGCGTTTGTAGGGAGGTATGAATGTGTGTATGCGTTTTTATCATTTTATTTAAAAAATTGCGATTGACTGTTTTCATTCATTCATTCAACTTGATAGTTTCTTTATGAAAATCTTAAAAGAAAATCTTCCCGCGCGCAAAGATGCTGAGGAAGACAAGGACCCTTCAGAAGGCCCGTAGTGAATGTCGCTATCTGTATAATATAGATTCTATATTGCAGCAAGACTCTCGCATATCCCCGAGATCATTTTATTTCTATCAGCATCCGGGGAAATCCGAGAGGTTATTGCATCTCATGAAGCTAGCGAAGATGATGAAGATGATGATGATGATGATGATGATGATGATGATGATGCAGTCAGGGCGATCAAAGTCAATATGAGAGCAAACACTGCACATAATTAAAGAACAACAAACGCCTCCATAAACATGCATCTAGATGGACACACACACATACACATACAGTAACAAACACACACACGAACGGATACATACACAGAGATACACACACGGACAACCACATACACACACATAGACGCACAGATACACACAGACTCAGACACATAGACGCGCAGATACAGATATGCATGTAGGGCTTTAGACCCCCCGGGAGGCATGAAGTTATATGAGAAAGATAACAGGATGAAGACCACCAAATAAAAAAATAATAAATAAAAGTATAATACATAATAATATAATATATAATATGATATAATATAATATAAAATAAAATGTAAAATGAAATACAAATAAATAATAAAATGCAAATAAAAATAAAAAGCAGAAAAGAGCACTGGATTAAGAATCCCAGCAACATTTTCAAAAGTAATTTTCAAAAAATAGCTAAAAAAAACAATAAATTGTTTATCTAATTTTTATTGGGCCTTCAAGTATGCATAAAGTTAAGACTAAAGAAACTCTCGAGGAATAAAAAAGTGTATGCAAGAAGTAAAAAAAATTACCGGAAATAATAAAAACGAAATGAAAGAGCAAAGATTAAAAATTTCCACATTTTAATTTTTATTTAATTAAACCAAAATAATAAAATTTTAAAAAATATATATAATATAAAATAAGATAAATATAAAATTATATTTAAATATTTTAATTAAAATTAAAATGGGAAAAATTACTGTTTATAAATCAAAAATGTTATAAAAGGGTTTATGGAAGTGAGTTAGTGAGATGGAGAGGGGTCGCCTTTGTTGACTTCTACATTAGACCTACGAGATGACAAATTGAAATATTTTTTTGTTTTTTTAATACGTTTTTATTTGCTGTTGAATAATTTTTTGTTTTTGGAGGTTTTTGTTTGTCTTTTATTTCAGTTGTTGACGTTGCTGATGGTGTTGTTGGTCATGGTGAAAGTTTCCTTTTTTAGTGAAACCATAAATTATCATCTAAACCACCAAAATGTAAACAATTCACCGCCACAACAATCAAGAGCACGTGATTGGAATTTAAAAACTCCACTTTGTTGGCGCCTTGCCAAGTGGCGACTGCGTGTGGGGAAGTGGCTCTGAGGTAATGAATACGTAATGAGATGCACACGATGGCGAATTGATCTCTGGCGAAATTGCATTCAAAAACGTTGATTGCGACTTCCACGTTTTGTTTCTCAATATGAGAATAGTATTGTACTGGTGCCATGCTAGCAATATAATAGTACAAGAATATTATTATACTAATAGTACAATAATAGTATTATAATACTAGAAAATACTATTATGATACTAGTATAATACTTTTATAATACTTTTGTAATACTTTTATAATACTTTTGTAATACTTTTATAATACTTTTGTAATACTTTTGTAATACTTTTGTAATACTTTTGTAATACTTTTATAATACTTTTATAATACTTTTGTAATACTTTTATATTACTTTTATAATACTTTTATAATACTTTTATAATACTTTTATAATACTTTTATAATACTTTTATAATACTTTTATAATACTTTTGTAATACTTTTATAATACTTTTATAATACTTTTATAATACTTTTATAATACTTTTGTAATACTTTTATAATACTTTTATAATACTTTTATAATACTTTTATAATACTTTTATAATACTTTAATAATACTTTTGTAATACTTTTATAATACTTTTGTAATACTTTTATAATACTTTTAAAATACTTTTATAATACTTTTATAATACTTTTATAATAATTTTGTAATACTTTTATAATACTTTTATAATACTTTTATAATACTTTTATAATACTTTTGTAATACTTTTATAATACTTTTAAAATACTTTTATGATACTTTTATAATACTTTTATAATAATTTTGTAATACTTTTATAATACTTTTATAATACTTTTATAATACTTTTATAATACTTTTGTAATACTTTTATAATACTTTCTTATTTATTTTATAATACTTTTATAATACTTTTATAATACTAAGTTTAACACTAGTACAATACTAGTCTTATCCTGAGTGACAGTAACTGTGCTGTGTTAGAATTTAGTGAAGCATTTGAGATGCGAATTACATTTTAGTATTTCGGCATTTTCAGTATAAAACTGTTACGTGCTTCAAATATTAAAGTATTCTCATGTTTAATTCTTTTACAACGAACCTTAAATTAATTTGTAGACTGAGAAACTAAAGAGTAAGCAATGTTCTGAGCCGTTAAAACTAATTTAGAACGCAAAATCTTAGAAATTTAATGTTTTTTTGAGTTTTATAAAGCTAAATTGAACTCCAGTGAGGCGTTAAAAACCTTCAAAACTTTTATTTTTGAATTCAAAAAAACAAACAATGTTTTGAGCGTGTCTTTTATATTATAAAGTTTTGCTTTTTTAAATGAAAAAAAAATGCGATAAAGATTTTGTGCTTCATCTGCTTCAAGTTAAAAGAATATCTAATTTAATTTTTATTTCTATAGTGGCCATAAGCGAATTTCTTAATTAAAGCTTGGAGTAGCTAATTAAATGTTCACTTTTTAATTAAATCCTACGATACGATTTTTCATCAACTTTTCTTGATCATGAAAAATATTTTTTTTCTTAAAGTTAAAAAAGAGAAAACCGCGTCTTGCGTGTTAGTTATGAGTGGAAAGATATTTTGCTTCTGACGCAGGTGTGTCTCCGGTTCTTGAGACTTGATCATTGCTGCATCCCATTAGACAATTTGTTGTTTAACACTTTTATTTTATGTGAATAAGTTAATTTTAAATTGGTTGTTAAAGTATTTTTAAGTTTTGAGTTTTTATTTATATAGAAATTCTTTTGAAATTCAAAAGGCTGTATAATTGCTGATAGAAGTGTTTACTTATTCATGTTGATTCCCGATGTTCAACATTTAAAGTTTCTTTTCCTAAAACACCAGAAAACATTCTTATGAGTTTTAAATGTCATAATTTTTTTATTTTATATTTTTAAATCCACAAACGCTTAGTTAGTGCTTTGCACACTCGAGAAATCGTCTTCTGAATCGCTTATCTTTGCTTTGATTCGATTGTTTGCTATGAAAATTACTTTTATTATTTATCTTTTCTAATTGATCAACTATAATATTTATAATAATTTAAATAATTTATCTTTTAGTTTTAATTTTATTAAATTTGTTAAAGTTGGCAAATCCATAAAAGTCCTTGAAAAAGCCACTTTTTTTACTGATAAAAAACTCGTCTGATGCTACAAAGAAGCAGATTGATCGGCGTGTGGTGGGAAGATAAATGGATCCGACTTTAAACTGAATTTATCCAAAATGGCTCAGAGATCGGCGCATGTGATGCTTCAAGAGCTGACTGTCAAGAAATAAATGGATGCCAGTGAATCTTTGGCATGTCTACTCATCAATCTTAGAAAAAAGTGAAAAATAAAAATATGTTTCTAAAGTATAAGTGAAACATGGCATAGAATAGATCAATAGGAAAGGTTTACTTCATCAGAGATCTGAGACCCGAATGTCACCCATGTACCTGGGGGGGGGTAGAGGGGTATGTTAGAGGGGGCGTCATCAAAGAGAGGTCATTAGAAAGATGTCATTAGAGAAGGAGGTAGAGGGGGGGGGGGGGTGTTGGGTTTAGAGGGAGATCATTAGAAACTTGATCAATAATCTAAATAAGCATCTGTGCTGCTCGAAATATTAAAGTACGAACATTTCTTTTGAAATTTTTTTTCAATTTGGAAAAAAATAAAAACGAAAAAAAGAGAACGCTTCAAATTGAAAATAGAAAGTGCATAAATAAAAAAAACGTTAGAGAGCGGAAACTCTCACGTTAAATAATGCCTATCGTTAATAATTAAAAGTAATAATGTAATTTTAAAAGCAATAATTGTTGTGTAATTGAATTAGGAGTAATTAATTACCTAGGGCAATATTTGAAACTCGCAGTCCTGACTTGCCAAGGTTCCTGTGGATGATGGTGGTGATAATGATGATGGTGGTGGTGGTGATGATGATGATGATTAAAATGATCACGTCAATGTAGAAAGATGGATGGAGACGTGGAAAGGAATTTTTTTCTATCTTTCAAGAAAACTAATACATTGTAAAAAAAATACCCAAAAAAAAAGAAATAATAAATGCAATAATGAAAAATAATAAATGTAATAATAAATAATTTAATAATGAATAATAAATGTAATAATAATTAATTTAATAATGAATAATAAATGTAATAATAAATAATTTAATAATGAATAATAAATGTAATAATAAATAATTTAATAATGAATAATAAATGTAATAATAAATAATTTAATAATGAATAATAAATGTAATAATAAATAATTTAATAATGAATAATAAATGTAATAATAAATAATTTAATAATGAATAATAAATGTAATAATAAATAATTTAATAATGAATAATAATATACCTATTTTAAAAATGCAACAGTAGTGCACTCAGAAAGGGTAGCAATACTTTCAGGAGTAGTGCAAAAAATAAAATAAAAAATAATAAAAAACAAAAAGATAGCTCAAAACAGCCATCCTCTAACTACAACAACATCCACAGTGAATTCTCAACAAAAAAAAGCAACAAGGATAAAACGTCAATAATAACAACAACATCAACATCAACAACAACATCATCAACATCAACAACAACAACATCATCAACAACATCAACATCAACAACAACATCATCAACAACAACATCACTTGTATGTCTTGTGTGGTTGCGTGGAGGAATCAACTCTGTTGTTTACCACATGGTTATTGGTTATGACACCGGCGTTGAGACCACCATTGTTATTATTACTACTATTATTGTTGTTGTTATTATTATTAGTATTTCCAAAGTTGTTGTTGTTGTTGTTTGTTTCTTGTTTGTTAGCGTCTGTCTTCTTGTTGTCTTCCTTCTGCTCCACTGACTGGTTCTTCGGCACTGTGTAACACCTGCTGCCGCCTATGCTCGACTTGATGTTGCTGGTTTGTTGTTGTTGTTGTTGTTGTTGTGGTTGTTAAAATGGTTTTTGTGGTTGTGGTGGTGGTTGTTGTTGTGGTTGTGGTTGTTAAAATGGTTTTTGTGGTTGTGGTGGTGGTTGTTGTTGTTATAATTAACAAAAGAGTTGTTGTTGTGGTTGTTGTTTTTATTTGTGATCTTGTGGTTACTTCGTTATAAATACAGTTTAGGAGTAATAAATTATTGTATACCGTAAAATATCGAAGTCTTCGGGTGTAAAAAAATATTTTTTTAGTGAGTTCAAAGACGAAATAAAAGATTGAAAGAGAAATGGGTGGATGGAGAGAGGGTGCATGAAGGAGGGATGAATGATATGATGTGTGTGTGCAGAAAAATAAATTGAAGAAGAGTGATGGATGTGGATGGAACGGATGAGTGATCAGGGCAAGATAGATAAGCCGTGGAGCTATGAAATGCGACTCGGAAAAATAAATGCAGCTACCACCACACTACAACCACTCTACCACCACGCTACCATCTCATTACTACCACACTACCATCTCATTACTACCACACTACCCCCTCATTACTACCACACTAAAATCACACTGCCACCACACTACCACCACACTACCACCACACTATCATCACACTACCAACATACTACCACCACGCTAGCACCACACTACCATCACACAACACCATAGTATCACCATACTACCACCACACAATCACCACACTTCTACCCCACACCCACCTCATTACCACCACAAAAACCTCATTACTCACCTGTATTGAATGAAACTCATTGCAAATTTCTATGACATCACACCCAATGATGCTACAGATGTTGATAATGATCTTGTTAAGGATGATGATGAGGATGATGTCAATGACGAAGCTTCTGATGATTTAAAAAATGCATTTTTTGATGATGGTGATGATGAGGGCGAGATGATGTTTGGCCAGTACTAAGAAAGCCCTTCAACGGTCCTGATCAACTACCTCAACAACACAGAAAAGAGGTATCCAACTTTTCAAGCCAAATTGTTTTTTAATTTTTAATTTTTCTTTTTCCCCATTCACATTATTTTAATTAGAACCGTTCATTATTTGCAGGTTAATCTTGCAAAAGTTCAAAGTTTCTATATGAATAACAGACTTTATTTGTCATAAAGTTCCCGCTGTTTTCAACGTCTCAGATTTATTTCACAACCACCAAATCAACCTCAGAGACTTGAACACCAACGCCATCAAGCCACTACATCACTTCGTTTTAATTCATCTACCCTTTATATGCTCCAAACCCTATTCCAGATTCAAGCCCTTATTCTCGGTCACAAAGTTTACGGCTAGAATCTAGAATACATTTTGGGTTAAAGTTGGATTTAAAAAAGTAATTCTTGATTACAAAGTTTAGATTCTTTTAAAATTCAATTTTTCATTACAAAGTTTAGATTGAGCAGGGAAATTGTCATACTGGTCGGAACATATATACTGAGATGCATCCCTGTGTGTGTGTGTCTAAGCTTGCGTGCCGCGCTTGTTGTTTTTGATCTAATTGTAGTTGATTGTGATTTAAATTTCTTGGCGATGTAATTGCTGTCATGTAATTGTTGTTCTTTACAGTTTAATTGTGGTCATGTAATTGTTGTTCTTTACAGTGTAATTGTGGTCATGTAATTGTTCGTCTTTACAGTGTAATTGTGGTCATGTAATTGTTGTTCTTTACAGTGTAATTGTGGTCATGTAATTGTTGTTCTTTACAGTGTAATTGTGGTCATGTAATTGTTGTTCTTTACGGTGTAATTGCTATCATGCAACTTGAAACTTGAAACTTCCTATTTATACTTATTGATTTTACATTTAATTGATCTGCTGCAAATCTTGGGGGGTTCTAACCAGAATGAGTGGCGATCCTGGGGGGGGGGTCTTGGGTTTTTTCCATTAAGATGGACCCCTCACTACCAAAAAGTAGGGGGGTCTGGACCACATGACGCCCTAGTTCTGCTGCTTGTCGTTTTGTGAGAGTCCTAGAATTCCATTCTTTGAGTGTGTGTGGATGACTGGATGACTGGATGAAGGAAGATAGATCAGGAATGGTGATTAGATGGAAATGGGATTAAGTGGATGAATGGATGCGCGATTAAGAGATTAGCGGGTGGATGAGGGATTGGATGGATGGTTGAGGGATTGGATGGATGGATGAGTTATTAGATGGATGGATGAGTGATTGGATGGATGGAAGAATGATTGGATGGATGGATGAGTTATTAGATGGATGGATGAGTGATTGGATGAATGGATGAATGATTGGATGGATGGATGAGTGATTGGATGGATGGAAGAGTGATTGGATGGATGGATGAGTGATTGGATGGATGGATGAGTGATTGGATGGATGGAAAAGTGATTGGATGGATGGATGAGTTATTAGATGGATGAGTGATTGGATGAATGGATGAGTGATTGGATGGATGGATGAGTGATTGGATGGATGGATGAGTGATTGGATGGATGGATGAGTTATTAGATGGATGAGTGATTGGATGAATGGATGAGTGATTGGATGGATGGATGAGTGATTGGATGAATGGATGAGTGATTGGATGGATGGATGAGTGATTGGATGGATGGATGAGTGATTGGATGGATGGAAAAGTGATTGGATGGATGGATGAGTTATTAGATGGATGAGTGATTGGATGAATGGATGAGTGATTGGATGGATGGATGAGTGATTGGATGGATGGATGAGTGATTGGATGGATGGATGAGTTATTAGATGGATGAGTGATTGGATGGATGGAAAAGTGATTGGATGGATGGATGAGTGATTGGATGGATGGATGAGGGATTGGATGGATGGAAGAGTGATTGGATGGATGGATGAGTGATTGGATGGATGGATGAGTTATTAGATGGATGGATGAGTGATTGGATGAATGGATGAGTGATTGGATGGATGGATGAGTGATTGGATGGATGGATGAGTGATTGGATGGATGGATGAGTGATTGGATGAATGGATGAATGATTGGATGGATGGAAGAGTGATTGAATGGATGGATGAGTGATTGGATGGATGGAAGAGTGATTGGATGGATTCAAAAACTTAATGAGAAACTATTGATTAATATTTAAGAAATAAGTTACTAGTAGGGACGTCCTTAACGCATAATCGATGCGAGCACTTACATAAATGGAACATTAAATGATGCATCCAATGGAGTGAGAAAAAGAAAGAAAATGGATGGATGGATGGATGGTTGGTTGGTTGAATGAATGGAGGGATGAATGAAGGGATGGTTGGCTGGTTGGATGGATGGAGGAATGGATGGATGAATGGATGGAGGAATGGATGGAGGAATGGATGGAGGAATGGATATATAAATATATATATATAATTGAAGATGAATGGATGTAGGAATGACTGAATGAATGAATGGGTGTATATTGAAATAAATGGATAGACGAATGGCATGGTAAATGGATAGCAGAGGCAGATGAAAGTAATATATTGGGATTAATGGGTGACATTATTTGAAGATAAAGAAGAAATAGACAGAAAAAAATGTGCTGTAAAAATTTGTGATGAGGAAAAAAGAGATGAATGCATCGGAGGCAGAATACATTAGGTCTAACGAATAGAAAAGTCTTTAATAATTTGTTTTCGTCTCAATTCCAAGTTTGGGAATTCTTTCAAATTATTTAAAAAAATCAATTTGAATATTTCTTTTCATCGACTTTTTACGATGGTTTTATATGGTAGCAATAACAATCTTATGAAGCCGAAAAGAGGCTTGTTTCCCTGCAGGGCATTAGGAACCCGAACCCCATCTCAGTTTCAGACACTGGAGATTTTATCTATCTATCTATCAATCAATCTTATTAAATATTAATTCATTTTTAAAATTTAAATTCTTGAACAAATAAATTAGCGTTAGAATAATCTATGAAGAACTCAGCGGCACGAGATTCAGTTTTACAAGTGTTGTTTGTGGCTGTTGAAAAGGATTTGTAAAAAGTGCACTTAAACTAGTGCTGTTTGGGTGGGAGGAGATGGAGTGGATGAAGTCGGAAGAATGGTGAAGCGGATGGATGGAGTGGTGGAAAAAGAGGATTAAAAAATGAGTGGAATGTTGGAAAAGGAATCTTGCCCAATAAGCTTCGCGATTGAAAAGAAGATGGGATGGAGTATTGGAAGTAAGGTGGATGAAATGATTGATGGAAGGATGGATTCAACTGGATGGATGAATCTGGATGGATGGATGGATGAATCTGAATGTCTTAAGTTTGAAAATGAGAAAAAGAAAATATGATGGATGATGACGATGAGAACTCGCTGAGTTTGATGGGCGAATTGTGTGGCCTGAAACAAGAAATAAAAATCAAATTGATGATGATTTATAGCCAGCAATTCAATTCAGGTGTAATAGAAAAACTCATTGTTATTTTTAAAGATTATTATTGGTAATTTAATTGATAATTGAGTTGATAATTGAATTACGATAGGAATGAAAGGTGGGTTTTTGATTTTAGAGGAGCCCTTCTGGAAGCATTTATGATGCAAAAAGCATAGACGCAGATGGTCTTTATTGCGGTAACACACCCACTCACACACACACACACACACACACACACACACACACACCCACACACACACACACACACACACACACACACACACACACACACACACACACACACACACACACACACACACACACACACACACACACACACACACACACACACACACACACACACACACCCACACACACCCACACACACACAAACACACACAAACACACACACACACACACACACACACACACACACACACACACACACACACACACACACACACACACACACACACACACACACACACATGCAGTCTCTAGGCCATTGCTATTGATTTTTATTTAGAAATTCGTCGGTCCAATACATTCCATGGAGGATTCTTCGATACATTGTCCTTGGTCTTATCTTCCGAGATTCCCATGGAAGTTACATCAATTAAAAACACACAAACCTATAAAAACACAAACACACACAAAAGTAAACACGTAAGTAAATAAACACACACAAAAATCAACACACAGAAACACACAAACAAAAAAAGACATAGTAACACACAAACAAAAAAGACATAGTAACACACAGACACATAAACACACTGCCACACATGATCACGTCACACAGTAGGGTGGCAACGTCATTAGGCAATATTGACGCTTGCACCGCTGCCACTACAACATTCGAAAGCGTTATTGACGAACGAACAAACATTCCTACTCTGCCTGATGACACGTTTGCTCGTTCGCGCCTTTTGTGCTGGTTCTGCTGCTCTCTCTAAGCGTTGCTGATGTTACTTATGTGTGTTTTAGAAATTTGAAAATTCAAAATCACTTTTAGCAATTTGTTTTCACAAAAAGAAACGCTTAAAAGCCTACATCTATGTAGTGATCTTTAAATGATTTGCCTATTTCACAAAAATGTGAATATTTATTTTTACTTTATTTATTTTATTTTTCAAATAATTAAAAAGTAATCTATTATTTGTAGACAGGTCTTTTGTATCTCCTTTTCGATATTTTTCTCATAATGAAAATGTCAATGTCGATCTTTTGTCTGGAAATAAAGAAAAGATTTTCCCCAAAATTCTGTCTTTTTCCATTAGAAGATAGAATCTCAAGAAACTTGAAAAAAAGTAAGACTCTGCCACTTTTATAAATAGAAAAAAAACACAAAAAACTATAGCAATATTGAACATTCTTTTTGTAATAATAAAAACCCCGGAATTATTCATTAGAAGGAGGATGGATGGGCTGATAAATCATGGCGTATTCAATGCGGGTGAGAGGGTCGTGACAAGGCCTCACACGTCACTAGGAGCAGTCTCAAATTGTCATTCACGCATCCACTGTAATTAATAGTTACTAATTATAACTTCAAATTAGTAATTATTATAATTATAATTGATAAGTACTCGTCTGACACCTACCGCTACGTCTGCACTGAATTCAAATTCATGAAAAAGTAAAAAGTTTGTTTAGCGTTTTGTACTTTGTGAGCCTATATAGCGTGGGATAGAAAGAGCAAAAAGAATTGAAGTTATGTGAAAGCACCAGCAGTGCTTGATTCCCGCTCACATGTCCTTCATTTGATCATTCACGACTTTTCAACGAAAAATATCGAAAAATAAAATGTCTCCAAACTGCACGACACTGATTTTTTTTATTTAAACGTTTGCATGGACTCTTGCCTTCAACATGCTCACACAATCTTTCACAAACACGCTTCATATCAAAATAATTATTGATTAACATGCTTTACCCCTCAGTTACACACTTGTTAATAAATTCTTTATTAAATGTTTTATTTTAAAAAATTTTAATGGCTTCGTTAAAGAGTTGTTTATAAGACTTCTTCGTGTCTTGAGGCCATTTCCCACGTCACCATAGAACCTCTCAGTGATGCCTCTTGGAATCCCAAAGCACGACAACCACTTCAAATATTTAATTAATAAATTAATTCAGACTTGCTCAGACTATATATAAAATAATTCCACTTATTCATTAAGGTTTTGCCTGTCTAAGCGGCTTAAACACTGTAAGGACGCACAACAGCTGCAAATAGAAAAGCATACAAGGCTGTGCGGAATTGGGTGAGGCTGTGTCGTTGCAGAAAGAAGAATTTAAGTTCAGTGACCAGCTACCAAGTTTAAGAGTTCCATTCACCACTGTCTCATTTTCAACTTGTAAGTTTGATAGTTTCATCTTAGAGTCTCAAATTATCTATTTGTAAATGCAAGGTCTGATAGATTTGATTGAGTGTTGAATAAGTTTAATCACGTTCAAACTTCTCAATTAGAAACGCAGCTTCGCTTAAGTTGCAGTGCTTCAAGATTTTGTCTAGAAAGTATACCAGAAAGAAAAAATCAACGACATCAAAACGCTTTGAAAAATTGTATAAAATATATTATTAAAATAAAAGTGATTTACTAGCCTAAACACAAAAACAAGTAAAGAAACAAAAATGAAGCAAGTGAACATTGCCAACAAACCCTCCACAAACAATCCTTACAACAACAAAAATCACAACATTGACAACACTAACAACACTCTCATCGCCTCATCTAACAACAATTCTAAATCGTTTCAAAATCATCTCAACAACCAAAGCCACAACAACAACAACAACCAAAACAACCACAACAACAACAACAACAACCAAAGCCACAACAACAAAAGCCACAACAACCAAAGCCACAACAACCACAACAACAACAACCACAAAATCTCCAACTCTTACAACACCAACATGCGTCCAGCACTCCCACAAAAAAGCGCCTCTAACAGCATGAGGAAGGCCTTCGTTCGTCTTCTCAACATCAACGACTCATACAACAAGTCGAACTACAGCCCTGCTGTCCTTCAACAACAACAACAACAGCAACAACAACAACAGCAACAACAACGCCAACAACACAAGAGAGCAAGATCTGTTGATAGAACCACTTTACTTCAGCGCCTGGTCACCGATGATTTTTCAATAATTTTCCAATTTATAAAAAAATTTACTTGTTCACAAAAATATACAAAATATTTTATCAATGCCGTGCTTTCTTGCTATGTTACAACCAGCCATGACTCCTTCTATCAACAACCTTGTAATTAAATTGAAAAAATATTTTCCTTATCATCATCATCATCATCCTCATCATCACAATCATTTTCACCTTCATTTTCCCCATCACCACCGTTCCATCTTCTTCACCATCACAAACATCCCTATCACCATAACCACCATCACTACCACCATCATCATCACCACCACAACCACAACAATCATCATCATCATCACCAACAACAACAGAACACCCCTAGTGGCAGCAACTACAACAGCAACAACAAAACGACCCCAGTCTTGAAGACTTTCAAACTTCTGAATGCTCCTGATGATGATGTCTTAATGAGGCGAAGTAGAGTCCGAAATAATCAACAATCTCCCGCCACCACTCCACCGTCCAGCCATTACTCCCTGCCATGCAATTCGCCTACACAGAATCTTTTCAAAGTCCACAATCAGAATGGACATCACTTGTCGATGCAACAAGCCGTCGACATTGAAATCGACGATGTATTCAACATTAAACTCGGAGATAAATCCAACGTTAAAATCGACGATAAATCTACCGTGGACATTTACAATGGATCTAACAGTCAAACTAATGGTATTCATGGGGAGCCTCTTAAGCAACTCAATATTAGGTGGGAAAGTGGGGACTTCAAAGGTGGCCACAGGAGCCAACCCCCTCCAGTTCTCATGAAGAGCAACAGCCTTATCGAAGACACTCGACAGAGAAAAAACTCTTACTGTGATGAGGATGGGAGAAACAAGAAAAGTGTTGATAGTAGTATCGAAATCAATGATAACACAATTAGTATTGATAATAGTGGTGATGATAAAATTAATAATAAAAATGGTAATTTTTACAACGAGCAAAACTTTGTTTCTCTTGCTTCTGAGAGAGGTATTGAGGGTAGAGACCACAACATTGTTGATGGTGAGAATGAAAAAAAGCATTATAAGACCAACAACAACAACAACAACAACAACAACAACAACAACAGCAACAGCAACAACAACAACAACAACATTAACAACATTAACAAAACTACTAGTATAACCTCCTTGAGAACAACAAGAAGTAACCATAAAAATCAAATGATGACCAATAATAACAACAATAACACCAACAACAACATTAATAAAAATATTAACAACAACAGCAATATTAATGAAAATATTACTAATCTGAATAACATTACAACTTATAAACGTGATGCTATCAATAATGGCAATGATAGAGACCTCAAGCAGAATGCAAATGATAACAATATTAAAAATAATCATATCAGCAGTGATAATGGATGTATTAGTGTTGATAATAATCATGAAAACGATGATGATAACATTAGAAATAACATGGAAAGTGTTGCCAAGGTTGTTAGTAACGGTGAGCACAACAAAACACGAATCTACATAAGCTCTGATGGAACCATCCAACAACAACAACAAGCACATCAACAACACCATCCACAACTACAACCACAACAACTCCAACAACAACACCATCCACAACCACAACAACTCCAGCAACAACACCATCCACAACACAAAGAAACAAACGATATTATGAAAATATGCAGATTAGATGACAATAAGAAACACGAAGAAAATTCCAACACACCAAAAAGTAATTTTGTATAATCGCATTATAATCGCATTAACTTTCAATTATTTGTTCTGAGAATATACTAATAAATTATAATTATCATTATTGTTGTTTAATTAATTAATTACATTTCTTTATGGTTTATTAAAAACCGGATATTTATTTATATTTAATTTTGCAATTAAAAATTATTATCAGGCTGTAAACCACATTCCTTCACTTTCCTTCACTTCAGATGGATCAGGTCTCCACCACAACAACAACTACAACAACAACTACAGTGTCCATCACAACAACAGCAACTACAATGGCAATCATAATTACACCAACAATTACAACAGCCAAAGATACGACAACAGCCAAAACAAGAACAAACCTAGGTAAACAATTATTTCATTGTTTCAATCCCCGCCCCCCTCCCTATTAACACATTTTGCCCAACTTTTCAGCTCCCTTTGCCACAATCACCTCTTCACAACTATACATCCATCCCCAATGGAGTGCATATACTACTTCTACTCACGCATCCATTCCACATCCCTCCAATACATTTCTTGCAAACATTTCCTTCCTCAACCCAGTTCACTCACTTCCACCCACTTCAACCATCCATCCCAACTCAACCCACTTCAATCATCCATCCACACTCAACCCACTTCAACCATCCATCCACACTCAACCCACTTCAACCATCCATCCACACTCAACCCACTTCAACCACCCATCCACACTCAACCCATCCACACTCAACTCATCCACACTCAACCCATCCACACTCAACCCATCCACACTTAACCCACTCCCTCACCCATCCACCAAAGCACCCACCCTCTCACCACAGACCAGGAACCCTCCTCCTCAGACCCGCCTCCAACGTCACCTCCTCCCTCAAACTCTCTTCCCACCTCTTCACCCTCAACCAGTACCATGACGTCACGCAAGGAACCTTCGCTCCGCCCACAAAACGTCCTAGTAATGATGACGATGATGATGATGAAGAAGAAGAAGAAGAAGAAGAAGAGGAGGTGGTGGAAGAGAAAGTGAGTAAAACTAGTTTATTTAATTAATAATTAATCATTATAATTAGGAGTAATTCATTATTTAATAATCGATTAAACCACTTAAAAGATAGCAGCCCGTGTTGTGAGTACTAGAAGGAATGGGAAGAAGATTAAGGTAAGCGGATGATGGTGATGATGGTGTTGATGATGATGATGATGATGATGATGATGATGATGGTTGGAATGAAGATTATTAGAATATGGATGATGATGTGGATATGGGTGATGATGATGAAGATGATGACGATGACAATTTTAATGAAGCACTACTAGAATACTAGTTTTCCCATTCTATTTATTTCGAAATATCTTTTAAATCAATAATTTTATTTTACAAATATAGCACAAATAATGTGCACTATAATTATAATTATACGATTTAATTTATGAAATATTTTTACATAGTTATAATTAAGTTATTAATTAAATTAAATACCTTATTACAACTCAGTCAGTTCTCTTTGACGACAACCTCGTGGTTCATACGTTTGAGCAGGTCTGACCCCCTAATCAATATTCATCATCTCATGCTGATTACAAATTCATAAATTCATTTCATGCTGATTAAATGTTCATTAATTCATTTCATGCTGATTACATATTCATTAATTCATCTCATGCTGATTACATATTCATTAATTCATCTCAGGCTGATTACATATTCATTAATTCATTTCATGCTGATTATTCATCACTCCATTTAACATCTCGCAATACAGGTTGTCAGCAGTGACAATGATTACGATTATGAAAAGACTGACAAAGATGATGATGATGATGATGATGATGATGATGATGATGAAGAAGATGATGATGATGATCCTCGCTTCAACCACAACATTAAGTCAAGCAATCTCATCAACTCCATAACGACTGGCGCTGCAGGTTAATCACTTCTCTAACTTATTCTATTTATTATTATATTTATTATTTTATTATTACTATCATTGTTTAGTGACTACCATCATCATGATCATCGTCATCACCATCATCACCACTAGGCTCATTCAGTGCCTACAAGTGCAAGAGTCTCACCGACATCTCAATGGAATCCTTTGAAGATCATCATCATCGCTATGAAGAAAATAAAAATAACGAAAACGTTAATAATGATAATTATTATAACAACAATGGAAATAATAATAATAATAATCATGGGGATGATTATAGTCGTCTTAATGGTCATCATGATGATGATCCCGAAGAGTCATCTTCAACATTCGACTTGATCTTTTAAGACTCTGTTGATGAAAAAAAACATTTGAAAAAAAAATCGATAAAGTAATAAATGAAATTTAACTTAATTTAATTTAAAAAATATGTTTATTTATACTTTAAATATGAGTATTTATTTGTATATATATATACTTTCATATAACCCTATTTTCATATTTTATTTCAAACTTTTTTAGACGGGATGTCGTTCATCCTCTTCACCTTGATTGACCTCTCCACACCAGCCAGTCATTAGGCCTCTTCACGGCATATCTTCCTTATCCAATGTCCTTCTCACTCTCAATTCTCACCATCCACTCCTCCAACACCCTTTCCACCTGATTTCACTTTTATATAATTCTGATAATACATCCACCCACTCAACCCCATTTACCTCTTTTCACACTCATCCCACCTTGCACCCACTTTCCAACATGCACCAACAAACTACCAGCTACATGGGCGACGATCCTGGGGGTGTCCTGGTGTCTAGAACCCCCCACTTTTTGGTAGTGAGGGGGTCCGTCTTAATTTGGACCCCACCCCTTTTTTCTCAACAACATTTTAAACTTATGTTTTGATACGAGCACAATTGTCAAACATGGCATAAAACAGAATATTTATATAGTAATACATTGTTAGTTATTGTGATAGCTGTCGAAACCCAAACTATTCTTTGCTTTCTTGAATATTCGCATCAAAACAGAAGTTTAATAAAAAAAATTAAGTGGGGGCAAGAAAAGTCCGGACCCCAGGAACCCCCCCTCCCAAGATTTGCAGCAGATCGCCGCCCCTGATCAGCTACCTACCCAAACTAACCAATTTCCCAGCAATAATTCAACTTTTTTGGCAAAGGTCTGTTACTCAATACCCGAGTACCTCATCCATTAATTTAGTACCCAGTTTACGGTTGCCGTCACCAATAATAATGCATTGATTAAAACTAGTATTTATAGTATTAGTCTCTGTGAATGTAGTATTTGCAGTTTCCAACAATCTTCAAATCATTTATTTTTCTATTTTTTCGATGATTCCACACTTTTTTATGTTTTTTCGTTTAAACTTACCCATTTTCAGACGTCCCCTTGCGATTAAAATATATTTTGAAGTATTTTGTTCTGGATATTCTATTATACTCGATTATGTTATAATATGATGATTTTAAGCTTTTATTTCACCAAAAAATTTCATCAATATATCAAAATATAACTTGTTTAAACCTTTAGCTAACATAACATCTTTTTTAAACGTTTTTTCGTCTTTTAAACGAAAATTAACGAATAAAACAAATTAAATTTCAACTTTATAATAAAATACTCACCAATTGACCCTTCAAATGCTCATATGAGCTCATCATTAAAGGATTTTCAAACATAGAACTATAATAAACATCGATATAAAATGATCGTAGGTACAAATCTCACAATTGATAACTCCAATAAAATCCAATATTATGCTTTGAAGTTAAAGGTGGTTGTAGTAGTAGTTGCACAGATTGGTCGTGATGTGGTTGTAAAGATACTGTAAAGAATGCCTGTAATTATATACGTTGATAGGTTACAGTTAATGAGTGAGTTTGATTACGATTGAGTAATAGAAAGAAAATGAGTTTTGATCAGATTCAATTAAGCCTCCACAGACATGTGAGTGGCAGCAAGGAGGGTAGTTGAATAGACCTTACTTTTTGAAGCATGCTTCCAAAGAAATAACTTAACATGAGAAGTTATTAATATATTTTTTAAGAAAAAAAATCAATTAAAATTATGAATAATGTTACAACAAGTGGATGCTTGGGGTTCTTGAGGTTGTGGTAGTGGTAAGTGATGGCATAAAAGACATGAGATAAAGGTATATAAAATAATTAACACAACAAAACTATAATTTTTCAGTGTCATGAAATTTGAAATTCTTTACCATTTCAACACGGTCCTAGTCCTACATGATAAGAAATAGTGCCAATATGAAGTATATATTACTTTTATTTTCTTTACAAAAACCCTCCCCAGGACACAGATAAAATGTTTTCTTAGAGTGAAGTATTATAGAAACGATAGAATTTTAGTCCTATAGATTTTTTTAAATGTTTTATTTAGTTATTATTATTTTTTTCCGTTCAGTAATTTTGTTTTCAGTATGTTTAGTTTCAAGTCATCAATTCAAAAAAATTTCCTATATAAAGAAGTTGAAAAAAACTCGAGTACTTGGAGGAAAACTTGACTCTACACCAAAAGAGTATCACCCAAAAAAATGCAAGCTATTTTTCTAAATAATCAGCACCGTGAAGTTTTTTTAACAGCTAAATCTTTTTGTGATGGTTAAGCATATCAATATGGGATAACTGACCAATACAATTTGTGGAAAATTATTGAAGTTATAATCTGTGATACCACAAGTGTCAAACTGGAGGAGAAAATGGAGTTGTTGTTCTGATCCAAAAGAAATGCAAAGAAAAAGCAATTTCCGAAACTGTATTTTGAAGTCCTGGGGGAGGTTTTTGAAATAAATCATACATGAATGTTCATTTTGTTCATCCATCCATCCATGTTACATTAAAACTTATCTTGTAGGACAGGGGTCATATTATGTAACAAAATTGTCTAGTATATTTTGCAGTTTTTGTGTGTTTTTGTAAGCCTACTTTGACCATTGAGCTATAGGGATGATGAATGGAGATGATGCTGAAGATAAGAATGATGATGGTGATGATGATGGTGATGATAATGATGGTGATGATGATGATGGTGATGATGATGATGCTGATGATAGTAGGGTCACAAATTAATTAAGCTATTGAGGGTAAGTCCATTAGGGAATTTGTAACAAATAAAAATAAACAAAAATAAGTGTGTGTGTGTGTGTGTGTGTGTGTGTGTGTGTGTGTGTGTGTGTGTGTGTGTGTGTGTGTGTGTGTGTGTGTGTGTGTGTGTGTGTGTGTGTGTGTGTGTGTGTGTGTGTGTGTGTGTGTGTGTGTGTGTGTGTGTGTGTGTGTGTGTGTGTGTGTGTGTGTGTGTGTGTGTGTGTGTGTATGCGTGAGTGTCATGTATGTGTGTGTCGTGTACAGCTAATTAATAGCGGTTTGAAGGAGTTTATGGAGGGGAGGCAAATGGGACCTTATCGATTTAGAGCATGTGTGATGGATGCTGAAGCAGGAAATGCCCTCAAAGTGGAGTGAGTTGAGATGGGGTGAAGGTAGTGGAAGTAGCAGTGGTAGGTGTAGGAGTGGTAGAGGAAGTGGTGGTAGGTGTAGGAGTGGTAGAGGAAGTGGTGGTAGGTGTAGTAGTGGTAGAGGGAGTGGTGGTAGGTGTAGTAGTGGTAGAGGAAGTGGTGGTAGGTGTAGTAGTGGTAGAGGGAGTGGTGGTAGGTGTAGGAGTGGTAGAGGAGTAGTGGTAGGTGTAGTAGTGATAGAGGAAGTGGTGGTAGGTGTAGTAGTGGTAGAGGGAGTGGTGGTAGGTGTAGTAGTGGTAGAGGGAGTGGTGGTAGGTGTAGTAGTGGTAGAGAAAGTGGTGGTAGGTGTAGTAGTGGTAGAGGAAGTGGTGGTAGGTGTAGTAGTGGTAGAGGGAGTGGTGGTAGGTGTAGTAGTGGTAGAGGGAGTGGTGGTAGGTGTAGTAGTGGTAGAGAAAGTGGTGGTAGGTGTAGTAGTGGTAGAGGAAGTGGTGGTAGGTGTAGTAGTGGTAGAGGAAGTGGTGGTAGGTGTAGTAGTGGTAGAGGGAGTGGTGGTAGGTGTAGTAGTGGTAGAGGGAGTGGTGGTGACTGTCGAATAGTAATAGTAGTAGGATTATTGGTGGTGGGAGTGATAGCAGTGAAGGGCAGTAGGGGAAAAGAATGAATTTAAATCATTTTTATGACGTAATGGTGGTATTGATGATGGTTTGAATTGGGTTTGGTAGCAGTGGTTGTAGTAATAGTTTTCCGATCAAAGCAGGCGCACATCCGTTTAGGGGAGAAGATAAATGCCAGAGTTTGTAATTAATCGGTTCTCACACGAGTTGTACGCCGAAATATTTTAAGACCGTTTCATGTCACCACACCGACGTACACAGTCTGTCGTACACCTAGCCACTATCTCTCACACGTACAAGCAAACACACACACATGCACCTCAAAGAAAATATACACGTACGAATACATTTTTTTAGATCGTAGCACGTACATATACATACACACACACACACACACACACACACACACACACACACACACACACACACACACACACACACACACACACACACACACACACACACACACACACACACAAACACACACACAGCAAATCTCCATTCAGGTCTTGTGTGCACTGTGCGAGGTGGATGCAGGAAAGAGGGAGATAAAGAGTGTAATATGGAATCCTTTATAATAATAATAATGATGATAATGATAATGATAATAATAATAATAATAATTGTATAAAATCCCAAATAATAATAATAATAATAATAATATGGAAAGAAGCATCACATTATTCGTCTAACAATATAGGATTTATAGATATTTTATATAATAATTTTGATTAAAAAAAGTCTTATAAGTCATTTAAATAATTAGGCCAAACTTATTAAGAGTAAATGAAAGAATAAAATAGTTAGGCAGCTATGCAAAGAAATAAGTTGAGGATCTGAAAAACTTAATACCAAAATCATTTTTTTAAACAATAATTCTTTTAAATCTGAAATTGAAAAGCATTGATTTCTCTCTCAGAAAAGTGTTTAAAAATTAAAACTCGACAAGAAAAAACAACACGACTGCAGAACGAGGAATTAATTAAGCTATAGTTTTCATTTATTTAATTGAAAAGAAAAACATGGCTGAAATAATAAGAGTTATTTTATTTTAAATTTTTCAAAAATGTTTTTAATAATAATAAAACGGATCAATAAAAACTAATATGTAAAAGAATCGTTCAAGAGAAAGCCTAAACAACCAAAGTTTCAACAAAAACAAGATGCACATTAGTTTACCATGGTGAGATTTTAAATTGAAAAACAACTTCATGTTTTGTTACGGATTCTACGCTTTGGACTGTTTGGTGTCGCACAGGGTGAGCATAAGGATTCTGATGTTCATATCGACAGCATCTTTTCAAATAAGCGATTGATGAAACAGACTGTATTCGAGCTTCAGTGCGATGTGATATTCAACCCTCCGGATGAAAGTACAACTTTTGAAAGTATTAAGCCTAAGAAGTTTTTAAAATATATATTTGCAATGGTTTCTGGAATGTTTTTTTTAATTTTAAATGAGTTATTTTCAAATTCGTTTTGTGGTCATATTAAACAACGCAAAGCAAGCGTTGGTTTGAGGCTGCTGTAGGCTGCATTGTAGATTGTTTTTTTATTCAGATTTTTATCGTTTTAGGATGTAGTCCAACACAAACTGTTTAAAAAAATGGAATGGGTGTGATTTTGTTGGTTATGCCGCGTATGTGATTGTGTGTACTTGTGTACATAAGCGTGCGTGTTTTTCCAAAAAATTATGGTTATGTTGTTGGGTGTTATGTGGAGGTCAAAGCGGATCGGTGCAATATTACAAAGACTGTCCAGAAATGAGGCTCCGATCGCATCAAAATCGAATGTCAATTTTTGCATTTTTACGCAAAATCGATGAAAAAAACAAAAAGTCCATATAAAATATAATTTTCCAAAAAAAAATTGTTTTTAAAGAAGTCTTCAAAAAAGCTTTCAAAAAATAAATGGATGAGCGATGAAGGGTGGGGCCATTGAATGGAGAGATGCCGTGTTGGTGTGATTCACTGTCATTCGTTGCATGTTCCTACGCGTGGTCAGAAGAGGGTGGAAGAGAAATTGATTTGCAATCCGTAAAAAAAAGATTCTAGACCAAACTCTCGGGTAAAAATAAATGTTTCTATTTTTTGGAATGTTCTGTGTAAAGTCTGTAATAACTGCTGCAAAAAAAGCGTTTCAAATCGGCTTTTGACGCTAATGCTGCTTGATGGAGGTACTTGGAAGCAAAAAAAGACGAAATAAAAGAGTAGATGGAATGAAGATAATAGAGATTGAGCTTGAAAGTTTAATGGAGGAGGTAATGGAGGAGGGAATGGAGGAGGGAATAGAGGAGGTAATGGAAGAGGTAATGGAGGAGGGAATGGAAGAGGGAATGGAAGAGGGAATGGAGGAGGGAATGGAGGAGGGAATGGAGGAGGTAATGGACGAAGATTTTAGAGGATTTGACGGACGTTAAAATACAACACAGATTTGCCGACAGAAATGAGGATGAAGCGAGTGTAGATTGTTACGTGGAGGAAGCTTCATACAACGTCAAGTCTGCGAGTGGGAGCACCCTTGGCTTGGATGTTGAATTGTTTCCTGCCGGGCTTCTCACTCAAGAGTCTTCTTTCTGGTGAGTAGTTGTTCCACAGACCACACAGCACCTCCCCGGCCACCACCTCTCCCATATTGATGCCGATCAGTCTGACGATGAAAAGTCCATCCCTGCGCAAGTAACACTCGGTGAACTTGGCGAGGACTCCATGCTCCCTCTGCTGCGTCGAGTCAAAGGCCCTGATTTGCTTCCGCACGTACTGAACCTGCCCTGGCCAGTACAACGCCTTGAAGAGCCACTGAAAGAAGTTGATGAGCGAGACGATGGCCAGAAAAATGAACCAGAACCACACGAAGAAGAAAATCTTCTCGTTGAAGAGGTTGATCGACAGAGCGCACTGCACCACGTAGTAGAACAACCTCGACTGCTGCCGCATCTCAAACTCGCACAACGTCACCCTGGGAAAGACTTCCGACTCTGCCCAGTCCTCGCCCCTCAGCAGACGTTCCATGATGAAGGCGCCATACAGGTGGAAGTCGTTGACCAGGAGGAGGTCGAGCAGGAAGAGTTGTCCGATGGCGTTGAAGATGTAGAGTGCCTTGATGAGGAGGTATGCGAAGATGAGGTAGTTGCCGTACAGTCTGCCTCCCACCACGCAACAAATCTTCGCGACAAAGTGTTTCACACGCACACAACAGCCTGTTCTGTGGTCCCTCTGTGCCATCAAGTACCGGTCCATCTGGTTCACGACGTATCTGACGGCTTTTTCTCGAATCTCCAGATACGCAGCTTCTGAACTGACGTGCGCTGCGTCCATGATGGTGGAGAGGTTGATGCCTGAGCGCTTGTTGAGGAAGCGCCAAAGTTGACAAGGGATGAAGGAGAGGAGGCCTTGGAGGATGAGGATCATGGGCACCCACTGGTAGTAGGAGATGCGCTGCTTGTATGGCAACGAGTTGGCCAACTGCTCTGGCGGGATGAGAGACGTGATGGGCAGGTAGTAAGTGTTGCTCACCCAGCAGACGGCGTTGGTGTAGTCGACGTGAGAGCCCTCGAACTCAGCAGGACACCAGCAGTGGATGGGCGAGCCGACGAACTGCTTGGTGGAGACGAGGAATGCGAAGAGAATCATCAGAACGACCGTGTATTGTCTGCTCAAGCGATCGACGTAGTCGTCGTCGACGTGAAACTTTAGCTCTCTGATGCTCAAAACGGACTTGAACAACTTGTCCATGATGCTGGTTGGGAAATTATTTTACGCAGTTTATAGTAGTAGTCGTAGAAAAAAGTTTTAAACCTTGTGTTTGGAATTCAAGTTTAAAAAAAGAAATCTTGCAAAAAGAATTCGTGTTGAGTGTTTCTGAGAGATTTGAGTGTTTCTTGCGTGTCGTGGAATACTAAAAAGCTATTGCGATTGTTTATGGACCACAAGTTTTGGAAATGTTTTAGGGCTTGGTCGGAGAAGTTGGTTGTTTGGTCGATAGTACATCATTGCATGCCAAACACTCCATGTTTGATGACAATTATTTTGCGGTCGTTTTAGTTTTTAATTAATTTTTTTAATGTTTAAAGTTCTGGTAGCAATGCCCAAAGAGCCGGAGGGATGATTTAGTTTATGTCTTTTGGATCGTTTTAATGCATTTAGTTTGTTAAATTAATTGTACAATTTTATTTGATGTAGTAGTTGTAGAAGTTGTAGTCGTTTTAGTTTTTTATCCTATTCAGTTGTTGTATTCATTGCATTAGATGTTAGTTAGCTTTTATAACAGCAACCTAATTTCACAATAGTAAGTAATTCTTTCTAACTTTTAAACTTCGAAGCTTTAAAAATTAATTTACCATTTTTCCATTTCTGTCGCATGAATTCAAACACTCGAATATAATTTCAAAACTTAAGTCTATTAAAAGAATATTTATTTTAAATTTGATAGTTTAAAAAAAATTAAATCAATAAACTGTAAAGTCTTTACAGTAAAGACCAACTACCCTTGTCACTCAAAAGTATATTCCTTTTTCAATGAATCCATTACTACTCCGTTGCCATGGCACCACCGGGCTCTAAGAACATCTCGCGAGAAAGATTGACAGAGATTTAAACTTAAATTTTAAAGTCTTTAAGTATGGCTTTTTTAATACTTTATTGTATCAATAACTCTTAACTTTTCAGCGGTAATATTTACTGAAGTTTTTTGAACCTGGTTTTCGTTGCTTATTATCAACTTTATCACAATAAAATGATGAGTTTTTTTATACTTTTTAATAGTTGTTATTATTAATGTGGAAAATTGATTTGGTATTTGTATAATTTATTCAACTTTCAAGTCTTGCCATTTAATTATAGTTTAAGTAAATATGCATTTATAGCAGATGAAAATAGATGGATAATTTAAACTTTAACTGTTAAAGACTTCTAACAGGGATGGCCTACAATATAACAAGTTCTAACTGGGTTGATATAATGAATCAGAGTGAGTGACAGTGACAGAAGAAAGTAGAAACACTGACAAGGAAATGAAGGTGGTGATACTACGACACACCCTACAGGCAAAAATGGCAGAAAATGACGTGTTTGCAGAACAAATACTGTCCTCTCTACCAACTTTCAGCATCTCTTTTCCATTCTCTTTCTCTCACTTTTCCATACGTCGATCTCTTCGGGTCTTGATTTAAAATATTCCTTCGCGTGTCGATAGGCATTCTCTTCAAACATCCCATCATGCAATGCTGTGAATAAAATAAATGGAAAAATTGAGCGATTTTAATACTTGTTTAATAATTTAAATATTTGTATAAATAAAATGATTTATTAATTTGAAGAAGCGCCAGAGGTGGCAGGGAATGAAGGAAAAGAGGCTTTTTTTTAAATTTATTTAATATGAAAGCGAATCAAATAAATATTATAAATCATATAAAAAAATTCGCAAAGTTGAAGTGAATGATTTTTTTTAATATGAACAAATAAAAAATTAAGAAATATAAAAAGAAAGTTGATTCGGAAGAGTTAAGGAGGATGGAAGAAGAAAGTAGAAAATGTATGAATAAATAAACAAAATAAATAGATAAAATAAATAAAAAACTAAAATAAAAAGTCAAAATGAATAGATAAATAAATAATTAAAGTTAAAATAGGAAAGGAGAGATCGCATAAAAGTGAGGAAAAGGACTAGGGGCGCCTTCATCGATTGGGTGGTGATCTCATTAGGGCATATTGTATGCATGCAATCAATATTCCTGCTCGTCAGATGGTGTGGATGCTCGTGGTGATGACACTGCTAATGTTGGTGATGATGATGATGGTGGTGATGATGATGGTGGTGGTGATGGTGGTGGTAGTGGTGGTGGTGATGATGATGGTGGTGGTGGTGATGGTGGTGCTGGTGGAGGTGGTGGTGATAATGATAATGATGATGATGATGCTGATAATGATGATGATTATTATTTTGATGATGCTAATGATGATGATGATGATGATGATGATGCGGGTGCTGATGATGACGATTCAAGTGAAGAAAAAAGAAGATGAAGATTAGAGTTGACAATATATTGGAAAAATGTAATAAATAAAAAAGGTAGAATGGTTGAAGTGGGATGGTTGGAGGTGGGATGGTTGGAAGTGGGATGGTTGGAAGTGGGATGGTTGGAGGTGGGATGGTTGGAGGTGGGATGGTTGGAGATGAGATGGGTGGAAGTTGGGTGGTTAAAGGTGAGAAGGGTGGAGGTGTGATTGGATAGACTCTCGCCAAAAAAAATTATGGCGACATTTTTGAAATGTAACAAATGAGTTTTTTAAAAAATCGAAACTCTTTAAATGGAAAAACAAACAATTAAAAATTACAAGCTCTTGTGTAGACAAAGAAAACATTAATTAAAACAACCACAACAAATCATTTTCAATGTAAATGTTTCCTTAACGGGAACCCGCGGGATTTTAAAAAGAGGGCGTGGTTTCAGGAGCTATAAATAGTATTCTGGTTGCGAGCAGCTTGACTGCGATGTCGTCATCAGCTGATTAGTATGCACTCGTCACGTGGTAGCGGTGGGAGGGGATGTGTGTGGGAGGTGTGGGAGTGGAGTGGGTGGGTTGCAGAAGGAATGTGGTGTAGGGAGGTTGTGGGAGAGTTGAAGAGAGGTGTATGGGGTTTGAGGGTGTTTAGAAAGAGGCTTTAGAGTTTTATGGATGAGTGAGTGAGGGAATGGTCACTTTGACTTATTAGGTCGTTGGAGATGTGATGCTAAAGTAAAGCGAGAGTGATTATGGCGTCATATAAGATAACGCGTAAAAGTTGATAATGGGTGCATGAAGGTTCAATGGGACGTGAGATAGTGAATGAGTGAAGGAAAGAGAATGATGAGGCAAGGAGGTTGGATGGAGTGTCTTGATGGATAAGTATTTAAGTGGTGACTGCTTACATATCAGAAGATAACTCTTTTTTAAAATTTTATTTTTCGTTTATTTTCTTTGCGAAACATTTGTTCTTCTTTTTAAATTTTGTATAAAAATAATTTAGTTAACAATTTAAAATATTGAAATCTAGTTTTTTATCTTTTTTTAGAGAAGTTATATATCTTTAAGTTTCTGTAAACAGTTTCATTCCGCCCTGGTTTTCCTTTACAGTCAAAGTCATCAGAGCCAGACAAAGAATCATTTTAGATTATTAAAATAATTATAAATGATTCACCAGATGGAAGTGTAGTTTGAAAACTCTCCATAGAACCTTGTGGTCATCGGCTTCCATGGTATTTATCGAATTTCTTTGGCAATTTTCAATAATTTACTTTCATGCTTTCACGACGGGCTCTTTGGGGTTGTCCTTATCTAAGATCAGTTTTTTTCCAGGGATGAGAACATTCCGAAGTGTTGTTGTGTTTAATTTGTTCCTATAATTGTTAGTCTATAATGAAACTGGAATTCAACACGAGTGATAAATACTTGATTATTGAAAATATACAATAAAAAAAAACACATACGTAAACATAAAAAATAAAAACTTACACATAATGTATGACATTTGCATTGAATCACATAAGCCCATAAAGCAATTTACATATCCATAAACACACACACAAACACATTAAAACTCATAAACACACAAATGCACATAAAAAACATCTAAACATACACACATAGGCATAAACACACACATAAAAATTAACACTCATAAACAAACACATAAACACATACACACACAAACACGTACATTATTCCACTTCCACAAAAGACAGGTGAGCGGGTGTGTACTGACAATGCAGACGACAGCAAGCGACATCACCTTGCAAGCATGTCACCAGCACCACCACCACTACCTCTCCTCCCTGCCTGCTCTTGAGACTTTATCTCGCTAGTTTAGTTTAGTTAGAAGAGTTAAACCAACGCAGGTTTTTAGCCTCTCTTTACCAACTAACCATGCTTTCCTCCTCCATCATTATCATCATTATTTCTTTCTTCAGTGATTGTTTAAACAATTTTTCCTACTTAATACTCATTAAAAATCTTTTTCAACGTGTTCAATGGGGGATTGAGCATCTCACACACATATTTCTGAACGAACCATTCAAGTGCCTGCAAGGCATATTCCCACGCCACCTACCCACCCACTCATCCACCCACCCATCTACCTACCCACTCACCCACCTACTCACCTACCTACCCATCCACCCACCTACCCACCCACCCACCCACCTACCTAAACCGACATAAACCCCCTTCCTCCACCTCCTACATAACCCACCTCACCTACAATGTACACATAAACATTACAGCCTCTTACAAATATATAAAATTTAATGACATTATTCAATAAATATTAATGTACATATATCTCCATGCATGCATCTACTATATATGTTTGTATTATATATGTATATATGTAATTTATATATATATATATAATATAGGCGTGTGCACTCAAAGGAGGTTTGCACCTGCTTAGAGGTTGTTCGAGTCGGATGTAAACGAGTCGGACGAGTTCGAGTAATGACATAAAAGTGGAATAAAAAGTTCGGCGTCTTCATGCTTCTAGTTGGCTGGTGTTTTGATGTGTGTTTAAGAAGAGTTTTATTGGAGTGTTTGTATTTTTGGGCGTGGAATTGAGTGGAAACAACGAAGAGGTAGCGGTGGAGACTGTGGTTGCTTGAAGAAACATTTATAAACTCTATTGAAGGAAACTATTTTCTCCGGGTTTTCTTACAACAACAACAAAAATCGAAAACTAATTGCAGCAACAACAACAAATAAAAAACCAACAACAACCTGTTGAGTCTCCCATGCTAGAACAGTGTCTCACAAAGGTCGATCTGGTTGTCAAAACCAATGGAAAAACAGAGACAGTTGACTTTGGTTCAATTTCTAAATAAGCATCTCAAGATTGGATTGATGAACGATTTAAAACTTTGAAATAATTTAATTAAGAAAGAATACAATGTAAATTATAAGTTTAAGAATGAAAAATCTTAATAATTCGACCGGATGAACAAAGAATGGTGTTCTTGATGATGATACTTGAAAAACTTTTCCAGGAAGACACTTGAACTCTTCAGAACCTTGGCACCTACTTAAAGGTTTGGAAGCTGAGAGTCTTGATAATGATGACGAAAGGGGTGATGATGATGATGCCAAAAGGGATGGTTATGATGATGATGCCAAATCGTTCATCATTGCTTACGACAACGACACCGATGAGAAAACAGATGCTGATG
>OX030956.1:12608393-12610893 GCA_943735955.1 Piscicola geometra
TTTAAATATATCATTTATTTTGCTTGGAAAAACTATTAATAAAAGCTCACTCTAAGGAGCTTGAGTCCCTTTCATCTGCATGTAACATTGTTACCTTTGTTAGTTCTTGTTAGCTCTTCATTTCGTACTGTTAAACCCCATTTCACCCGTAAAGCAAAACGTCTGTTTAAATTTAAAAAGTCCGTTTTAATCTAGAAAGTCCGTTTTAATGCAGAAATGTGTATTGAAGTCCAACAAAACTCTGCGCTGGAGAGAAGGCACTATGCTGAGATTCAAAACCGTGACACCGAAACAACAATATTATTCACAAATAATGTTACTTTTCTCTTCATTATCGCTAAAATATCATAACTATATACGATTTGGTTATTTAATAATTCATCACGTGTTTGCGATATTACCACTGAATCATTAGCTTGCGAGCAACACCTTGGCAAACTACAATGTCTCATTCGACAGCATGAGGTTTTATAGAATCATCTTTCACTTCTGCTTCTTTCATGATGCTCCTGCCGCTACACAAGAACCACGCTCAACTACAGTCCCGACTACAGCTCCAATTACAGGCACACGCTCACTAGTTTCGTTTGATATTCATAAATGTTATCACACACACACGCATGCATACACTCACACGCATAAACAAAATTACACACACATAAACAAACACACATACACAGTGCCTCTGATTTTCCCTGCCAAACATCGCCGTTCACATGTTGTGCATATGATGACAACACACGTGTCGAAGCTGTATTGTATGATACAATTTGTATCTATCAATTTGTATGTTTTTATTATTCTGTAACACACAGACAAGCAAAAAACAAATCATACTTTATTTCCATAAAATATTTCCTACATCAGGGGCGGATCAAGAGAAGGTGAAGAGAGATTTTTTAGTCCTAGTATCGAGCGGCAAAAAGTCATCGCACAATCAATCGTCACATTTTGTTTTCACCTAATTATACGTTAAATAAAATGCTTTGTATTAAATATTTTCATTTAAGATCAGAATCCAAAATAGACGGTAGTTTCATTTTTCTGATTCTTCATTGCAAATTGTTTGACTCTGTAATGCCACGAGACACTGACCAGTGAGTTTCTCTTCCCTCATAGTCGAATTTTTTATATTTCTTAAAGTAACGCATGTATAGAAAAATAATTAACATGTACAGATGCCGATCCAGAGAGGGGCATCAGGGGGACGTTCTTCCATCCAGAACTAATTTTTCCCTTTTTAAACACAATTAGTAAGATTTATGAATCGTTGGAAAATTGAAAGGAAGGAAAGAGACATGTGTTATTTACGCCTTCCCAATAAATGCTGGTAACCAGGCTTCTAGAATGGTTTTGCCTTGGTTGAAAATAAAAGAAACGCTATATAAATTTATTCGACTGAGCCCAGTGAAGCTTTTATTGAACGTGATGGACAGTCTCATCGTCGTCGTCGATATGAAAAAGAATCATTTAGATTCTTAAAAAAATTCATAAAAGTCCATAAAACGTATTTTAAAAGTAGCAATGAGTAAAAAAGAAAAAACTTAATTTCAAAAAAGTTTTTTTATTTTAAAACGATTAAAATTATGATCTGAAATTCAGCAAATAGTTTCATTGAGGCTGCTGGAATCATGCGAACATTTATATTTTCATTTTAAATAAACTATCTAAAACTTTTGAAACAAGCTTAAACCTGCTTAAAAATATGTTTTATTGAAAATATATTGTTTTAAAGAATAAATAAAACACTTAAAAGTGCATTTGTATAAAAGTGTAGCAAGAAACACCAGGCGCCCTTCGTTAATGATTATAGAAAAACTTCAGAGTACTAATAAAGTCGTTGTTTAAAAATTATAAAATTACAATATTTAAAATATCATAAAACTTTTGATGTATGCTTGAAAGTTGGGTGATGATGCTGAGGGGTTTACCATGCGAATATGCAGTCAAATGCCATAGAATCGATGACACAAACATTTTCTTTTTGTTTGTGAAGTGTCATAAACTTCACAAACAAACGTGTAACACACACATACATACATACAGAATTACTCATAATTAGTTAGATGTTGTGAATCACTAAACGACGTTTGAAGAAACTTTCAGGCATTGGGTGCGGGAAAAGCCAGCAATAAAACATTCATGGAACTAAAATAGCATCGAAATAATAATAAAAAATTAATAATTTAAAAAAACTTTAAAATAAAAATATTATTTTCACAATAAAACGATTGATTGCCACAAATGGATGGACGAGATGGTACGGAGGCGACAGAGGGTTAGATTTATGAGATAAAAAAATGTTAGAGATAGATTCATACTTTTAAGGTAGGTTAAAAAGGCTGAAAGTAGGTCGATTAAATAGAAGGATGAATGCATAATTGAATATAAAAAGAACGCTTAAGTATCTATTAATCATATTAGTATTATTATTATTGTTGTTATTAGTACTATTATTATTATTATTATTATGATCAATATCTATTTTAAATTATTCATA
>OX030956.1:12618393-12633393 GCA_943735955.1 Piscicola geometra
AGACGAGATGGGCTTCTTAACTTTGAAGCATTCTTCTTGATTCCTCCTCATCTTCTTCTTGTCCATCCATCCATCCATCTATCCATCCACCTAAATGCTCACCAAAGAAGCTATCAATCATCCTCAACCACTCATCAATTATATCCAGACTCTCATTCATCCACTCACATATCCATCCATCCATCCATCCCTTCTTCCATCATTCCTTCTCCACTTAGCTTGATAAAACAATCAACAAATGAAAGAAAACAAAGCAATTACCTAATTTATTATGCGCCCAATTTGCATTTACCACTGACCTGAATAGTTCGTTGACCGACTTTTGATTTTAAAAAAGTCTAAATATTGTTTTACTAATTTCCGACTGACCCAGATAAATATGATATAAAAAGCGACCTAGATTATCTTTGATGTTATAGATGTATATATTTTCATCCTCAGCTTCAAACTTAGTTTTTTAAGCCATAGAGCCAAATTAATTAACCTAATTAATCACTTAATGAGTGGTCTAGACAGTTCTCATTAAACAATTTTTTTCGTATTTATAAAACAAAATCAATTTAAAAAATCAAAAGCCTTGAAGAAACAATAAGACTAAATACGACAACACAACCTATCGTATCAGATTTATTATCACCCGCTTTGTCATCATAATCATCACTAAATTATAACCATAAGGAAATTATCATCATCATAACCATGAAGAAACTATCATCATCATAACCACGAAGAAATGATCATTATCATAACCATGAAAAAACTATCATCATCATAACCACGAAGAAATGATGATCATCATCATAATCAGCGACCTTGAGCATCGCATTGCATGGCAGACGCTTATGAAATGTAGAATAAATATATCGAAATGACTTGACTAAAAACAATGGATGGTATGCCATCAACTTTATATAAGATAGTATAACAATATAATATGATATATTATAATTTAATTAATATAATATAATATAACTACAGCGCTGCATAATTCAAACCAAGGAAGCGCCTCAAAGGAAATGTTGCTGTACAAGTGTCCCCATGGTGGTGGTAATGGTGCATGGAGCGGAATAATGTCTTCAACTGTTATTGTTTCAATCCAATTAAATTATTCAATTCAAATATTTCTTGTTATATAATAATAATTATTAATATTATATTAAAAATAATAATTATTATTAATATTATATTTAAAATAATAATTATTAATATTATATTAAAAATAATTATTATTATTATAAATTGTCGTATAGAGGCATTCAACGCACAAAGTTGATGAGAAAGTTAAAACGACCAAAGAAGGTCTCAACAAGGGGTGAGTGAAGAATTGCATGGATGTACAATGTAAGTGCTCTACAGGGTGCTGGTAGGATCAAACAAAAAACCAATTAAAAAATTAATTACAAGATAATAGGGTGTAATTGAAATAATTGTGGAGAGAATACAAATGAAACTTTAATTTAGAAACTTTCAAGATTTAAATTAAACAGTAAATTATGTTCTGTATTTGAACAATCGTAAACGGAAATAAGTAAACTCCTTAAGCTAATATACAAATATGAAACAGTCGCATAAATGCCTCCAAGTTTCTCACTCTTCACAATTCTCCATCCATTCATCCTGCAATTCACTTCACTCCATCCCCCAATGCATCCATTCATCCTGCAATTCACTTCACTCCATCCCCCAATGCATCCATTCATCCTGCAATTCACTTCACTCCATCCCCCAATGCATCCATTCATCCTGCAATTCACTTCACTCCATACCCCAATGCATCCATTCATCCTGCAATTCACTTCACTCCATACCCCAATGCATCCATTCATCCTGCAATTCACTTCACTCCATACCCCAATGCATCCATTCATCCTGCAATTCACTTCACTCCATCCTGCAATGCATCCATTCATCTTGCAATTCACTTCACTCCATCCCCCAATGCATCCACTTAAATTAACTGCGTTCAACCAAAACTCAAAAGCACATAAATAATTATAATAATACTGTTAGCTCAAGAGAGTGATAATCATCATCATGACCACCATACTCATCATCACCACCATCATCATCATCATCACAACCACCATACTTATCATCATCATCCTATTGCCATGGTCTATTCCTTGAATTAAACGAACATTTAGGGATCTATCTTTTGAGCCAGCGCATCAAGACTATTATCAATGCCACTAATTAGATAATTAAACCTTTTAAATTATCAATTCATAAACAAAAATTAAATTACGCTAATTAAATTAGAGTAAAATGAATAATTGATTTAATAGATAATTATGAATAATTTAATAAGTTATAATAGGGCTTCCATCATGACTTGTGGCCCTGTGGTGGTGGTGGTGGGAGTGTCAGTAGCTCTAAAAATATTCCCGCCAGCAACATGGCGTCAACACAACACACCACCAACGATGACACCATAGTTCCCATTTTAACACACCACCAACAACGGCAATAGAAAAAAACATAAACAACAACAACACCTTCTTGTGGGACGGCTCAGCAATGATGAGGGGCAGCATGCCGTCACTCGAGTCAAACGAGTCCATCGAGTCAGTCAGTGTGTCCAGTAGATTGTTGCTGTGTTGTTGTTGTTGTTGGTGGTGGTGGTAGACGTTGTTGTTGTTGTTGAGGTTGATGTGTTGTTGTTGTTGGTTGTAGTCGGTGTTACTGCTACTGGTCGGATGGTTGAAGAAGTCGTTGATGTTGGTGATGCTTGTGGTGGTGTTGTTGTTGTTGTTGAGGAGATTATTGTTGTCTGGTTGGATGTTGTTGTTGTTGCTGAGGAGTTGGTTGGCTAGTTCACTGGCGCCTTGTGTGGCGAGGTAGTGTTGAATGTCATTGAGTGTGTTGTTGATGTCGTTGTTGTTGTTGGGAGAGATGGTGCTGATGGTAGTGTTGGTTGCGTCGTTGCTGATGATGTGGTTGTTGCTGATGATGAAATTGTTGAAGTTGTTGTTGTTGTTATTGTTGTTTGCTTTGTTGTTGTCGATGATGAGCATCGAACTAAGTGTCGCAGCGGTTGCTAAGTAGTCCATGTACCCTGGCGAGCAATACATAGGCAAATAGTGCTTAATAACAATATCAATAGAAATGATACTAACATACTTACACACAAACATACATAAAAAAATATAAAAACACATATAAAAATACGAAAAAAAAACACAAATAAAAACACATATACAAACATATTAAAAAACGCACATACAAACAACAAGTGAGTAGGAGAGCAACAGTGAGCAACCTTTGTTGAGATTGTTCAAGTCGTTGCCAGGTTGTTGTTGTTGTGTGCCTTGAGTGTCGATGGCGTCCTGCGGAATAGGTCATCATCATCATCACCATCATCATCATCACCATCATTATCATCATCATCATCATCACCATCATCTTCATCTTCATCATCATCATTACCATCGTAACTTGTATTATATAATAAACTACAAAATATGATATATTATAACAATAATATAATATAACTAAAATACAATTTAATACAATTTAACACAACAAAATCTCATAACAATATATTGGTATTGCACGGTAATGTAATGCTTAAATGCCGAATTGAAGACAATACAGAGGAGAATGATGGAGGCACTCTGACATGCGTGAGGGAGTTCTTCCGGGGGGTGACCCCTGCTGCCTTGCCTGGTCTGCAGTGGTGTGTGTGGTACTGATGCTAGTAGTGATCAACACTTGAAAAAAATATTGATACAAATAATTGTAATGACAATAATATAAAGGATAAAAATAATTGTAATGATAATAATATAAAGGATAAAAAAACAAAACATATTCACTAATAATAATAATAAAACAATGATGATGATAATAGTAATCATGATGAAAGCACCTCTTGAGCCTCTTCTTGCTCCTGTAGAACTTCTGCACCGAGCAGCTCGTCTTGCCACACACGCAAGCCATCTCCACGCCCCTGTGTGCAGGGGAGGTTTCGAGGTTGCTCACACATAAACACATAAACACACACACACACACACACACACACACACACACACACACACACACACACACACACACACACACACACACACACACACACACACACACACACACACACACACACACACACACACACACACACACACACAAACCCAACCCAACCCACACACACACAAACCCAACCCGACACACATACACACACGTAAACACAATCACGCCCCCACAAACATACACACACATACACACACGTACACGAAGTCCTTGTAGGAGGGGTGCATGGGCAGGGTGATCTCCTTGCCAACGGGGATGTTCTTGCAGGCGAGCACGTACAAGCGCAACAGACCACCCTCTGTGCTGTGCACCAGCTGTGGTCGAGGTGGTTGTTGTGGTAGTAGTAGTTGTAGTTGAGGCATGGTGGCTGGGACATGGTGGCAGTGGTGGCAGTGGTAGTGTTTACGCAGTGGTTGTGGTAGTTGCGACGGTGGTGAAATGGTGGTTGTGTTAGTATAGTGGTAGTTGTGGTAGTATAGTTGTGGTTGTGGTTGCGGTGGATGTGGTGGCCTGACGTGGTCTGCGGAATAAAGTGAAAAAATGTTTGGTGGATTGAAAACAGAATGAATCATGAAGCTGGAATGATGATGATGATGATGATGATTATGGTTGCTAATGTAGTTTCAATGGAAGCTTTTAAAGAAATTGAACTTTAATAATTTCACTTTCATTAGACATCATCAACACCACCACAACACATCCCATCATCCTCAGCACCACCACCCGCCCCATCATCACCACCATCACCACCACCACAACCCATCCTCTCATCATTAACCTCACCACCAACCTTCCCAATCATCATTATCATCACCACCACCAACCTTCCCATCATCATTATCACCACCACCAACCTTCCCATCATCATCATCATCACCACCACCAACCTTCCCATCATCATTATCACCACCACCAACCTTCCCATCATCATTATCATCACCACCGCCATCACCTTGGCATTGGGCGTACAAGAGTTCTTGATGTATTTGATTGACGTGTTGTAAGCCCGCCCATCGACCACCACCACGTGCCTGTCATCCAGGTTGAACGTCACCACTCCATTGTACATACTGTAGGTGTGTGTGTGTGTGTGTTTGTGTGTGTGTGTGTGTGTGTGTGTATGTGTTTGTGTGTGTGTTGGAGGGAAGGAAGGGGGTGAATTCTTCAAAAAGACATAAGCATCCCAAACTGAATATCAAGGCTTGTAATAGTTTTTGAAACAAAAAAACGTATCTCTAACACAACCACCACCATAGTCACCATTACCAAAAACCACCACCACCACAACAAACACCACAACCAACCACATCCACCACCACTACCCCCGTCACAACCACCACCCCAACCACCACCACCACCACCCCCACCACCACCACCCCCACCACCACAACAAACATCACAAACAACCACCACCACCACCACCATAATCACCATTACCAAGAACCACCACCACCACAACAAACATCACAAACAACCACAACCACCACCACCACCACCACCACCACCACCACATCCACCACCACCACCACCACATCCACCACCACCACCACCACCACCACATCCACCACCACCACCACCACTAACGGATCATAGTCAGACGAATCGACAAATTCCTGTTCGGTGCTCACCACACCCACCCACTCCGCGATCGCCTGGCCACTGCGCAGCGTCTCTGTTGCTATCACTCCCTATTAACGAATGTTCCATTATGTTAATTAAACTATACCAATATTAATTGTATTTAATATATTATCTTATATATTACTCGTTTTTTATTATTAACTTATTTGATATTAATACCTAAATGCTAAACTATTCATTTATTATAATTATCATCATTATTGATGCCATCAAACGCAAAGACTGACCACCCCATGAGAGAGATTAGATGGCTTGTATGCAATGTGCTGTATCTGCTTCCTAACCATTGCTATGTTGGTGATGCAGTTGTTGTTGTTGTTGTTGGGTGATGATGATGATGATGTCGAAGAAGGGGGTGAAGTGTTTTGCAGGTAGTTGTTGAAGTTGGCTTCTGCGTAGTTGTTGTTGTTGTAGTTGATGCTAGTGTTGTTGTGGTTCTTGTGGTTGAGTATTGCAAGGATGTTGTTGATGGCTGGTGTGAATGTGTTGAGGCATGTGTTGGTGTGGTCTTCAGTGTGGTTGTTGTTGTCGTCGTTGAAATCGTTGTTGTTGTGGGAAAAGTGGTTGTTGTTGTTGGAAGAACCTTTGGAATTGAACCTCGCCCTCTTGTGCGAGTAAGACTGGAAAGTGTTGTTGTTTTTGTTGCATAGTCACAAGAGCTTCAACAACATCACGCAACTAAAACCATAACAAATACCACTATAAAGAAAAGTATTACAATAGCAACAAATTCCATTAAAACAACAAATACCACTACAGCTGCAACAACCTTGGAGTAGAGGTTCTCAGGGGGTGTTCTGGCGTGCTTACGGTCACCTGGGTGCCCCCTCCTCTTGTTGCCATAGTTTCCATGACCACCTCCACCCCTGTAGTTGTTGTAGTCGTCAGAATAACCATCACCACCACCGTTGTTGTTGTGGTGGTGGTGATGTTGCGATGACTTGTTGTAGTGGTTCTTGCGGTTGTTGTTGAACGTCGTGAACTGGTCGTCGTCTGCCTTCCTCAACTTCCTCTTGCGACCAGTCCGACTCACCTCCGCCAACTCGATGCCTCCGTCACTCGACTCATCACTCGACACGCCCGTCTCCGTCGCAGCCGCCACTCTTCTACCACCTCCACCACCACCATATCCACCACCTCCACTGCCACTACTACTATACCTATCTCTAGCCATCTTATTATTAATATTATTACCATGATTATTACTCATATTATTATTATTATGATTGGCGGCTCCTGCGGCTTGTTCGATGGCTTCTCTCTTGTGGATCTGTAGTCGGATGGCTCGACGCTTGTCGGTGGCGCGTGGCAGACACAACTCGCACAAGTACGTCTCTGGAATGCTCGACTTGCTCAGACCCATGCAGTCGACATGCTGCCACACCCTGGGCAGTTGGAGGATGGTGTGATAGGGGGAGTATGATGAATGTATGAGGTGGCTACTGGTGATGGTAATGATGAATGAATGAGGTGGCTACTGGTGATGGTAATGATGAATAAATGGTGATGGTAATGATGAATGGATGAGCTGGCTACAGCAACAGCAAGGCACTCACGAGCATCGGTCACATGAGATCATGAAGCCGTCATCGTGCTGGAAGTCGCATATGCACCTCGTCACCGAATCAGACCAATCCTCCTCCTCCTCTTCTTCTTCATCATTATCATAATCACCACCACCATTGTGGTGATACCTTTGGTTATACTTTGAGTAGCTATTGTTTTCGTAATGGTCACCACCACCATCATCATCGTCGTCATCACCGCCATCATCATTGCCATGGTGATAGGTGTTGTTTTCACTGATGACTTGGCTTGAAGAATCCTCAATGTCTACAAAAGCTCCCAGACTGTCAGGAACCAAAGATCCTTGAAAGGAATAAAAGATTTTTTAATTAATAATATTATATTACCTTTTGAAATGTATAAAAACTTTGATTTTATAAAGGCAGCTTAATTCTCTAAATACCTTCCACTGCATCTTCAGGTAGGCCTGGCAGCTCGGTTGCATAGCTGTGATCCTGTAGAAATTTTGAGCATCTATTTGCAAAGTTTTAACATATGAAAAAAGCTCATTTAATTAATGCTGAAATATAATTCTGAAGTTTTAATAGACTAGAATTTATTGAGTAAATCAATTAGGTTGAAGGGTATTAAACAATTTGATGAGAATGGCATACCAAGTATGGTATGCAGTATTTCATTTTTGGCACGTAACACTGCTGTGTTTCCATAAAAACTCCGTCTTCTGGCACCCTTGAATCAGTCATTCAGTGACCCAGAAGAATATTGTGCAAGAATTTCTTTATTGTTCTTTACAATTTTTAACTTATGTACATATTTTAAAATAGTATATTTTATAGGATTTATAAGTTTAGAGCTTCCATTTTATTATAAATGGCCTGATAACTACGCTTTTTATACGAGTAAATAAACAATCTGAAATGACTTTAAAAATTAGATATACGACCCAATTTAGTCTGAAAACATATCTTATTTGTTATTTACTTAACTAAAAGTGTCAAACAAAATTGTAATAAATTAAACGGAAAAGAATAACCCTCTAAAATCCAGCAAAACAAGACACCATTACAAGATGGCTGCCAATGGTACTATGGAAGACAGGGTTATTTTGGAGGCGGGTACCTTGATAAAAACAATTCAAAGGTTTTCATTAATTTAAATTTCTTAAACCTATTTAAACTTAATTTTTATTACATTAAAATTTTTTCCATTTTTTTGTAGAAAATCATTCATACTTAAAAAAAAAGAATAATATTATGTCAGCAAGAATATCTTAGTGTTTTTGATCTATAATTCTAAAAAGAGACATTTTGATTAATAGCGCGAACTTTTAAAAGAGCAGACGTGTTTCTAGAATGGTTTGTTTATATGTTCGAGCTTCTATTATTTTTATTATTTTCATTCTAGAAAAAACAACAACGGGTGACAATTGAATTTTTATTAATTAAACTAATCAAAAATAAATCAAAAGAACGTGAAGTTCGCTATAAGACCTTGAGTTAAGTTGAACGTGATGAAATGACGTGAAATGCACTTCGAAGTGATGTGAAGTTTAAACTGTGAAAAGGGAACTTTGAAAATAAACACAAAAATCTTGAAACAACTAGATAATATAAATAAATAAATATCTTCCCCATCAATATCATTACTAATATATATCCTTTAATATCATTAAAGTGGCCTAATCATTAAAATTCACCTAGTGTGCAATTAAAATCACAATTTTTCGATGTTGTTGTAGTTGTTGATGCTGGCCTGCAGTTGCTTGAGAAGCTCTTGCGTGTTGTAAGTCTTGTTCACATCTCCACCTCCCACTCCCCCATTCCAGCACCTTGAACAATTAATTTAATTTTCATTTAATTCAACTTAATTTAATCAATCATGTGTTATCATGACTCAATTAAGTTTTAAATTCGACTTTTAAATATTGAAAGACGGAGCTAAGCGGGAGCAGTGATTATTTAATTAATGGATAATTATAATTTTATTGAATTATTAACCACCCACTCGTAAGTTTTCTGGAAACTCTGGTTGAGGGAGTTATAGAGGGGTGGAGTGGCATAGGAAGGTTGTGAGTGGTGGAGTGACTGACTGGAGTAAATATTATTAGCTTGGTTGAAGGCTTGGCTGGTGGGCTGATACATGGAATAACTGTTATGAAGATAATCCGGGTTAGTATGGTGGAGGTGGTATTGGTTAGGAGGGTGGTGTTGGTTGAGGCTGTTGAGGATGTGCGACTCGGACTGCTTGAGTTGCAGGAGCGTTCGTTGCAACTCTTGCATCCTGGTTGAAAACAAGTCGCCCTCTGTTTCACTGCCCTGTGTGGTGAAGGTGGTGTGGTGGAGGTGGTGTGGTGAAGGTGGTGTGGTGGAGGTGGTGTGGTGAAGGTGGTGTGGTGAAGGTGGTGTGGTGAAGGTGGTGTGGTGAAGGTGGTGTGTTGGAGGTGGTGTGGTGAAGGTGGTGTGGTGAAGGTGGAGTGGTGGAGGTGGTGTGGTGAAGGTGGTGTGGTGGAGGTGGTGTGGTGAAGGTGGTGTGGTGAAGGTGGTGTGGTGAAGGTGGTGTGGTGAAGGTGGTGTGTTGGAGGTGGTGTGGTGAAGGTGGTGTGGTGAAGGTGGAGTGGTGGAGGTGGTGTGGTGAAGGTGGTGTGGTGGAGGTGGTGTGGTGGAAGTGGTGTGGTGGAGGTGGTGTGGTGAATGTGGTGTGGTGGAGGTGGTGTGGTGGAGGTGGTGTGGTGAAGGTGGTGTGGTGGAGGTGGTGTGGTGAAGGTGGTGTGGTGAAGGTGGTGTGGTGGAGGTGGTGTGGTGAAGGTGGTGTGTTGGAGGTGGTGTGGTGAAGGTGGAGTGGTGGAGGTGGTGTGGTGAAGGGGGTGTGGTGGAGGTGGTGTGGTGGAAGTGGTGTGGTGGAGGTGGTGTGGTGAAGGTGGTGTGGTGAAGGTGGTGTGGTGAAGGTGGTGTGGTGGAGGTGGTGTGGTGGAGGTGGTGTGGTGGAGGTGGTGTGGTGAAGATGGTGTGGTGAAGGTGGTGTGGTGGAGGTGGTGTAGTGAAGGTGGTGTGGTGGAGGTGGTGTGGTGAAGGTGGTGTGGTGAAGGTGGTGTGGTGAAGGTGGTGTGGTGGAGGTGGTGTGGTGAAGATGGTGTGGTGAAGGTGGTGTGGTGAAGGTGGTGTGGTGGAAGTGGTGTGGTGAAGGTGGTGTGGTGGAGGTGGTGTGGTGAAAGTTGTGGAGGTGGTGTGGTGAAAGTTGTGGTGTGGTGTTGTGAAGATAGTGTTGCGAAAATGGAGTGGTGGAAAGAATAATGTGAAGGTGGTGTGGTGAAGGTGGTGTGGTGAAGGTGGTGTGGTGAAGATGGTGTGGTGAAGGTGGTGTGGTGAAGGTGGTGTGGTGGAAGTGGTGTGGTGAAGGTGGTGTGGTGGAGGTGGTGTGGTGAAAGTTGTGGAGGTGGTGTGGTGAAAGTTGTGGTGTGGTGTTGTGAAGATAGTGTTGCGAAAATGGAGTGGTGGAAAGAATAATGTGTCGGTAGCCACAAGCACCACCTTGTCGCTCCGAGAGGCCACCCACTGCGCCCTTCTCTGTTCATTGCTCGCCTTCAAGACCGCCTGCTCGTCGAAGAATGACGTCACCTGGTGGTGGTGGTGGTTGCCGTTGTTGCCGTTGTTGTTGTTGGAGTAGTTGTTGTAGTGAAGTTTGTTGAGGTGGTTGTTGTTGGAGTGGTCGTTGTAGTGAAGTTTGTTGAGGTGGTTGTTGTTGGAGTGGTCGTTGTAGTGAAGTTTGTTGAGGTGGTTGTTGTTGTAGTGGTCGTTGTAGTGAAGTTTGTTGTATTAGTTGAAATTGTAAGTTTTTTAAAGAATAATTTACAAACATTCCTATAAACGGAGTGATCGAAAACAATAATAAGACCAACAACACCATCAACAACATCATCAACATCATCATCAACACCGTTAACATCATCATCAGTACCTGCTTGACCTTGGCAGCGAGTTCTTGCTTGGTGCTCTCTTCCAATCTGGCTCTCATGCTTTCCACCAACCTCACCAACTCACTACCCTCCTGATGATGGTGATGATGATGATGATGGTGATGATGATGGTGATGATGATGGTGTTGATGATGACGATGGTGATGATGATGGTGATGATGTTATGAAAAATTATCGTTTTCAAGACAGCATGGTCATTTATAATGGAAAAATATCAAACAAACGTAAATAATATTTAAATTCAAAATATTAAATAATGAACATGATTCATAGTTTATAAAGTGAGTATGAATTAGAACCAACCACATCACGTGATTTCTTCTTGCTCACCGAATCAATCAAAAACTTCGTAGCGGATTTACGAGTCTGAAAATTGAAATAAATTAACCGTAAAGAAAAATAAACTAAAATGTTTTTAATTAATTAATTAATTTTAATTAATAATGAATTTAAAAGAATAATAATAATAAGAAAGTGATAATGAAAATTGTTTTTTGTGAATAAAATAAATAAATGTGAAAAAAATGTCAATAATGCAGAAAAGAGACCCTGTGCTTGCTGGTCTGCTTGAGGTCAGAGATCTCTTGCTGGAAACTGTCGCTTCTGATTGGTGGAAAAGGAAAGATGGTGATAAAAGAAAGAGAGTTTTGTGAATAAAAATTATTTTACAAAAAGAAAGAAATTACAAAGATGAAGAGATGAAGATGAAAAAGGGCGGGAAAAGAGTGGAAGAAGAGAGAGAAAGATGGAGGAGAAGAGAGTGAGTCAAGAACCTTTGTCTCTCCATCTTCAACTCATTCTCCACTTTACTCTTGCGTTCCAACGCCTTCTTCAGTCTCTCGACCTCCTGATGATGATGGTATTAGTGATGATAATGATGAAGATGATGATAAGATTGATGATGATGAAAATAGTGATGATGATGAGGATAGTGATGTATTGAAGGAAAGATAGATTACATTTCGCCAATCGATTATTGTTATCAGTGAGTTATGCAAATGAACCAAACTTGAACCTTCTACCACGACACACTGCCAAACTACTCTAACAGCTCGAAAAAAATGCTTTTTTAAGCGAAAGCAAAAGCACAAAAAAAGCATAATAAAACAGATAAACTTTGAAAATAAGTAAAAATGAATCGAGAAAGCATTTATACATTCGAAGGGTGAACGGTGGTTGAGAAGCTTTGGTGGCTCTGTGGTGAAGGTGGCGTCACAAATGAAGTTGATGATGATTATGATGATGATGATTTTTATTCAATGTAGCGCCAAGCAAGCAAGGTGAATAAATAGGATTTGAACTTTTAGGGGTGATTTGGGTGAAGCAGTGATTAAGGAGGAGGATGGAAGTGTGATTTAGAAATGGGACTGAATATTAATGATTAAATTTGAGTCCCATCTCCATTGTGATTGAGTAGTTAAGGCAGTTGAATATGAAGTCTCTTCACGTTGCAACTAAAACCACAATACTCCAACAACGACACTACAACAACAACAACACTCCAACCACAAAAGCATCAACAGAAAAAACCACAATAATACAAGAGCAACCACAACACCGCAACAACAACAACAACAAAACTACAACAACAACACCACAACAACACTACAACAACACAACAACACTACAACAACACTACAACAAAAACACCCCAACAACAACATTGTTGACGGCCTCCGAATGGTCTCTCAAGCGGTCAACCTCGACCTTCTCATTTCGCAACTCCGCAGACAAGCGAACCTGCTCAATTAAAGAAGCAATTAGGAAACAATTAACTTAATTACTGAAAAATTAAGAATAAATTAAGAGAAAATTAAGAGTAAATTAAGAAAAAATTAAGAGCAAAGTAAAAACTACCTAATTGAAACAAGTTAATTAGACTATATAATTAAGATATAGCATAAGATAATGGCCTAATGAAACTACCACTTTTAAAGTAACCAAACTAATTGTATATCAAACCTCCACAAAGGATAAAAATTAATCGATAAACGCATCACCAAGACGACCAGCATGCTATATTAAACAAACATCATCATCATCAACACTCTTCTCAGCACATCCCTAATGCACCACCATCCATCCCCCCATCACCTTGTCCACCTCCAGTTTCTGAATCCTATCAGACATCTGCGCTCTCTCCTCCCCATCCCACTCCGTCCCCCCTGCTCCATGGCGGTGATGATGATGATGGTGGTGGTGGTGGTGGTGGTGGTGATGATGATAATGATGATGACGAAAATGATGATGATGATGATGGTGATGGTGGTGATGATGAGGATGATGAGATGCTTTTAGTCAATGTAACAAAATTAAAAACCACCTTTGCTTGCTTGGTCACGGAGAGCCCTGTTGACCTCCTCCACCTTCCTCTCCAACTGCCCCTCCCTCTCTCTGCCCCTGACCACTTGCCCCTTGAGTGACTCCACCTCCCCCCTCAAGTCACTCACCTCTGTTTCTCGCAGTCGTTTACTCTGGTGGGGAGGGGGTTGTTGTGTTTGTGTTTCGAAGGTTTTGTGTTTGTTGGTGATGAGGAGGGAAGAGAGGAGGGGGGGTAGATTGTGATGTGTTGTGTGTTTGGTGTGTTGGAGAGTGTTTGTTGGGGGTGAATGAAGGAATGCTTTGATTACGCCTACAACCAGTCGTTGGATATTGACGAAAGCAAATCGCCCTACATAATCAAAACACCCGCTGTGAACCACAACCACCACACTACACTCACTACCAATCACAATGAACACACCAACCAGACCACACACTCACCCTACTCACCACCACCACACTCTCCACTCGCCTTACCAAATAAACCACACCAAACTCCTTACACCAGCCCAACCAAAATCACCAACCACACCCAACCACACCTAACCACACCAAACCACACCACACTCACCCAACCACACCAACCACACCACACTCACCCAACCACACCAACCACACTACACTCACCCAACCACACCAACCACACCACACCAAACCACACCCAACCATACCCAACCACATCACACCAAACCACACCCAACCAAACCACACTCACCCAACCACACCAACCCCACCACACTCACCCAACCACACCCAACCACACCACACCACACCCAACCACGCCAAACCACATCCAACCACACCAACCACACCACACTCACCCAACCACACCAACCCCACCACACTCACCCAACCACACCCAACCACACCACACCACACCCAACCACACCAACCACACCAACCACCCCAACCACACCAACCACACCAACCACACCAAACCTCACCCAACCACACTCAACCACACCCAACCACACCCAACCACACCAAACCCCACCCAACCACACCCAACCACACCCAACCCCACCCAACCACACCCAACCCCACCCAACCACACCCAACCACACCCAACCCCACCCAACCACACCCAACCACACTCACCATCAGCTCACACTGCAGGCTCGATTCGGCTTTTAGTTGCTTCTCAAAAAACTCATCCCTCTCTCTCTGCACCATCTCCATCTCTCCTCTCACCCTCTCCTCCCTCCCCCTCCCCTCTTCCTTCACTCTCTCTAGCGATCGCTTCAACGTCTCGTTGTTTTTTTCCAGTTGCGTCACTTGCTGCCATGAAAAATAATTATTATTTAAAAATTTTAAATATCGAATTATTATTATTGGAAAACTCATTATTATCCGATAAACAAAGACAATTTAAAATCATTTAACATTAATAATAATAATAAATAATAATAATAATATTAACAATTATTATTATTATTAAATGCATGCAACCTCTTGCAAGGAACTCAGCTGATGATTGTTTTGGACTCCCTCCATTTTCACTCTTTCATCAA
>OX030956.1:12638393-12643393 GCA_943735955.1 Piscicola geometra
GGTGGTTTGAGGTGGTTGATAGAGGTGGTTTGAGGTGGTTGATAGAGGTGGTTTGAGGTGGTTGATAGAAGTAGTTTGAGATGGTTGATAGAGGTGGTTTGAGGTGGTTTGAGGTGGTTGATAGAGGTGGTTTGAGGTGGTTGATAGAGGTGGTTGATAGAGGTGGTTGATAGAGGTGGTTTGAGGTGGTTGATAGAGGTGGTTTGAGGTGGTTGATAGAGGTGGTTTGAGGTGGTTGATAGAGGTGGTTTGAGGTGGTTGATAGAAGTGGTTGATAGAGGTGGTTGATAGAAGTAGTTTGAGGTGGTTGATAGAGGTGGTTTGAGGTGGTTGATTGAGGTGGTTGATAGAAGTAGTTTGAGGTGGTTGATAGAGGTGGTTAGAGGTGGTTGATAGAGGTGGTTGATAGAGGTGGTTTGAGGTGGTTGATAGAGGTGGTTGATAGAGCTGGTTGATAGAGGTGGTTGATAGAGGTGGTTGATAGAGGTGGTTTGAGGTGGTTTGAGGTGGTTGATAGAGGTGGTTTGAGGTGGTTGATAGAGGTGGTTTGAGGTGGTTGATAGAGGTGGTTTAAGGTGGTTGATAGAGGTGGTTTGAGGTGGTTGATAGAGGTGGTTTGAGGTGGTTTGAGGTGGTTGATAGAAGTAGTTTGAGGTGGTTGATAGAGGTGATTTGAGGTGGTTTGAGGTGGTTGATAGAAGTAGTTTGAGGTGGTTGATAGAGGTGGTTTGAGGTGGTTTGAGGTGGTTGATAGAGGTGGTTTGAGGTGGTTGATAGAGGTGGTTGATAGAGGTGGTTGATAGAGGTGGTTGATAGAGGTGGTTTGAGGTGGTTGATAGAGGTGGTTGATAGAGGTGGTTGATAGAGGTGGTTTGAGGTGGTTGATAGAGGTGGTTGATAGAGGTGGTTTGAGGTGGTTGATAGAGGTGGTTTGAGGTGGTTGATAGAAGTAGTTTGAGGTGGTTGATAGAGGTGGTTTGAGGTGGTTGATAGAGGTGGTTGATAGAGGTGGTTTGAGGTGGTTGATAGAGGTGGTTTGAGGTGGTTTGAGGTGGTTTGAGGTGGTTGATAGAGGTGGTTTGAGGTGGTTTGAGGTGGTTGATAGAGGTGGTTTGAGGTGGTTGATAGAGGTGGTTGATAGAGGTGGTTGATAGAGGTGGTTTGAGGTGGTTGATAGAGGTGGTTTGAGGTGGTTGATAGAGGTGGTTTGAGGTGGTTGATAGAAGTAGTTTGAGATGGTTGATAGAGGTGGTTTGAGGTGGTTTGAGGTGGTTGATAGAGGTGGTTTGAGGTGGTTGATAGAGGTGGTTGATAGAGGTGGTTGATAGAGGTGGTTGATAGAGGTGGTTTGAGGTGGTTGATAGAGGTGGTTTGAGGTGGTTGATAGAGGTGGTTTGAGGTGGTTGATAGAAGTAGTTTGAGGTGGTTGATAGAGGTGGTTTGAGGTGGTTGATAGAAGTAGTTTGAGGTGGTTGATAGAGGTGGTTTGAGGTGGTTTGAGGTGGTTGATAGAGGTGGTTTAAGGTGGTTGATAGAGGTGGTTTGAGGTGGTTGATAGAGGTGGTTTGAGGTGGTTGATTGAGGTGGTTTAAGGTGGTTGATAGAGGTGGTTTGAGGTGGTTGATAGAGGTGGTTTGAGGTGGTTGATTGAGGTGGTTGATAGAAGTAGTTTGAGGTGGTTGATAGAGGTGGTTAGAGGTGGTTGATAAAGGTGGTTGATAGAGCTGGTTGATAGAGGTGGTTGATAGAGGTGGTTGATAGAGGTGGTTTGAGGTGGTTTGAGGTGGTTGATAGAGGTGGTTTGAGGTGGTTGATAGAGGTGGTTTGAGGTGGTTGATAGAGGTGGTTTGAGGTGGTTGATAGAGGTGGTTTAAGGTGGTTGATAGAGGTGGTTTGAGGTGGTTGATAGAGGTGGTTTGAGGTGGTTGATTGAGGTGGTTGATAGAAGTAGTTTGAGGTGGTTGATAGAGGTGGTTTGAGGTGGTTGATAGAGGTGGTTGATAGAGGTGGTTTGAGGTGGTTGATAGAGGTGGTTGATAGAGGTGGTTGATAGAGGTGGTTAGAGGTGGTTGATAAAGGTGGTTGATAGAGGTGGTTGATAGAGGTGGTTGATAGAGGTGGTTGATAGAGGTGGTTTGAGGTGGTTGATAGAGGTGGTTAGAGGTGGTTGATAGAGGTGGTTGATAGAGGTTGTTTGAGGTGGTTGATAGAGGTGGTTGATTGAGGTGGTTGATAGAGGTGGTTTAAGGTGGTTGATAGAGGTGGTTTGAGGTGGTTGATAGAGGTGGTTGATAGAGGTGGTTGATAGAGGTGGTTGATAGAGGTGGTTTGAGGTGGTTGATAGAGGTGGTTGATAGAGGTGGTTTGAGGTGGTTGATAGAGGTGGTTGATAGAGGTGGTTTGAGGTGCTTGATAGAGGTGGTTGATAGAGGTGGTTTGAGGTGGTTGATAGAGGTGGTTGATAGAGGTGGTTTGAGGTGGTTGATAGAGGTGGTTGATAGAGGTGGTTGATAGAGGTGGTTTGAGGTGGTTGATAGAGGTGGTTTGAGGTGGTTGATAGAAGTGGTTGATAGAGGTGGTTGATAGAAGTAGTTTGAGGTGGTTGATAGAGGTGGTTTGAGGTGGTTGATAGAGGTGGTTGATAGAGGTGGTTTGAGGTGGTTGATAGAGGTGGTTGATAGAGGTGGTTTGAGGTGGTTGATAGAGGTGGTTGATAGAGGTGGTTTGAGGTGGTTGATAGAGGTGGTTGATAGAGGTGGTTTGAGGTGGTTGATAGAGGTGGTTGATAGAGGTGGTTGATAGAGGTGGTTGATAGAGGTGGTTTGAGGTGGTTGATAGAGGTGGTTTGAGGTGGTTGATTGAGGTGGTTTAAGGTGGTTGATAGAGGTGGTTTGAGGTGGTTGATAGAGGTGGTTTGAGGTGGTTGATTGAGGTGGTTGATAGAAGTAGTTTGAGGTGGTTGATAGAGGTGGTTAGAGGTGGTTGATAAAGGTGGTTGATAGAGGTGGTTTGAGGTGGTTGATAGAGGTGGTTGATAGAGCTGGTTGATAGAGGTGGTTGATAGAGGTGGTTGATAGAAGTGGTTTGAGGTGGTTTGAGGTGGTTGATAGAGGTGGTTTGAGGTGGTTGATAGAGGTGGTTTGAGGTGGTTGATAGAGGTGGTTTGAGGTGGTTGATAGAGGTGGTTTAAGGTGGTTGATAGAGGTGGTTTGAGGTGGTTGATAGAGGTGGTTTGAGGTGGTTGATTGAGGTGGTTGATAGAAATAGTTTGAGGTGGTTGATAGAGGTGGTTTGAGGTGGTTGATAGAGGTGGTTGATAGAGGTGGTTTGAGGTGGTTGATAGAGGTGGTTGATAGAGGTGGTTAGAGGTGGTTGATAGAGGTGGTTGATAGAGGTGGTTTGAGGTGGTTGATAGAGGTGGTTGATAGAGGTGGTTGATAGAGGTGGTTTGAGGTGGTTGATAGAGGTGGTTTGAGGTGGTTGATAGAGGTGGTTTGAGGTGGTTGATAGAAGTAGTTTGAGGTGGTTGATAGAGGTGGTTTGAGGTGGTTGATAGAAGTAGTTTGAGGTGGTTGATAGAGGTGGTTTGAGGTGGTTTGAGGTGGTTGATAGAGGTGGTTTAAGGTGGTTGATAGAGGTGGTTTGAGGTGGTTGATAGAGGTGGTTTGAGGTGGTTGATTGAGGTGGTTTAAGGTGGTTGATAGAGGTGGTTTGAGGTGGTTGATAGAGATGGTTTGAGGTGGTTGATTGAGGTGGTTGATAGAAGTAGTTTGAGGTGGTTGATAGAGGTGGTTAGAGGTGGTTGATAAAGGTGGTTGATAGAGCTGGTTGATAGAGGTGGTTGATAGAGGTGGTTGATAGAGGTGGTTTGAGGTGGTTGATAGAGGTGGTTTGAGGTGGTTGATAGAGGTGGTTTGAGGTGGTTGATAGAGGTGGTTTGAGGTGGTTGATAGAGGTGGTTTAAGGTGGTTGATAGAGGTGGTTTGAGGTGGTTGATAGAGGTGGTTTGAGGTGGTTGATTGAGGTGGTTGATAGAAGTAGTTTGAGGTGGTTGATAGAGGTGGTTTGAGGTGGTTGATAGAGGTGGTTGATAGAGGTGGTTTGAGGTGGTTGATAGAGGTGGTTGATAGAGGTGGTTAGAGGTGGTTGATAGAGGTGGTTGATAGAGGTGGTTGATAGAGGTGGTTGATAGAGGTGGTTGATAGAGGTGGTTTGAGGTGGTTGATAGAGGTGGTTAGAGGTGGTTGATAGAGGTGGTTGATAGAGGTTGTTTGAGGTGGTTGATAGAGGTGGTTGATTGAGGTGGTTGATAGAGGTGGTTTAAGGTGGTTGATAGAGGTGGTTTGAGGTGGTTGATAGAGGTGGTTGATAGAGGTGGTTGATAGAGGTGGTTGATAGAGGTGGTTTGAGGTGGTTGATAGAGGTGGTTGATAGAGGTGGTTTGAGGTGGTTGATAGAGGTGGTTGATAGAGGTGGTTTGAGGTGGTTGATAGAGGTGGTTGATAGAGGTGGTTTGAGGTGGTTGATAGAGGTGGTTGATAGAGGTGGTTTGAGGTGGTTGATAGAGGTGGTTGATAGAGGTGGTTGATAGAGGTGGTTTGAGGTGGTTGATAGAGGTGGTTTGAGGTGGTTGATAGAAGTGGTTGATAGAGGTGGTTGATAGAAGTAGTTTGAGGTGGTTGATAGAGGTGGTTTGAGGTGGTTGATAGAGGTGGTTTGAGGTGGTTGATAGAGGTGGTTTGAGGTGGTTGATAGAGGTGGTTTAAGGTGGTTGATAGAGGTGGTTTGAGGTGGTTGATAGAGGTGGTTTGAGGTGGTTGATTGAGGTGGTTGATAGAAGTAGTTTGAGGTGGTTGATAGAGGTGGTTTGAGGTGGTTGATAGAGGTGGTTGATAGAGGTGGTTTGAGGTGGTTGATAGAGGTGGTTGATAGAGGTGGTTAGAGGTGGTTGATAGAGGTGGTTGATAGAGGTGGTTGATAGAGGTGGTTGATAGAGGTGG
>OX030956.1:12648393-12660893 GCA_943735955.1 Piscicola geometra
ATTAAATTAATTTTTTTTTTAAAATAAATAAATTAATTAATTGTTTTACAAATAAATAAATCAATTAATTTGTTTACAAATAAATAAATCAATTAATTTGTTTACAAATAAATAAATCAATTAATTTTTTTACAAATAAATAAATAGATTAATTTTTTTACAAATAAATCAATCAATTAATTTTTTAACGCTTAAATTAATCAATTTTTCTTACAATTAATTAAGTAATTAATTGTTTTTAATTAAATTAAGCATGAAACATTTTCAATAAAACTAATTGATCGAATTTCTATAAAATATTTATGCGTATTAGTTTAAAACACATGAGAATAAAATGTAAGCAAATATTATTTAGATTCAACTATTGATTAGCTGAAAGTCATCATTATTATCACCATCATCACCACCATCATCATCCTCATCATTTATCCTCTCATAACCATCATTTTCTCGAATATTCAATAAACCAAAATGCGTGTGATGTGAAAGCCGTATATTTCTAATGTGATGATGATGATGATGGTGATGATGATGGGGATGTGATGATGGGTTGAAGATAATGTGATGATGATAATGATGTTGTGATTAACCGATCTACTGAAGCGTTTCAAACCTTTTCATTATTATTTCCACTATCATCATCATCATCATCATCATCATCACCATCATCTTTATCATCACCATCATCTTTATCATCATCATCATCACCATCACCCTTATCCATCTCCTTGATAGACTGAAGAGTAGCACCACCCTCCACAACCCTCTTTCGATGTGTGCCAGTGAATATTAAATTGTAAAGCGCTATACTTTTAATGGTTTTGATGATGATGATGGTGATGATGATGATAATGATGATGACGGTGATGATGATGTTGATAATTACGATGATGCTGATGATGATGAGGATGATGATGATGATGATAATGATGATGACGATGATGATGATGATCACCTGAAGGTCTGTGGAAGAAGGCCAAGAGTCGTGGCTCTTGGGAGAAGGAGGTGGTGATGATGATTTTTTAAAAGAGGCAGGTGGTGATGATGATTTTTTAAAAGAGGCAGGTGGTGGTGATGATTTTTTAAAAGAGGCAGGTGATGATGATGATTTTTTGTTGACGTCACTGGCTGGAGCTGAAAGTGGGTGAGTTGAAGGTGGATGGATGGAAGAAGATAAAAGTGGAGTTAAAATAAAATACAATAAAAGTAAATACAATAAAATACAACACAATAAAATAAAATTCAATGAAGTACAATGCATGCAACTTGTCGATTAGAAGCACCAACAATTCTCCACCTTTTGTTTCCTTTTTTACATCTTCACTCACTCCATCCTTCTTCTTCGAAACTGTCTTCTCAATTTCTTGTGCATCATCATCATTACCACCACTACCATCATCATCATCATCATCATCAATATTCTCAGCATCATCATCATCTAATGACGATGTCTTTTTGGAAGGTGATGATGCTGATGATGATGATGCCTTCTTTTGTCCTTTGAGAATAAAAAACGATTTGAAAATTGAAATAAAAGCTAAACACATTTTAATGGATAAATCTTGATGATGATGATCCTTATCTCATCATCATATTTAACGTAAGCACTCAAACCAAAAAGAAAACAATTAAAATTTAATATTCGAAAAAACCACACACAAATAAATCAAAAAGGTCGCACAAGAGGTCACAGGGTTGACCTTTAAGCGCTTCAATGACGTCATGGTGCTTATGGAGGGTGGCGAGGGAGAGAGGGGTGTCGCCATGGTGGTCGGTGGCTGTGACGTTGGCTTCCTTGGCGACTAGCAGCTTTACAACTTCCAAGTGGCCAGAAGTTGAAGCAAGGTGTAGTGGTGTTTGACCTTGCTGAATGGAGGGTGTTTTGTTGGTTGGATGGATGTGATGGGATGGGATGACCGGAAGTCGAAAGTCAGTTACTGTCATCATCATCATCCTCATCATCACCACCACCACCATCATCTTCATCATCATCGGGTGGAATAAAAAACATTAAAAAACTTAATAAACTCCATTCCCCATTTCAACCAACCAAGCAACCTTATTGGCAGCATCGACGCAGTTCGCCGGCATTTTGGCCAGCAGGTCTGCTGCCACGGCGCTGAGGCCATGCGTGCAGGCGAAGTGGAGGGCGTTGTTGCCCTCGAGGTCGACCACCTTCGTGTCTTTCTGGGAGTTGAGAACCAGTCTCGCAACTTCCGTGTGGCCGCCTTCTATCGCCTGGTTGTGAGGGTGGTGGTTGTTATGGATTGATTGATGGTTGTGGTGTTGAGAGGGTTGTGGTTGTTGTGGATTGTTGATGGTTGTGGTGTTGAGAGGGTTGTGGTTGTTGTGGATTGTTGATGGTTGTGGTGTTGAGAGGGTGGTGGTTGTTGTGGATTGTGGATGGTTGTGGTGTTGAGAGGGTGGTGGTTGTTGTGGATTGTTGATGGTTGTGGTGTTGAGAGGGTGGTGGTTGTTGTGGATTGTGGATGGTTGTGGTGTTGAGAGGGTGGTGGTTGTTATGGATTGATGATGGTTGTGGTGTTGAGAGGGTGGTGGTTGTTGTGGATTGATGATGGTTGTGGTGGTGAGAGGGTGGTGGTTGTGGATGGCTTTATACAAGTTATTTGATGCTTGAATTGTTTTATCTTAATGCTTTTGAACGTATTTTCCTACCAAAGTTTTGCGTTTGAATATTTGTAACGGAGAATAAACAATCGTGTCGACTATTGCATTGATAGTTCAGAGATGTTTGACCTTCAGGAAGGGTGAAACAGAATATATTTGACCTTGAAAAGCGGGATCTTGTGTTGCTTGTCGGGAATGGTGAGAAGTGGAGAAAAGGAAAGCAGGCATTTGACCATGGCTTTGTTGCCAACGGAGCATGCCAGATGCATCGGTGTCCTGTGATGGTGGAGATGAAAGTATCTTGAAGTAGAAAAATCCTTTCTCTATTAAATATTAACTGTCTATAAATACGGAAACTATAAATAAAATAAATGTCAGTTTTGTATAGCGCCCGGGCACGCAACTGAAGCGCCACTCACACGACATAAGTCGTGAAACACCGCATCATATACACTAGGTATATGATAGCTCACGGTTGGCTTGTGGATTGATGGCATCTAAGCCAACCCGCTCGCCGAATGTTCGAAAGCTTCACGCCATCACAGTGTTATAACACGCAGTTACTTCAGAGAGTACCCACCTATCTTGCGCATCTCTTGAGTTCACTCCTTTCAGAGCCAACTTCTCTACCTTGGACACACTGCCCTCCAACACAGCCTTGTGGATCTTGTCCAGTTCCTTGGCATTTACTTCATACTCACCTGCCTTCCTGCTCGCCAACGACTGCAAACTGCCTTTGCCAATGGTGCTTTTGCGAGATAGCGAGGTTTCTGACTTTGAAAAATTGCCCTTACCACTGAATAATTTCTTGATCTTTTTCATTTTAATACTTTTTTTAATTCATAAAAAGAACTCTTATGTAGAATTTTGCTTCATTATCCTTGCAATCCGTAACCATGGAGGCAGGGTATTTAATAGCTTGGAAAAAGAAAAACCTTATTTTTAAAATTATTTAACCTTTATCAATTTAAAACAATTTTTTCTACAAAAATGCATACAAACACAATTTTCCTAATAAAAATTAACTTTTAAAGTAAGAGCGACACACAACGAATAAAAAGCTATTTATCTATTTATAATAAAACTAATCAAGTAAAATTTCTATAAAAATTTTATTCTGAAAAACTTTCTTTAAAAAATAAAAAAAATATTTGAAATTATTTATTTAAAAGTAAAATAATAATTTTGCCACTCATTCATCGGCCTTTATAGCTTTGTGACTTTTCTTCTCAAACATTTTAGGCTTGTACTTGCGTGGTTTACTGTGATGATGGTGATGATGACGATGATAATGAAGATAATTGGAGTATTATTAGCACTATTCTATTACTATAACCATTACTATAAACAACATCAACAACAATAAAAAACAAAACATAAATAAGTTATGATTATTGATGACGTACATGGCGCTTCCGCGTGGTGTGGTGGGCGTGATGTTCCTGCGTTGCATGCTGTTCACCAACTCTCTCATCGGATGACTCTCCGGCTGTGGTGATGGTCATGATGATGATGGCGATGGTCATGATGATGATGACGATGATGATGGTGATGATAGTGATGATAGAATAAAAATCAAAACTTATTATCTACCAATGAATAATTTGAGAAATCGAATGGTTCTCTGCCAATGTGTCTCCCCAACAACTTTTAATTCACCTCCCCCTAAGCACCCCCTCTTACCCACCCAAACCAACTCCTTCAAACCATGATAAACCAAACCCACCCCAACTATCCAAAACCAAACCACTCACAACCATTTTAAACCAAACCCCCTAACCACCAACACCCAAAACATCCACATCCACCCTCATCCATCCACATCCCCCCTTATCCATCCATCCCACCCTAAGTCTTCTTAGGTCTCCCCTGATCTCCTCCGTCAACTTCAAGACGGGTGCTGGCTCTTCAAAACGACTCTTGCCTGATGATGGTTATGGTGATAGTAGACAGACACAATATGCACACACACACACACACACACACACACACACACACATACACACACACACACACACACACACACACACACACACACACACACACACACACACACACACACACACACACACACACACACACACACACACACACACACACACACACACACACACACACACACCTAGCTTCTTGGGAGCGGTGGCCTGCTTCTCTTTGAGGAGACGTCTGTGCTGCACTCTGGCTGCCCTCTGTAACTCCTGCTGCTGCAGCTGCCGACGTAACGACTTCACCCTGATGATGATTATGATGATACTAGTGATGATGATAATGATGATGGAGTGGTAGTGATGATGATGTTATAAATGGTATTGATAATGATCATTATGATGAGTTATAAAACAAAAAATAATCATCATCATGAGCACCTGAAAGCCTGAGACAACTTCTCCCTGCTCATCTTCTCTCTCAACCTCCTCTCTTCCTCCTTCACTCTCTCTCCCATCTTCCTCCTCGTCTTCTCACTCTTTTTGTCTTCCCTTCTCACAGGCGCGTTGTATGACAATTGCATCTTTTCATCATCATCAGCAGCACCAGCATCATCATCATCACTGTTATCTTCCTTTTTATCTTCTATCCCTTTTTTTGAAACATCCATTTCTTCTGCTTTCTCATCATCATCATCATCATTGCCATCACTCACCCCATCCCCACCAGCATCATTATCATCATCATCTTTCCTCCTCTTCTTCATCACCATCTTTTTCTCGGCACCCTTCAATTCCTTATTCTCCTCAATTATCTTCACCATCCCACCCAGTCCAGCCGACATTTCCTGCAGCCAAGACTCCTGTAATGGTTCATGGTGTATGGATGGTTAGGGATGGATGAATTAATGGATGGTTAGAGATGGATGAATTAATGGATGGTTAGGGATGGATGAATTAATGGATGGTTAGGGATGGATGAATTAATGGATGGTTAGGGATGGATGAATTAATGGATGGTTAGGGATGGATGAATTAATGGATGGTTAGGGATGGATGAACTAATGGATGGTTAGGGATGGATGAACTAATGGATGGTTAGGGATGGATGAATTAATGGATGGTTAGGGATGGATGAACTAATGGATGGTTAGGGATGGATGAATAAATGGATGGTTAGGGATGGATGAATTAATGGATGGTTAGGGATGGATGAATTAATGGATGGTTAAAGATGGATGAACTAATGGATGGTTAGGGATGGATGAATTAATGGATGGAAATAGGTAGAAAAGTTGGTATAACTAAATGAAATAAAAAAGAATGATGATAATTTGTACATCACCATCATCATCATCACCACCACCACCACTATCATCATAACTACTAACACCATCATCATCATCATCACCACCACCACCACTATCATCATAACTACTAACATCACCACCACCCCCACCATCATCATCATCAGGAGCACCTGAGTGGGCGCGTCTTTCCTGGACGGGAACATGGCGTCGGTGGCGTTGATGATCTTCTTCTCTCTTTTCCTCTTCACTATCTCTCTGTCCACCGCCTCTTTTAGGAGACTCTGTGAAATGAAAGAGAGAGATAGAGGGGAGGGGTGAATGATGATGATGATGATATTGATGACGATGAGTACAATTAAGATGATAATTATAAGAAAAAAATATGATGATGATGGTAATAAAGATAATTATGATGATGATGAAAACAATCCTTTTGATGATGATGATAACAAAGACCATTACAACAAAAACGACAAAAAAGTTGCAAGAAGCAGCCACACATTCAATCAATCAATCAAAAAATAGATTTCTATTGACAACAAACAAACAAACAAACAAACAACAACAACAACAAACAACAAACAACAACAACAACAAACAACAAAAACAACAAACAAAAATGCAGTTTTATGCCTGGTGGTGTTGGAAGGAGGGGTTGTACGACTGGCCAGGGTGTGGGGTGACGATGGCTGCCACTGTTGGTGCTGTGGCGCGGGTGGGGCGCTGGGAAGGATGGTGGTGGGTGACAAACTGGAAATTAACTTTTTTGGAAATTCCATATTTTTATTTTGATATTATTAATATTTCTATATTGTTGAAATTGTAATATTTTACGACATTTGTACATATAAATATATATATATATATATAACTACCTTCACAGGCTCCACCCTGCATATTCTTCTTCTGTACAACTCCAAATCATCAACCACTTTCGTCTCTGAGCAAATTTGATATTTTCGTCATCATCATCACCATCATTATCATCATTAAAAACATACTTTTATAACCAACAAGAATTAAAAAAATTAAAATTATAATAAAATATTTAAAATAATGATTTGCATTGAAGTCTATAAGACAATGCAAATAATAATAATAATAATAATAATAAATAATAATAATAATAATAATAAATAATAATAATAATAAATAATAATAATAATAATAATAATAATAATAATTATGTCAACCTTTTGAAGTCCACACATCATAGGGATTTTTAAATCGCTTCTTCATTTCTGAATCTTCCTCCTCCTCCTCCTCCTTCCCTCCATTATCACCCATGGCACCTTTGAACCTCGACTTTTTGAGATCTTTTCTGCTCAGGTTGACAACTCTTGAAGGGTCTACAATGATTTTGTTCTGTTTTTGAGATCCTGAACTGAAAAAAAAGATTATAGTGAAAATCATGTTTCATTCATTCATGAGTAAAACAAAGATTTTATATGATTAGGACCTAATCATTAGATTAATTAAAACTTGAAGAAAAAAACGAAAAATTAATATTCATAATGTGAAATTAATATTCATAATGTGAAATTAATATTCATAATGTGAAATTAATATTCATAATAATAAATTAATATTCATAATGAGAAATTAATATTCATAATGAGAGATTAATATTCATAATGAGAAATTAATATGCATAATGAGAAATTAATATTCATAATGAGAAACTATTATTCATAATGAGAAATTAATATTCATAATATGAAATTAATATTCATAATGGATCATCACTTGGAGAGTGGAGACTTGTGGGCATCCAGCAGGTCTACTCTTCTGTCCCTCAACTTCCTTCCTATGTGAATAAATCAATTAGACTCAGAGTTATACGAACTGCATGTTATTTGATAAAATATTTTTATGAAAGTAGTTTCGAAGTCACCAGACTGTTTCTTGTCTTCATCAAACAACAGGGCCACATTGTCTTTAGTTATCTCCCCTCTGTTGATGCAAGTTGTTGTCAGTACAAATCCTATACTACAAAATAGTGTCAGTACAATTGACTAAAACTTTTGAATAGTTAAATTAAAGAACAAAACCTACATTCTTTCTTTCTGTCGTTTATCTTCCAGGTATTCATCCACCTCTCCGACACATGAGTGCTTCCTCCATGACGACTTCTTCTTCTTGCTCACCTTTTTTTTCTTTTTCAAAGCCTCGTTTGCTCCTGCTATTTTCATCTTTTAGATTTTGGTTATCCCCTTGAATAGATATGTGGTGTGTTACGAGATTATTGTAGGACGTAGAGTCTAAATAATGATTGCAATGTGTGAACGATAATATATGCTTACCTACAAACATTTATTAGTAAAATTATTTTTTGATTTATTACAATAAATGTTTTATTTTAACCTTATAACAAAAATTTAAATAATTATTACATATGAATTAAATATGCAAAATACGCTGTTCATAATTAATATTTTTTCATTTACTTATTTATTCCAAAAAACATCACATAAAAAATAAATAATTATAAAATATATATTTTTTTTTCTCAAATTTTTCACAAATTATTGTACTTATTTTTATCCACACACCACAAACTGATTCACTCTAAAATATGTATATATTCGTATCTAACACGTTTACTATATCGTAACCCTTCGGGGTTACATATACTAAAATTGGAACGATACAGAGAAGATTAGCATGGCCCCTGCGCAAGGATGACACGCAAATTCGTGAAGCGTTCCATATTTTTTTGTGACTTTTTTTTACATTTTAAAATGCATGACATGTTTTTAACATTTTCTATTGTTTAATTTTTGAATACAAAACTCATATAACTTCTAAGAGTGATTCAAGAAATCTTAACTTCTTTAAAAAATTAATTTGTCCTTTTTTTCACGTCATCCAACAGCTATGCACTCGTTCAATCTTCATGATTCCCCCGACTGACAGACTCTTTTGGACTAACTTACAAGACAATATTTTGAAATTTTTTTAAAAAAAGTCACAAAAAAATATGGAACGCTTCACGAATTTGCGTGTCATCCTTGCGCAGGGGCCATGCTAATCTTCTCTGTATTGTTCCAATTTTAGTATATGTAACCCCTGAGGGTTACAAACATTTAAACATTTTAGTGATTTATATAACGAACTTTTCAAAAATATTAGTTTGTGGTGTTTAAAATAATTTTTTTAAATGCAATTATTTTAATGGAAATTTTACAAAAACATTGTTGTAAGAAAGGTAGAATATTTCGTAAATTTATTACAAATATACAGGTTATATGCTATATAAAGTGGTAAGAACATATCTACGGACATGACACAGTAAGCAAAATAAATGATGATGAGAGAATAAACTGTTCAGAATTGATTGAATTAGTCGCATGTTGGTGAGGTGATGATGATGATGATGATGTCATCATTAAGGTTTCAGTGTTGGGCTTTCAAATGGCGCGCTATATCATTGAAAGAGTTGTTTCTTGAAGCTTAAATGAGCTTTGACATCTCTCTGGGGATACATGCTGTCTCACAGATGATGACCACGTTGTTAAATACGAAAGAATACAACACGAACCGCCGGGTAGATAACGCACATACAAAATTTAGGTGTACGTGAAAATAATTTGTTGGCAACACAGGCTGATACAGGGCTATGTATTGAGGCTCGAAGAAATGTTGAGAACAAGTTGGTGATTTAAATTTTATAACTATTAATATTATATTAAATATCTAATTAACAGTAGTGAATAGTTAAATTAAATCAATAAATCACATATAGTATTTATGGTAAATAATATGATTTAATTTAATAATAACATATTCAAAAAAATAAAAAAATACTAATTTGACAAAGAATCAGAGCTGGGCAGCAGGTAGAGGGAGGGTTGAATTTACATAATGAAGCAAACACGTACACAACGACAGACAACATTGACGATAAAGGCAAATAACGACACTGAAACCATGCAAATATGATTATAAAAACCTCTTTTAAATCAAAATAAGTATTTTAATTATTTTAAAACATGCGAAATATATTATAAAAACCTTTTTTAAATAAAAATAATTATTTTGAAACATGCGAAATATATTATAAAAACCTCTTTTAAATCAAACTTTTTCTTTAAATCTATTCGACTTTGGTCATAGAATAGTACACAGAGGGATGATACAGATTTCTCACCATGAAATGTGTGATATAGGCTATCATATTGTTCTTGTCAACATACACAATTAAAAATTTAAGTAATTCGACAAACTAACATTTCTTAAATGAATCACGCATAAAAATTCAGCAAAAAACTAAAAATTGATATATCCAAAAATATTTCAGTTATATAATTAAAATTATTATCATAGCTTTTCACCATTAAAAACCCAACAACTAATCCACCAACTACAACACTCCATCAAAGCACGACGAGATACAGACGTCATCTCACTGACACCCAAGACCACAAATTTGGACCCTCACAGCCCGACACTGACACACACTCCACTGTCACTGCTGACAATTGTGATACCATTTCATGAGATAGTTGATGCTGGTTTATGAAAATACTTCACCCGATGATTTAGAGAGGATTTTATGATATATGTTATATCTTATATGTTATAACTTATATGTTATATCTTATATGTTATATCTTATATGTTATACCTTATATGTTATAACTTATATGTTATATCTTATATGTTATACCTTATATGTTATAAATTATATGTTATATGTTATATGTTATACCTTATATGTTATAACTTATATGTTATATCTTGTATGTTATATCTTATATGTTATAACTTATATGTATGAATGGTTTGTGAACGAGGCAATAACAATAGTAGCAACAGTAGCAACAAAGACAGCAGTTATTCGAATAGTAATACAGCGCATTGTGAATGACCTGTCGAAGGGCATTACATGGAATTTCAAGAAATACGATTTAAAAGTTAATTTTCATATTATGTATGAATTTAATTTTTATTTATAACGCTATTATTATTCGAACCATAAATCTTTGATTTTTAAATTTTCTTCTTTTCTAACTCAAAACCATCCACCAAAACCTCTACACACAACCCCCATGCAATTTCCATTAGACCCTTTGATAACTTCACTCCAAGCCTACTCATCACTTTCGTTTTGAATTCATTTTATAAGGGAAATTCCGCAGTGATGAAAATGACCACAAAACAACGTGAAAAGCAACAAGAGCAACAACAACAGCAACAACAACAAAACAAAGTTGCAATTTACAAAAGCTTCTGAGTTGGCAGTGGCTGAAGAGAAGCATGAGCGATCTCATAACCAGGGTACGTCTAACGGCAAGAAACTTACCATTTGAAATAAACACATATTTAATAATAATATAATCAATAACAATAATAAAAATAATAATATAGGAAATAATAAAAATAATAACTAACAACCAATAGAAATACATAAAGATCTCAACAAACAAGGGTTGGGGCATGTTGTGACGACAGAGAGCCTTGAGCGCTATAACTGCAGCATTTATCATCTTCTAATCATCTCCTAATCATACATCAATCCCTCACTAACCATTCGGTATGAACGCATAATTACTTTTTCACTAATCATCCACTAATCAGGGGAGCATCCTCTAATCATCCACTAATCAGGAGAGCATCCTCTAATCATCCACTAATCAGGAGAGCATCCTCTAATCATCCACTAATCAGGAGAGCATCCTCTAATCATCCACTAATCAGGAGAGCATCCTCTAATCATCCACTAATCAGGAGAGCATCCTCTAATCATCCACTAATCAGGAGAGCATCCTCTAATCATCCACTAATCAGGAGAGCATCCTCTAATCATCCACTAATCAGGAAAGCATCCTCTAATCATCCACTAATCAGGAGAGCATCCTCTAATCATCCACTAATCAGAAGAGCATCCTCTAATCATCCACTAATCAGGAGAGCATCCTCTAATCATCCACTAATCAGGAGAGCATCCTCTAATCATCCACTAATCAGGGGAGCATCCTCTAATCATCCACTAATCAGGAGAGCATCCTCTAATCATCCACTAATCAGGAGAGCATCCTCTAATCATCCAGCACTGATCCTCCGCAGCCTCACGCCATGATGCCCTGAAGATGCCAGTGAAGATGCCAGTGAAGAAGCCAGTGAAGATGCCAGTGAAGATGCCAGTGAAGAAGCCAGTGAAGATGCCAGTGAAGATGCCAGTGAAGATGCCAGTGAAGAGGCCAGTGAAGATGCCAGTGAAGATGCCAGTGAAGATGCCAGTGAAGATGCCCTGAAGATGCCAGTGAAGATGCCAGTGAAGATGCCAGTGAAGATGCCAGTGAAGATGCCAGTGAAGATGCCAGTGAAGATGTCAAAGAAGATGCCAGTGAAGATGCCAGTGAAGATGCAAAGAGAGAGGATAGAAGGATTTAAGCGTGATGATTATGATTACGATTAGGATGATGCTCTAGGGAGATATTAACGTATAAAAACATTCATGGAGCAATACAAAGACGTACATTGAAGCGTACAGAGCAGAACACACACGTACATTGAAGCGTACAGAGCAGAACACACACGTACATTGAAGCGTACAAAGCAGAACACTCACGTACATTGAAGCGTACAAAGCAGAACACACACATACAAATACTATCACATGCAGTAGGATATA
>OX030956.1:12665893-12853699 GCA_943735955.1 Piscicola geometra
GGAGCCAGCAATGTTTGGGTAATCTTTGAACTAATTGTAATTTTAATTTTACTAATTAAAATGTTTAAAGCCTCACTTATAATATTTAGTTATAATTAAAAAATTTAAGTGTATTAATGTTAATTAATTGTTTAACCCTCAATTAAACAATTATGTCTATTACTCATTCCAGGATGATTAATACAGCCATTAGTATCGTATCGTTATTTTAAACAAATGCACAGCGATAGGAATATATGAGAAGAGAAGGAGGTGGATGGATGGAAGGGAAGGTGGAAAGAAAGAGATGGAAGGGAGGATAAATGAAAGAAAGAGGTGGAAGGAAGGATAAATGAAAGAAAGAGGTGGAAGGAAGGAAGGATGAGGGAAGGGATTACTGGCTTGTGAATAATATGTAACCCAGCATTTATAGGAATAGAAAGATAAATTTGCAAAAGGAAAACATATGAATTATTTGTTTCCCGTGGAGAGTGTTAACAATTAGAAAAACTAAAGCTAAGAAAACAGAAAAAGCCCCACAAAGAAACAAAATAAAAAATATATTTAAAGATAAAAAAGAAAAAGATTGAGAAATCAGTGGAAGAGTGATGGAGATGTTACTGACGAATTGAAAGTGATGATGACGAACATCAATTTGGCGAAAAGCCTTGATACTCTTGTCATAATTGAACCCTCAGCTAATTGATCAATTAACTTTAATTAGTTGTTGTAATTCGAATTTAAAAGATTATACTATTTTATATATATAATGATGATGATGTTGATGCTATCTCAGTTTTTGATAATGATGTTGATGTTGTTGTTGTATTTGTGGGTGTTGTTGTTGTATCGATTGATTTTGTTGTTGAATTAGTGGATGTAGATGTTGTTGTTGAAGAAGTTGTGGTTGTTGTTGTAAAGAATGTAAAAGTTGATGAATTTGTTGTTGGGAGGGTTGTTGTAATTGTTGTAGATTCTGTTGCTGTTGCAGGAGAGAGTGGATTTGTTGTTGTTGAGAGAAGAGTTGTTGGTTTTGTTGAAATTGGAGATGTTGTTGTTGTTGTTGTTGTTCTGACTCAAAAGCCTCTTCCTGGAATACCTCATGCGGGTCGAAGGTGTACTGAGCTGCAATTTCAAATACTTTCAATAATACTACTGTTTATGATAAATAATAAAAAAATAAATATAAATAAAAAATTAAAAATTTTTTTATTTTATTTATTTATTCTAATCGTCATCATCTTCTCCCGCCTATGTTTTTTAGTGATAACGCCTCAGCGTAATAACAATGCAATTTTGATTTAAAAGTCGCTCGAGGTGTTCACAAACAAGGCAATTATAAAAATGATACAAATCACCACAAAAATAACATCAAAGAATATTCTACGCCACTGTAATGGCCTTCATTAAATAAGCCATAAAAGTCTTTCATCATTTGAAACGGAACAACAACAGCTACAACAACACTACAAAAAACGACAACTAGCATCAACAACACCAACTACAATAAGACTACAAAAAAGAACAGCACTACAACACACACAACAACTCCATCAAGACAACACACACAACAACAAGACCCCAACAGCAACAACAACAACACTACCGCATACCCACAACCTCCACGCGGTGCGGTGGGGGGCGCTTGCGCCTCAAATGTGGGTACTTTCGGCCACCCTGCCAGGGCAGACTATGCAAGACAGCCCAAGAGACAACAAACTCATCTCTGGATAGACTGCCCAGCCCTGGAACAAGGGCTCGGCAAGAACACAAGAGAACTGACTCAAGAGCCTGGCAGGGCAGCGCAGCTGGTCGAGACTATTCTCTCCAGACTGCTGAACAACACAAAAAAATACAACAACAACAACAGCAACAACAGCAGCAACAACAACAGCAACAACACCAACGTTTATTGGTGGGTGGGGCAGACTGTGGTGGTGGTCTGGAGTGACCGCCCCAGCATTGGGCCACGCTGGGTGGAGGCGTGAAGGGGGGTGAGTGCATGCGCCGTCTGATGGTGATGACGCTAGGTGGCGCCGCTGCTGTGGCTGGTGACATGGGTCTCTTGACGCCTAATGACGTCATCGAAGATCTTTTGTCTATGTTGTTGTTGTTGTTGTAGTGGAATTGTTTGTTGTTGTTGTTGATGCTGTTGTTGTTGAGAAGACTGGAAGCGTGAAGTGAAAAGTTTGAATTGGTGTATGGACTGTTTAAGTTGAAGTTGTCGTTATTGAAAATTGTGATGTTGTTGTTGTTGTTTAGAGATGTTATGTTGTTGTTATTGTTGGATACATAATTGTTGGCACTGTTTGGAATGACTAAGGGTTGAGGCTTAAACTTCCGCTTCAGTCTGTTTCCAACATTTTCATCTAAGCCATTGTTGTCGGTGATGTTGAGGTTGTTGTTGTTGTTGTTGTTGTAGGGAGGGATGAGATTGATACTGTTGTTGAAGTTGTTGTCTAAATGGTCACTTGGTTTTCTGGAGAGTTGAGGACTGAACTGTTGTTCTTGTTGTTGTTTCAGAAAAAGTTTTAGAAAAAGTTTTTGTTGTTGTTGTAGTTGCGGTGACAGTGGGTGATCTATAGAATGTTTTTCTTTCTCTTCTAAACGTTGATGCAACATAAACTCTTGTTTTTGTTGTAGTTGTTGAGGTATTGAACTGGAAGTTTGAAGTTGGTGAGGATAATGATTTTGCTTAATATCGAAAGAATTCTGATATTTTTGTTGAAACAAATGCTGTTGTTGATTTCGTTGTTGTTGCAGTTGATGTTGTTGCAATTGTTGTTGTTGCTCGAAAGAACATCCAAAATTCAAATTATGTGTTACTTTGTCGTCCAGAGTCTTGATGTTTGGATGAATTTGTTGTTGTTGTAGAAGATGTTGTTGTTGAAATTGTTGCTGCGTGTGATTTTGTGTATTTTGAAGTAGGTGTTGTTGTTGTTGTGAGTGAGATCGTTGTTGAGTGTAGTGCGGTTGTTTATGTTGTTGTTGTGTTGGAACCACACGAGAGGGCGTAGCACCACACAGTTTCGGGCTCCGACAAGCCACCTCTACCACACCAACAACACCCACACTCCCTCCAGCACTCAAAGTCTGAGCACCACTGGTCACCCCCTCCCTCCCCACCAGCACTGCACCTCCTTCCTTCAGCTGCTCCATCGCCTTGAACTGCCTCAAGTACTCTTCCACTTTGAGACTCGCGTGCAGCTTTTCCATCTCCATCTGCTCACACCTGGACGCTCCCCCTGCCTGCGCCACCCTTGTCGTCGCTGCTGCAACCGACCCATCCAACGAGGTGGGAAAGATTCCGCCCACTATCTGGGACTCCTTCTTCGTTGACATTGGTGCTGTTGGAATCATCAGCGATAAAATAGGGTCTACAACGCTGTCACCGCCGCAACTTGTGCTGATGGCTTGTGTGTCAAGTAGGTTGGTGTAGTTGGCCAGAAGGTGGTGTGAGGGGAAATTAAAGATGGTCTCTGCTTCGCCACCACCACGCTTAGACCCGTAAACCTCGTCCACTAACATATCACCCACCTGCTTACCACTACTTCTTTTATTATTTTTATCATTATTATTATTTATATCATTATTATTATTATTTATATTATTATTATTATTATTATGATTGTTCTTGTTGCCAGTGGCATCGTCGCTGTTCTGGATGGAGCACTTCTTTTGGAAGGCATAACTTGGTGTGGATGGCTCCTCTTCGAAACTTCCGTTATTATCATTATTAATGTTATTATTATTATTATTATTATTATTATTATTATTTTTATTATTATTGATGTTATTACTTGTATTCAGATTCATATTATTAACTGAATCATCGACATCACCAATACCACTTTTATCTTCATAATGCTTCTTACCACCAACACCACCACCGCCCCTACCACAACCACAACCACCAAAACATCCACGACTACAACCATAGCTACTACTACCACAGCCACCACCACTATTGCCACAACTACCATAGCCACCACAACCATTACCACAACAACCACAGCCACCACCACTAGTACCACAACTACCACAGCCACCACCACTAGTACCACAACTACCACAGCCACCACCTTTCTCCTCCTCAGCAGCCACGACCACCTTCTCATTATTCTCCTCGGACAAACTCATGATTATGTCGACTATTTCCGAGTCGTTTGGTGACGAGACAGGAGCTAGCGAGTGGTTACCATAGAGACGGTAGTCAACGTGTCGATCACGTGGCTTGTCGTCGTCATCGTCAACGTCATCATCGTTGTTTTTGTCATCGCGTGACATTTCAACGTCATTTTGGGGTTCGAGTTTGATCGATATGCTGTAATTGTTGTTGTTGTTGTTATGATTGTTGTTGTTGTTGTTATGATTGTTGTTGTTGTTGTTGTTATGATTGTTATTTTTGTTACCATATTGGTTGTTGATAAAAGAGGAAGACCCTGGGTTGATTACGTTAGGAAAGGCGTCGATGGGGGCGACTTGATAATGCAAACCATCAAATGTTGTGGATGTTGAGGTGTGTGAGTGAAGACTGCTTCGCAACATTCGTGGGTTGTTGCTAGCAACAAATGTGTTGTTGTTGTTGTTGTTGTTGTTGTCGAGTGCGGGGAATGCGGTGGTGTTGGTGAGCATATTAACGCTATCAGTAAGTACGATAACAGTGTCGGTAGTAGTAATAGTAGTGTCAACATCATTATCATGCGCGACCTTTGAGTCTTTAAGTGTTCCAATATGCGCAGTCCCAAACATATCTAAGCTCCCAGCATCATCATCATCACCGCCACCCTTATTGCAATTATTATCATCACCATAGTCATCATTATCACCATCGTGCTCATTGTTATTATCAGTTTCGTTAACCGAATTTTTACTTTTCTCCTCAACAAAAAAATCAAAATCAAGAAAGCCCAAATCATTAACACCATCATCACCACCACCACCACCCTGCCCAACATCATCATTATCACCACCAGCCTGCCCATCATCATCATTATCATCACAACCACCCTCCTCATCACCATAACCAACAAGCATTTTTCTGTTATACGTCGTGTGATAACGACCTCTACATTCATCCTGGTAATCATCACCATCATCATCATCCTTCTGTGACACTGGCTCAGTAATGACGCTGCCCAGAGTTGCATCTTCACAGCCATTCACGTTGCAAAACGCTGCATCATTCTTGTTCTTGTTGCTGTTATTGTTAGTTGATTTGTTGTTGTTGTTGTCGAAGATGTTATAATCAGACCTATGCGGGGTTACCACATTCAGTATTTGTTGTGGTGGCTTCATATCACCGTGTTGTTGTTGTTGTTGTAGCTGTTGTTGTAGATGTTGTGGTTGTTTTTGTTGTTGTTGCAGATCTCCGAATTCCCTTTTGATAACAACACCTCCACTTCTGACAACCTTCAGCAACGACTTGACATCATCATCATCATCATCGTCGTCAGCTAATACGTCACCCACCTTACCACCACCACTACTACTATAAGCAGTATTAGCTTCATGCGCCCATGTGTTAATACCTCCTAAACTACTACTACAAGAAGTATTTCCTAGTACTTTAACACTACTAGTACCACTACTACAACGGTTTTTACTAGACAGTACATAATTAGAAGTCGAATTTGAACTGCTGTTACATGGGAAGGCTGCATCATCGACAGTGTAGTTTGGAGGAGTGATGGTGGAGTGGTTGGAGTGGGTGAGTGGGGAAGAGTTGTTTGAATCGAATGCGTCGTGGTCATTGTTGTTGTTGGTGTTGATGTTGTTGAAGTTGTCGTTGTTGTTGTTGTTGTTGTTGGAGGTGTGACTATAGGCGGCTTCGATAGTGGGAGAAGTGTTGCATGAATATTTAGGATGATGGTGTTGTGGTTGTTGTTGAAGTTGTTGATGCTGGTGGCTTTGTTGTTGTGGATTATGTTGATTCTGTGAGGAAAAAAGATGCTAAGCGTTATTTTATTTATTAATTGCAGAACTAAAATTAATAGTAGTATTTGTATAAGTAGTGGTAGTAGTAGTAGTAGTAGTAGTAGTAGTAGTAGTAGTAGTAGTAGTAGTAATAGTAGTAGTAGTAGTAGTAGTAGTAGTAGTAGTAGTAGTAGTAGTAGTAGTAGTAGTAGTAGTAGTAGTGGTAGTAGTAGTAGTAGTAGCAGTATTAGTAGTAATAGTCGTAGTGGGAAAAAATCAATTCGGATTTAAGCGCCTCTCATGCAACTTGGTGGCTACACAGTGATGTGTTTGTGTGTTAGTCGTGTGCCATAAACCATTACGCCATCATTGAATCTGTCATCAACCTCACTATATTTTTCTGCATTCTTTAGAGAAAACACCCTGATGTTATTATCATCGTCATCGTCGTCATCTTCATCATCCTTATCTACCCACAAGGCAGGTATCCATCCCTCCCTACATTCATCCCACCAACCAACCAACCATCCATCTACCTCCCCCCCCCCTCAAGAACCTTAATCTTCTTGATGAAGCCTCCGTGCAGTCTCATGTGGCCGTTGAGGGCTGAAGTGTTCTTGAAGCGCTTCGGACACACCTTGCATTGCACTGGCTTCAGCTCACTTTGTGGGGTTGAAAGATGGAGTAGGTTTTGGAGAATTGGTAAAAAGGGGGGGGGGTTGGGAGAGTGGGTGGGGGTTGAAAGAATTAGAGGGGTTTGGGAGAGAATGGCATGATCAAATGGAATAATTTGGCGTAGATTTCAAATACAGCGCCCTTATCTAATGAATGCTAAAGACACATTCGAAGCTTTTAAACAAACTCTCCCCCATCTAAATCATCATCTAATCACTAATCAGGCATTTAGTGACTCCAGCTGTCTCATTAAACCTCTCTAACACATACCGCATCAGGCATCACCTTGCTCCATCAACATACGATCAGCACTTAATCACATTTTAAGGCTTCAGACTTGAAGGATTGCTGTGGATTTATGGCCTTTTTGTGCACCTATAAATACATTTCCATTTTTATGGCAGGCGTAAAGGATGTGATTGTAGTCACGTGTATGGCTTTGTGTATTCTTAAAAAAGAAAGCTCTATGATAGACTTAATCACCTAATGATGATGATGATGATAAGTAAAAATAGATAATTAGCCTAATTTTCTAACATTCATTAAATGAGTACACCTATTTACCTAATTAGCCATAATAATTTATTAATTAGCTTAAATAATGAGTGAACAGACGCTTGTCATGCCGGAAACTCTGATAAGAACTATGCACTCATACTCCTAAAGAGAAGTCTATTCATGCAACTTCAAATACCAGCCATTATTGATTAATAGGCCTTTTAATGACTCTTTGTCTCTACGATAAATCATCGAAGAATACTGCCTGAAGCATTGTGGATACAACAATGTTGCCACAACAGAGACCACACCCACCCTCCTCTAGTGCCCTGTCCCATTGCCCTTACTTCATACCGAGAAATCCTGGAGTTTGTGCAAGTATTTAGTTTGACCGATAGGGTATCAGAGTCAATAATATGAAGATGCAGTTAAATATTTGTGTTAAGTCTTAAGTTTGTGGATTCTTTGATATGTGTGCACAGCATAAACTGTAATGAATCGAGGTTAACATGAGAGATTGAAATTTAAAGTTCTAAATCGTTTCAGGGTTTTAATTTGTAAAAGATAGATCGAACCGCTCAATTTATGTTCAAAAGTCTACACAAAATTAATTTATTTTATTTATGTCGTTATAATTCAAATACTTTTGTATAGGATACCACAATTGTATAATTTTGATACTTTGTATAACTTAATACAAAGTGTAATAGCTTTTATGGAGACATAATTAATGATTTTATTATACACCCTGTCATGCGGTTTTTGCAGTCCACAAAGGCCATTGAATCTCCATATTTTCAGATTTATTTATCTATTTATTAAATAATATTTACATTTATTATTATTATTATATATTTTTAAGTATATAAAATCTATTCATATGAAGACATTAAAATATCAAAATTATTTAATAATCATTTTAAATGAAAATTAATGATTACTTCACATATTTGAGGCAATAACTCATCAATAATTTATGTGTCTTACATGGATCACGATGGCTTAATTATTCCTCGCTAGAGAATTCATGATTCCAAGAAGTTCTAAGTGATATTCGAACAGCAGGTTAATTCAATGTATGCATGAGTATGCCTTCTTGTATGTCTTATTGTGTCTCTTTAAACCTTTATGAAGAGGTAAATACCTCTATAGCACGACCACTGAAATGGTAACCATTTTGATAATAATCTAGTCATTTGGATTACTTAATCAGAGGTGTTTGAGACGCTTTGAGAGTGTTGTATGCTTCAATAAAAGTGTATAAAAGTGCATTTATGGAGTATAAGAGTGTATTCAATGTGTATTTAAGATGTATTTATAATGAATTTAAGATGTATTTATAATGAATTTAAGGTGTATTTATAATGAATTTAAGGTGTATTTATAATGAATTTAAGGTGTATTTATAATGTATTTAAGGTGTATTTATAATGTATTTAAGGTGTATTTATAATGTATTTAAGGTTTACTCAAGGTGTATCAGGGTGTATTTATGATTTATAAAGATTTATTGGCATCAAACTTCGGTGCACTCATAGAGATTCACTGAAGAAAGCACTCACTAGGCCTCTTAATCACAAGCGTACTTGCAAGGCCATTCGGTGTGTAACTATGTAATGCAGTAAGTGCCTCTTCTAATTGCTTTAATGATTTTAAATTGGTTAATAGGTTGAGTTGGTTGAATGGCTCTTTGGTTATGCTAATGAAGATAAAGAGGTTAATGAGTTTATTTAAATTGGTTTTTACTCAATTATTGGTTTTGAAATTATTCAATTTATTGATTAATTATACAACATTTTTACTTATTTATGTAATTTACATAAAAGTCAAATTAAAAAGTTAGCTAAGAGGACTTTTGTGTGTTTGGTTGGATGTTGGAAGTGTGTTATTAAACTTGATTGCATTCTTCACGCGCCAGCGTTGAGTTGTTTGCTCAATTGACTCTTAGTGAAAACTCCACTTGAAAAGTCAGAGTATTTAAAACTCCTCGAGCTTCCAGGCTACAACTCTAGGCTAACATTTCACGGATGTTATTCACCTCGATATAATAAATGCGCCCAGCAAGACACCGCAACTTGGCCTCACTCAGTAGAATAAAAGCATTTCAGAGTTGAAGGGGTCAGTAAGACGTTTGAGTTGCATGTGCTGAATCCATAATACCTATGCAGCAGCAGTATTTGTAGCATGCAAAAACGACAAAAACAGGTTTTATGCCACTCAAAACCACTTGAGAGACGCTAAAATCAACCCGGAGCCTTACATTATTAATGCTTGCATAATCATCACCATCGTCATCATCATTTTCATCAAAATGTCGTCATCACCATCAGCACTATCATCATCATCATCATCATTATAATCAAAATGTTGTCATCATCATCAGCACTATCATCATCATCATTTTTTATCAAGAATAGATAAAGCACGACGCTGCCGGAAAATACAGAATTGACTAGAAAGATTAATTGTTGCTAAAATAAAGAATTTACGAAACGATTAATTTACGCTGAAAACAAATAACTCATAAATTATTAATCGCTGCTAAAAATAAATAATCTTAATTACCGATTCCTGAAAATAAAGAATATAAAATATTCAAAAATGGCGCTAACTCGAAGAGGAGTATGTTGAGGTTGTTCCCGTCGATGAGGGTCTCCTGGCTGGACATGCGGAAGGCCTCCAGGTTCGGTGAGACAGGACTCATCTGCAGGTAAGAGGCGGAAAAGCACTGCTGCTGCTCGACGAAGTCAGCCTGACCGATGTTCTCGAAACTGAAGATCGGCTCTTTCACCATCTCCGAGTTGCTAAACGACGCCGATTTCGGAGTTAGGCGTGGCGTCAGCATCACCGAGTCGGGACTTCCCAGCTGCTGGCTGCTGTGTTTGAGCTGCATAAGCTGCTGCTGCTGCAGAAACTCGCGGTGATGGTTGTCGTAGTGGCGTTTGAGCGAGCGGGAGTCGCAGTAGCTCTTGTCGCAGTTCTTCACCACGCACTGGTAGGGCTTCTTGTCGGCGTGCGTCAGCATGTGGCCGTTGCTGTGGTGATGGTGGGTGTGATGAGGATGATGATGATGATGATGGGTGGTTGTTGTGATGATGATGATAGTTGCTTGTAGTGGTGATGATGATGGTTGGGTGCGGTGGTGATGCTGTATAAGTAAAATAAGAATCAATCAGATGATAGAAGGGTGATCATGCTAGAATCCATAACAGAAAAATAATTTTAAATAAATAAAAATTTAAATAAATAAAAAATTTAAATAAATAAAAAATTTAAATAAATAAATCATTTAAATAAATAAAAAATTTAAATAAATAAAAAATTTAAATAAAAAATTTAAATAAATAAAAAATTTAAATAAATAAATAATTTAAATAAATAAATAATTTAAATAAATAAATAATTTTTAAAAAATAAACAATTAAAATAAAATATAAATTTGATGCAAACAACGATGATGATGATACATTATGAAGATAAACTAGAGTGTAATAAGGGTGAAATGAATTAATCGGTGTGATAACAAGGGTGGAACGAACAGATGGTCCTGTCGCTTGAAGGACTTGCTGCATTGTGGACACGTGTACTTGCGTTCGTTGCTGTGGATGAGTTTGTGCTTGGCGAGAGCGCTGGAGTTGTTGAATGTTTTGTAGCAGATGGGGCATTTTATGATGTTGTTGTTGTTGTTGTTGTTGGGGCTTGGGGTGTTGAAATTGATGTTGTTGTTGGGACTGTTGGTGTTGAAATTGTTGTTGTTGCTGTTTTCAATGTTGCTGAAATTGTTATTGCTAGGAGAGATGGTGATGCTGTAAGTACTCAGGTTGTTGTTGTTGTTGTTGATTTGGGTGGGTGAGTTATTGGTTATGTGGGAAATATTGTTGGATGTGTTGTTGTTGTCGGCATCGTCATAGGCGATTTCTTGATAGCCTTTGAATTCGTCATTTGGCCTTCTGTAGTCTTCATTGAGTGGAGAACTGTGGTAACGGCCATTATCATCGTTGTTGTTGTTGGAGAGATGAAGGGGTGTTGAGGAGGCTGTTTCATTATACAAGCCTTTTTTCGTTTTACCTTTGCTGTGCTTTTGTGTAGCTGGGTTGTTGGGCGAGATGATGGGGGATGTTGTGGTCGCTATGAAGCACGCGCCTGAGCCTATTTGTTGTGGTTGCTGCTGATGCTGTATTTCTGCAGAAAAATTAGTTTTTATTATTTAAATTTATTAATTAATAAATAAAGATTATATTTTAGACAAAAAGAGACCAGTCAAGGTGACATTAAGGCATAATCAAAACGAAAAGGAATTAATCAAAGTTAAAAATCTTCAAGATTAATTGCAGTGTCTTTTGCACAGACTTGAATTAATGCTTATTTTGAAGGCATGAAACAGTATTTTTGGCAAACTAATTGAATATATATTTTTTCAATTTTAATCTAGGCCTGCTTAATTTAAGTGCACTGTTTAGAAAAATAAACACTACTTTACTCATGATGATGATGAAGATGTAGTACTGATAATGATTAGGTTATTTGAGACATTACCACAACTAATAATTAATTGAGAATGGTGAGGATAACTCATTATTTTAATGAAACCCAATATCCGATCATCACAGCTGGTGATGACGAATATGATGATGATGATGACGAATACGGTGATGATGATGACGAATGATGATGATGATAAGAAACTATTGAAACGTGTGGGGCTGATGATAAGCCCTAAGAAGTAATTGATGCCTTAGTTTCGGCAAAAGTCATGCAGGTCGACCTTTGAAGGAAGACCACGTCATCAGATTAAGATTAATGCAGTAGGCCCATTACGAACCACACACATGCACGCATGCACCATTAAGTTGATACAATGTATAGCGCGCCCCTCAAATGTGATTCCCTATTTCTGGGTCTTTGAAATTGCTACAAAGAGAAAGAGATACCAGTGATAAAGTCCGAGGGAGCGTCATGAAGGCCTACTGGCCACAGTGAAAGATTTGATTTCCATTTTTTCGTTCTTCAGGGCACTGCATAGGAAGGCCAAAAAGAGGAAGACAAAGGAAACGATGCGGAGAAAACATGGGCGAATGGAAAGCGTTGAAGCTCAACGATTAATCTCAAAAATAGGAAAAGCAAAAAGAATGTGGGAATTTTGGTGGAAGTTTTATTATAGTGATCAAACAGTGTACAAGACTATGGAAGACTGACTCACTGAAGAGTTTTTTTAGCCTAAACCGGCATGAAAGAGCGAACGTAAGCTTTAAAAAGTGATTTAAATCATTTGAAAATGCCGTAAATAGAAACCTCTAATCTAAATGTGCAGTGTTTTGCGAGACTTTGTTGAAAAAAGTATCAGTGAATTATGTATTATACCTTTAAAAAGGCTTTAAAAACATCTTTAACCTTTTTTTAAAAAAAGAATTTGTTTGAAAAATTTCTAGGATGGTGTGATTTTTAAAGCAAGAATATTCAACTGATCATTTTAATGGCTGCAATAACATTTTTAGTAGTTACTCAATATCTAATTTATGTTATTTATTACATATTTATTTGGTTTGAAAATATTTAATCAAGATTTTAAGACAATTTTTGAATTTTAAATAATATTAAAAAATTTATTTTAAGGAATTTAATCTTTAATGGAAATTAAATGGAATTAAAATTGATAACAATTAATATAAACACCAACCTTGATAAACATCCATTAGTTGACATTTCTTAAAGAGCAGGAAAAACGAATATTCACAATAACTATGAATTAAAAATGAAAAAATTAGTTCCAAAAGTTCATAGAGGGTTTCTTTGTGTGAGTGCAAGATAATTAATATTTTTTAAATTCAAAATGGCTAATCCAAAGATTATAATGGGAAGAGATGAGTTATGGAGGTGGCACTGATCCAATGGCTTCTCACATTTCCTGCTGTCAGACTGGAAGGAGTTTTGGGATTTATGTAAATAATCTTTATGGCAAAAAATTATTTAACCTATATGTGAATATTCATTTTTTTATAGAATTAAGGTTGCTTGTAGTTGTTATTTTTAGTTTATCTGATCTCATTTAATAAAAGTTTTTTATATTAATGATAAATCTTTACAGCTAAAAAAATTATTTTCTGAATTATATTATTTTATATTAATGAGAAACCAAATTAAAAACATTGAAAAATTATATTCCATGTAGAACTTGAAATTAGATGATGAAGTCAACAGAATATATAAGATATAGTCGTATTATTAATTCTGATCTAACTTGGAAAATAATTCAACTTTAATCAATCAAATTATTATTTAATTATTAAACCGAAAAAAGTTATTGATTTCTTTTTGATACTCAAAACCGGCTATTGATACAATGCAAGAATAAATAATTTTTTATTGTTAAAAATCAAGAAAAATTATTTTACAAAATTCTAAATTTGAAAGAAATTAAAATCATACTTATGAAATGTAATTATTTAAGAAATTCTTATAATCGGAAACTAAAATCAAGCACTGACAAAAAAGTAATATTTATTTTGAAGACATTTGTGAAAGCTTTTTTTGTGAATTTATATTTAAGAGGATTACCTTAACGTTAACAAAGCAAACTAAAATACAGAGAAACTTAAGATGAGTAGGCCTGAATGTAGATATTAGAGTGTAACATGGTGAAATTATTATTATGTTTCGGTGAGATTTAGATGCGCTTGACTAATAGCGTTATTTTTTATTCCTTTTCAAATTCAACATTAAAAAACTGAAATTAATATTTGGTATTTTTTTATTTAAAGTTTAACTCAATTTCTTTTTTACCTATTATAATTTTTCCTAGCAAAGCGCTGTGCATCGTATACCTGTATTGTTTGCAGGTACAAGAACTTTTGATAAATACATTTGGAAGTTTTCTAATATAATGCATTTTTTAAAATTCATTTTCAAAACGAAAAAATCGAATTAAACAGCAAAAAATTAAAGTGACAACTGGAGATTAAAACACCTAGTCTGAACTACAAAAAATTTTCTGTTCCCTAGAAAAAACCCCATTTAAACTTCTAATTTCCTCCCCAAAATGAGTTCGCCCAAAGAAGGCTACAGCACGTACAAGCTAGCGGCAGTGGCTTGTCTGGGGGTAGCCATCTTGTTTCACTTGATCAGCATATCCGCTCCTAACTGGGCCTACTCCAACCCAGACAAGTCGGACCGCATGGACCATATCGGCCTCTGGAAGTTCTGCACCTACTCTGTCAATGGCGGAGACCGCTGCGATGACTTCGTCGACATCATCTACGGGGGTCACATTTTTATGCATTATGTCACATTTTCATAGATTAGGACATTTCAAAATTAATTGCGAATCAAGCTTGTCCATTTTTATAAAAGACATTATACATTAATGATTATTGAAGTTACATATGATCAGGAAAAAAATTTCTATTTTCAAATTCATTTAGCAAAAATAATTTTACAATGTGTTAACTAATGTTTTTTAAATTCACAGATTGGTTGAAGGCGTGCCAGTCATTCATGGTTCTGTCGCTCTTCACACTGCCCGCCGCCATTGGCCTCTTCGCCATGATAACCTTCGTTCCAGAATTCGAAAACAACATGACGGTTGTGGGAACGGCCCTCGGAGTTACTGGCATTACTGCACTTTTCACGCTGATCACAGTGGCCTCGTTTGGCGCAAAGTTCCAAGAGTACTTCGACACCAAAGAGCCTCAGTGGGCGGCAAGTGGAGATATTGGAGTGCTCGACTGGGCTTTTGGCTTGGCCGTCGTTGACATGCTTTTAACCGTTGCTGCTGTTGTCTTAGGAGCACTTGGAATTTAAAGTTTAATATTTTTTATTCGTAAATTTAAATCTTTTTATTCGACCATTTATTATTGTTTTCATCGCTTTATAGTAAACGATGTCTTTTTGTCCATCAGTGGAAATGTCAATATATAAAAAAACTTTAATACCATTTTATTTTAACGTGCATGTTTTTCGTCAATAGTACATTTGTATGTTTTATCTCGAACAGAGTTCATATTAGAAAATCAAAGTTCACCAAAAAGTATGGAAAGTTCAATTTTTAAGACTCAATTTCTTTAATGTATATTCAGGTCAGAAAGTGACCAAGTAGTGAATTGGTAGCTGATTGTGTAATGATTCAATCAATCAACCAATCAATCAATAAAAGGGCGCTATAGAAATCATTAGTGATTGATTGATTGATAAAATCATAGTTGAATGAAACTGAAATCGTACCATAACTCAGTGACCAATAGTTCATAAATGCATGTTTTCAAATAATTCTGTAGCAAATGGAAAAATATTTTATCTTTCAAGTAAAAACGACCTGCAATAAAAAAATTTATAAAACAAGTTTTTTTCTGATTTATTAAATTTATTTGAAAAAATGCTATATTAAATTAAATTATTTTTTTCTTATTTCAATAATATCGACAATGAATAGTCAAACGATGATAACTGATTCAAATTGAGAAACTTTATCCATTAAGCGCTTCTTCATTTTTTGGTAATTTTCCAACATTGATAATAAAAAATGTCGGACAAAATGGCGGATGAAATCCAAGATGTCGGCTCGTTAGATCAGCCGGAAGCTGTAAATATTTATGAAGAAGAAATTTTGGTTAATTTGCCTATAGAATGCAGCGAGTCTCACGTTGAAAATTTTAGTTCAAATAATGATTTAAATCTGGAGTCTTATTCAGAAACATTCAACGAAGAAATAGTTCTGCAAACTGCCGAAGTCGTCATTGGAGAAGATGTAAATACAGGATTCTCTTGCCAAGACGGCTTAGTCTACGTTTTAAATACAGATACGAACGATGGCTACGAGAATTTAGTAACGATCCAACCGGAAGATGATTTCCACCACCACCATCACCACCAACAAACCACCACGATATCATCTTACGAGAGTAATCACATTGAAAAGAAAAGAGGAAATAAACGAATGAAGCTAGGCAACCAAAATAAGCCATTCGACATTATATATGAAAAACAAGACACTCAACAACATTTGAATGACGCTGAATATTCCGTTGTTTGGTCTACGCCAGGTTTTTATTTTTTTAAATTTTACCTTGAAATTAAATTTTTTCATCAAATATTTTTCTTTATAAATGAGCAATTCTGAATTTAAAAGTTGTGGATTTAGCTAATCTTAGTTTAAATAAATACCCATTCTATAAATTTTAACATTATTTAGACTTCATTTTACAACACAAATTACAACACATTCAATTTTTCAACACTATCAAAACACCCTTTTAACCATCAATACATCAACAACAAAACGCCCACCACCATGATCCAAAAGATGAAATAAAGCGAGAGCCAGACTACTTAGACATCAACGAGGAGGAAGTGACGACGAGTAGCATCGCCTCTTCGAACAACGACTGCATGGACTACCTCTTTTGGGACAAGTCCACATCCGGAGAACCCAGTCTCGCCGGCATTGACATCACCGATCCCAAACAACTCCTCGACTTCACAAGGTAGTTTCGCTTGGGTGTATGTACTATGGAATGACTAATATTAAAGTTTTTTTACTGTTATAAAGTCATATTTTTATATGGATAATATTATTAATAATAATATTAATAGTGTTAATAATAATAACACTCATATTTCTATAATAATAACACACATATTTCTATAAAAATAATAATGCTCATATTTTCATAAAACAGTAATTGTTTCGAGCAGTTGCCCTTAATTTCACATTTTAAATCTGACGAGCAAATGACATAACAAACCATTCCAGAACAAAAGCTGACATGGCAGACGACATCCATCGAACAGTTCCATGTCCACACAAAGTAAATCCAATTTGTATCTTTCTAAGCATTTGTATCTTCTTATTATTATGCTTCTTATTTGTATTATTATTCTATTTTTCCAAAATCAAGACAAAACATCCATGAAAGCTTTCAAGCCTCACATAAATTGTTTCATTATCCAATCAACCTCCACCACTGCAAACACAAACACATCCACCATCCATCATTACCATCATCACTATCCAACAAGCACCACAACCAGCATCCACCATCCATCATTACCATCATCACTATCCAACAAGCACCAAGCACCATAACCATCACCCACCATCACCTACAACTACCCACCACAACAACTACAACCACCACCACCACACCAGGGCTGCAGCAAAATGTTCAAAGACAACGCCACGATGAGGAAGCATCTGCACACGCACGGACCACGCGTGCACGTGTGCGCCGAGTGTGGCAAGGCCTTTGTGGAGAGTTCCAAGCTTAAGCGACATCAACTCGTGCACACTGGAGAGAAGGCTTTCCAGGTGTGTGTGTATGTGTGCGTGTGTGTGTGTGTGTGTGTGTGTGTGTGTGTGTTTGTGTGTGTGTGTGTGTATGTGTGTGTGAGTGTGTGATTGGTGCTTGTGAAGGGGGGAAAGATTATCATCATCATGATCACAAAAAGATGATGAAGATGATTTCTAAAATTATACCAAACTTTACTCACTACACTACAAATTGAAAACTAATTCTCTTTTTCCATCTCAACCACTCTACCACACCACCACTCCATCATCACCCCTAAAGCAGTTCGCAACCACTAAACCGCCACCATCACACCCCTTCGACCGCCACACAACCACTCGCAACCGCCATCGCCACACAACCACTCGCAACCGCCATCGCCACACAACCACTCGCAACCGCCATCGCCACACAACCACTCGCAACCGCCATCGCCACACAACCACTCGCAACCGCCATCGCCACACAACCACTCGCAACCGCCATCGCCACACAACCACTCGCAACCGCCATCGCCACACAACCACTCGCAACCACCATCGCCACACAACCACTCGCAACCGCCATCGCCACACAACCACTCGCAACCGCCATCGCCACACAACCACTTGCCCACAACTGATTCCCTTCGCCCAACCACCACCCCAACCATCACCCCAACCACCCCCTCAACTACCACCCCATCTATCACCCCAACCACCACTCCAACTACCATCGCCACACAACCGCCACCCCAACCACCACCCCAACAACCACCCCAACCACCACCCCAACCACCACCCCAACCACCACCCCAACCACCACCCCAACCATCACCCCAACCACCACCCCAACCACCACCCCAACCACTTCCCCAACCACCATCCCAACCACCATCCCAACCATCACCCCAACCACCCCCTCAACTACCACCCCATCCATCACCCCAACCACCCCTTCAACCACCACCCCAACCACCATCGCCACACAACCACCACCCCAACCATCACCCCAACCACCACCCCAACCACCACCTCAACCATCACCCCAATCACCCCCTCAACTACCACCCCATCCATCACCCCAACCACCCCTTCAACTACCACCCCAACCACCATCGCCACACAACCACTATCCCAACCACCACCCCAACCAACACTTCAACCACCTCCCCAACCACCCCCTCAACCACCACTTCAACCACCACCCCAACCAACACCTCAACCACCTCCCCAACCACCACCTCAACCACCACCCCAACCACACACCACCTCAACCACTCCAACCACCACTTCTACCACCTCAACCAACACCTCAACCACCCCAACCACCACTCCAACCAACATCACCTCAACCACTACCACAATCGCCCACCCACCTCAACCACCCCAACCTCAACCACTCCAACCAACACCACTCCAACCAACACTACTCCAACCACACACCACTCCAGTGCACATTCGAGGGCTGCGGCAAGTGGTTTTCTCTCGACTTCAACTTGCGTACCCATGTACGCATCCACACGGGCGACCGGCCCTACGTGTGTCCCTTCGAGGGCTGCAGCAAGAAGTTCGCCCAGTCGACCAACCTCAAGTCTCACATCCTCACGCACGCCAAACAAAAGTAAAGTGTGCTCTTTGTTGGGGTTGTTGGTTGTTTTGCGTGGGTTTATTGGGCGATTGTTGTTGTGTACACTGTTGTTGCTGTTTTTGGGTGGTTTATTTTTGGTTGTGTGGGCTGTTGTTGTTGGGGTAGTCTTTGCAGTTGTTGTGTGTTTTTGTTGCGGGTTTTATTGCCTTGCTTTCGGTAATGTTGCCATAGTTATTGGTCGTAACAGCCTACTGTTTATATTTATAATTATTCACAAATGCATATTCATGACTTATTAATGAATAAAACATTCTTCACAGAAATTCCATAAATTATCGATTCAAAACTGTACCAACGTGAGTTATCATTCATTCATTCATTTATTATCACATAAATTAAATAAAACTTAACTCAGTTGATAATTATAATACATTAAATACAATTTAACTCAGTTGATAATTATAATACATTATATTACAATACAAACCCAATTGCAAGTATCTTTTCTGTATCAAGCCGCTCATTCATGCTTGTTCATTATTATTAATTACTTCAAAGCTCTATGCACCCACCCGACCAATCAGGCAATGGGTTGATTATGACGTCAAACTTGAAATGGAGGACGAGATTTGAGGGCAGTCAATCAGCATCATCATCAGGTCTCTACACACACACACACACGCACAAACACACACACAAACACACACACACAAAAACACACACAGGAGTTCAGAGTGTGAGCACCCGCCTTACCATCTTGTCTGGACTCTCAACACCTTCACACACCAACCCTCGTCATCCATTTGTTCATTAAGGCTATCCTTGTAATTAGACTACATTTTATTATTTTGAAGATTATTTATTACGCTTATTTTGTACGAATATTATTATTATTGTTATTATTTTTTAGATTTTTATTTTGTTTTTTTTTCGATTTTTATTAGGTTTATTTTTTACGATTATTATTATTATTATTATTAATGATTTCTCCATTATATCATCTACACACTCATCTTCTCAAATAATTACGATAACTGCCTAAAAGAAATTTAATTATTCGTTTCATATATCTAAATATGATTAATTAATTATTAAATATAAATAAAACATATAATTAATTAATCTAATTTATGTATCAAGTGAACATTTCAATGTATATGTGTTACATTGTGCGGTAATTAGGTAGTAAACATAATTGCTCTAATGAGCTTATTACTTCAATTACTTTTTATATTTAAAAATATTTTCATTTTGATCTGGTTGTCTTCAAATTTTCTAGGGTTTATACATTTTAAAATCATCTTTTTAACCTCTGAATGCACTATTAACTTGGCATGCAACTAAAGTTTACAGCATTCAGTAACAGTTTCATTATACTACACTAATTACTAATTTAATTTTATACTATAATTAATTAGTATTATTATCATTAATTGATGATGCCGTAAATAAAAATTAAAGCCTTCAATCCTTCGTCGAAATCAATCGAAAGTGGAATTTAGACAATTTATTTCAATATCATCAGACCAATTATACTTCGAGATTAATTTTCGCAAATCAAAATGACAAATACATTAAAAATTTCATTTTGTGAAACAGAATTCTTTCCTAATTTAAACTATGTGTGTGTTGGTTTGCCACGGGGGGAGGGGTCTATAGGCGACCTCTACGGCATGTTCAATGGCAGATTGAATACCTTGCAAGAAGATGCGTCAGACGAAGCCATCAAAGCGATTCGAAAGATTGAAATTGAGTGAGAAGTAGTAATAGATCTTGTTTGCTTTATGCGGACTCCTTGAATACACCAGCTCCAATTGGGCGCTTCAGTGAAACTTGCTTGCGCGGGTGAGCGACTTGACGCATTGCATTTATTAAAAAGACGAGTTAGTGACGTTTTGTACACGGCAGACGGCATATGTACAATTCTCACACACACAAACAAACACACGCACACACACGAACACACACAAACGAACACACACGCACACACACACACACACACACACGAACACACACAGCGTGCGCCAGCATGAGCGAATGAAAGATCTAGAGTGCATGGACATGCGCACAAGATTCGACATTAAAAGTGACCTTTCTATCACACCTATTTAAGTTATTTAATATGAATAATAACATTAATTTAAATAATTATTAATTTATAATGGTCATACTGGTTAAGGGTATTTATTTTTAATGGTTATACCAGTTATATGCATCAATTTAAGCAATAATTAAATGTATTATAATATTTATACCAGTTATAAGCCTAGATGGAAATATTCGACGAAGAAATTTTCAAAATATGATCCTCCTAATTTCAGATTGAAAATACTCGAAGGGAGTGAGGGGAGTGCAGGTGAGCACCACCATTCCACCAACGTGCATACTCACTGGAAAGCGATGATGATGATGATGAAGCTGATGATGATGATGTGGCTGATGATGATGATGATGTGGCTGATGATGATGATGAAGCTGATGATGTGGCTGATGATGATAATGATGATGTGGTTGATGATGATGATGATGATGATGTGGCTGATGATGATGATGATGATGAAGCTGATGATGTGGCTGATGATGATGATGATGATGTGGCTGATGATGATGATGATGATGATGTGGCTGATGATGATGATGATAATGATGATGATGATGTGGCTGATGATGATGATGATGATGATGTGGCTGATGATGATGATGATGATGAAGCTGATGATGTGGCTGATGATGATGATGATGATGATGTGGCTGATGATGATGATGATGATGATGATGATGATGATGTGGCTGATGATGATGATGAAGCTGATGATGATGATGTGGCTGATGATGATGATGATGATGATGAAGCTGATGATGTGGCTGATGATGATAATGATGATGTGGTTGATGATGATGATGATGATGATGTGGCTGATGATGATGATGATGATGAAGCTGATGATGTGGCTGATGATGATGATGATGATGTGGCTGATGATGATGATGATGATGATGATGATGTGGCTGATGATGATGATGATGATGAAGCTGATGATGTGGCTGATGATGATGATCATGATGATGAAGCTGATGATGATGATGATGATGAAGCTGATGATGATGATGAAGCTGATGATGATGATGATGATGATGTGGCTGATGATGATGATGACCGAAAATTTGAAAAATTCATCTAGCGGTTGGCTTGAAGTTTGACAAGAAAAACAAACCAATTAACCAGGTCTTAATTATAAAAATAATTAATTGATATTAATTAGTCATTAAGATGATTAATGACCACTTCAGGCTAGATTATGACACCGCATAGTCTTAAATATAGTATAGCTTTATGTAATTATCTATATGATAGTGATGAAGGCGATGATAATAATGATGTTGGTGATGATAATGATAATGATGATGGTAATGATAATGATGAAGATGTTGGTGATGATGATGATTATTTTTATGGGTAGTATTTTTTTTGCAATTAGTATTATATTCCATATAAGTCTATTCCAATTCAAACGAAGCTTCTTCAATGACGCATTAAGTAACCGCAAATAAACTCGAAGCATGTCAATTAACTAACCAAACAGCCAACCAAGCAACCAACCAAGCAACCAACCAAGCAAGCAACCAAGCAAGCAACCAAGCAAGCAACCAAGCAAGCAACCAAGCAAGCAACCAAGCAAGCAACCAAGCAACCAACCAAGCAACCAACCAAGCAAGCAACCAAGCAACCAACCAAGCAAGCAACCAAGCAAGCAACCAAGCAAGCAACCAAGCAAGCAACCAAGCAAGCAACCAACCAAGCAAGCAACCAAGCAAGCAAGTAACCAAAAAGTGAATGAATAAATGATGAATATAGCATTGAAATGTCTGCAAATAACACGTATTGGTGTCTCTAGGACGTTTGTACATTAGCCAAGTTCCTCCGAACCGGCGGGAATATTATGCATGGGTGTTTGCGCAGTGATTAAATCATTTAGAACTTTAAATTACGATAATGATGATTAATTATTAGTTTAATCATGAATTTAAATATACATGCATCAATGAAGAATTAAAGATATACTCAATTAATAATTTAAATTGAAAAATAAGTTTCGTATCAAATGCAAGAAATGGTCTGCACAGAAGCTAGCGAAGTAACGATTCATACCAAGCTATTTGTACAATATTGACAGAAAAGAGAATTTCGAAAGTTGCAAAGAGTTCTCATGGCTGACCAGAGGGCTTCGAAATGAATGAAAGATATGTGTAGTGAACTTTTTATATGAAGAAATTAAGCTTTATGGCATCATGAACAGAAGTTGCAAGTAATAAATCAAATGAATTAAGAGAATAAAATTGATTTTTAATTGATTTTATAATTTTTTTACGTCAATTAGGTACTATAAAAACTTATTAGTTATAACTTATTATAATTGTTATCATAACACAATTCACAGCAAACGGTCGCCTATCAATGTAACAAGTGTTCAATTAATGTTCTAAGAAGTTTTTAAAAGAAGGAACGATCAAGAATGTATGTCTGAACGGCATCTACCCTCCGCCACAAAGTCTCAGCGAGCGTAGGCGCTTCTTGAACACCGCTGCCTCGTTGCTTAAGCCTCCACCATGAGCTGCGGTGGACGGGGCAAACGTCGATGAAATGGCAAATTCTCAAGCGTGCTTGCTTGCTGGCGTAATGCCTTCTACGAGGAGTATTTTCGTTTTTGTATTTATGGTGTTTATGTCGTTCAACTTAGTGGCTCAACAGATCGTTGTTAACTTACACGGCCTATGCTAGAGAGGCGGATTGGAGAAAATACAAAAGGGAGCGATGGAAAGATGGGTCAAGCCACGCAAGAAAGCGTCTGAGAGCTGGAAAGGTAGTCTCGAAGCCAGCGCCATGGAGTAGCCTGGCGTGCGGTGACTTCGATATCTGTATCTACAATAATTACAAGTCTTCTGAGGGGGGGGGGTGGCTACGAAACGTTGTTGAACTTCTTGGGCGGGGAGGAGGGTTGAGAAGGTGCCTCACTGAGTAACAACTGTTGCAGTTCCTGTTGTTGCTTTTGCTCCAAGCTCTGCACCTCTTGTTGCTGCTGTTGCTGCTGCTGATGCATCATTTGTTGGATGGAAGCAACCACGACGGTGGAGTGAGGCGAGGGGATGCTCTCGATGAGTTGCCAGAGGGAAGTGTTTTGTTGCTGGTGTCGTTGCTCGAGGAACTGCTTCTCGAGCGAGTGTTGCAACTGCATGTTCTGCAACTGGTTGAGCTTGTCGTTCAGTTTGGGAGCTGTGTTGCCTTGCAAACCGATGGGTTGTTGCGCTTGTTGTTGTTGTGGCAGGACTAGTGGGTTGTTGTTGAGATCTTGGGGAGGGGGTCTGTTCAGAGAGGTGACTGATGAGCCTGACACTGCAAGTTGTTGTTGTAGATGTTGCACTTGTTGACGAAGAAGAAAAACGTCTTCGTTTGTGTTGGCGACAGGTTGTTGTTGTTGTGGTTGCTGCGACTGTATTGGGAGTTGTTGCTGTAGTTGTTGAGATAGTTGCTGCTGTTGTTGTTGTTGTTGTTGCAGATGTTGCGTGAGCTGTTGTTGCAGTTGCAGGGGAGTTTGCATGAGGGGCGAAGTGAGAAACTGTTGAGGTTGCATGGGAAGCCCCTGGGCGGGTTGTTGGATGTTTTGTTGTTGTTGTTGTTGCTGCAGTTGTTGTAGGAATTGTTGCATTTGTTGTGGCATCATGTGCGCTTGCAAGGGAATGGGTTTTTGAATTGGAACTTGCTGCATTTGAACTTGTTGCGTGGCGGGTAAATTCTGGCTGTTGAGTGTTGGAAAAGTGTTCTGGTGGTTGGAGACTTGGCTCTGAAGTGGTTGTTGTTGGTTCTGCAATTCTGGCATGGTGACTGACTTACTGGGAAGTGTCGAGGAGTTGGAAACCACTGACAAGAGACTTGGTTGTTGTAGCTGTTGTAGTTGTTGTTTGAATTGTTGGAGTTGTTGTGGAGATAGTTGAGAGTTGCCAGTGGACGTTTTTTGTTGTTCTTTAACGGAAACTGTTGCTTGTTGTTGTTGTTGCTGATCGATCGACTGTTGCAACATTGCGGACAACTGTTGCATTTGTTGTTGCGACAGACTGGCAGAAGGAATCGTCTGCGAGGATTGAGATGGTTCTGGCAGTTTCGACGATAAGGAATCCATGCTGAGAAGTTGTTGCAGTCGATTAGGAATGATTGGTTGGGAGGGCAGGCTTGGGGTGAGTGGGAACTGAGGTTGGAAAAGTTGCGCCACATTGGGGTTGGCCTGGTGTTGCAGGAATTGTTGTTGTTGAGACAAAAAGCTCAAGACACGGTCGTTATCTGAAAGTGGAGGAGGGATGTTGGGAAAGTCGGAAGGGAGGGTGTTGGACCTGGAGGGTTGGTTGCCGATGAGTTTCGAAATGACGTTTTCCAGGTAGGCCTTCTGCATGTTCTCCTGCATCTGCTTGTGAGTGTGCTGTTGCGCCCCTGTGCTTAAGCTCCTCTGGAGATACTCCATCGACCACATGTTTTGTTGCTGCTGTTGTTGTTGCTGTTGTTGTTGCTGTTGTTGTTGAGACTGTTGCGTTTGGTGGTTGTTGCTGAGTACGAAGTTGAGAAGTTGTTGCTTCTCTTGTTCCTCCTGGTTGACCGCGGTGGTCGAGTTCGGAGCGGCGTTTGCGTAATTCAACGAATTCAGTTGGTTCATCAGAGACCCCACGTCTATTTGAGACTGCTGCTGTTGATGTTGTTGCTGTTGTTGTTGTTGTAGCAGATTGTTCTGGAGCAGATTCAAGAGGTTCTGGTCTGCTGACTCCTCACTCGAGCCCTCCACCGACTTCTGCTGCTGCGACGACTGCAGCACCGAGAGGACGTGTGGCAGCAGTTCTGGCGGAATGACTTGCTGCTGCAGCTGCATGTACTCCTCTTGTAGCCGCTTGATCTGCTGCAACTTCATCGCGAGCAACTGCTCCTTGTTCAGGTAGGGCGCGAACGACTGCAGATAGGCGGGCTGGTTGTAGAAGAGCTGAGGCGACATGACGCCTGAAGCGGTCGGTGGTGGCGACAGTGGCACTCGGACTTGCGGCGGCAGCGACTGCGTGTAGAAGTCATGCGGTCTGGCACCAGCGAGTTGGAACTGGTTGAGGTGCTGCGTGAGGTTGATGTTCTTGGCGAGATTCTGCAGCTGCATGATGTAGTCGAGGGACTGTTGGTTCAGCTGGCCGGGTGAGGAGGTCGGGTCTGTGCTCTTGAGCGCTGGCACGTCGACCGGCTGAGCCTTCGGTGAGTGTGGACGACTTTTGAGCGAACGCGGACGCTTATTTACCGATGATTCAGTGCATGCTTTAGTCTCTTATAAGGCTCGCAGAGGCCTCATCGTTGCATAATTACGCCGATAGCATTCGAACTCTTATGTATTCTGGCCATAAACATATGAGGTAGATGTAACACTAAATTAGACGTTTTTAAGTGATCGCATAAGTGAAAAACAACGTGAATGACAATTAAGATACAAAAAAAGACTACCAGATAATTACTACGTCCTTATAAGTTGATTCCTGTATAGCCGAGCGTGCTAAGCTATCTCGAGATAACGACCTCTCGAAATAACACCAGTCGTTATATTGAGGATTAATTAAATATTTGCAAACCTGCACGGAGAACTGGTTGTTGGTGAGTTGTTGCAGGAGTTCAGGGGGGAGGCTGGTGGAGAGAAGGTCTAGGCTGAACTTGTTGGTGTTGCCGGGTGTTGCTGTTTGTTGTTGTTGTTGCAGGTTGGAGTTGATGAGGAGGTCGAGAAGGTTGTGCGGGTTGGTTGGCAAGGGCAGTTTGGATGGTTGGCGGATGAGCGACAGGTGGGAGAGGGAAGACTTGCCAGCGAGGTCAGTGGAGCACTTTTGCTGACTCGAAGAGTCGTGCAGACTGGACAAGACAAACGAAACGTCAGACTTGATCTTGTCCAGGTTTATATTCTGTTGTTCGACAGGTGGCAGAGGCGGCTTGGTGGCTTCGACTGCGGCAGCTTCATCTGCAGCGGCTTCTTCTGCATCCTCTCCTGACGCCTTCTTCGACAAGAGATCGTCCAGTGATTGCTTCCTCTTGGCACTCGAGTTGCACGCACTGCTGGTGGTGGAAACGTCAGGGCAGATAGGCACGTTGGTGGTGCTCTTCAGGCTCTGAGAACGTCTCAAGCTGGGACTCAGGACTGCAGAATCGGAAGCGGTCATCGCGACGGTGGAGTTGTCGTTGTCGGTGGGGTCTGTGCTGAGGGATTGAGAGGTGCTTGAGTGGGCAACAGAGGTGTTGATCTCTGAGTGGACTGGAGCTTTCAGAGCAGCATCGCTCGGAAGCACGTGAGTTTGTGCTTGAGAAGGATCGATCACCGTTGTGCTGAAAGAGGAAAAGTAAATTACTAATACGACAGAAAAATTCGCATAAAAATTGTAACTATGTTAGGCGCCAATACGGTTGCCTTTTAAATTTACAAGTTTTATCCCATTTTATTCGTAAATAACATATTTTTAAGATAATATTTTATTTAAATTAGTTTAGATTAATTATTTCTATTCATATTCAGGTAAATTTTGTATTTACGAGTTTTTATACATAAATAGTTGTTTGTTATCAACCTGCCGGTGAGTTAAATTGATTAAATTTAACCATATATTGTGTCAATCAATGACCGGTGAGTTGATTAAAACCTATTTAATTATAACTTTTCTTTTTCCCATTATATTAATTTTTCTAAAAAATCTAAAATTCTTTCCCATAGTTTCACCTAACATAACACTGATATTTTAGTCTCCAAACTATTTTATTATTATTATTATTATTATTGTTCTATCCTATGCAAATTTATTCAAAAGAATTTTTTTTACAATTTAATAATAACAATAATGGGGAGCTTAGTGCAGAGGCTAGAGTGACCATCAACAGACTAGGATTGGCAAGGCACCGCCAGCATTGGCACTATCGTGGCAGACGAGGCGGAAAACTTGTAAAGGAACGCCAAAGCCGGCACGCTCTCAGAAGCCATGAGCCAGTTGTCCATGAGAAAGTTGATAGGCACAAATGTCAGAAGAGTGGGCCTTCAGTCGCGCTGGGCCTACTCAACACTAGGTCTCTCCACAATAAGGTGGATGATGTTTTGGAGACCATGAAAGAGTACAAGATAGATGGACTGTTTCTGGTTGAAACTTGGCATGATCCTGAGTCAGTCTGTATCAGCCGACTGCGGCAGGAGGGCTTGGTAGTGGTCGAAAGATCAAGGCCTAGACTCTCCAATACAGTAAACACGCTGCATACAAACCACGGGGGAGTTGCAGTCGTGGCTGACTCTGGATTCCAGGTTGCACCATTGGACACAGAAGTTCAGTCCTCAACTCTTGAGCATCTTTGTGTCAGAATCACTTCTGGTTCAAGGGCAGTCATTGGTTTAGTTGTTTATCGAACAGGTTATGCTTCTAGCGTGTTCTTCAAGGATTTCAATGAAATCATGAGCACCTTGGCCACATACAGTGAAGAAGTATTAATCCTGGGAGATTTCAACTTCCACCTTGAAAATCCAAGTGATAACGATACTCAGACGTTTCAGAATATCCTGAGCTCTCATGGTTTCCAGTCATCAGTCAACCAACCAACCCATAGTCAGGGAGGGTGGCTTGATGTTGTTGCCTCGAGAAAGAGTCTTGAAGTTGACTGCATTGAGGTAGGCTTCTCTGACCACAAACTGTTGGTCTGGAAGTGTCAACTGGCCAAGCCTCCTCCTGTGTACAAAATAACTTCTAGTAGACGCTGGAAACTCTTGGATAGAACAGAGTTTGCTCAACAGGTTGGATTGTCTCCACTCTCTTCTAGCACTGACCTTGATGTAGATTCAGCTGCTGACCTCTACAGCTCCACTTTGATTAGCATTCTCGATAAGTTGATTCCTCTTAAGACTGTTAGAGTGCACCAGAGGCCTTCGGACCCTTGGTTTGACCATGAGTGTCGCGCCTCTAAACGCCTTAAGAGAAGTCTCGAGAGAAGCTACAGTAAATCAAAAAATGAGCAAGCACGTACTGCCTGGGTCAAGCAGTTGAAAGTTTACAAGAGTCTGTGCAGACGCAAGCGAGAGCAGTTCTGGAACTTGAAGCTTTCTCAGTCCAAAGGGAAGCCAGCTGACACCTGGAAACTCATCAATAGCATCGCGGGCAGAAGTAAGACGCCGTCAGTCTCAGGCATCAGTGCTGATGACTATCACGCACACCTCACAGAGAAAGTTGCGTCGGCGAGAAGGTCAATCAATGCCCAAGATGACCCAACATTTTCATTCTGCGAGCACGGGCTCAGTTTGAATGGGTTCAGTAGAGTCGACGAAGAATAAGTAGTTAGGGCTATTCAAGGGCTTCCGAATAAGCAGTGCTCGAATGACCCGGTTCCTACATGGCTGTTGAAGGAGATATCTGGAATAATTGCTCCTTTTTTAGTGAGCTTATTCAACAGGTCTTTTTCGGCAGGCAGGGTTCCGAAGTCTTTCAAGTCGGCCTACATCACGCCACTGCTCAAGAAGCCAAGTCTTAAACTCACTGAAACTTCGTCGTACAGGCCTATTTCAAACTTGAGGGTGTTGTCCAAACTCATGGAAAGATTAGTTCTCCACAGAGTAGTCAACTACCTCGCAGAATTTCACCTTTTCCCTCCCTTGCAGTCAGCCTACCGTCGTCATCATTCGACAGAAACTGCCATAACCAAAGTCTTTTCAGACATCGTTAGGGCAGCAGATGACGGTAAGCTTACATTGTTAGTTTTGCTTGATCTATCGGCAGCTTTCGATCTGGTAGATCACGCAACACTGCTCCGAAGACTGCACATCTCCTATGGTTTCTCAGACTCTGCGTTAGAATGGTTTAGGGACTACTTAAATGACAGATGTTTTGACATCCGCTGTAGTGGGACAAAATCGACAATGTCGGTTTCCGCTGTAGGAGTCCCCCAAGGTTCAGTTCTTGGTCCTTTACTGTTCTCTTTGTACACTGGAGATTTGGAAAGAATAGCAGCTAGACATGAGCTCGCTTTTCATCAGTACGCTGACGACACCCAGATTTACGGTCATTGCATTAAAGGTCATCAGGCTGATCTGCAAGCAAGGGTGTCATCATGCATTGATGAAATTGCTGCTTGGATGAGTGCCAATCAACTGAAACTTAACTCCAGCAAAACTGAAGTTATCTGGCTCTCATCCCGTCGAAACTCTACTCACACTCCCAAAGATCCAGTTCGCATTTGTCAGAACGAGATAATTCCTTCCGATAGTGTCAGAAACCTAGGAGTTTATTTCGACAAAGACCTCACCATGACGACACACATCAATAAGATGACTCAAACCTGCTTTGCTTCTTTACGCCAAATACGATCCATAAGATGGTTATTGACCAAGGACTCACTGAGAACATTGGCTTCTGCTTTGGTTCTCAGTCGAATTGACTATGGCAATATCATTCTTACTGGGTTGCCAATGAAGCAGCTGCAGAAAATTCAGTCTATAATCAACACCACAGCTAGGCTCATAACAGGTGCTAGAAAGTATGATCACATCAGCCCTGTTCTCAAGGAGCTTCACTGGCTTCGTGTTGAAAATAGAATTGAATACAAAAACATCTTGTTAATGCACAAGTGTCTGTCTAATGAGTGCCCAGATTATTTGTCGAGTAGCATTGTCATGAGAGCAAGTCTTCCCCAGAGGGAAAGACTCAGGTCTGCTAGGTCAAGAGATGTAGTTCCACAGAGCTACAAACTCAAGTATGCAGGTGCAAGAAGCTTTTTTGTTGCAGCGCCGACTCTTTGGAATAGTCTTCCCAATAGACTCAAATCCCCGAGCTCGACCGCGACATTCAGCCGTTCCCTGAAAACGTACTTGTTCGACCGATAACAATAACTTACAAATTTACTGCTCATTTTTCATTAATCAATTTCTTGCTTCCCAATTTCATTCTTTTTTTTATTTATACTAATGGTCAATAATAATTGTAAAATAAATAACAATAATAATAAATAATAATAATAATATAATATAGATATTTACTTTTTTTTCTTAAATTTATTGTTATTATCATTTAAGTTTCAATCATAAAAAAAAAATTTTTTTTCTATTTAAAAAAATAAAAATAAATAAATAAATATATATGTATATATATGTATATATATATATGTTAAATTTCAATACCTTACTTCTCCTATACTTTCCATTTATTCATCTATCATTAATATTATTATCAAATTTTCCATAACCAAGTGGTCTTGAAGCCCGTCCGGGTTTACGCCACGTTAATAATATTCGTCGTTGTATTGTATTGTATTTCAAACTTTCAAAAAACCCGAATTAAAAATTTGAAACTCAACTCCACTTACTTTTCCAGACGAGTCTGTTCGGCTTTGGTGGACTCACTGACGGCCACTCCAGAGCCTTCTTTGCGACTCTTGCCCTCCTCACTCAGTCTGCTGTCGCTGCTGGAAAGACTGCAGTTCAGATGTTCTTCCTGCGCGGCCTTCATCGGATCGTTTTTGACGCTGGAAACGACGAAGCGTTTCTTCTTGCCAGAGGAGGAACCGTCACTCCTGACGGAGGGTGAGTGATTGAGGTCGACTGAAGAGCTGGTGGAGGTGTGGTCGGCAGGGGCGGGAGGGAATGTTTGGTGGTTGTCGTTGCTGGCGAAAGTGATGGGTCTCAAGTTGGAAAGGTTGTTGTGTGATGAAGCAGCCTGCTGACTGACTGGCAGCGTCTCGAGCGGCTGCTTCTTGACGCTCTCGATCAGCAAGTTGGACGCCACACTGCCGCCACCGAGACTCAAGGTGCTGGTGCCGCTGCTGCTCTCACTCGTCCTCATGCTGCCCTGCGATGGCATGATGCCCAGTTGCGCCAGAGCAAAGTTCTGCTGCTCGCTCAACGAAGACACGCTGTGGTCGGAGGCTGAGAGAAGGTGGCTCTTGAGGATCGCTTCACTCTGAGGCTGCTTCAGATCAGACAACATCTTCAGTTGTTCTGTGCTCAAATGCTGCAGTAGGGGGTTGGTGGGGTCTGAAAGTGTTGGCAAGAGGGGGGGTTGAGGGTGGGGGAAGGTGAAGACGCTGCCTTGGCTGGCGAGTGGAGTGGCGTTGAGACTGCCCAAGTAAGCGCTGAGTAGTTGTTGGTATGCTGTGGGCTGGCTAACGAGTGGAAACTGCAGATTGTGCAATTGTTGTTGCTGTTGTTGCTGGAGATACAACAAGTTGAGCAGGTAACTCTGTTGCTGCTGTTGTTGTTGCTGCTGTGTTAACACGTTGGTGAAGCTGGTCTGGGGGTTGATGAGGGACTTCAAGTCACCTCTGGCAGGCTCGATGTTCGTCGCCGAGAGGCTCTTGAAGGCACTGTTCCTCTCAGTGGCCAACAACTCCTTGAGCAGAGACTGACCTGTCTTTCCACTGCTCTCCACTGCATCGTGTTGTTGCTGTTTGTGCGTGCCCGTGTTGGTGGCATCGTCATCCTTAGCAGTGTCTGTCACTTTGCCTTCGTCGAGAGAGTCGAAGCATGATTCTGTCTTTAATTGTGGCTTTTGTGGCTTGTGATGTGGTTGTGCTTGCTGTTGTTGTTGAGGTTGGTGTGATTGTTGTGGTTGTTGTTGAGGTTGGTGTGATTGTTGTGATTGTTGTTGAGGTTGGTGTGATTGTTGATGTTGGGGTTGGTGAGATTGTTGGGGTTGTTGTGGTTGCTGTTGTTGTTGAGGTTGGTGTGATTGTTGGGGTTGGTGTGATTGTTGTTGGGGTTGGTGAGATTGTTGGGGTTGGTTTGGTTGTTGTTGTTGTGGCTGGCTTTGTTGTTCATTAGACTTTTGTTGGTTGAGTGGTTGGTGGGGCTTGCTGGACTGTTCCTTGGAAACTTGCACCTTCTGCTCCTTCTTGACAGCCTTCGAATCCTGCTCCAGCGACTGTGAACCACCACCACCAGCAGCAGCGGCGGCGGCGACAACCGTTACCTCACTAGACTCTTGCTTGATCACCTGGTGTGGTGGTTGCGGCTTCGGCTGCGGTGGCTTTTGCGACTGTTTCTGTTGCTGCTGCTGCTGCGATGAAGTGGTGGAGACGACCGACTGCACTGGAGTGTTGGCCGCTGACGACTCGATGCGTGGTCTGGACTCGACCTTCGGGGTTTCGATCTTTCCGCCCGTCAGGTTCGTCAGCTGGCCCAGTTTCAACTTCAAGTTCTCAAAGTCCTTCACCTCGCACTTGGGTTTGCTGGACAGGGAAGCAGTAGTGGGCAGTGGTGCTTGTTGGGGAAGAGAATGTTGGGGGTAAACCTGTTGTTGTTGTTGTGAAGCGGGTGCGACCGGGTGACTGAGAGGGTTTCCGTTGGTTTTGGCAGTTGTGGCTTTGTTGGTGGTGGTAGGAACGGCTGTGGTAGTGGCGCTGTTTGCGACAGTTTCAGGTGGCGAGGAAATGCTGGTCGCTTCTGTCGCCTTGCTCTTGCCTGCGTCTGGCTTGTTCGTCTCTGCTGCTTGCTTCTTCACCTTCACAGCGGCCTCAGTCCCTTCTCCCGTCGGGACCTTCTGCTTTAATGGATTTCGATTTTATTTTTAATTCCCGAGAAGCTAAAAAAAAGTTAGCGTGCTTTTATGAAACATCGGAAAAAGAAATGTTTATAAAAATAACTTTGGATAAAATAAATATGATAAAAATAGGATAAATTGTAAAAAGAATAACAAGAAAAAAAATAAAACAAATGAAACAAAAACAACACAACAATAATAATAAAAACAAAGAAGCACAACGTTGAATGTGAAGGAGGGCTTGTTCTCCTCTGGGGTGCCGACCGGAGTGAAGAACTCCAGATCGCTCGAGATTTCCGACTTATCTGTGTCCGAGTAGTGTACCAATATTGAATTGTATGTGAGGTTAGGACTGTAGGTGAGTTTAGGATTGTATAAGTAGTTGGGATTGTATTTGAATTTGGAATTGTATCATAATTTAGGACTGTATACAAGTTTATCATTTTATTAATTGGTGCTTTGATTGACTATACATGAACTGTCGCAGTAGGTGGTTGACACGAGGAATCATTGTTGAACGGGCACCTTTGGAAGAGGTCTTGCCGATGTCGATAGACTTCGAGGGGTTCTTCTTCACGCCATCGGAACTGAGTTGCCTCACTTGTTGTTGAGTGTGTTGTTGCGGCTGTGTTGGGAGTTGTTGTTGTTGCGAAAGTTGTGGTGGTGGTGGTTGAGAGGGTTGTTGTTGCTGCTGCGATGGTAGTTGTTGTTGTTGTGGCAATGTTGCTTGTTGTTGAGGCTGTTGCTGCAGTTGTGGCTCAGTGGCAGCAGCGGGAGGGGGAGGTTCCATTTCTGCGGAGTCTGTCTCAAACGCCTTCAGCAGCTCCCCGTCGACCTCCACCTCGTCGTCACACTTTCCCTTCAATGCCAACGCTGCCACCGGGTCTTCCTTCACCAACCTCATCAACTCGACCAGCTGCTCCTTGAAGTAAGCCATGTGCTCTTCTTGGATGAACTGTTGAGTCAGCTGTGAGTGGTGGGGGTGGTTAGGTGGGATGGGTAGATGGTGATGGTTAGATGGAGTGGTGGGGCTGGAGTGGTTAGATGGAGTGGTGGGGGTGGAGTGGTTAGATGGGGTGGTGGGGGTGGTTAGATGGAGTGGTGGGGGTGGTTAGATGGGGTGGTGGATGGGGGGGTTAGATGGGGTGGTTAGATGGTGGTGGGTAGCTATTGAAGAGTGGTTGGAGGTGGTTGGTGGGTACATGGTGGGTGGTGATTTTAAACAGCATCAAAGTTATTGAGAGAATCTCAACAAAGAGGCCATTTCACCACACTCACAAAGCATACACAAAGTGGCCAATGTGTTGCTTCATTGATTTACAGCGAGGAATTGAATGTAGAATGTGCAATGGAGACTTCAAAGACATTCCTATTGAAGGAGAACACATAAGGAACAGCCTTCAGAGCTATGCACCTCGTCTGACGTGGTAGCGTAAGCAAAATGATCAGTGACGGCCATGCTGGAACCCGTGAGAGACTAAAGTACTTTAAAGAGAGGCAGTCTGTGCAGACGGTGGTTCAATTGGTGTGGCGTCAATGCCAATAAGGGGATTCCATTTGAAACGGATCTAGTAACAGTGTAACAGAAGTAGTAACATTTCTGTAAAGTGTTACAGATGTAGTAGCAACTCTGTAAAGTGTTACAGATGTAGTAACAACTCTGTAAAGTGTTACAGATGTAGTAACAACTCTGTAAAGTGTTACAGATATAGTAACAACTATGTAAAGTGTTACAGATGTAGTACCAACTCTGTAAAGTGTTACAGATGTAGTAACAACTCTGTAAAGTGTTACAGATGTAGTACCAACTCTGTAAAGTGTTACAGATATAGTAACAACTATGTAAAGTGTTACAGATGTAGTAACAACTCAGTAACAACTTCAAAGGGCGATGGCTCGCAAATAGGTCGTTGTTTGCAATTGTTGACTGCGAAAGGGCTCCAACAAGAATGAAACAAGTCCTGATTAATCATCGCTATCATCATCAGCACCCACCACCCACCACCCACCACCACCATACCACTATCATCACCATAATACAATACATAATACCATTACCACCACCACCACTATGATGATGATGATGATGATGATGATGATGATAATGATGATGATGATGTTCATTTAATAAACCGCCACCACAACCACCACAACCACCACAACAACCACTCACCAGGTTATTGGCGATATCATCAGGCAGGTCGATATCCTTGCTGAACTTGAAGGAGACCGTTGACTGCTTGCTGGTTTCCAGTTGGCAGTGGATAACATCGCCATCAGCCTCGATGTTTTGGATGGTCAAGTGGGGCAGGGCGAGCTTCGGGTCGGAACGTCGGATCTTCCTCGGTCGAGATTTCTCGCGCTTTTTCGCTTTATCGGTGCCGCTGGGTGTGCTGACGCTGGTGGCCGATGGGGGTGTGGTGGTTGACTGCTGCTGTTGTGGTGGCTGTTGTTGCGGTAGTGGTGGTGATGTTGCTGTGGTTGAAGATGTCTGTTCAGTGGGGTTGCTCTCTGTTTCTCTGGAGAGGGTGGTGATGGTGGGAATGGTAATGATGTTGGTGGTGCTTGTAGCTTTCATTATGATACGCGCAATATAAAATGTCAAATAAAACAGCTTTATTAAGAATAAAATATTTAACAAAATAAATCAAGGAATTTTTAAAAACTAAAGTGAAATGATGGGGGGACACTGACTCTTTGACCATGGATGATGAACCGGGTTTGTGGGTGACAGGTGATGGGGGCTGGGTGGGTGGTCGAGTGTTGGGGACGATGGGGTTGGTGGAGGGGGTGGCGGTGGGTGAACCAGTGGCGGGTACGAAAGCGAACTGGAGTTGGTTGTTGTTGCTTGGAGTGGCGTCTTCGCCGTTGTCGTTTATCTGTGGAAGGAAGGAAGGAGTGGGTGGAGTGGAAGGAAGGAAGGAGTGGAAGGAAGGGAGGAAGGAGTGGAAGGAAGGAAGGAGTGGAGTGGAGTAGAGTGGAAGGAAGGAAGGAAGGAAGGAGTGGAGTGGAGTTAAGGAGTGAAAGGTAGGAAGGAAGGGAGTGGGTGAAGTGGAAGAAAGGAGTGGATGGAATGAAGTAGTAGTTAGGTAAAGTGGTGGTAAAGTGAAGTGGGAAATAAAAGAAGGTCTTAGAAAAGTATTTTCAAATGCAGTTCACCACAAAAAATTACCCTGAACATAAATCTAATTTAGGCGCGTGCGTAAACGTCTTATTTAGCAATTCAACATTTGAGGCTCAAGTATTTCGTTTAGGAAATTAGGTATTCTTGAGGCTTGAGTTCGGCGAATAGCTCGAATAATTTAACGGAAAAGGCAAGCACCTGCGGCGAGTTGTTCTCGGTCGATTTCGGTGGATTGTTGGAATTTTTGAGTTGTTGTTGCTGCAAGTGTTGTTGCTTCTTTTGCAGTTGTTGTAGTTGTTGTTGTTGAAGATTTGCTGGATCCGTCTGGATACATTTAAAAGTCAATTGAAAAAATTAAATTCATTATTTTACACAATTTCTTATCAAATCACTAATAAATTATAAATCCATAAATTATGCAAATTTATGTTTGCAGAGATGAAAAGACGACAAATTTTAATGTATAAATACACGAAACATCATGAATTACTTGTGCCTTGGTGTTGACATCGCTGACATTTTGTTTGCTGGTCTGGCTAACGTCTAAAACGAGAGAAATCCACTATAGAATCCATTTATATTCACCAATGCGAAACAGAAATACCCTAAAATACCAAAATCTCCGGGAAACCACAATTTCAAGACCACATCATCGCCAGTAGAGTCTACAATGCTGATGTTACATTCTTTAAACAATGTTATCTTCCTATAATGAATTATAAAAAAACCTTACCATCTGACTTGCTGGTGGCTTGGTTGCTGGTGCTGCCCAACAACAGAGTTTCTTTGGCGACAGGAGCAGCTGCAGCAGCGGCTTCCTTGGCGGCAGCGGCTCGTTGCTTCTTCACCTCGTTGACCCTGTCGTTGATCTGACGAGAGATCAACTTCACCTCGTCCTCGTATGCGAAACCTGACTTCAACTGTGGTGGGTGCGATGGGGTGGGTTTGTGTTAAGTTTTGTCTGTAATAGATACAATATGAAAATCAGCAGATGTTCTAAAACCCTCCCGTCAACACTACCAACTCCACCATCAGCCACACCACGCATCCCCCACCAACCCACCATCTCGCCACCCACTCCACCACCCACCATGCACCAACCCATCATGCACCAACCCACCATGCACCAACCCACCATGCACCAACCCACCATGCACCAACCCATTATCTCACCCACCCACCATGCACCAACCCATCATCTCACTCACCACCCAGGCACCCAACCACCCAAGCACCATCTCCATGGCAACTTTATTCGGGTCGTCGGAATTGAGGTTGTACTCGAACTGTATGACCTCGTTCTCCTTGTGCTGGTGCTTGCGTCTCTTCGGGTCAACGCGGAGCCAAAAGTCGATCAGGTCAGAGTTCAGGTCGTCTTTCTTGACAATCTCCACCTTGATTCCGGAATCCTCGCAGAAGAAGTCGTGCTGTAAAAGGTCTTTGACGTTGTACCTGTGTGTGTGTGTGTTAATGTGTGTGTGTTATTGTGTGTGTGTGTGTGTGTGTTATCGTGTGTGTGTGTGTGTGTGTGTGTGTGTGTGTGTGTGTGTGTGTGTGTGTGTGTGTGTGTGTGTGTGTGTGTATGTGTGTGTGTTATTGTGTGTGTGTGTGTGTGTGTGTGTGTGTGTGTGTGTGTGTGTGTGTGTGTGTGTGTGTGTGTGTGTGTGTGTGTGTGTGTGTGTGTGTGTGTGTGTGTGAGTGTGTGTGTGTGTGTGTAGTAGTAGTAGTAGTAGTAGTAGCAGAAGTAGTAGTAGTAATAGTAGTAGTGGCAGAGAATGCCTCATTGTAGATAAAGAGAGTAGAGGCTGGTTCTTAAGGGCTCTTATTGGATGGAAGTATGCTTTAGTGCTCATTTGCATACAAGGCCTGGAATGGATGGACATGATCTCCATAACTCATTTTAAATCCCTCTTCAATTATTAAATTTATTATTTAATTGCAACTAGTATTCGTGGTGATGATGATGATGATAATGATGATGATGAAAATGATGACAATGATGAGAATATTGTATTGTTATTTATTTATTAACCAGATAACACTCTCAAACCCCCACTAGAAGACAAGTCAGACTGCCTCATGCACCTTCAAGGTGTGAGGAATGCCAAGTTTCGAGGAACATTCGAGAGAAGGTTAACAAAATGAAAGCTATCCGCTAGAGAAGCATCTCAAAAAAAAGAAAAACTCTTAAAGGATAAAAAATAAATTATTTTTAAAGAAAAATGAAATATTTTTTTCACATGCAAAATACAATTATTTGAAGTATTTTTTTATTTTTCGAAATTTGCAACGGCGTGTGCTTGGAGGACGCTTTCTGAGAAAAGTGATCGAGACTGACAAGTGATGATGATGATGATGATGATGGAATGATGATGATGATGATGATGATGATGATGATGATGATGATGATGATGGTGATGATGGAATGAAGCACTTCTCAGAACTCACTGCTGCCTCCTCCTCTAGCCAAAGTTTTATCGCTTTATTGAAGCAGACTTCATCATCGCAAAGCTACCACAATTCAAGAAATGTGTTTTTATTTTATTGGGTTTTCATATAAAAAACAAATCTTTTGATTGACAGTTTTAAAAGTTACAGTTTTCATGGCGTTTATTACGTTTGATCGTGCCTTCACATAAAAAAACCCAAATATTTTGACTGACAGCTATGAAAGTTACTGTTTGTATGAACTTTATAACGTATTTTTGTTCTACACAACTTTATTATGAAGTTGTATGCCTTTCTGAGAATGCCAGAGATTATCCATTTTGAAAGGCTTATCTTTTGAAACATGTGACATAGGCGGATGTCTTTAAACTCATTACTTTCTATCGGCTTTTTTGTGTATTTTTCGTATGCTTGCATATCTTTGCCATCGTTTGTATGTATGCTTGTATCTATGTATGTTTGTATGTATGTATGTATGTATGTATGTATGTATGTATGTATGTATGTATGTATGTATGTATGTATGTATGTATGTATGTATGTATGTATGTATGTATGTATGTATGTATGTATGTATGTATGTATGTATGTATGCTTGTGTGTATGTTTCTGCTCCAACCTCTCCTTGCTCATGGACTTGGTGCAGCCGTCGATGATCTCCTTCATCTCCACGTTCTCCACCTTCCCAAACGCCTCTGGCCTCACGCCCTGCATGGTGATTGTGGTGGTGGTGATGATTATAGTGATGAAAAGGGCTGTGATTATGATGATGATTATGATGGTCATTGTGGTGGTTATGATTATAGTGATGAAAAGGGCTGTGATTATGATGATGATTATGGCGATGAATAATCTGATGATTGCGGCAATTATACTTATTGTAACACCACCAAAAGCAATCATGGCAATCAAGACAATGTTAATAATGATGATCACCCCCACATCCACATGATGAGAACTCTGATTCAAATATGTAGGACACTTTTACCCAGTGTGAACTTTTCTGGGCCAAATAATAATAATTAAAAAGAAAAGAAGAGTTAATGATATATAAATAAATAATCAAATTCGCATGATTAATATCTCAAACACGGAGTGATAAGCATTGTGACAGGGTAAATACAGCGTTGAGTGGTGGTAGGAGGCTAAAGAGCAGTAGGATAAGAGAATGTAGATTATCAAAAAGATGATGATGGTGATGAGGATGAAGAAGAAGATGATGATGGAGATGATGATAACGGTGATGATATTAAAGATGATGATGATGGTGAAGATGAAAATCGTGATGGTGATGAGAACGATAATGAAGATGATGATGCTGATGATGATGATGAAGATGCTGCTGATGATGATGATGACGGCGATGACTCGTCTACTAGTCAGGGACGAAGAAGTCATAAATTAGTGAGTGGGTCATGGATGGACTGAATGTGGGAGCGTATTGAAGATGGGAAAAAAGAAAAAAAACGCGCCAACATTTCTGAGTGTTGCCGTTATGCAAACGAGCTACAGAGGTGTGCAGAGAGGATGGTGTGAAAAGGCAGTATTTTTGTTTATGTCTGTTACTTCTGTGTGTGTGTGTGTGTGTGTGTCTGTGTGTGTGTGTGTATGTGTGTGTCTGTGCATGCGTGTATGTATTGCGCAGTATACAAACATATTTTGTTGGGTGAAGGAGGCTGAAGGAGGAAAAGGTTGATTGGTTTACGAGGGACTGGAGAATAAATTCGAGATGGAGGTGGAGGAGAGAGCTAGTAAAAAAAAATAATAATAAATTCTCAAATGCAAAAATTGATGATGAAATTAATAAATACAAAAATAAATAAATACAGATTGATCGCAGGATGTAAGAATTGTTAGACTTCCTGAGCACGCCATTATAACAATCACTAAGATGGACGACCATTATAATGATAACAATCATCATCATCATCATCATCATCATCATCATCATCATCATCATCATCATTATCATCATCATTATAATCCTCCTCTTGGTTTAGACAGCTCCTGCGTAAATCTTCGCTCAGATCTTCACCAGTCATCTTCTGCTGCCGCCTAATGCCCTGTCAAACATCTCTTAAACCTTCACGCTGACACATTTGATAGAGAGGGTGATAGGCGCTTGTGCCGCGGATGCTGTTCGCTCGAATATTCAGGGTGTCTAAGTCAGTCAGTCAGTCAGTCAGTCAGTCAGTCAGTCAGTCAGTCAGTCAGTCAGTCAGTCAGTCAGTCAGTCAGTCAGTCAGTCAGTCAGTCAGTCAGTCAGTCAGTCAGTCAGTCCGTCAGTCAGTCAGTCAGTCAGTCAGTCAGTCAGTCAGTCAGTCAGTCAGTCAGTCAGTCAGTCAGTCAGTCCGTCAGTCAGTCAGTCAGTCAGTCAGTCAGTCAGTCAGTCAGTCAGTCAGTCAGTCAGTCAGTCAGTCAGTCAGTCTCCCATAGTCTTGAACACCGCTGGAGCTCCACAGTAAAACTTCAAACAAATTGTCTCCCTTCCTCTCGGTTTTCCGATAGTCTCAAAGACTCTACCATGCCCTGAATAATTCGACGACAAATATCAAATGCACGAATAGTATCCTGGGCCGTTGGTAATACTATACCTTTATGCTGTTATTGTTATTATTAGCCACAAAGATACGATTTTAATCGTTTCCATTGTTATCGAAAAGCTCTAATTCCTTTACAAATAGCCTTGTCTCGCGCTGAAAAGAATCCCACAGTTACTGTCTGAGTGCAGGGCAAATACAAAGAAAAGTTTTAAAACCCAAAAATACAAAGCTTATAAATCGATTGAATGGAATGAGTGGAAGAAAATGAGTAAAATGAAAATGAGAAAAATGAAAATGAGTAAAACGAAATTGAAGCAAAAGTGTAATGCAACACACGCGAAATAAATTTGAAAGAAGACTAAAGGGCGGTTTGACGAGATAAAGGAGAAAGCGCCTCAGACAAAGCAAACACAGACATCCTCGCAGACGTACAAGCAGACGTACAAGTGTTTGTGATCACGAGCATTATAACTTGAAATTTAAATTGGTTTCGACCAACATTAGGGAAATATATATATATATAATTATGGCCATCTTATTTGAATAATTTGTAAATCATGTATCAGTCCCGCAATACAAAAAGCAAGAAAAAGCACAAACTTTTAAAAAAAATAATCAATAAAATCACTACTAAAATAACCCCTATAACCACCAAAACCCCAAAAAACAATCAAACCCACCCCAAAAACAACCCCCCCATTAAACAACCCCCCCCCCCAATAAACATCCCCCCCCAAAACAACCCCACACACCGTTGTGACTCGCTTGTAGATTTGCGCGGCATTCGTGCACTCCTTGTACGGGTAGTCCCCGGTCGCCATCTCAAGCATACACATGCCAAAGGCGTACACATCGACGCCTTCGTCGTAGTGCTCTTCGTACATCTCAGGTGCCATGAATTCCGGTGTGCCTGTGTGCGTGTGTTTGTGTGTGTGTGTGTGTGTGTGTGTGTGTGTGTGTGTGTGTGTGTGTGTGTGTTTGTGTGGGTGGGTTTCAAGTTGTGTTCGTGTGTTTTTGTGTGTGTGTGTGTGTGTGTGTTTGTGTGGGTGGGTTTTAATTTGTGTGCGTGTGTTTTTGTGTGTGTGTGTGTGTGTGTGTTTGTGTGAGTGGGTTTTAATTTGTGTGCGTGTGTTTTTGTGTGTACGTGTGTTTGTGTGTGTGTGTGTTTTTGTGTGTGTGGGGGTGAGTGGGTTTTACTTTGTGTGTGTGTGTGTGTTTGTGTTTTTGATTGTGGCTTTGAATGTGTGGGTGGGTGGGTTTTTGTTAGTTTTTGTGTGTGTGTGTTTTTGTGTGTGTGGTTGTGTGGGTGGGTTTTAATTTGTGTTCGTGTGTTTTTGTGTGTGTGTGTGTGTGTGTTTGTGTGGGTGGGTTTTAATTTGTGTGCGTGTGTTTTTGTGTGTACGTGTGTTTGTGTGTGTGTGTGTTTTTGTGTGTGTGGGGGTGAGTGGGTTTTACTTTGTGTGTGTGTTTGTGTTTTTGATTGTGGCTTTGTATGTGTGGGTGGGTGGGTTTTTGTTAGTTTTTGTGTGTGTGTGTGTTTTTGTGTGTGGAGAGGTTGTGTGTGTGTGTGTGTGTGTGTGTGTGTGTGTGTGTGTGTGGTGGGTGGTTGTATATGATGGGTAGTTGTGGGATGTGTTAGGGTTGCAATAAGGGCGGGATGGTGGATGAATGGGCAGATGGGTTTTTGTGTGTTGTGCGTGTGCGTGAGGCTACACTATTTGATGCTCAGATGAAAAGTTGATGAGATGCGATAAAGATGATTATAATTATAATGACTTGTAGTTATAATTAATTATTATTATAATTATAATGACTTGTAGTTATAATTAATTATTATTATTATTATAATGACTTGTAGTTATAATTAATTATGATTTTAATTATAATGAGCCGTTAGTCATTTATAGTTTCAATACGATATTTAAATGAGAGTGCGTCGTTATTGATTTTACTATCATATTGTTACGATGACGACTTAATAAATGAATGAATAACCGAAGGAATAACAAAATGAAAAATGAATGAATGATTGATTGAATGACTGAATGACCGAATGAATGACCGAATGAATGAAAGAATGATTGATTGAATGACTGAATGAATTAATGGCTGAATGAATAAATAAATAGAAAGATTTGTTGATGCGAAGTATTAGTCATTATGATTGATAGTTATTAAAAGCCGCTCAGTTCAAATAAACAAGACGAAAGATTAGCAGAAAACATCTCTTGAGCTACCAAGACGTACACAGAACCATCAACACACATTAATCGTTGTTTTGGCGCGAAGAAGGAATTTTACAAGTCGTAAAAATGTCGCCCCTTGCCATGCATTGCCCCCTACGGATGCAACACCCTAAATAGGTTTAATTCAACGAAAACCCTTCGCCTCAAGATTCATTGAAGGCCTTAAACCTCTGCGGGTCACGCCACCTTAATCACAATCTCAGCTAAGATTGATTTCTGTCCTAGAAGTGTGGTGTGTGTGTGTGTGTGTGTGTGTGTGTGTGTGTGTGTGTGTGTGTGTGTGTGTGTGTGTGTGTGTGTGTGTGTGTGTGTGTGTGTGTGTGTGTGTGTGTCAAGCTGGACACAGGAAGTTAAAAAGCTATTCAAGGATACTTCAAAGAAATCGCTCCAGTCGCTGATACTTGAGTGATACTTTATGCTTCAAAATATTAAAAAACTTTATCAATCCTTCGAATTGTCAACATTTTTGTATTCGGCCATATGGGCACATGACAGTGGAGGTTTCGCACCATCGTTTCCTTCCTTCCTCTAGGTGGAATGTCTCACTCAGCCACAAAAACAATCCAGTCACAGGCACCAAAAAGCCTCCGAGAAGCAGATGAAACTCAATGAAGCACATTAAACTTAACCAAAACCTCGCTGAAACCTCAGCATCATCATCATCAGCATCATCAATAAATATCATCATCAGCATCCTCAGCATCATTATCATTATCTTCATTATCATCATAATCATCATTAAAACCCAAAAGTGGATGCTGCAAGAAGACAAACCTATGACGGACTTGGCGAATGATTTGTTCTTGAGGGTGGCGAGGCCGAGGTCTCCGATCTTGACAGAGCCAGTGGTGCCTGTGATGAAGATGTTGTCGCACTTGAGGTCTCGGTGGATGACCGGCGGAGTCCTGCTGTGGAGGAAGTGCAAGCCTTTGAGGATCTGACGACACCAGTTCTTCAAGACTTTCATGTTGATCTGCTTGAACCTCTTGATGTATCTGTGGTGTGGTGTGGAATGTGTGGTGTGGTGGTATAGTGTGGTGTGGCGGGGTGTGGTGGTATAGTGTGGTGTGGTGGAGTGGGGTGTGTGGTAGTGGTGTGGTGTGGTCTTGAAGCCCGTCCGGGTTTATGCCACGTTAATAATACTCGTGTTGTATTTTATTGTATTGGTGTGTGTGGTGTGGCGCGTTTGAATTATAATGCTAATTATGCGATGGTGTGGTATGTTGTGGTTAGTTTAAAATATATTTTAGTGGCCTTTAAAAGGTTTGCGATCAATTAGAGAACAGCAAATGGACTGTTGAAGAATCAATTGAAGCATCACATCGTAAAACATCTTGCTCTCACGCACGCCATGCAATTTCACAATGTAGTCAGCGTCTGTAGTCTGGAATCTTCGCTCGGAATACTCCCATTTTGAATATTCTATTTTTTTATTATTTATATTTTTATTATTTATAGATATTCTCACTATTCCGAGCGAGTAAATCAGGAATTCAAAGTTGAGTCTTAGTCTCTACACTTGATTCAAAGGTGCAGCTAATGGACATTCACAGAGATAAGGGTCAGCAGTATCATCTATCAAATATGTATGCTTCTATGTGTCTTCGCATGTCTGGCTATCTATGTATATTTGTGTGTGTAACTACTTGTGCGAGTCTGTTTGTGTATGTTTGTGTGGAAATGTAGGTTTCTATATAAATAGATGCAAATGCAATTCTTTGTATTCATGTAGCACTGTTATTGTTATCAGAAAAATAGAAATATATGATGATGAACGGAATGCTAGATGCATAAATATTAATCATTTGTTCTTCTAATATTATTGTTAACCTGGCATTTTTACTGCATCGGTTTATTCACAGTATATAGACGATTTATTTTAGGAATCATATAACTTACATTATTAAACTTAATTACTTCTATAATTTCTCAAAGACTCCTTTATAGACTTATCTCTGCACTGATAGTTTTTTTAATTAATCATGCTATAGTCAACATTGACTTCATCAGCATCATCAGCATCCCATCAGCATCATCAGCATCGCATCTTTCACGGTGATTTTGGGAGGCATAATCGCAGCTGGCAAGTGAAATCGCATGTTTCTAGTTACAGAAAGCGCCTCAGATGCTAGAGTTAATAACTTTAAAGATACTTTTAAGGATACTTTTAAGGATACTTTTAAGGATATTTTTAAAGAGGACATGGCGTAAGGCTCAAAGAAAAAATATGAGATGGGTGGAAGGATGGATGGGTTGAAGGATGGATGGGTGGAGGAATGATTCATTTTTGTGAACTCATACAGCACTGCATGCGCCACTCAGTGACAAGACTTGAAAGAAATAAAATAAAAATGGAAGCCTTTCAGAGCGGAGGTGATTGAGAAATATTGAATTTCTTTCAGGGGATGAAAGCGGATTGTTGAAGCGAAGTGCACATGGATGTACAAGATAGGGCTAGGGTTAGAGTTGGTGCATGTGGTGGTCGATGCAGTGCCGATGACTTCCACTGGCTTGAGAACCTTTGATCGGTCTAATCCCTCCGGAGCCCAGTGCCATCGTGTCCTTCGTGTGTGGGAGGAGGAGAAATGCTGGGAGAAGACTTAATCACGAGTGAAGACTTAACAGAGCTCTGGTTCGTGGTGAGCACTTTACAGTCTGGTGCGATGTTTCCCCAGGCGATTAATCATCGACAAAGGTCGAGAAAGGCTCTGTGCATGCAATGATCAGCATCATCTTTCATGCCTTGACGCTTCTTCAATGTAGAGATTAAAAAAGAAGCGATGTATCATTTTAAAAAAGTCGTTCACACAGCACGTACTGGCAACAGAGGAGCTGATGAAAATGAACGAAAATGAACGAAAAAAGGCCGCAAACAAAGCACAAATATTCGGGAAGATAACAAAACCTGATACCGAGAAAGCAACGCTTCAGTTGAACACGCCAGAGATAAGGGAGCTTTTATAAGAAACTCTTGTGAGCGAGGATCCTCTCTTTAAGTTCCCTCAGCAAAAAAGATATTGAATTCTTCGAAAAAAGCGATACAGAATAATGATGAGTTAAATACTGGAATGCGGCGTCTACCCAAAATGTCTTCAGACCAAAGCTCCACCTATCCACCCAGTTAGATTGTTCACTTAATTCGAGTCTACTCGGCCATGCAAATCAAATTATACTTTCATGTAGAATTGTAGCATAGGTGGGGGAGAGGGGAAGAGAGAGAGAGTGTGTGGATCAATAAGGCAAATAAGTGATGTTCATGTGGCGTTTGATGATGATGATGATGATGATGATGATGATGATGATGATGATGATGATGATGATGATGATGATGATGATGGTAATGGTGATGATGGTGGTTATAGCAATAATGATGATGATTGGATGAGATGACGATGATGATGCTGCAGCAGGTGATGATGATGAAAAGAGGCTTGTAGATAATTGAAAACATGATGAATTTTCTTAATGCAGTAATCATAACTCAAGGTTCATGATGATGATGATGATGATGGGGATGATGGGGATGATAATGATGAGGGTGACGATGATGATGCTGATGATGACGATAATAATGCTGTTGATGATGATGTTGATAATTATGAAACAGAGCTCATATAGAACATATTTGAACATGTAACACACGCATTACACAAAATGCAAAGAGTCTATTTCAAAAATATTTTTGTGTGTTTGTTCTACGCAATTGATTTATTAGTCTAATAAATAAACCCTTAATGATAATGATGATGTTGATGATGAAGATGATGATGATAATGATGAAGTTTCTACTTCTGGAGATGATAATGATAAAGGTATGATGATAATGATGATGGAATGGCGGGAAACCATTGCGATAAGATGGTGATGAAAAGTGCAAATAAAAATAATGACTTTAAAATTGAAGTTTTCATTTAATCAATTCTTCACATTCAAAATTGAAAACGAAAAAAAAAGAAAAAGAAAAGCGCATAAATTGCTTTATGGCGACCGCTCAGAATGCTAAAATGTTAACTCGCGAGATAAAAAAAGTATTGAAGAATAAAAAATTATCAAATTTTCAGATATGAACTGCTCCTGAGAACTGCCTATGGCTTGCTCATAAGCACTCGTAAATAATTCATGAAAATAATTGAAATTAAATTGATATAAATGGCGATGAAAGCATACATTTTCATTAAGAAATGCCTCAAACAACGAATTTGATTTATCGGATAAGTCAAGAATGAGTCATTCGATAAATTAGAACGATTAGTTAGACAAGAGTGGATGAAAAATTGCATGGAAAAGTGAATAATTGTCTTTTGAAAGCGCCACTAATGCATCTGCAAGTTTAAGGTTTTATCATTTATTTCCTTTTTAGGCCTAATGCACTGTGCTTTTTTGGCAATTTTAATCTTATTAGATTGAATAGAAAAATAAATAAATATATCTCTATGGAGAAACATTTCTGAATAAAAGTTCTCAAGAGCATTTTGAACCAATATTTGGTTTGAAAAAGTATAAAACAAATTGATGATAATGGAGATAGTGATGGAGACTTTAATGATAATAAAAATGGCGATGATGAGGGTGATATTATAAACAAAGTGAAGGGTCTGCAAACAATAGAAGCTTTTAACTTATAAAGATTAAAAATACTTTTCACATTTGTGTTTGTATGTGTATAATAAATTGTGTGTTTAGTTTGTTTTTATTATATTTATCATGAAGCGCTATAGAAATACATCAGCACCCTCAGCTGAATAAGGTATGGGCTGACAATGCCAGAACCCTCCATACTATTTGTCACTTGTAGCTCAGTGCAGGAGTGGAAGTTCTATGCTTGTGTGTTGTGATTTACACATGTCTAATAAATAAATGCAAATATATTATGAAATACCTAATGTCAAGGTTACTCATGATTCGTATAGCGCGATTTACTTATGATTTCAATTAGAGGCACATGTGTGGTGTGCTTGAACGCATTGAAAGGGTTTTTGTGCACACACATAAGTAAATAGATCACATAACCCATAAGGGAAGTCTGAATAAGGAATTGGAGCATTAGAAGAAATGATATAATGATGTGTGTGTGTGTGTGTGTGTGTGTGTGTGTGTGTGTGTGTGTGTGTGTGTGTGTGTGTGTGTGTGTGTGTGTGTGTGTTGGTGTGCGTGTGTGTGTGTGAATGTGTGTGTGTGTGTGCGTGTGTGTACTTGTGTGAGTGTATGTTTATTTTATGAGTGTAACTCAGCACACCTTATAATAAAACAGAGTTAATTATAGTAGCGGAGTGATAATTCAGCCATTATAGCGCATCAAGCCATTATGCAATAAACCCATGCAGTCGGAGACGTTAAAACTACTTCTGTAAGACCATTTTCTTCAGACACCAAGGCTTCAGAGGAAGCTGCAATGAAACACCTCTTAGGTTGTACTGTGCATTCTCACACTGAGACGTGAAGTAGATTAGCCATAATTCCTGGTCAATCATCAGATCTAACATGATTCCTTGCTCGTAGAGAAGCTTCGTGAGTTACAACCGACAGAGATTAGCTCTCTAGCTCTCTGGTTCATCATGATTAACGAAGGGAATCTTTCTGGGGATTTTGTGCGCTTGAAAGATGGTGGACTCGTTGTGCACATGGAGGCGCATGCTATGAGTCTCTCAAACAAGCAATAACAAAGTCTACCAATCTAATAAGTGATGAAAGGCACTTTTGCACTGTCTCCTTTGTAAGAGATATTGTGAATTGTGCACTTGAAAACTTGCATGTTCCGATATTTACACGACTCAAAGGTGCTTCTAAGAAAATAAAAATGTCCTCGGATTTCAGAACATGGTTCACCATTTGAGACCCTCACCAAAAAGGCGTGGTGTCAGTGATGGGATGGTTTGTTGCACTTTAGGCGAAAACACAAGAAGGCAACAACAAAAACAGATTGTCTTCTATATCGCATACGTGATGCCAGACAAACACGTATAAAGGCTCCATGAGTTAAGCCAGGCGCTGAAATACAAGCTAATACAAGCATATTTCACACAAAAAAACGAAGGAAAAAATCCCAAAAAATTATTTTTGTCTTGGGCATAGCTAGGTACACCTGGGTATTTTTGTGTGATTTAAACCTAGTATGCCTTCATTTGTTCATACAAAGGTCGCTTATTTTACAAAATTATTTGATTCTCTGTCCGAAATAAGCGAATCATCGCATTGAATGGTCGTAATAATAGGCCCCCGAGAGACGCATGCAGTTCTCTTCTCTCTCCATCTGAGCCTATACTTTCTTCTGCATCGACTCTGAAAGGTCGAAGAGCGATTGGGACTCAAGTCATGAAGCTCTGAGTCGTCTTGAAACAAGGAGTATCGACATTAGCATCCTTTTTTACGTATTCCAGGCCTTGCACACCCATAAATCAACCTTTTTTAGGTCGAAAACAAAAACACTTTGTCATTTAATCGACCCTAAAATGAACATAAAATCAAGATGATTTCTATTTGAGAGATATGGACCAAAGATTGAATTCCGGAATGATGATCCACCACCTGAGATTGCGTTCTTCTGAACTACTTAAATAATCTCTTAATAGATCTTAATTTATCTCGCCTCCAAGCGTCATTACAAGCCTATTTCGCTGACACTAGCAAGAGAATCAGAGCTTTTGAAAGGGGCCTCTTCACTCCCATGATAAATCTGTCTGTCACAAATACCAGGTCATGTTACGCGCTTTTGTGACTTTCTATTGGATCAAACCTAGTAACTGAGAAGAAATGAAGAAAAAAAAAATATTAAATTTCTCAACTTCCAGAAATTCGACCTCAAGAAAAAAGTCAGGCCTCTGCACCAAGTCCCCTACATCCCCATCACCCCCATACAACCCAGCTAGGTAGCTAAGTAGGTAGGTAGGTAGGTAGGTAGGTAGGTAGGTAGACACAAGACTCACGTCTTGAGGGTGCCCGAGGTCATGAGTTCAGTCACCAGGACGATGACCTTCTTGCCCTTGGAGGGGTTCTCCTCGAAGTAGTCGAAGAAGCGGACGATGTTCGGATGCTGCAGCGTCTTGAGCATCTCAGCCTCCTCTTTGAAGCGCTGGTGCTCGCTCTTCTGCCACGTGCGGTCCTGTGGGAGGAGGAGGAGGAGGAGAAGGAGGAGGAGGAGGAGGAGAAGAAGGAGGAGGAGGAGGAGGAGGAGGAGGAGGAGGAGGAGGAGGAGGAGAAGAAGGAGGAGGAGGAGGAGGAGGAGGAGGAGGAGAAGGAGGAGGAGGAGGAGGAGGAGGAGGAGGAGAAGGAGAAAGAAGAGGAGAAGGAGGAGGAGAAGGAGGAGAAGGAGGAGGAGGAGGAGGAGGAGAAGGAGGAGGAGGAGAAGGAGGAGGAAGAGAAGGAGGAGGAGGAGGAAAAGGAGGAGGAGGAGGAGGAGAAGGAGGAAGAAGAGAAGGAGAAAAAGGAGGAGGATAATAAAGAGGAAGAGTGTTGTGATCAAATAAGTTGACATTTTTGCTTTGGTTGCTGCAAATTATTGCTGACTGCAGTCAATATTACTCGACTTTCTATTCAAATAAATCGAAGAATAATTCTTATCAAACTAAGCGCTTAAGTCAAAAATAACGATTGGAAAATTCAAATTTTTGAAGTCGTTCAATGTAAGTATGATGACAGCCATTTTACCAATTTACAATTATACTTCTCTGAAATGGCCCGCTCTAAACAACCTTTCATAGCTCCGAAAGGCGCTTTTTAGTGCATCGTACATCACTTTTAACTTTATTCTAACCTTTTCATAATCGCGAGAATTTTAATATTATAGGCATTACATCGTAATGATGATGATGATTATGATGATAAATAAGATGATGATGAATAGGAGTATGGAATATCACTTCTTGCCACAAACACTGCATTCTCTGCTTCCATACAACACAAACAACACCAATGCAATACAAAAGTATCATCCCCTCATCCACCATTTTCAACACCATTCTTTTTTCTTGTTATAATTGGACCAGCGATATCAAAGCTTTATTACAAGTTTGAGCACGTCCGTATCTTTATTTTTATTTATTAATAAAAAGTAAACGCGTGTGCGTTTGTTTTAACATTCTCACCATCTGGTTACAGATGCTTACAGCATTTCTACACAACCATCCACATCATCTGAACATTAAATAGAAGCCAATCAATCATGGGATAATCACACATCTAGACACATTTAGACACATTTAGAGGCGTTACACCAAAAATCTTTTAGACCAATTGCTTGAATGAAAATAATTTGTTAAACTATTTTAATTATTATCAATTTTTAACATATTATCCCAATCACTATCATCCTCACCAGCACCCTCATCATCATCATCACCAGCATCCTCATCATCATCAGCCTCCTAATACATCTTCTTGAATACTTAATATTCTGAGCCCTATAGATACAAACAAGTAAGGAATTTAAGTTTCTCAAGAAAATTTGAACAGATAAAGATCTAGAAAAATGCAGATATTAAATTATTATTTTTAGAATTATTATTATTATATGACATTTTAAGACTTCTTTGTTATTTTAGGCAGATGTTGTATTGTAATGCTGCACAAAATTACAGTAAATATCCACTTAACAGTTAAACATTACAATAATGGCCTTACCAAGCCAGAGTATGTGTAAATATTTGAGAAAAGAATTTCTAGAAAAAGCCTAATGGTGCACTTTTTAAAACAATTTTAGCATTTACACGCGTGAAATGCTTTAAAGCCTTTGTTATTACACAATGTTTTTTATTCTAAGTTAAAACCTCTGATACCTAAAATATAGGTAACAAAAACATTTAAATAAATTGGAACTTTAATCAGAAACGGATGAATAGTTAGTGAGAAAAGTGGAGGATAATTGAACCTGATTGACAGGCAATTACTGCTGTTAATTAATAATTGGGTCTAATTGTCTTCCTGATTGCAGTTATTACTTCCAATTAATCATTCGATCCAACATGATACATTTTAGCGAGATGCTTTTAGAGATTTCGAGTATTGTCAGTGCCACTGAGGTCTTTAGAGGGGCTTAAAACCAAGAGGGCTTTAAGACCAGTGTTATTGATAATACAAAATTCTGAAAAGTTATTTCTATTTACCCTAAAAAAGCAATCATAAATGTTTATTTAATGAGTGCAATAATTGTAATGGTCCTAAATTAGCTTCATCACATCACACCATATTCTCATTTCTCACAGAATTAACACCTGTATGCGAGACTAATGAACTGATCAATTAAATAAACCTTTTGATTGTATGAAAATTGTCAAACCTAAAGTCACTTTTTGATACTAAGACATAATTTAGAATTTTCTATTTAAAACAAATATTTCAACAAGTTATTCTTTCATGACTGACTTAGAAAAGAAAAGGTTTAGTCGTTGGGAGAAGCTAAAGAAAGTCCTGCCATACATATCAATCCAGGATTGTGTAAATCCAGGCAAGATGGCATTACAGGTGGAGTGGGATGAGAAACAGCCTTTGTCAAGAAAAGAAGTTAAACATTTAGGCATCCCATGGATACTTAGCTAGATGTGAAAGTTGAAGGATGGATGGAGTATGAAATGTGGGATAGTTAGTTGAAGTGGTTAAGCAGTTGAACACACAGATTGTATCTAGTTTGAAAGAGCAGTGACCTAAAGTATGTGTTTGATTTTTTTTGTGCTGATGTGGGAATATCCTCTGTGTGTGTGTGTGTGTGTTTGTGTGTGTGTGTGTGTGTGTGTGTGTGTGTGTGTGTGTGTGTGTGTGTGTGTGTGTGTGTGTGTGTAGGTGTGTGTGAGTTTAAAAAAGTGCCTGCAGTAGCACACCCAACTATTCAGAATGACTTACTGCCCATTCACTCCAAATGTACACAGGATTACATGCTTACTAGATGCCGCAAGAGAGAATTATCTCAATTATTTAATATTATCATCAATTACATGAAGTTCTTACAGGCAAGTCTGGTGAGTAGCTTCACTGGAACAAACACAACAAGCTCTCGAAGAATACTATTGCTTTATGAGACGACATGCTTTAGTGCAACCACAAAATGTTTTAAATCATTACAATTTAAACCACACCCAAAAGTTTTAATGAATCTTAAATCATATTCAAGTTAATAAATTGTAATTATATGACATGGATAAAATGGAAGGATACCTGCAGTTCACACCATGCGACGTGCACTCCGGTCTCGGTGTCGAGACCCTTGAAGACCGCCTTGAAGGAGCCCCTGCCGATCGTCAGGTCAAACTTGAGGAAGCGACCACTCGGCGACGTCGCCACCACGTTCTCCTCCTCTGGCTCTTTCCTCGTCTCATCCGACTCCTTGTCCAGCTTCTGCGGGATCACTGGCATGTAGTCGTCGCCCTCCTCCTCGTCCGGGTAGGCTGACTGCTGGATCGACCTCGACATCTTGCGTTCCTTCAGCTCCGACGTGCCCTTCTCCTTCCTGCTCTCCGCCTTGATGCTCTCGACGTCCATCTTGCTCTTCATTGTCGAAACGTTCTCCTCGTCCGAAATGAAGGGACTGTTGTCTTCCACCACTTTCACCTTCTTTGTCTTGCTCTTGCCAGCAGTGGGGGTGCAGGGCTTTAAAGTGATCGACTTGCTCTCACACAGAGAGTCAGAGTTGGTTCTTTGTGTGTGAGTCCTCATAGTTCTCCTTTCCATGCCATGGAAGCTATTGTGGCGAGACCGGTACGCTGGTTGGCTGGAGGTGGAAAGAGGAGATTTCTTATCCATGAATTGTTTAACAAGAGATAATTTAGATGATGTAGAAAGGCTTTTCTGAAGTTTGGTTTCAAGACTTGGCGATTTTGTAGAACTATTCAGTGATGCCTTTGGAATTGACTTTACAGTTGACTTCTCTTTTTGTCGAGGTTTTGTTTTTGTATACAGATTTTTATCACTATTAGTTACTGAACTACTGGACGTCAAGTCATGACTACCATTACATTTAATTTGATCACTAGATTCATTTACATCTTTACTCTGTGGCCCATTTGTCTGTTTGCTCTTGTTTGGTGACAACTCCTTTTCATGAACCTTCTCTTCTTTTTTAATTTCTGGTTGAGTATCATTGACTATATTGACTTGAAATTTTTTTTTGCCTTTCCCCTTCAAAACTGCTGAACAACCTCCACATAGATTATTTCCCATCGCAGTTTTATCATTATTTATTAGAAGGTCGTTTTCTAACTTTACACATTTGTTATCTACATGTTCCTGGTCATTGATTTCCGTTTCTTGATTATGATGATCAGTTGTAGAATTGATTTCAGAACTTTTACCCTCGATCGTTTTAACGGGCTGTTTCGACATTTGAAATGATAATTATTAAAAAACTTTTACAATCAAAAATAATTATTTACAAACGAATAATCCTTATGGTTTTATTTATCATAAAAATCCACTCAGAACCAGGTTTAAATTTGTTAATTATTCCGAATGAACGATAAAAAAATTATTGAGATGTCAGGATAGTAATCAAAACATTTAACCATGGAACTTATTTATTATAAAAAATAATTATTTTAATTATTTAATACTTTAAAATAATATATCTTTTAATAATAGAAGTTTTAAACTCTACGTCCATTTCTACACATAAGCCATGAGTCTACACATATACCTATAGTAAAATATATATATATTTGCTATATATATATGAGTCTACAATGTAGACTCTACATATATCGACTGCTACTAAAAAAATATTTTCGTGTTGAAGCGCATTAAATTTATTTCTATTTATTTTATATCTTTTAAAACATTTTCTCTTTCATCCTTTTAACTCTTTTCATTATATTATAATTAAAGCTTTGGTTAGCGGCTGCCATTTTGGCAGCCGCTCAAATAAATTTGTAGAATAAACGGTTTTGGGTATAATATATTAAAATTTTAGAATCTCAAGTCTAAATAAAAATAAAATTTAATTATTTAGAATGTTTTTAGTTCGAATGTTGGTTGTTTTGAATCTGTCGAGAATGGCCGCAGCAGACCAAGATGGCCGCAGGGAATCAAGTGAGCTGCGACATAAAGGAGAAAACCTTCCATAACAGCAACATTTCCAATGCTGGCAAGGACTTCTCCTTCACCCTCTTTCGCAGCCTCGGCACCAGTGGCAAGACAGAAAATTGAGAAGAATGATGATTGTGTTTTGTTGTTTTGAGGATGATGTGGTGATGATTGTGCTGTGGTTTGAGTGTTGGTATTGTGGTGATGATTGAATTTTTTATTTCTGGTGATAGTGATTTTTTGGCGGTGATTGTCATGGTGGTGTGGGTGAGGTTGGATTATTGAGGTTGATTGTTTGTTAATATATATACATATATTGGTAGTGGTCTAAAAACCGTTTTATTTAACAAATTTATTTGAAGAGCGCCTTTGTTCACTTAGTAAAGGGCGCTATACAAATCATTAGTGATTGATTGATTGATTGAAAGCTTTGGTATACCGATGAATTTGCTGCCACGCCAGAAGAGGTTATTGAATTTCTTAAGTAACTTAAGTTAAGTTCAAGGTGTAATTTTTTTTATTATAAAAGGTTTCAGTAGTCAACATATGAATAACTCAACTTCTGGTGACAAAAATGAGTCTTGACCTACTGATGAAGACTAATGAATCAGCGCTAAGGTAATGCAACTTGTATCAAATCATTTTTACCACCTCCAGCATCAATGCATAGAAGGTAACAAAAATATTTGACAAATTTAACGTTAAAACTTTATCTTTCGATATTTTAAATTATTACTTTAAATTCCTTTTTATTAAACCTTTTTGGAATCGAAAATAATCTCAAAACTCATGAAGGTTTGTGGGCATTCTGGCATAAAAATGTTCAATTTCAGGAATTATAAATAAAATAAGACAAATTTGAAAACATAAATAGGCTTTTTCTGTAGGCAAAATGAATTTTTAAATTCTGCAACACTTTTGCAATTGCATGAGCAGTGGCATTAGTGAATTACACGCGAGTAAGCTCCCTATCTCATGACACACCTCCCTCATGATTCTGTTGACATGAGGTACTGCGTCTTCCTTTCAAATGATTGCCCTTTAAGAAGCTTCAGCATAACTTTTACGTCTTTTAAATAGAGAGTTGCAGTTGTGTGTTTTCTGAATATTAAGCAAGACTAACCGCTAAAAGATGTATCAGGTTGCAATGTGGAACTAGCAACTTTTAGTTTTGTTTATAATCCACTGAAATCGAGGAATGAAATCCTGACCGGTACTCGAAAAAGAAGTAAAATGAATTTTCAACAAGACTCAAAATAGCAAAAAAGCCTAAACACCAGTGCTAAAACAACAAAGTTACTTTTGTATTTAAGCATCATTGCGAAATAAATCATTTGTGATACTCGAGCCAGTTTGTAAACAGAATTAATATTCAGCTTTAACCTCAAGCCCTATTATTCTTCTTCTTCACTACAGCCCATCTCTTTGTTGTTTTGCTTTTTGGTAAACCTACTTTGAATAATCAAATAATAATATTATTAATAATGGTTTTGGATCGAGTGCTATTCGTTTCTACCATGCGTTTTGAGGGAATATATGCGGTCATGGGTCTAAATTTTAAAAATTATTTTCAGGCAGTTTTATAATCCTAAGAGACACTTGCACTAGAAGTTTCGACTATAATTTTAGACCAGTTTACTAGAAGTTTCGACTATAATTTTAGACCAGTTTACTAGAAGTTTAGAATAACAATGAAGAATTTTTGGCTATAAATTAAATTAATTATATAATAGTCTAAAATAAATCATATCTAGAATATAACTCAAGAGTTGAACTTGTTGTATAATTCTCTAGATTGATTTAACAAAGAGTCGATCTTTCTGAGCATTTCTTCGTCGTTTTTTTCGTCGAAAGTAAGTATTTTACTGGGGCCTACATTTGAAGGAGATCCATGCAGTAGTGAGGCAGGATCGTCATCGATGTATGAATTGTGGCCTGTCTTGTGTGTTGGTTCTGGTTGCTTCCTGGTAGAAACGAAAATGGAGGGTTTTTCCATAGGTTTGTCGTCTGCACTTGAAGGCATGTACTTCAACTCGTCGGTCAGAAGTTCCTCCGAACTTTTCTCAAGAAAAACTGTTGTTTTCATAATCTTAAGGAGAAATGGATTATGAATTTTAAAAATATTAATTATTTTAATTTCCATTAAATAAAGTTAATTATTTAACTAAAGTGTGTTTCTAATTAATATATTGAACCACCTGCACTTTACAGAAGAGCACCAGTAGCTTCAGGCAGTCTAGATCGAAAGGAAAACGAAGAGACGTTTCCTGGTGGTCGTGAAGGTCACTGGCTGAAGGGAAGGTGGTCGAGGAGGTTGCAGGTTTCAGCTGCAGTGGAAGTAGCGGCATCTGTTCAACTTCCTCCGGCTGCTTCAAGATGCTGGAGAGAAACTCCTGCAAAAGCCTGAACCTCTGGATCCTCTCGTCGCTGTAGCTGGAAACAATGAAGATGTTGTCTCTCGTCTTGACACCCTTGCCACTCTCTTGTGGCAGTTTCCCTTGCAGTTTCTTCTCCTCAAGTTGCCGTATCATCTCTTCCATCTGGTTGCTTAGCGACTTCACCAAGCCCTCGACATCACTCCACTCAAACGTTCCAATTGCATCTTTGCTGCTGGATGAGCCCAGAAAAGCGGCCAGAGATTTGAAGGTGTTGTGAATAAGCAAGTATAGTTTGTACAACAAACACCTTTGAAGTTCTTCTGTGTTGGCCTCTTGCCTTTCTAATAAAGACATTCCGCTCTTTCCAGAAAATGAAGGCAGTGTTAGGGCTTGTTTAGTTTGTTTGCTTTTAAAATTGTTTACCGAAGTTAGTTTGTCATAGAGGTCTTTGATTTCTCTAAATGATTGCATCCACTCATCAGTGGAGGGGGAACTGATGGAAAAGATGCTGAAGAGACGTTCCAACTGCATCTTCAGGCTGTTGCTCTGGAGGTGAGGGAGCGAGTTGTTGAAATGAAGATGATCAAAATATAAGTTTTGCGTGGTATTTTCTATTTACAAGTTATGATATAAAAATGTAGAAATTAAATATTTTTACAATTCTCAGTTTTCTATGAGCCCCAACATCAAATAACTCATACGAAAAGTGTCATATTTTTCGAAAGAGTGATGGTATCTGAATCATTAATCTTGTATTTTACGGTTATTAACCAATTCATAACTCGATATCAGGTGAAACCAACGTGAATTTGTAGCTCTACATTGTTGTTGCAAATCTTGCTCAAAAAGACGTTTTTAACCACAGGGTTCCAGACGCTCAGCTCAGTTCCCAGGAGGTTCCGCAAGATAAAGATCTGCAGTGGCAATGTGCTTACGAAATAAACGCCGATTTTATTTTATAGCAAAAATTTTCACATTTTCTCTATATTTAAATCTTTATAATAATATAAAGTTAATAAGTGAGCATTAATGAATGAGGTTTTTATTTCATAGCAAAATTATATTCATCGTATTGATCAGTTCAAATAGCGGTTACAAGGCTCGAAAACACCGGTGGTACCGTGTTAGCGAGAAGAACAGCGGCTCGCTCGATCGAGTTCGATGAATCGACATTCAGGCGTATCGTATCGACCACCAAGGCGTAAAAGATCGCCAGCAACTCCGTCAGGTTTTGCAGGTTCTCCTTCAGATGGCATCTTTGAGGAAGGATTTTTTTAGGATGCAAGTTAGGTATATATTTTGGTTTTTAATGGTACATTTTTTACTCTGAAAGTTAACTTGAGGATCTTTTTTACATGTTTTATAAAGAATCAAATTTCATTTTGAAACGACAACATTTAAATATTGGGAAAAAATTGTAAAATGATGTTAAAATATTTGCAAATAATGAAAGAAGTAAAATTAACATCATACTTCTTCAAACGTAAAATTATTGACTCACTTGAAACCCAATTCAATAGAACAATGTATCTTAGATTGTAACAATGTAACACTATAACATTGTAACATTGTAACACACAAAAGACATACTGTTCAGAGGGTGAGAGTGTCAGTGACAACGACACATCCTCCATCAAGTGGCGTCCAACCGCAACCAAGTCATGGACCTCTTCCAGAAAGACTGACCACCCTATCACATCCCTCCTCCCTCCAATCGCCTCCATCTTTATGTGACTTATGGGTTTCTCTATTCTCCGGTAGATGGCACTGTCTGTGTTGTTTCAAAACATTTTGGAAATTTAATTTTTTTAATTATGAAATTTGCGTTTTCTTCATTGAATATTATTGAAATTAACTTTCTTTATTATATTAGAATAAATAAAATAATAGCAAAAACATGTTAAAAAATTATTTTGATATTTGACCTAGATCGTTGATGGAAAGCTTGTTGATCTGGTAAGAACTTATCTGGTTCAGCAGATTTTCAACTGCTTCCGAGTCACATTTTACAGATTTGAGAGGTTTCAAATGGTCGGAAGCGACTAGTTTAGCTGATAAAAAATTGGGAAAGTATTTTTAAAACATATAAAAGCGGCTAAGTCATAAACATTATTTTGTTTTTTTTATATAAATTAAAATTCATTGAAGAGTATTTAATGAATATAAAAGTAAGGATAATCTTGAAATTCTGTCTGAGTCCTGGGAAGAAGACAACTCACCAACACCAGCGTTGATCTGGTCGATCATTTCATAGGTTTTTCTCAATGGTTTTTCAATTCTGTATTGCCTCACAAAAGCGCAAATGTCGAAAACCTTTTTCACCAAGTTGTTCTTGCAAATCAAGAAGGAATCTCCCCCTTGCTCTTCTCTCATTTGGGCTTCCATGAAGTCTGTCGTTTATTTTCAATAAAGTACTATAAAATGAGATATAATCGATTAATTAAAGAAATTAAAGTTTAGTTTTATACAAGATCAATTTTTTTGTTAAAGTGGCTTTACTCCTAAAGAGATTATAGGCCAAAATAAGTGGTTTGTTACCCAAACGATTTTTAAATAGTCGCCAAGACTTTCAGAAATATTTTTTTTCTTAAATTATATTTTGTAACTTTATCAAACGTTCTTCAAATAACTATGCTCAATGATACGAAAACGTAATAAAAGTGAATAAATTCCATCACAACACGAACAGTGGTTGAGATCCATCAAGAGGATTCTCAAACTCCTTCGGAAGACTGCATCGACACTCCGCTCCACCACTTGTGCTGCCACCTTCACAAAGCCATGGAGACTCGTGTGGAGATCTCGGATGGAAGAAATGTTGGCGGGAAGGGACGTCCTTTGGGAAGAAGACACTTCACAAATATCGTAGCCTGTTGAATGGTTTGGGTGAAACGATCGGAATGGGAGATTATTTAGCAGAGATAAGTTGGTTTGGAATGTTTTTTTATTTATTGAAATGATCGAGTTTTTCATACCTAACTGGCACAAAAGGTTTATCAAATTTCCCAAATTTGTCTTTTCCATTTATGATGTTTGATCATGCACAACAGGTGTTTTAGACAGTTTTTATATTACAATCCGAGTAGAAAATAGTTTGGAAAGGTTGACAAGTGATATAAAAATCATTTTTATTTTCAAAATATTTTATTAAAGTGTTTAGAAATATTTGAGGCTTCAAATATTCATATATTTCTGATCTTTTTAAATAAATGTGTACTCCTTTAGTAGAAAAAATCATTATTAACTACACTCTCCACCATCTGTTAGCATTTATATGAGCTTGATGATATAAAGTGATAGGTAATATCTTATAATAGGTGATATTTCACAAAACTTAAATATGGATATTTCCAAGAGTCATATAATAAAGGTATACATATATTTTCTATTAAAATCACTGAAATGAAAGAGATGAGAAGAGGTTTGAAAATTAATATTAACTATAAAAAATGTATATATGACGTTTATTATTAATAATATTCTAAATAAACGTTTGGAGTTTGAAACAAAACTTTAGCTACCTGAACTTAAAATATAATTAGTCATATCTCAAATTATAACTTGAGTTCTCTTTTAACCAATTTAGCATTTAATTATTTTAATAAAATTTTGTATTTTAGAGATAAGAATAATTGGGTAGTTATATTATATTTATAAAAAATGGAGAGTAGTGATGTTTCTTTAACTGAATGGCCAGAAAAGTTCAACAATATTAGAAAGATTGTGGGGCGTTCAGGCCCCTTCTCTCCATCTGAGTTCCAGCCGGGAGTTGAAGTGAATTGAATTTCATAATTTTGTAAATATCATTTTTTATCTCAAATTTTTTTTTTCTTCAGAATTTGGATTTCATTCAAAACACATGCAAAGTGTTGATAATTGGTGCTGGGGGCTTAGGCTGTGAGTTGCTGAAAAATTTGGTTGGTATATTTGTGCATATTTCTACTATTGAAACTAATAAATTAATTCTAACTAGGAAATTTATTCAAAAATATTTAAATTGAATTATAAACGGGTTTGCATTCTCAGGCATTGATGGGCTTCAGGCTGATGCATGTGATTGACATGGACACCATAGACCTGTCGAACCTCAACAGACAATTCCTCTTCAGGTCGTTCAAACATTCAAATCTTCATCATCACTACTTCCACCAATCACTCCACCCTTCTACTTCCCTTCTTTACTCCTTCACTCTCTCACCACTTTCTTTCAACCACTCCACCCTTCACCGACCAATCTACCCCCTCTTATAAACCACTCTACCAACATTCCCCAACAACCCCTCCCCCCCAACAACCCCCCCCCTTCCCCCCACAGACACTCAGACATAGGCAAGTCAAAAGCGGAAGTAGCTGCGTCCTTCATCAACAAGAGAGTTCCAGGCTGCAGTGTGACCCCGTTGGTGGTGGTGATGATGATGCTTTTGAGGGGGGTTCATGATGATGATGATGAAGATTTTAGCTGTGGTCGTGATGATGATGATTTTGGTGGTGGTCATGATGATGATTATGAGGATTTTAATGGTAGTGATGATGATGATAATGATAGTTATCAATGAAAACAATGATTCAATTTTTCCATAATTTTTAATAATTTTTTTTAATTCAGACACTTTGCCAAGATCCAAGACTTTGACATGAACTTCTACAGAGGTTAGTTTCTGAATCACTTGTGGTTTCAAATCATAAATATCATCATCATCATGAATCATCATTATCATCATCATCATTATCATCATCATCATTATCATCATCATCATTATCATCATCATCATCATCATCATCACCATCATCATCATCATTATCAACACCACAGGCTTCCATATAGTGGTGTGTGGCCTAGACTCGATAGTGGCTCGCAGATGGATCAATGGCTTGCTGGTATTTTGCCATTTGTAATTTTACAAAATAAATTTGTATTTAATCATCATCATCGTCATCATAATCATCATCATCATCAATATAATCATCATCATCCTCATCATCACAATCATCTTCATCGTTATCATCGTCACAACCATCACCACCATCAATACCACAGGTCAGCCTGCTAGTATACGACGAAGAAGGCGCCCTAGACCAAAGCTCAGTAGTTCCAATGGTGGATGGGGGCACGGAGGGTGCTAAGGGAAACGCCAGGGTGGTTCTCCCTGGGCTGACCGCCTGTGTTGAGTGCACCCTCGATTACTATCCCCCCCAGGTGTTGTGGATGAGGGGGGTATTATGGTGTCTTGTAGGTGTTTCTTTGGTGTTTTTGTGGGTGGCTTTGGGGGGGTTGTTGAGGTTTGGTTTTTTTAACGTTTTGCATTTGCCACTATTATCATCATGATCATTTTCATCACAATCATCACCATCATCACGACCACCACCATTATTATTACCACCATCATCACGACCACCACCATCATCACTATCACCACCACCACCACCACCACCACCATCATCACTACCAGCATCATCACTACCACCATCATCACCACCATCATCACCACCACCACCATCATTACCACCACCATCACCACCACCACCATCATCACCATCATTACCACCACCACCACCAAGGTGAACTTCCCACTCTGTACCATAGCACACACACCTCGTCTGCCTGAACACTGCATCGAGTACGCTCGTCTGCTCCTCTGGCCTAAAGAGAACCCTTTTCGAGGTGAATGGGTGGATGGATTCGTGGGTGAATGGGTTGATGGATGAATGGGTGAATGGGTTGATGGATGTATGGGTGGATGGGTTGATGGATGAATGGGATATTTTGAATAGTGAATGGGTGGATGGGTTGATGGGTGAATGGGTGGATGGATGGATGAATGGGTGGATGGTGAATGGATGAATGGGTGGAGGGGTTGATGGATGAACCGGATATTTTGAATGATGAATGGGTGGATGGGTGGATGAATGAATGGGATATTTTGAATCGTGAATGGGTGAATAGGTGTATGAATAGTGCATTATGAATTCGTGAATGGGGAATACTCAACACAGACACACACACACACACACACACACACACACACACACACACACACACACACACACACACATGCAGAAGCGGCTATAGACGGGGACAATCCAGAGCACATCTTGTGGATTCTACAGAAGGCCCAAGAGAGGGGTAAGGAGTTTAACATCACTGGAGTCGACTATAGACTCACCCAAGGTGGATGGGTGGGTGGGTGGATGAATGGATGTGTGGTTGGATGTGTGGGTGGATGGATGTGTGTGTGGGTGGATGTGTGTGTGGATTGGTGGATGGATGGGTGGGTGGATGGATGGGTGGGTGGATGGATGGGTAAGTTAATGTGTGTGTGGATTGGTGGGTGGATGTTTTGGTGGATAGACTAGAAGTATGGGTTATGAAATAATGGGTGGATGAGATAGTGATGAGGGTTAATTGGTTGCAGAAGAATGGACACACACACACACACACACACACACACACACACACACACACACACACACACACACACACACACACACACACACACACACACACACACACACACACACACACACACACACACACACACACACAAACACACACACACACACACACAGGCGTGGTTAAGAACATAATTCCAGCAGTAGCTTCAACCAATGCAGTTATAGCCGCTATCTGTGCTACTGAAGTATTCAAGATTGCCGTCAGGTAGTGCTGATGATGATGAGGGTGATGATGATGATGATGTTGTTGGCGCTAATTGGTCTATTAGGCAATTATAAGAAATTATGAAAGCATAGTTAATAACTCAATTTTATTAATAACTATATTATAATTGAAAACTTAATTTTAAATAAAATTTTAATTATCTCTCATATATAATAAATAAAGAATTATAATTTAATTAAAAATAACCAATTCTCAACTAATCCTTCTGCAGCGTCTACCAGCCACTCAACAACTACGTCAACTTCAACGACACAGACGGTGTTTACACGCACACATTTGAGGCTGAGAAGAAGGTAGGAGGCTAAAAAAATTATTTATTTTTAACTTTTTAATTTATAATATTTATATTTTTTAATTAATTTTTATTTATTTTTATCATACACCATAAACACAAATCAAGCACACAACAACAACAACAGGACGACTGTGCAGTATGCAGTACAAAGCCACAACAGTTGGTCTTCAACAAGAACGACACACTGCAAGTTGTGGTTGACTACTTGCAACAACACAGACTATAGTAAGGGGTGGGGGTTGGGAAAAATAATGAAGTGGTGGAGAGGGGCTAGTGAGGGTGGTGACAAGTATGTTGCGGACAATGATTTATTTATTTATTTAAAAGATTTTTAGGTTTCAAAAGTTTTAATTAAATATTAAATTTATTTAATTGGAACTGTTAAAACATTAATTAAATAAATATAAATATTGATTCAAATAAAAATTAAATTAAATTCTCGCCCCCTTTTTAACACCACCAGCCAACTGAAGTCTCCAGGCCTGATCACAGAGGTGGAAGGAAAGCCTAAGACACTCTACATGTCGACTGTCAAGTCACTGCACGATGCCACCAAGGAAAACCTCAAGAAGTCCTTGCAAGGTGTTTCTTCTCTTTGGATTTGGAAATAGGTTTTTTCAGGCTTATTATTGTTTTTAATATATGTTTTAAAGATTACTATTAGTTTAAATATGTGTTTCAAAGAATAATATTATTTTATATATACGTTTTAATGTTTGGAATTTACGTTTTAAAGGTTTGAAACCACACATTTCAGATCTGAAGCTTGAAGATGGTCAGTTGGTTTATGTAGCAGATCCAACCTCTCCCAACAATCTCATCTTCAAATTAAAACTTTCTTGAAAATGCCTCAGCTTTTATAAATTTTTAAACTCAAAAAAATTCATACATTCGAAATTTTTGAAAAAATAATTAAAATTTAAAAAATCTTATACTTTCATTCTACTCTAATTATAAAAGCTTTGTAAATTATGAGTTTTATTTCTATGCTTGTGCAGGAGATTGCTGTTTGTGGGCGCAATTATATCATAGGTAACTTTTCAATCACTTTTCGTATTCCTTTTTAGTATTCTTTTTTACACCTTTTTTTAAATTTAGAAATTTTTTTAATAATGTCGCAACAAACTGCTGGAAAAGTGTTGCCACAATCAAAGGAAGCGCAGTTGAAATCCTATCAGAAACGACTAAAAGATGATATAAAGTCGATGTTTGACAACTTTGGAGAGATCTTCAAACTTATTAGAATAGAAGACGAGCCTGTGCTGGGAAGGGCTTCTCAGGCGGAGCAGGACCGTCTGGAAATCGAAGTCAGGTCTGCAAATATGGTCAAGTCGTCAGAGTCTCTCATGAAACTTGTTTCAGAAATCAAACAATTCCTCATTCTGAACGACTTTGCACAAGTGAACGAATCAATTCGAGCCGCTGTCGACTACAACAACAAGCTGACAACTAAGATTGATTCCCATATAATCTCCATTCGGGATGAAATGATTTCTGAGCTCTTTGATCTAGAAGAAGAATATTATTCTTCTGAATATAAATAACTCTTTTTAAAATTATTTTGTTATTTATCTCTTCATTATCTGCTTGATTTAATAAAATATTGAACTCTTAATTTTTTAACCAATAGTTTTTTCCACATATTTATAGGTCATATAAAACTAAAATTAAATTTTATACTTTTTAGAGGCTACATTTGAACTCAAAATTCAAGAAATGAAGGCGAAGAAATAAAATGAATCTGGATCACATCTCTTAAAAAGTAAATAAACACTCCATCCAAACCTTCATTGCCTACAAAGATGGACAAGATATTATCAGCCATACTTGTCTTGGTGTTGGCCTTCTTGATCCACTATGCCTATCAGTGCTACCAGACACAGCATTCAGATGAGTATCTTTTTGATGTGGATGACAACTACGAAACCACAGTAAAGGAACCCAACAATATCTACATTGAACGATGATTCTTGCTGATTCTTGGGATGTGCGTGTAATTTACCTCGTTTCACCCACTTGTATGTCACTCAATATTTTAGAACTATTTAAATACAAGATTTCAAGCTGGTAAACCCTATGAGCGCGATTTTAAGCATATTTTGAATTCTGCCTTTTTGCCAACCTGTTGAGATTTCTAATAAACGTTTTTCTAAAAATTGACTTGATGGTTTAATTACAAAATTGATTCAATGGCTTCAAAAGTTTCAAGGCTCTTGATATTTTCTCATGGGAGTATTACGAATAAATTAACGGACATTAATTAATGTAAGTGCTAGTTCTGGGCCTGTTCAAACAACTAATTAAGCAATGAGCCACTAATGAGGCTTCCCTCGAAATCATGTAGGAACATCCATAAAAGTTCGCTACATTCCTAGAAACGTTCTATAATAATTATTTGCAATGTGGCCTTTAGTCAAACCGCCTCAAAGTTAGTGAGCGCCTTAAATTTCTCACGCGTTTAACGGTATAAGAAAGCTACTTAAAAGCTCTTGAAAAATTGGTAAATTTTAATTTATTCATACCATATGAATCATATGGCATACAAATTTTAATTCAAATAAGGCTTCTAGCCACAATAAATCTACCCCAGTATGACCTATTATAATATTAAAACTGATTACCATAAAGTCCTTATAATTAGCGTCACTTATGTCACTATTTGACTCAAGTGTCACTATTCTAAGGAGCTTAGTCACACCCATATTTTTATTTCATCACTTTATTAGAGATTCCAATTATAAATAGGTTAATGATTTAAATTCAAATCGATTTATTCATCATGGTAGTTTCCATATCCTATGCGAATTCATTTTTAGTTTTTACGAATAAATACTATGAATAAATAATACATCTAAAAAATTAAGAAGACATTATGCTCTCCGCGCTGGTGCACTAGTCTTCAATTGATTTTTTAAGTGAAAAAAACATAATTTGCTCAGTAAAACGCCAATAAATCAGAGAGAAAATATTCTAGATAATGTTTGAAAATGCAGAAACTTTATTTTAAAATACTAAATGCCAAGAAGTCTCAATTTATTTTACAAAGAACTAAAAAGCTTTTTAATTTCAAATCGATCAATACCTCAGGTAGTCAGGACCGTTTAAAGCTTTGATCATTAGAATATAATGTCATGCAGTATCCTCATCCTCATCATTATTTACTGCACGCAACTGTTCAGTGATTTACTCATTTCCGCATATAACCGCTAGCATTCTTTATAACTTTTATTTCAGAGTTTATTTTTCTAATTTTTATAGCGCTTTCTTTCTCGGTAATTTCGGCATAAAAACAGCCCTGTGGATTTATAAGGCGTGGAAGGATTGTTTTGTTATTTGTATCTATGGCATGATGCTCATTCACTACTTCTTTTCTTGTTTGAAACCATCCACTAACTATCTCTCTCTACTTACTTCTTATCTTCAATTTTATCGAGGAGATTAAATTAGAGTAAACAAAAACTTATTCAAAATTCAAATAAAAGTCGCAAGATTGAGTCAATTCATTCTCAAAAGCTTCGAAGACTTCATTATTTATTAGAGGATTCATCACATAAATACTGAATATATCCGAAAACATTAAAAATACATTTTTTTCATTAGGTTGAACATAATAATGAATTGACCATGTATAGAGATAAACTTGAGCGCATGAAAGTCTAGTTTTACGGTGTTCCTCCCTATACAGAAGTCAGAGTGGATGAGATAGGGAATTTTTGGGTAGTAATTCTCGCATTCCATTCTTGCGAAATTAATTTGCTCATTCGAGGTGTTGAAAGTTTCTGATAGTTTATCAGTGATAGGCACTTCTGACGGAATAACCTTTCCACTTATTAGCTTTGGGAAACTCTCTATAACCTGCCGCTTTGTTTTATCTTTTATATATATTTTTATATTTTTGCCTACTATATTTAATTCTTTATTCTTGCTTAAGATTAGAAAATAATTAAATCATTGTTCTCAGGACACATACAGATACATACACAAAAATATTTATGTGCAGAGAGTAAAAAACTTGAGAAAAAATATCTGTAAAATTTAAATTGGCATGCAAAATTTCATATAAAAATAATTAACAAGTCTATGCATATTAATAAGATAAAAAAACAAAAAACTTGTTGTGGAAATCCAAACATTCAATATACTTTCTAAGTTAATTCAAACATTCTGATTTTGAACATGAAAACCGTTTTTCTTTCTCACTCTAAGTTTTTATGATAAAGAAGATTTAAGTTTTCAATGGTAGATCAAGAATGTTGTTTTTCTCTGCTGTCTATTTTCTCTAATTAGCCTATTTTTTTTTCTATAATTATTTTTCTGTCCTGGCTACCCCAAACGCATATAAAACAGTACTTAGCATACCCTAGAAAAGTGATTGACATCTTCGATTTCTTTTGAGTGTTTTCAGCTTAATATGCAATGCATCGTACGCTTAGCTTTTAAAAACTGAGTTGAAACTGGGTTGTTGGTGACTGCTTTTTTTATACTTATCTAATCAATTTGAAATGCTATTGTGTTTTTCTAGAAAAACTTATCTAGAGATAATACGCGGTAGAAATATTGGTTTGAGGTCACTTAGTGTACACGAAAGATACGGATTTAGTCAGAGTCAGAGAATAAGTCATCTCACTTGATAATGTACTGATGCATTGCAAGCCTCTTAACCGATTCAGACGAAGTTATTGATTTGAATGGCCTAGCTGAAGGACTGCTGAATAAACGATTGAATAATCATTAATTTATTTCGTTCTCAGCGAAGGAAACACCAATGATTGAGAGATGTTAAGCATTTCATCATCTCGTTGAGTAAAGATAAGTCATGAATATGGTTAAATAATATTTAAAATATTGTTTAGAAGATAAAGACACATAACAAGCCATGAACTTCAGTGTGATATGGTGTTTGGCTATAGAATGCATTGAATGAAAGAATTAAATGATTTATTATCAAAAATAATTTATAGGGAAAGAACAACAGATAGAAAGAAACTTTTGTAAAGTGAAGCCTTATGCAGATTGGTTTCCAAGAATAGAAAAAAAGATTCTTCAAAGAATTTAAATGCAGTTTATTTGTTAAAAATTCGGTAACAACCTTTAAGCGACGATTGGCTTACGAAATTTGCAGGTGCTAACGATGAAGTAGTTGTACAAAACTGGAAAATATATTAAAATTGGGGAAGAGGCATCGGTTAAGAAGGAAAAAATTCATGTACGCATGTAAATAACTTTTCAAATAAGTATTGAAATGGCGTAAAGACACGAAACTGAACAGGTCGACAAATTGATTCAAGAAGATGTCCAAATATAAAATTTCGCCATCGTTCGGTTTGCCTACGGGTCACTTGGGTCTTTTGAGATAGCTGATGAATCCTTGGTGGCTGAAGCGACTGAGGATGGAGTGTTGGGCTGCAGAGGTGAGGCGCAGGCTTCCGAGACCATTCCTGCGCTTGCACAAGCGTGCGTAGTTGGACTTCACTTGCGGTTTGAGGTGTTTGTGAAGGGTTTGGTCGAGGTGTGAGTGATCACTGTCGTTTTCTTCAAGTCTGTCGGTCGTTTCTTGAGCGCTACAGTCGGAGTCTTGCAGCGATGTGAACGACTCGGCCGGCTTGATTCCTCCACTGGGTCCGTTCTTTCCTGCAGCAAAATCGTGTGCTCCCCGGTCAGAGAGAGGCTTTCGCGGCTTCACGTGCCGATATTGGGCGCTTTGTCGCGAGAAAAAGGAGTCTTTGGGCTGGAGGGGCTGGCCTGGGTTCCCTCCCTTAGAGGCCTCCTCATCACTCTCACTACTCTCTCGTCCAGTAGTCTTCTTATGATCATCCACATAGATTTCACACTTTGACTGACTTCTGTTTTCGACGAGTTTTATATTTTTTTCTAGCAGATTGATGTCGCCTTCTTCTTGGAGACTATTCTTTGTTCTTTCATCCTGAAGGTCTTGCAGATCCGGGCAGCTGGATGTCTTTCGTGTTTGATTTTTGTGGTAATTGAAGTGCGTCTCATCATCATAGGTGCTGTCGATCAAGTTGCAGGTGGTTTGAGTGGTGCATCGGGAGTCATCGGCACCTAGCCGGCTCCTTCTCGCTGAAAATACAAACTTGCTTCGACTATGTTTTCTGCCGAGCGGAGCTGGTCGTTTGAAACCCCCAACAACTGCATCTTCATCTTCAGCGCCGAGAATCAAACCCTCCAAGTAAGATAATTTGTTGAGGCTCATCTCATAGAGAATCTTGTAACACCAATCATACTCGCCACTACTTTTCTCTCTGTTGACACCATTATCGCAATTAAGAATAGAATCATCTCCAGCACCCACATCACCACCAGCATCTTCAACCATCATGCTTTTAGTTTCACTTATACACTTTGATTCTGACCTCTCTTCCTCCATCCCTTCACAGGAAATACTTTCCAAGCTGATATTTCTTTGCCTGCAAACCTCCTTCACCTTGTGATACCTCTTCTTCCACCTCTCCACTCTTTTCTCGCATCTTTTCCGTTCTTCTTTCACAGACCTTTCTAGTTTTTCTATTTCAAGCTGACGACTTTGTAATTTTATCTTCAAGCATTCAACGTCTCTTGCATCGTCAATCAATCTCTCACCACCACTTGATACATCCTCCTCTCTGAATGTTTTCTCGCATATCTCAACACCAACGCAGTCTTCGATGAGTTTATTATCATCGTTATCATCATCACTTCTGCCATCATCACTACCACCACTAACAGCATTTAAACTACTACCATCATCATCACCACCACAACCACCACCACTACCACCATCATCATCATCACTACCACCAACATCATCATCATCATCCTTCTCAAAGCTTACCCCATCGCCTAGACTCCGTCTAACTTTTGACATGTTAATTAATGGTGAAGCCAATTGAACCCCAGGATTTTTATTCTTAATATCATTATAATTATTATCATTATTATTATTGTTATTGGTATTTATTCTGGAAAATATTTCTCCTTCATCGTCGCCATCAAATTTTTCACTGAACAAATCATTTCTGCTTCCCTCATCTCCTCCTCCTCCCCCCTTCTCCTTCCTCATAATGCTATAGCACTGAGTCGACGCTGCTGAAATTGATAAGCAGGCGAATGTCTGTGGCTTGTGCCTGAAGCTCTCGGCAGATGATGAGGAGAGTCTAGCATCTTTTCCACTTTTCGGTGCGGTGTTGTTGTTAGGGTTGTTGTTGTTGTTGGTGGTAGAGATGATGTTGTTGGTATTTTTGTTGGGGTTCTTTATGTTTATTTTTATGTTGGTGTTGTTGTTGGGGTTGGTGTTGTTGTTGCTGTTTTTGTTGACGTCAGCGTTGTTGTTAGTAACAGTGTTTTTGGTGTTGTTGTAGCTGACGCTGTTATTGTTTTCATCTTGCAACAAGATATCCTCATTGTATATGTTGTTTATATTTCTTAACGGGTCATTATTCATGTTGCTTTGTGAGGTATCACAGTTGTTTTCGTGATTTTTGTTTTGTCTGCCGGTTTTGTTTTTCGACGCATCTTTGCTTCTATCAATATTCTGACTTTTTTCGCATTCATTATAACTCTTTTTGTTTATATAACTGAGGATTTTTTCTGAATCATCATCATCACTATTATTTATTATTTTTTCATTTTTGATTTCACCCTCTTTTTTGTGAAACATGTTCTTCTCGTCATCATCGCCACAACGGCCGCCTGCACCATTTCTGGGCCGACTCTCATGAATATTTAAATCGTTTTTTTTGTTATTATTTTTATTTGTGCTTTTTGCATGATAGTAACTACGATGTTTTATGTTGTTTTTCTTGTTAAAATCGCCATCATCCACATGATCGCTTTTAACAACAAACCCGTTGCTTTCAATTCCAATGATGTTATTGTTATCATCATCTTTTCTATAACCAAGACTGCGACTAGTGGAGAATTGTTTTTTCTCACTATAAGAACAACTTCTTGTAGCGACATCTGTCTTCGTATTCGGAATTTCATTCAATATGGAAGCTTTACTCGTGTTTGAGGGTTCTTTGATGCTCGTTGCAAGATCTTCATTCTTTGTCGAGAATGCTTTATGGCTGGCTAATTGCTTGATGTGGTTGTTCGTCAAGTATATACTTAGGTTGTAGTTTTTGTTGAGTCCATTTTTGTTGTTGTTGTTGTTTTTGTTGTTATTGCTGTTATCTGTGTTAATGCTGTTGCTGTTATGTTCATTAATGTTGTATTCACAGTTGTTTTTGTTATTACAAAGGTTGTTGCTGACGCCATTTTTGTTTTTTGGGTTGTAATTGTTGTTGTTGTTGCTGTTGTTGACGTTTCTTTTTTGGCAATGCATCCTGCTTAAAGTTCGAAAGTTTCTTGAGACAATGTATCCGATTTGATATCTTCAAATCGGCGAAGTCCTGACGTTAATTCCGAAAACTCTAAAAAGATTAAAATTCTCACAAATCAGTCATATTCAGCTGTATGGCGATCTTTTAGCCCAATAAAAAAACGCCTCACTTAAAAAACATGCGATAAAGAATCCAAAACACCCCAAATTGGCGAAATGGTCCTAAATTGAACAATTGATTTCCTTGCATAATGATAAATGGATCATTAAAATTTTTGTCCGCAATTGAATATGAACGGGTACAGCGGGTAATATATCGATCGCATCTCGTTGAAGATGCATTATTGCAGTGATAATTTTTATAGCGTGTGGAAACCTCTCGCTTGCAAGACTGTCGACTAATAATAATTATTATTGATAATATTTTGGTTTACCATATATTTATTAATCGTATTCGTGTTATTAATAAATATTAATATTTTTTATAATTGATAAAAAATATAATTTGTTTTAATTGAAATGTAATAAAATATTATGAATGGGGTTTGTTGTGACGTAACCCAATTATTTGTTCTCTTGGTTATTTTTAGACTAGATGAAAGTTCTGATCAATAAGCAAAATTACTTATTGAATTTTTAATAATAATAATGATTAATTTAATAATAAATAATAATTATTAAAACTTCAATAAGTAATTTTGTTTATTATTATTATTATACTAATAATAATAATAATAATAATAATAATAATAAAGTTAATACAATCTAAAGACAAAAACTGCCTACTGAAATCAGTCTCTTTTCTTCTCTTTACTGGATAGCATCAACCATTTATTATTAAGTCTTTACAATTATCGACACTAAAAACTCTCTAATTATCATTTATAGAAATAAATATCGAAATTCAAACATAAATTAAATAAATTAATTAACCCAAACTAAATAGTCTAACAAGATATCCGTGAAAACCTTTAAAAACTATCTCTTTCTTTGTTTATGTGGTATTTATGGTAAACGTGTTCGTATTCATTTATACGTACGTATGTTGCAATAATTGTTACAATGGTCGTATGTATAAGCTGCATATTATGCTTGATTGTGTCTAGAAGTATATTTATATGCATTTATATCCTTTTTATAATTACACAATTTGTTTATTCATAAAGTATGCACAAAAAATAAATCAAAATGTTGCCTTGTGTATTGATGATTTATATCGACAAATAAGCATACGAAAGCCATTCAAACAAATTCAAAGTGGTAATACGACAGTGTCGGCCTTTGCCACTGCCACTTCAATGGAGTCTCAAGCAATGAAAACAAATTTCAGCTTCAACAAATCATTTGTTCTCAGCATTTGTTGAATGAGGTTTACAAATAGTTTTGTAACCTATGTGTTACAATTGGCGCTCCCGACCCTAGATTGGCTCATTGCCAACGCAGCACTCTTTTATTAATGGTACATTGATGTATTTTCTTCGAATTATAGAAATTATTGCCCATATAGTATAAAATGACAACGTCCTGGACTATTTGAATAAACTAATCTTCAGTAAACAAAGTACCAGGTGCCTTTGACAGCGATCAACAAGCTCATCTCAACAAGCAACTCATTGACTTCGAGAATGCCGACCAACGACGCGAGTACAGAACTACGTGAGAAACAATAAACTCGATCGCAGGAGATGAGAACAAAGCCAATCCGTCAAAAGTGCCGCTGTTGGACGATTCACTTCCGAAAGGGAAAGAGGAACTACTTGAAGGTTGGAAAGAATACTTCTCAACGCTGCTCAACAGCGTCAACTTTCATGCTGGTGTCTCAAACCTGCCTCACCATCAATGGACAACAGCTTTATCAAAGCCATCGCCTTCTCACTGGACCAGATCCACAAAGCAAACAAAAATGCAATGGCAGCGGAAATACTTAAGCAACTATCGACGCAACAGCTTGATGTTCATCGCAGCCAAAGTCTCTAAGAGTGGTTGTTGAGATTTCTTAGAACAGAACGATAAATACTTTAAAATACATAAAAAATACAAGAAGGTCTACAGAAGCTTTAATCAACCTTCATTCTCCACAAAGTGACTTAAGTTAATACTCATTGTTATTCAATCTCACAAACATCCGCCACTAGCATTTCCTTTATTATTTTTTCTTGGAAGTTCTAGAGTTTATAATTCATCAATAAAAACACAACAAATGGTCCCTTTCATCATTTCGAATAAGGGCGTATTTTTTTCCCCTTCAACCTGTCAAGATTCACTATCGTTTACAAACCTGTCTATCAATAGTGTCATTGTGAAGATAATGTGAAATAGCAGTACACAGAAACCGAATAAACAGTCATTCACATCAAAATCGTATAATCAGTCTCGATCTCACGTCGGCCATATTTTTGGTGATTATTAAAAAAATTTTTTTTTAAATAAAATGAATTTACAAACGAGTTGACTTAATTTAGGAAGTATTTTATTCTTTAATTTATGACGCAAATTGATGCAATAGTTCTTGCATGAGCAATGTCTTTGCTTCAACTTTCAATCCGAATTCAACGAAGCGTACATTCTAAACTCCCATGCACTCAATACCCAATGATGAGATCAGTCTGAGAATTCATGCGTAGAATATTTTCCCATTTTTTCATGCAAATTTTTAAAATTAATTTTTTTTCGTTTTGAGTGAACTGGAAATAAGAGAATATTAAAAGTTCATGATAATCATTAGTTATAGTCATAGTGAGAATCCGTTTTATGCAAATAAAGTATTTTTGCAGGAAAAAATCTAGATTTTGATCTGGAAAAGAATTTTAAAATCTTTCCCTCAAACCTACACTTCCAATGGAAGCTTTAAAAATTAAGAATACTTAGTCTTGATAAATGAAGTTTCGCAGAATATTTCCAGGTTTTCACAATATTTTAATTGCCACCAATGGCCAATTTCAATAGAACATTCAAACAAATTTATTAGGTTTTAATATTATTTTCACTTTAAGAAGTATTTACAATGTATTAAAACCTTTTAAATCCTTAATGGCATGCAAGGAAATGTAAAAATAATAATGAAAAATTAATTTTTCGTTCAATTTAAAACCTTTTGGTGGAGCCTTCAAATACTTCTTCAAACTCAGCCATGCGTAACAAACGTTAAAACCTATAATTAACGCGAGAATCTAAATTTAACATTATGGAACGATGGAATGAAAGAATTAAAAAGCAAAAAAATACAATTTTCTCAGCTATCATGGATTCTTTCCCGGAAACGAATATACATGCGATTAATAAGTGCAAAGGTTTATAAACATCAGTCCACTTTTAGTCAGTATTACGCAGAATATTCAAAGTGCATTCATTAGGGAATGCACGAAAACACATGAAATAAGCCGCTCTTCAAAACACCATTCAGAAGAACTTGCCGACTCAATTGCAGACTGAATGGTGAAAATTTACATTCACAATTTCATTGTTACGCTGAAAACTCAGAACTTCTGCGCTTGCATCTCTTCAAGATCAAATGCCATGTTCACGACCGAGTGCCCTGTGCGCAGGTCCCGTTGAAGATCGGTGACTTTCATGCCACCCTCTTCCACCGCTCCGCAGCGTCTCTTCTCCGCTCGACTCGTGTACCTCTCGAAGTATCCAGCGAGCCTCAGCGACAAATCTCTCGCAAAGTGAACGTCAGAAGCGTCGAAAGAGATTTTCGAACTGACGTCAGTGTCGACATCATCATCAGCGCCGTCTTTGTCTTTATTTTTGTTTTGATTTATGGTGCTTTTCGCGCTCTTTTCTTCGAACTTCAAGTAAACAACAAAAACACTTTTGAAAATAATTCTTCGCTTCATTTCATTATAAAAAGCTTCCGACAGTTTGAAGCCAGTCATCCGGCAAAAGTCGCTTACGTCACTTGAATTATTACTTCCGTTCACTTTTGAATCAGGGTTGGGCGGATTGGTTATCAATATCCAAAGATCAAACTTCATGAAGTCCTGCAGGCGCTGCAGTGAGATGTCTTGGGTGATGTTTCCTCGTGTGGTGCGCATGCGACTGTTCCTCGCAAGATGTTCGCTTATGTTTTCGACTAAGTAATCCAGACCAGAACAGTGTCTGTGTTCGTTTGTGTGCTTGTATGTGTGATTGGGCACGCGGATGGATTTGTCACTGATCATTTGAGCGTCTTTCAAAGGATCGTCATCAGCAACAGCATCCTCACCCACTTCATCTCTCAAAATACTCAACACCAAGCATGTTGGCTTCAAACTTTCACAAGTTGCTGAAGAGAGTCCATCACTCACTTTTCGTATTTGAACAGCTTTCAACACCGACGCAACAACTCCACCACATCCAGGCAAACCTTCTCTTTTGAAACTTCGGATCAGCAGCATCAACAGCACCACCAGAGACGAAACCACCACGAAAGCCACAAAAACCACCACAACATGACCTTGATCAACACCGTGAAACACCATCACCCTCGGACAGATCCCATAGTCAGCAGCGCTCACATCCGCCTCAAGAAACTGTAAATACCTTGACAACGAAACCAAATTAGATTTCTCTGGCTTTGTATCGATCCCCGTTGATTTTCCTTGGTCGATGCGGCAAGTGATTTTGTCTAAATTACCTGTTAGATCTTTCAGCTTTTTAACATGGTTTAGGAAGATAGAAGGAGTATAGGGGTCTTTGGGAAAGGGAGGACAGGAACAATGCAAAGGGTTTCCTGCCAGAGTTAAATATTTGAGTTTGTGAAGCGCTTTTAAGTATTTCATAAAATTTAATTTTTTGATGTTGTTGTCATGGAGACGTAGTTCCTTCAGTGACGTCATGGCTGCCACTACTTGCAAGTCCTCCCCGCTCAAGAAGTTTTCTGACAAGTCCAACCACACGATTGAAGCAAGGCTTAGAGAAAACCTTTTATCACTTTTTATATTGTCAATGTCCACATTTTTGTTTCTGATGGGCTCAATACCATTGTGTCTGACACGATACCTCTCTTCATCATCACCCTCTCTCTTTTCCACCTCTCCTCCTCCTTCTTCACCATCTTTCTCATCATCATCTTCAACACCCTTGATTTCTTCATTCACTGGGGGAGAAGCAAAGAAACCTCTGATGCTTCTGAGGCCATTCCTTGAAAGGTCAATCATCACTAACCTTTTTTTCATGGGTAAGAGATTCAACTGGCTGGCATAGGTTCCCGAACAGTCGATCATGTAGGTCTTTCTCTGTTTTCCAATCATAGTTTCTTTTTCAATTCTGTCACCGTTGCTATTATTTCTATGCATCTTGTCATGATTTTTCACATCGGCGATATTAATTTGATTAGTAAATGAATCACTCATTTCTTCAACTTTATTACCATCCCCTCCAATCCACTCCCAATTATTAATTTTTCTCTTTAAAATCATAGAAGAATCTTCCCTAGAAGATGGTGATACGTTGTGTGTTGTAGGGAGAGGTTGCTTAACACCATCTGAACAAGAACAAAGGGATGGACAATAGAAGTCATATGCCAGACAATCTGTTTCTTCTTTTCTTTTAGGGATTTCATTGTTTGAGTTGTGGTTATTGTTGTTATAGTAGTCATTGTTGGTGTAGGTGTTGTATTTTCTCATATAGTTGTTATTTTCACCAGTTTTATTTTTAAAGTTTCTGTTATGATTCGTTTTATTTTTAATGATGTTTATAAAAATCGAATAAACATTGTTACTATTATTATTACTCATATCATCATTGTTCTGAGTGCTATTTAAATGTTCTTCTAGAGTTTGATTGCTAGAAGCACCTGCGACACCCATTATACCTCCCTTTCTGTAGCCTCCATCATCATTATCATCCTTTTCCTCCTCCTCCTCATCATCATCATCATCCCCATCATAATCATCATGATTTACATCATCATCAGCATCCTCTTCCTCATCACCATCACCACCACTTGCTGGCACCACTCTTTCAACACAACTTTCACTCTCCCACCTCCTCACATTCCTCTCAAAATGGCCGCCATCGAAGTAAACCTCATCCAAAAACCTCAAATAAGCCATCTGTTTCCGGAAAAAACAAGACGAGCACGTGATCTTCGGGCCGATGATGACGTCGACGAGATTCCAATGGTGGTGTCTTTCTGCCAGCACAGCGTAGTTCTCAGTTAGGGCCGTGGAGATGGGAGCTGATTGCTCTGCTGTGACTGTTGTGGATGGCTCTAGTGTTTTGTAGTTGTTGGGGCTGGTGTTGCTGTTCTTGTGATTGTTGGGGTTGGTGTTGTTATTGTTGTTGTTGTAGTTATTGTTGAGGCTGTTGTTAATTTTGTTGTTGGCGTTGTTGCTGTGGTTGTAAGTGTAGTTGTAAGTGCTTTTGTCTTTGTTAGTCTTCCTAATTTTTTTGATTGTTTCAAATTGATTGACGATATCAGCATTTTTGCTTCCACTTCGTTTTAAAAGCTCGGAATGGTCACCATTACTTTCGCTAGACATATCTTGTTTACTACTACTACTACTACTACTACTACTACTACTACTACTACTACTACCACTACTACTACCACTACTACTACTACTACTACTACTACTACTACTACTACTACTACTACTACTACTACTACTACTACTACTACTACTACTACTACTACTACTACTACTACTTCTACTACTACTACTACTATAACTACTACTACTACTAGAATTACAAACGACACCACTACTACTACCACTACTACTACAACTGGTGCTACTACTAATACTACTACCACTACCACCACCACTACCACCACCACTATTCCTGCTATAGTCATGATGATCATCCTCTAAAATTCTGTAACTACTATCAGGAATAAAGTCGTAAAAGGCGTTTCCAATGCGTGCGTTGTCTCTCAAGTCAACGACAGCGCGACACAGAAATACTTGTCTCGTCTTTACCTTTTTCTTCTTTCCACCCTTATTTTTTTGGGTAGTATTTGCCTTTTTAAAATCTAGTCCGTTTAGTTTATTTATTCTTTTAGTAACATGTTTGTAGGTTTCAAATTTATTAGCATCATTATATAAACTGTTTTCAGCACCATCTTCATCATCGTTATCACCACCATCATTACCAATATCATCTACATCATCATCATCATCATCATCATCATCATCCTCATCATCATCATCATCGTCATCATCATCGTCATCATCTTCCTCATCACCACGTGATTCCACAGGAACAGTCATGCGCGGGACATCTTGGTGTTGGAAGATAGAGAGCATTTTTTGGACCGCCAAGTCATTCAGACGATTGTTTTTGAGAGAGATGTGGATCGTCTTGGTTGCATCGTTGAATTGTTTGTTGTATTGTTTGTTTTGCTTTCGATTGTTGTTGTTGTTGTAGTTGTGGTTGTTGTTTTTGTGGTTGTTATTGTTGTAGTTTAGGTTGTTGTGGTTTGGGTTTTTGTTGCGGTTTTGGTTCAGATTGTTTCTGTCGTCATTGTCGAGGTAGTTATTGCTTCCACGAGCACTCAATCCCTTGTAATCGCCGTCTAAAGCATTTTTGTTGTCGTCTTTCTCCAAGGCGGGAGAATACTTGTCGGCTTCATCGTGGTGATTCCATTGCAGGCTTTTGTCAGGTCGAACCGTTTGCTTTTTGTAACTCTTTTCATAACCTTCTCTAGCATTATCACCACCATCTCTACCATCATTATCACTACCATCTCTACCATCATTATCAATACCATCTCTACCATCATTATAACTACCATTGTTACCATCATCATCATAACCATCACCAGCTCTATCACCATATCTTCCATCAGCAACATCATTACCACCATCACCGACTGTATCATAGACACCATTATACCTACCCCTATCGTGATCTCTGGCATTCCTTAATCCATCACTACCATCACCATCATCAGCACCAACATATTTACCACCAAGACCGTCATCATCATCATCACCATTACCGCCAACATCATCATCACCACCACCACCATCACCAATAGAAACACTCTCACTAACATTGTGGTTATTACAGAGTTTATAGAATGCATACTTGTAAACGTATGAAATACGGTTGTTGGATAGGTCGACCGAAGTGATGCTTGGAACGTAAAGAAACGTCATGGAAACCAGCTTCGTCAGGCGGTTGGAAGCCAAATTCACCGATTTCAGCTTGGAGTTTGTGAACACTCCAACGTCCAGCCAGCTGATCCTGTTGTTCTGGGAGTGGATGGGAATGGATGGGAGTGGATGGGAGTGGATGAGAGTGGATGGGAGTGGATGGGAGTGGATGGGAGTGGATGGGAGTGGATGGGAGTGGATGGGAGTAGATGGGAGTGGGAGATTGGGAGTGGACGGGAGTGGGAGATTGGGAGTGGATGGGAAAGGATAGGAGAGGATGAGAGTGGAAGAGTGGAAGTGGGAAAGAGATTAAAATAAGTTAAATCTTTGAGGGATCGAAAATTGAAGAAGTAGTAAAAAAGAAAACCCAAAAAATTTTTTAGCAAAGAAAGAATTTAAACTTGAGAAGAAAAGAAAACGGATTAATGATGCTTTTTTGAGACTAGAGATTGATGATGGTTTATGTATATAAATGATTTTAAAGGGAAGAAAAATTGAAAACTAAATTTTATTTCCTAAGAAGAACATGTTTTGACGAATTCAATAGGACAGACGTGCATTTCCAATATTTTTATAAATTAAATTTTATTGCATTTCATTTATTCACAGAGAGATTTATATGGTGAATAGGGCCTGATAAAGGGCTTTCAAATTCACATAACGACACAAATTAGTGAAGAATGCATGCGATGTTTTAAAATTATTTCATAATTTTTTGTCATTATATGAAGCTAATGTTTTTTGATGCCTATTTCTAGTTTCAAAGATTCAATCTTAAAAAACTTTTTTTAAAAAATGCAAAATTATTTTTTTGAAAATTTGCCTAATAATTTCTAATTTTAAAAAGTATCAGCGCATATGAAAGGAGTTTCCCTGCTTTTGATTTCGGTTGAGCCATGCGGGATGAAACGTGTTGGTTCAGTTGAGACAATTCTAACATTTCGCTTGACTTTTGAATTAATAAACTTGAGCTCTTTCAACGTAACTGAAGTTTATGGCCTTGTAATTGCGTTCGAATGAGCATGCAGGATCGCCGAACGAGCAGATTGCATTTAAGGAACACTCCGAAAAACAGACAGCAGTGAGCTGTTCCCACTTTAAAGAACTTCAAAAATTTGTAAAACAAAAAAAAACTGTTTTAAAAGTTTGTTTCAAAACTGTTGATTAATTGCTAATTACATGCATTCACAAACTGCAATTTCGCTATGAAGTCATCTTGACTTGGCCCTTCACATTTCTATCAAAAGCCAGTAAAAGTTCTTTAAAACGCTGTTTAAATTTACATTAAGTAGATATCTACAACAAATCTAAGCACACATGTACGTTTAAAATAAATGGAAGAAGTTGACGAGCTCACGAAGGAACCTTCCGTATCTCTCCAACCACAAAACCATCACAACTCTCATAAATTTATTAACTTCAAGTCGGTTTTAAATACAAATAGAATCCAAGCGACAAGCAATAGTTTCAGTTTAAAAATCAATTTAAAAGGTGAAATGTAATAAATTACTTAGTTCCTAAAGAGCAAAGCTTTTCAAACCTGCAATTCAATGCTTTGCAGCTCGTGTAGATGCTCAATGGCGTACCTGGAAGAGTTGGTGGTGATGATGATGATGGTAATGATGATGATGAGGGTGGTGGTGGTGATGGTGATGATGATGGTGGTGGTGGTGATAATGATGAAGATGATGATGATGATGAGGATGATGATGAAGATGATGATGATGATAGAAATCATTAATAATAGAAAAGAGTTAATGATAGAGATAATTAAGAATAATGACGGCCAAGAAAATAATGGATTTATGATGAAAGTCGAGGATCGAACTAATTTACAGCGACATTTCCTTCTATTGTAAATAACTAAAAAAATATATTTCCTATAATAAAACAAAAATGAATAGAATGTCTTGTACTACTACTATCACCATCACCATCAAGGGCACCTCGGCAAGTGTTCCAGATGGTTGTGGTTCAGTCTGAGGTTCCTGACGACACACAAGGAGCCTCTGAAGAGCGCTTCGTCGATGCTTCTCAGGTGGTTGTGGCTCAGATCAACGGTGTGCAGCCACGGCCACCGGTGACTGCTGCAGTAGTGTGGTCGGCTCACGAAGCTGGCGGTTGCTTGGTCGGGTGCTTCGTATATGTCCGCTTCATCATTGATTTCCGCTTCGTCTTCTTCCGAATTTATATTCTCACTGTCGTTTCTCGCGTCTGAAGAAAGTAGATTTGTCTTTAACAAATATTTATGGTCGATTTCGTCGCTATATTCAACTCTATAATCACTCGATTTGTCTCCTTCCTGGTCTTCCTTGTCAGATCCATCATCAGTGCATATGGCGTCGAGGCTAACATCGTCGTATTCTTCATCGTTTTCATCGGTGAATGACTCATCGGAAGCCTTTGGAAGAGACGTTTTAAGTAGGCTGACGAAGGCAAATGGCTGGAGGGAGGTGAGGAGGTTGTGTGAAAGGTTGAGAGATCGGAGGCTGAAAAGGTTTACGAAAGAGCAGTTCAGAATTCTGCGGAGACGATTGTGGGAGAGGTCAAGGTGATGGAGGTTCTGGAAGGCTCCATCTTGCCAGAAGGAAGCCTTGGCGATGTGGTCTATCAAGTTGTGGCTCAAGTTCAACGAATTCAACTCTGCATGCGTGTAGGTGGGAACCGCTTCCATGGGTGTTTCAGAAATGAATCTCACATCAGTTTCTTCGGAAGAGTATCCGTAATTATCGGCTGCATCGTTGTACTCGTTAATGATGTTGTTGTAATTTACGAAGCTTTTGTTTTCATTATCGGGCGTGCTTTCGTAAGAGTGATACCATTTATCGAAGGATTCATAAATCTTTCCGGCTCCTCTCTTGATTGCATTCCTCTTTCTGTATGCGCCGAGTTGCATGGTGAATGCCGCTGTGAGGGTCCTTATTCGGTTGAAGGAAAGATCTACGTTGTGCGCCTTGATGGCTCCCTTGCCTGAAGAAGACACAAGACGAACTTTGTCTTCCGTCAGCAAATTGTTCCGCAGAGAAAGCTCTTTCACGTGGAAATACTTCACTTTCTTTGAGTGTTCTTCTGGCTTGCTTCTCTGACTGAGTCCTTGACGGGTGCGTGATTTTTCCGTTAGATGCTTTCCTAAGAAATTTATTTGCTTCTTCAGCTCATTGTATTTTTCACTCATTTTTACGAACTCTGCTTGTCTATTCAAGATCTCTTCATCGTATGCGCACTTCTCATGCCCAAACTCACATTCGTCGCTCGTCAAGTCACCATCTTCATTCAAATCGACGTCGTCCTTCATCATAAAACGAGTTAAAGCTTTGTTTTCGAAGTCTAACTTCTCGATATTTGTCACATTTTCAACAATCCTATCTTCGAACCCAACATTTGCGTAAAATCCTTCTTCGAGCGTGTCTTCCATCCCTGTTCTTCCCTTAAAACTGCCACTCCTCGCAACGCCCTCTTGGCCATTATCTCTGGCATTCGTGACACGATCCTCGCTATTTCGTCTCAATATTCCTTCTATCAGCGGCAGTATGTACTCATTCTTAAGCGATAGAAATTCTTCATCCCCGTGGAAGATTCTATCGTATAAATCTCTCGAGGTAGAATTCTTTGAAATATTTGTCGTCAGTTCGTCATAGTAATTTGTAGTAGTATTAATTTTATAATTAAAATTACTTTTAATAATATCTTTAATACTATCGTTGTTTGTAATATTCCTTTCATCTCCAGGGATGACATTAATACTTTGGTTGTCTCTTGATTTGTAGTTTTTTTTGTCATTATTGCTTATATCATGGATGTAATCATAATAATTTATCTTAGATTTATTCATAGCTTTTTTAATATCAGACTTTGAAATTTCTATTCCGTTATATTCATCTTCAGTTATTGAGTTTTTTCTTGTCTTTTTAACTGCTGTTGAGGGGCTTGTGAAAGAAACCGCTGTTGGTGAAGAAAAGATTGAAGTAGTAGTAGTTGTAGTAGCTGTTGTAGTCGTGAAAGTTATATTTTTAGTAGTCGCAGTAGTTGTTGTAATAGTAGTAGTAGTTACAGTGGTCGAATTTTTAGTATTAGTTGTTGTTTTAGTAAAAGTATAAGTAGAAGCGGTGGTAGTTGTAGTAGAAGTAGTAGGGGAAGTAGTGGCAAAGGTATTAGAATTGTTCAAATAGGCATCAAAGTTTACGGCAAGGAAATCGTTTTTTTCCTTATGAAATAAATTGTTAGCTAGGTTTTCATTTTGGAACGAGGACGTATTCTTATTGCTCGCCTTACTGGCACTACTGGTCAGTGGAAAGATGAGAGAGATTTTTGGAATGGGAACAAATGTATTTAATAAAAATATTTTCTCATCCGTAGTGTTAGAAGTGGCTGGAAGAGTAGTTGATGGAGTTGTAGTAGATGTGGTGGTGGTAAAGGTGGCAGTGGTAAATACAGAAGTTTTCGTAGAAGTTTCGGTAGGAAGGGGATCAATGTTCTTTGTCTTTTTATTGAGGTTGTTCGAAGTCATGAGGGCTGTTCCTTCATAAGTGTCAAAATATTATTAGCAATAAATTCATTAGTATTAGAAGAAGTAATTGTAGAAGTAGTAGTAGTAGTTGCAGTAGTAGAAGTAGTTGCAGTAGTAGTAGCAGCAGTAGTAGCAGTAGTAGTAGTAGTAGAAGAAGTACTAGTAGTAGTAGTAGAAGTAGTAGTAGCAGTACTAGTAGTAATAGTAGTAGTAGTCGTATGGTGTGGAAGGGGGTTATTTATATAGAAAAATATTTCGCTTAGTGATGGATGAACGGAAATGACCTTTTTCCAGCGAGTCTTCTTCTGTCTGTTTTTCCAAAGGGTTTTTTCTTTTTTCTAATGCAACGTGGTTGAGGCTTTCGGAGGTTTGTGACGAGGATTTGGAGCAAGAAAAAAAAAAAAAAACGGTGATGAAAAAAAATAAAAGTAAGCCTCCGTTAGCGACCATGATTGAGTGTGTTTATGCGTGTTTCTGTGGTTTTGAAATTTTACTGAATTTTAATTATATATTTTTTATTATATTTTTTTGAGTAGAAATTACAATTTTCTCAAGTTAATTCTTGTTCTGAAGTCAATACTCATATTTCAAGATGAAAAGCTTTCTTAAATTTTAGTTTTAGACTATACTTTTTGAAAAGATCGAGATAAAAAAGTGTATACTATTTCAAACTTTCCCAAACAAGATTTAATCTCTAAACTTCACTTTCTTTATTCAGTTCACTCCTTATCAGCCTCTTTCACTGCCATCAATCACCTCTCTCATAAATCTCCAAGAGAACTTCCTCGCTATTAAATTTTCAAACCTATTCTTTATTCAGTCACTGTTCACTTTTTAAGTTCTTCAATTACGTCAATTAACTTGCTTAAATTATTCATATGATTTAATTATCATGTTTATTTAATAAATCTTTATTGCTGAATTTTCATAGTTTATTTATGAACATAATTCAATAATTCCTCAAAATTTCATTAAGAAAATGATATTTAGAATAAAATATGACGCATTTTGATTTTTTCGAAAAGTCTTTTATTTCATTTTTTAGAAAATGTCATTAATCACCGTTCAAAAGCTCCAGTCTTCCTTTAAATTAAAGTGCATTTTGCTGGAAATTACTTTTAAATAATTAAATTAATCTTCACACAACTCAGCTCGACTTCCTCCTTCAAGTTTCTTTGATTTTTTAGAAAACTTTATTACGTCATTTCCTCGTTCCAGTCTCACCAAACTTCCAGTGTATAGAAGCCTGAAAGTTAAAAAAACACTAACATTAATATGAATACTAAAAAAAATAACAAGAATTTGTAATAAATTGCTGTAAAAACACTGATTTTCAAATGCCATCACGCTCAATCTTGTAAATTATTAATTACGCTTCACACCTTTACGTGAGAAGTGTCAAAGAATGATTAATAGACGCATTATGAAGGTCAAATTCAACGAAAGTATTCAAGTTTATAATTTAAAAAGATGAATTTTTAGTCGAATTAAAATGCATCAAAGAATTTCAAAAGCATGGATCTTCAAGGTTCCTCATAAGTCATCTACCTGTGGGGGACACATATAATGCTAAAAACTTAAAAATTGCAAACCCCTCTATGAAGCATTAGAAATCAAGTGCACAAACACTAGTCAACGAAAGCCGACTACCATTCTTTAGATCTGAATGCTTTCATGAAAAATGCAAATCACAGTCTTACGTAAGAAGGTTTTTCTTTTTTTTTCAAATATCGTTTATTTTATTAATTAATTAATCTTTATTTTCTTTGAATTAAGAGCCTACGAGTTTAGAAGGCATACATCAAACATTTTTGGATTAACTTAAAATTTTATAGATTTTTGTTTTAAAAGCTTAAACATTTTACATTTGAAACTTTAAAAATTCATTAAAAAATCTAAAGTTTTTTAATTTATGTCGAAAATAATAAAACATATTTATAGCTCGATAAACAAACAAAAGCTTATTTAAAGGCTATTCCCCAGGGCCCATAAACAATAATTAAGGACGATTTACTTAAGGACTTCCGGGTTACACACGAGCAATCAACACAGCCTCATTACCACGCCGAAGCATCCATCATTCGTCCTACATAAACCCCCCAAGGAGAGAACTAAATGAAAACCTCTAAGTGGCGATTGCATTGTTTCATGAAACATTGAAATTATCTTATCGATTTTTCAAGGTATTAAATGATTGAAATTTGCAATACAAAAATAATTTAAGTTTAATTTACTTGTGTTTATATTTGTTCTAAAAATGATTTTCTCAGTGCTTTGAGTAAATGCGTGTGGAACAAAATGAAGATAAATTCATCATTTCCGCGAGGTAGCAATCGATGACTCAGTTTTCTCAAGACATATTTGAAAGCTGAAAAGAAAGTTTGAAAGCTTATCAGTCGAAAATGATACCCATTTTGGCGATAAGAACTGCCATGAAGAATGCACCATAAACGATGGAAAAATGTAGGAAACTCTTAGTTTTGTTTAAAATATTTTAGTAGACAATGATGGATTAGAAGTTATGTTTTTTGACAAAGAGAAAAATGTATATATTTAGTGTTTTGGGCAAGGAGGACCATTAAAAACCTTTCAAACAAAATGTGAGTTTGAAAAAGAGTTGTATTAAATAAGTTTATTTGTCCCATTTTTCTATTACAAAATAGTTTCTAAATATTCATTCTCGAAAAAACCTACTTGAAAGGGCGTTAAATGTTCTTTTAGGAATTAAAAAGCAATGAAAAAAAGTTAAAAGTGAAAAACAGAAAGAAAAGATCAATTAACTCAGGCTTAATAAAAACTGAAATAAATACGATGTTTGCTCAGTGGAGGTCAAAAAAGATAAGGTTTTATTTTTGTGTGCGACTGTAGTTCTTTTGTGTCTTTGGTTGTGTGCATATGTGCGTGTATGTGTGCGTGTATGTGATTGTGTCTTTGGTCACCATGGATTTCCAATAGTGGCATCTCTATCTTTTTCCTTTTCTATTTTTTGAGCTTCGTTGCATCAAAAACGAGGTCGTCCGTTGGCACTTAACAGATCGCATGTTTGCAAAGTCTTCTCACGTCCGATAACACCAATAGACGCGTTTCTTTCTAGAAAAAAAGCGCGTAAAAAAGATCTAAAAGTTTCAAAGAAAACCCCTCTTGCAGAAACAATTTATATTCGCGTTATTGATGAGAGAGGATTTGGGAGTGGGAGTATGATAGATTCACGAATCGGTGTAGAGTAAGCTATGTGCTCATGTTGTATACATGTTTTGTATTTCATGTTTCACACATGACAAAATATTAGTTATTTATTCTGAAGAAGAATGGATGGTTGATGATGTTTAACGGAGTCATACTGATGTTACAAGTCACTTCCCTTTCAAATAGAATTAGAAACCAAGATATAAGCTGTAAAGAGATAATTAAATGTGAATTTAAAATAGTTAATGATTAAATACTTTTCAAATTTATAATTTTAGTTTTCGTATAGGCTGAAGTCACTCAACTGCGAAGAAAAGTTTAAATTGCAACGAAGCGTGAAAATCAGCGATAAAAAATTAAATTTATTTTGCTTATAACAGAAATAACTGAAATTTTAAAACTTCATTAAACCAAACTTCATTTAATTAACCTGACAAAAACTTCTTTTTTAATCCTCGTTATCAAAAAACAGAAAGCATTGTTTAAAAAAAGGAAAAAGAAACTTTCTTGAGGCATTCAAGTGTCCATGAAGCACCTAATCTTGAGTTTCAGGAGCACTTTCATCATAATTTTATCCAAACTTCATCCCAATTTCATCCTAGTTTTAAAGATCTTTTTGGCCTCTGATGGGGCTCGAGCAGATCTGCAATTCAGATCTACATATTGCGGCTACTTGCTCTTGCATGACTCCATCCCTGCAAGCCCGATGCAATCTCCAGTCGACTTGCTTCAGAGAATACTCTTTGGAGACATAGTAAACATATGTTTTACGACTTGTGTTTGTGTGTGTGTGTGTGTGTTTGTGTGTGTGTGTGTGTGTGTGTGTGTGTGTGTGTGTGTGTGTGTGTGTGTGTGTGTGTGTGTGTGTGTGTGTGTGTGTGTGTGTGTGTGTGTGTGTGTGTGTGTGTGTGTGTGTGTGTGTGTGTGTGTGTGTGTGTGTGTGTGTGTGTGTGTGTGTGTGTGTGTGTGTGTGTGTGTGTGTGTGTGTGTGTGTGTGTGTGTGTGTGTGTGTGTGTGTGTGTGTGTGTGTGTGTGTGTGTGTGTGTGTGTGTTGTGCGTGATTTTTGTTTTGTTTTTTTATAGATATATGAATGGACAATTCTGCTTTTATGTGCTCGTGTGCCTGAATGCGTAGCATGCATAAAAGACCCGATGGGGATTGTAACGGAAGCTTTTTTGTGGTCAATTAGAGTGCTAGGCAGCTCTTCACGCCTGTCTGGAGTCTCTTTAGAATTATTTAGCGCCACATAATTTAGAAATTACGTCTCTTCAGTCCATTCTTGAAATTAATCTGCTCGTTTGGGAGTTTTTTGTGTGCATTCGGATTCAGAGGCTTTCTTAAGGAACTCTCGGCCTGGAAAAAATGATGGAGTGCTTTAACTTTAAATTATTTGACTTTTTTAAAATTGGATTTTTTGTGTCATTCAATAAACTTGAAAGCAGTCGAAACTTTTTCATTTTGATAAGATTTCTATCAAATTATTTGCCCGTCCATTAAAATCTCTTTCAGTTCATTTCCGTTTTATAAAAGCTATTACCACCATCATCATCCTCATCTTTCTCTTCATTCATCATCATCATCACCACCATCATCATCCTCATCTTTCTCTTCATTCTTCTCATCATCATCATCATCCTTCTCTGCCTTCTTCTTTTTTTTCTCATTATTCTTATTATCAACCTCCTTCTACAATGACCAAGGACATGTTGAAGCAATTATTTTTTTATTATGCGCCGAAAACTGAAAAATATAGTCTATGAGAAAGTTTTCAAAAAGTTTCATGAACTTTAAAAGTTATTCAAAAGAAAATGTTTATTCTAAATAATGTAGGTAAAAATTAAGTGAGTGGCAATTTAATAAGCTGAATTATCATAAAATTTTTCTATTTTGTAAAATAAGGATACTAATTAAAAAATATCTTTGAAAAATCGAAATTAAATCGCGAGAAAAGCATTTTCCACTGAAAAAACTAAACTTTTATTTTTTAAACCATTATATTTAGAAACTATTAGCTTTAAAAACAATTTTTTGAAAATAAAAAACACAGACTTTAGGGGCCTATAACACTAAAACAAGACAAAACGAGGCACTACAGAATCATATCACGTACGACGAATGCACGCTGATGAATTCCCCAAGAATTCACAATTCTCATTCCTATCTTTTTCCATCTTTATTATCTTTTTACAATGTTGTGGGTTTTCTCTGACAACGAACTTCTGTTTTCGAGTTTTGTGATTTTACTTTATAATTAGGTTAATTTATTCAGAATTTTTTACAATTATTTTTTTAATGCATTTTTTAAAAAATTCTTTTTTTTAATATTTCTTAATGTTCTAATACATTTTGTTGGCTTTCTTTCATTCAAATTAGGAAGTGTATTTTTCTTTTGACTTGTATATGTTATGTAAAGCACTCCCAATATGTTTTGTCTAATAAAGTCTTCTCAATAATATCGTTGACAAAAATTAAAGAAAACACTGAAAATTGTATAAAAAAAATACATTTTAAAATGTTTTAAAGACTATTAAAACAGAATTGACTAAATTTTTAGGAAAAAAACTTTATATAATAAAAATATGTTTTATTGCAAAAAAGGTCGTATTTTAAAATTACTCAAAGCCCTAGGTAATCCGTTGTAGGAGCAATAGTCTCTAAATTCCTCCATGGAAAACTTTATCTAAGAACTAAAATGCGCTTGAATGAAACAAAGCAAGTGGTATTTCTAACAATGACTGAGGCTATATAGGAAATTACTATTTCTAATGAATAGACCTACTTGTATACGTACTATTTATGTACTTCTCTACACTTCTTCACACTTTTTAAAAATAACTTTCTTTTTTTTTACTTTCCCACATAATGAATTCCTGGGCGTGGACTAATACGTTATTTCAGTCAAATATCATCATCGTGACAATGACTTCATTACAACTTAATTATAACTTTTTTCCAGTGTTCTACACTGAAATTAATGGGACATATACCTTTTAGAAACAAGAAAATCCTAATTTACTTAACTATTGCTTACAACCTATGAATCCTTTAGCAATTCTGCTAGACTTTAAAAACTTATAAAGTATGCTTCTTGGTTATTTTACCATTTCATCAGCTTTAATAGAGGTCAGTCTTGCATGAAAGCGGTGAAAAAATTCCAGTTAGACACAGCAGTTGCAAGCCTTCCTGAGACGACTCAAAATCTTCAACAAAACTCTTTTTGCCCGATGATCTCATCTCCGACAGCACCCTCCTCCCACCTTCCTCATCTCAACGTGGTTGCCCAAAGAATTTCGAAAGAGCAAGTTTTAAAATGTCTGAAACATGAAAGACCGGATTGACCATTTGAAACAACATTGACTTTTTGTGCTTTCATCACTCGCGACTGACCTTTTAAAAAAAAAATTTTCACCCAACATTATTTTTTGAAGCCTATCTGTGTTGACGGAATTGGAGAAAATCTGAAATATTTTATTATGAATTTTAGCAAAAAGCATAATCTACAACCGAAAAAAAAAAATTCAGAAAACCATTTCGATCTTGAACATTGTCCTCAACTCTGCTAGATTTTAATCACAAATCTAAATGTACCAAGCTTTCTATTTCTTCGTTTAAAGTCCAAATAAAAACTTTCTAATTATTTTATTTTTTCCATTTTCTATATTATTTTTCAATTTTTTTCCCACTCTTCTACAATACAACTTGAACTAGAGGCCACCAACACGGGTTTCAATCTTTGACGCATCGACATTTGACATGCGTCAAATCTCCAAAATGAAGTAAAGCCATTTCGACGCCACACTTTTTAAACAGCATATTCCGCTCTCGTCGACGAAGATTCCAGAATATTTTATATGTTTTTTATGCAAATCTGCGCCAAGTCTTCGCCCTTCGAATCACATTATTGGTTTGTGAGGCACATTGGCGTTCCTACTGATTCCATCTTATCATATCATCACTCAATCTTATTGAGCTGATTTTGACTTCCCTATCAATAACTCACATTCTAAATGTCTGACTTTTCAGCCATTAAATTCTTTTAACGTATAAACATAAATTTTAAAATACCGAGCAAGCTTAATCATGTTTTGCTTTTCATTTGGAGTATTGTCAATCTATGAGTTATAAAGACACGCGGGCCAGCTTCAACTTCCCAGCTTTTTAACTTGTCTCAGGTTACGACCTGATCAAATTATATCTTAAAAACGCTTCGTTTTTCAAAAAAAATACAATTGTTAAAAAACTTTTTTAAAATTGAGTTAGAGCAATTTTTGAAACTTTATTTTTCAGCGTAAATCACTTAAATGTGAGTGCTTGTTTGGCATCACCGGCAAGCCCTCGGTCATTCTTGAACTATTATGATAGAGGCGATGGCGATAGTGGTGACATGACGAGATGATGAGGATGAAAAGTTTGAAAGTCATGCAGGAAATGAGAAAGGAATAGGAATGAAATTTGTAATAGTCTTAGTTAACTGACAAGGCTCGCGTGATGAAGAATGAATGAAGAATGACATACGACAAAAAGTTTCAACACAAGAAATAATAGAGTGCTGACAACTTTAATGATAGATGATACTGAATAATTATGCTAGTAATGAAGACAATTACTTTATGAATTTTAGTGAGAATTTTTACTTTTACAATTTTATATTCAAAATACAATTAGATGCACTTGTGGTTTCGGAAAAGGTTAAGAGTTCAAAAATAAACAAGTTCGGGGATATTCGCGTGTTATCATTATTTAGAACAGAATAAAAAAAATTTGATTTAAAATTCTATTTCTTAAAATTTAACAACTTATTTGGAAATAAATATAGGGTTTCACATTTAAAAGATATTTTTTTGCAAAAATAAATCTAATAAAACGATTTGTCAAATTGGATTACGCAGATTTTAATGCTCAAAAAATTTTGGATATTAAAATCGAAAAATATCTGTATAATAATTTCTTAAAAAATAAAGTTCGTTCCCAGATGACATAAACTACCTAAAATTGAAGGCGTTTAAATATATTTTATTACATGTATTAAAATAAATACCAAAGTATTTACATTACTTGCTCATTTAAGATCGGAATTACAGTTTTTTGAACATATTTAAAATCATAAACTCCCAGAAACGTTCTATATATTTTAATCGATCAGCTAAAGTGAGCTCGAACAGCATTTATCGGATTATTTTAAAATATAATCCAATTTCGAGTTTGAATATTGAATTCTAAGTTTTAATTGAATCAAACTCAACGGAATAAAATAAGTTTTCAAAATATTTAAGTTTTAACTCTTTTTTAAAATTATTTTTCCATGAAATTCAAAAGTTTAAATTGAAATGCACGGAAATAAGTATTAAAAAAATAACATGGTTGCCAGACAAAAGAATCAAAAGTAAAGTATACTGCTTCTGACAAACAATGGCGTGATAAGTGAAGTCATGAAAAAATGTTATGCCAAAAGACGACGAAGAAAAAAACTGGTTCAAAGAAAAAGTGAAAAACTGGATGAGTTTATGTTTGCTTTTCTTTCAAAACGGAATTGATAGTTTTTTGGGAGTCTTATAAAGTATTAAACAACTTTTTAGTTTTTCAACTTATTTTTGTTCCAATATTTATTATAACTAAAATGTTCTACAAATAAATCAATTATTTTTCCAATTAATAAAAGAATTCAAAACACACGGGGTTGCCAATTAATAAGGTCCCTAAACAGCTTTTTACAATATCGTCAAACAATTCTTGAAGACTTGGCAATCCTGGTTAATGTTTTTGTGCCTCTAAGCTCTGCGGGGCACCCAATAACCATTCTTCTTGTCCGCCCTGGAAAGCTATTGGGAAAAAAAGATTTTTTCGAAGACGTTTTCAAGTTCTTTGTATAAAACTGCAATGAATATTTTTGCATTTACAATTTTTTATTTAAAACTAATGAAACTTTAATTTATTACTTTGCTAGTTTGAAAGGCTGTTGCTGGTATTTTATCGCTTTTTAGTTAATTTAATTTAGTTTAGTTTTATTACCCTAGATACTTGAACCTTTATAATGGCTGCTTTTGAAATATTTGATTTATAATTGTGTTTTAATCGCATTTATAGTTGTACTAGCTTGGTATTTTAATGGTAATGAATGTTTTGAAGGGCTCATACATAATATATCGAGTCAGGTAATTTGAAAAGTTAATTTATTAATCACAGTGTATTTAAATATTGTTTACCACATTTATTGCTTTTAAAACTTTTTTTTACAAATTTTAACAACTATTTATAAAATTTCAAACGGTAAAATAAACTAGCATATTTTAAAATTGTCTTTCTGTCCAACTTTAGAGATGGTCGTTTAGCATTGAACTCGTCAAATCGCCTGACTTGGCGTCATTGCAGATTTGTCAATATTTCCATCTTTGATTATCGCTAATTCATTCATGAAACCTGTATTACTAATTTAAAAAATCAAGTTAACTTTATTACAATGTAACCTTTACGTCTTGCAAATGTTAATTGCTTTTTTAGAAACTACAAACAGAAGCCAAAGAGTTATTAAGACTTCAATGAACAGCTCCCAAAGCGGGAATCTTAATAATTTCTACACTTTTTTTTAAAAAAAGTATTCACCTTTTTTCCGTGTTGAGCAGTTATGAGGTGAATGAAGAAGGTCCCGAGACGATGTTTAAGAGGAAAAGGAAGGAAGAGAATGATCGAAAAAGGTAAAAAATGAAGTGATCAGAAAAATATTTTATAATTAAAATACTCTTGTAGATGATTGATGTTCCATAAATGGAAAAAAGGTTTTTCTACTCTAAATACTTTAAAAATTAAATTTTATTATTACTATTTTTATTTTCATTAATATTTATTATCGTATTTTAATTTTTTATGTTTCAAAAAGTATTTTATCAGTTATGTCGTCCTCAAAATGCGTGCTTTCCATCTATGTTAGCGTCGAAACGAAGTAAAAAAAATCTGTTTATTAGTTTTGAATATAAATTAATTCTCAAATTGAAAAAATATTTGTGATTGAAAAAGGCTATGGCATTCATCTTGAAAAGTAAAACTTTTGATATTCATATCTCTTCCCTTTTACAAAAGCCGAAAAAATTATTTAGTTAAATTTGTAAAATTCAATCACATCTATTACAAATAAATTCTTTTTTTAGAAAACTTTATCTTTATTTTTTGGTTTTCCAAGTTCTAGATTGGAAAGCAATATGTAGTGGCGATAGGACTTCAAAGCTTTGAAAACGACAGATAGCAGACAGATGAGCAGGGCTTAAGAAAAGTATCCCAGAGTTGTCCTCTAATAGAAACCCAGTGATTTAAGAAGCCGAGAAAATTACCACGAGTAAAAGAAACACAGAAGCCACTATTCAACCTCGCCATGACAACACCGCAATCATCATAATTCGTTACTTCGTTTGAAGTAGGCATGAAATATAGAAATGCAAAATATTATTTATTTAATAATCAAAACAAACTAATATATTGAAACTTTCGTCCTGTTATACAGTCTTTCAAACTCGCAAGTTAGCGCTATGCCGATTCTAAGATCGAATCTAATTTTTTTCGCTATTTTCTCCTGAGGATAAATGTTTTTTAGAAGTCGGAAAAAATTCTTTTCAACGATTTTATAGCTCGAATCATTCCTTGCCGACTTGAAAAATATCTTTTTAGATTCTATTTTTATTGTGCGAAAAATGTTCATATAAATCACATAATTCTAGATGTTATTCTTTTTTTTCTTTATTAACTAAAAATCTTCAAAACTCATGAACCATCCAGTAAATGTCATCGCCAACTCTTCATTCGAGAAAACTGTCTCCACGAAAAATTCTTTTCTTTTGAAAATCCTCATTACACCATTTCGCAACATGCAACCACACCTATAAACACCACCCCAAGAGCAATTAGAAAAGACTTACAGTGTCTTCCATCACCTCTCTTAGCTCTTCTAATCCAGCCAGAACACTCGAAGAAGACTTATCGGAGGCACTAATTGGGGTTGTGCCAGCACACCTCGACACATCTCTAATTGCCTTGTCGTTTATTAGCATAATGAAATACAATACCGTACAATAAAAAGAATAAATTATTTCAAATGGCGTAGATACAAATGAGCTTCAAGACCATATAAAGTCAGAATCAAGTTTTAATTAGTAATAGTAGCAATAATAAAGCATAAACTTTAATCATTCTAACACCGTAAAGAGTCTTCAAAAATAACAAATAATTTCTCTGAACATTCATTTTCACAGCTTCTTATGATAATATAATTGCATAATTTATTAAAATATAATGAAATAATCTCATTTAAGTAATAATGTTACTTGGAAACATCAGCGTCAAACCGCCAAGAAATCTCACGGGAATATGAAAAAAAGCGCTGAAAAATGTTATTGAAAGATGAATGTTTGTTTGCATGGTCCAAATTTCAGTGGTGAATGTTTTATTGTGGGTTGACAGGAAAAATTTTTTTACTTCCATTATTTTAATGATTAGCTGAAGTTTTTTGTGATATTTATAAGCTATTGACATTCATGCTGCCTTCATGATGGATGGGGGTTTCCAGTTATCTACCTGCACACATACCTTAACATCTTCTTTATTACATTCTTCTACACTGACAACATCACTCGTAATCTTTTTACTTTTAACCACGTCATCACAAGCCTTTTCCTTCAACTATCCTTTCAAAACCACTGATAAAATTATCCGAAATTTAAAATAAGCTCTCAGAGAAGTTAATACTGAGCTTTCAAACACCTAATCTAATGAAAGGATTGATGCCAAACTAAGTGCATTCAAGTAGCCATCATCTAGCTGCCAAGCAACGTAATCGTCTGTTGAACGTAACGACTCAAGTAACGTACAGAAAAATATAAATAAACACACTCAAAATTTAAGTTTTCTAAATTCACTTTTCCTGCCACGCATAAAAAAAGTTTGCAAACTTTATACTAAACCTTTGTTTTTTGAGCTCTGAGAGTTTTATGAGCCTCTTGGTGCTTTGAATTCACGATTAATAAATCAGGCATTCTTTGTTACTAAAATCATGATGATAGTGATTACATTAGAAATGCTGTAACAAACCATGGCATGATCACAAGAACTGTCGATGTCTGAATGACGAGAATTGACATGAATGTGTTAGTTGAAAAAGTATTCCGCCACAATTTTAAAAGAGGAAAAGAGTTTTTTGGATGATATTAAATTCACGTGAAAAATTCAAAAGGTTTTTACTTATAATCAACTTAATGCAGCCTCATAAAGTTTTTCTATATTTTTTCTACTTTATTGTCTGGGTGGAGTTCTTTGACGTTTTGACGCATTAATTAATTAATAACATTCATTTTTAGAAAAAAAAAGTGTTTGTACACATATGAAAATAACTTTTAATAAAGTAAATACTAATTTATCATTTTTAATATATTAAAAACCTCTACAAAATATACTCTGGATTTTAAGAAATTATTTTTTAATAATCCAATAATGATGATAAATTACGCATAATTTTTTTCATCAATTATAAAAAATGGCATTATCAATTATTGTTTTCTCCTAATCAGACTTTCACGATCACTTGTCTTTTTAGGATATTTCACTCACCTCACTTAAGAGTTTCAATCTCTCTTTTACACTTTAAAAAACAAGATCACACTTTTCTATATATAAAATATAAATTAACTTTGTCCGTAAAAAATTATTTTTAAAGGCTTAGAAACCTTTTTCCACTTGCAATTTTTACTGCAAAACTGATGCAATTGCGTTCATCTCAACTTATATAGTGTTCTGAGAGGTTTAGCCGTAACGCTGGACTCGACCGCGCTTAAGAGACGATTTATAAGTCTCGAAAAAATTAAAAAATTATGTAAATAAAACAACAATTATTTGAAGAAAGTTAGATTTTTGAAAAGATGCTTGAGGTTTATTTCAGAAGCTCGTACGTAGTGATAAATGTTTTTTCGAACATGTAATTTATTAGTTTTAATGCTTTGCTTGTGGTGGCAGTTTGGAGTGGTTTTCTGTCCTTTTTCCATTTATTTACATTTTCACCTAATGATTTTTAGTACATCTACCAAATTTTCGTCTCATCTCTTCAGCATCCCTTCTTCTATCACCTTCCTTCCCAGATCAAACATCATCACCTTCCTATCTTTCTACGTGATTTCCAAGCGCCTAGTTTAGTATTCCAAGAGCATAAACTTTCCTTACTTGTGTTTGCCAAGCATTTTCAAATACAAGCATTTCATGGAAAAATATTCCTTACCAGACAAAACCCCTCTTACGTAACACTAATTCTATTTTTGCCGAACTTTTTTGGATCTACCACACGCGTATTATCATTAGTCTTTAAGGGAAAATTATTTTAGTGTTTTTCGTGTTTAGGTATTTAAAAAGTGTGGAGTTTAAAATCGTTTTATTCTAGTGGCAGGACTTGAAACAACAGGGACTTCTAGGTAATAAAGCTCAAGAGGCAGTAGAAATGCAAAGCTTGGAATTTTGCTTATGGCTTTGTAGATGATGGATTTAAAAGTACAGCAGTAAAGTTATGTTTCTCTAGAAAACAATCTAATTCTGGATGCTCCATAAAATAGAAATAATGTCAAAATACAATGAAGGAAATAAAAATTAGCTATAAGTCAAAATAATAATAATATGTATGAAATAGTATTTTAATCTTTCCTAGTACTTCACATAAAATATTTTTTTCCCAAAAAACCTAAGTTCCAATAATTGTAATTATTACACAAGTAATGTGTTTAGTAGTTTGTTTAGTTGTGTGGCATTGTATTTGGTTTCAAATGAGCTTTTCAACAATTCAAAAGCCTACATGGTCTTCCTCTTGCAACAGGCGTTTCCAAAAAAGTAATTTGCTTGTCGATAAAAATGTCACCGAACCTTTTATTCAGCTGCAAAAAATCTCGTCAATCTTGATCGCATGCTTCGATCCAAGCACGTAAATAGTTATTCTTTATCCCTTGAAGCATTTTTATTAGTATTATGACAAATATTATTATTAATTTTAATAATGTATGCAAATAATTTTATCATATAAAAATGTAATTAAAAAAGCTAAAACTTTTTTATACATGCGCCAGCGGTTTCCAGGAACATGAAAATATTCTTTTGATTTTTCTTTAAATTATAAATGAAATTATAAGTAATTAATCAACTAATTATTGGTTGTTGATCCATTTACAATTATTATTTTCTCTCGTCATATCTCAATGCAATTAGCATGTCAACGTGAATCTTACATGAGTAGACATTCGTCTTATGTTTTTTTCTCGCTAGTAATAATTAGAATAATTATTGATAATTAATTTAAACTAATTGATAATAGGATATTGAAAAACAATATAAATATGTAACCAAATGGGTTTCCAGGCCACTTAGATCGCAAATTTCATTCGTGCCTATGGGTTACTAGGGCAGCGGTTGCACTCGAACCTAGGATAATTATTCATTGGTCAAGCCGAGAGTCGTTACACACTTTGCTACCCGCTCACCTAATAATTTGACATACTGACACTAAAAATATTTTCACAATTTTTAAGGTCGAAAAAATAAAATAGAGGTTTTATGACATTAAATTATTACCCCATCACACGCCTTGTTAAACCACTTTGCAATAAGTTTCAAAGTGCTTAAACTCACATACCTACTCACACATACACGTACACACACACAAACACACACACACACACACACACACACACACACACACACACACACACACACACACAAACACACACACACACACACACCCACATACACACACACACACACTTTCCAAAGACTCGCCAGCAGACTTATAGCCAATTCACCTTTGCAAGCTCCCCATCTAATCTGCATAATTTCTTCAAAGAACATTCACAGAGAGTTCAGCTCACCTCTCCACACAAGGTCAAGGACATTTGTGGCTTGCTCGAAGCAACTAAACGCGTGTCCTTTAAAGTTTCAAATTTTTATATATATTTTGACTATGGAGCAATAGCTAGGTGATTGAGTCACCTATTGAATGTAACAGCCATGGGCGGGGATACTGGGGGTCCTGGAGTCCGCCTTAATATGGACTCTCCCCCCCCCTCCCCCAACTTTTTTCTATAAAATCATTTTAAAACTCTTTTTCAAACATGGCATAAAACAGAATTTTTACATAGTAATACATTGTGAGTATGTGTAGTTATAGTTATAGCTGTCTAAAATAAAAAATTTTATTGCTTATTTAAATATTCGTTTACTTAAATATTCAAGTCCGCTTCCCAGACCACCCCCTAGGATCGTCTATGCTGGTTAGGACCCCTCCAAGATTTGCAGCAGATCGCCGCCCCTGGTAACAGCTGTAGAAAAAAATGTAAAAAAACAGTAAACTTTACTGAGTAAAGGCTTGTTTAAGAACAGTGAAAGAACATCTACATGAAAGCGGGTAAATAGTGATTGACTCTAAAATTGTCATGGCAATTGCAAAAAAGAATAATTGATAGTTTTTGAGATTACATTTTTGATTTATAATATGGAGTTGCAAGCATTCGTCAGAAATTTTTTTTATATTAGAAATTTAATGGTTTTAAACATACACCTTACAGAGTAGATTTTTTATTTTTTATCTTCTTAATTCGATTCTTTTTATTAATTCAACGTGTACTCTTTTTTGTAAAACCAGACTGGTTTCGACATGAGTAAAGGCTGGCCATACTAGAGACCTATGCTGTGACAGCAATCTTCCAATGACAATACCATACAGCTGTAACCGCTTTAAACATTGATTTATCCTAAACCACACAACTAGTCAGAATTTATAACCTTTAAATAAAAATCTTTTCGAATTCACTTTAAAATGTATTTTTCACAGATAAAAGTGGTATTTAATGACAAAAATAATTCTCCTATTTCCCCTTATTTATAATGTAAGTCAAAACAGAGTCCCAAGAATGTACAGAAAAATAAAAAGTTAAACAATTTATAACTAATTGACAAAATATGCAGAGATCAATTAGCATGGGTTACTCTGCACAGAGCCACATAAAATTCATTGGGCACATCAGTGTCATGCCAGCCCACAGGTCCAATCTCACAGTCTGCACACACGAGGTACTTTATAGTGCCCACCTGCATTTTATAAGAATTATATACACTTTTATAATTGTAATACTTTGTATTGACAATAAATGTTGAAAAAACATTACTTTTAAACTAATTTATTTTAACCTTTTATATTGATAATTTCATTTATTTTAGTTCATACCTTGTGGGAAAATCCGATGTTTTCAAAAGCAAACATTTGATTGACCATCCAGCACTCTTCCACTGGTTCTTTCACGTCATCACTGTCCTCTGCATTCTTCTTCTTCATTATAGGAAGCTGAATCTGAGGAATTTTGGAATTTTTAAAAAATTGACTGTAATTCTATTTTAAACTATAAAATCATCAATTTTAATTTAATATAATTCTCAGGCTTACCTCTTTCTTGACGTATTTTGCCATTTTAGATCTTAAAATTAAACTTTTACATCGTTCGCATAAAACATCATATGCATTCAATCCATCTGTTGTAATGTAAAGACTATTAGATTCTGAAATACTTTCGTCATTTTCCTCGGATTCGGTGCCCATATTTTATAATATGTATCAATTACGTTAAGAAACGTTAACACGAAACTTCATGATTTTTCAGCCATTAATTTATTCATTAAATAGGTTAAAGGAGAAAAAACTTTATTTAGTTTTAAAAAATAGGAGTATTTACTACAATATAAAAATTAGTTGTTAGATATGTGGAAATCGCCGATTAACTTGACTGAAAAAAAGTGCAGACAAAACTAGCGAATAAAAGCATTAAATCAAATGAATATAAAATGGATCGATGAAAAAGATGCCAAACTAATCATTAAAAAGAAAAAGTAATCGAAAATAATCTGCATTCTTGTATAGTCTTCAACGGTTCAGATCAGGTTATTATTAGTATGTGAGAATTTCTTCAGTCGAGAAATTTGATGGACATTTTCTGGTTCACATCCACCTTCGCCATTATTTTGCAGAACTCGTCAAAAGATATGACTCTGAATACGGATCATATTATATTATATTAAATTCTTAATTAACTTTTTTTTTCACTCTAAAAATTAATAAAATATTAACATTGTGGAAAAAATTATTCATCCTATAGTTTTGTTTTACCCATCTTGGTCGCAGTCAGCCTCTGTCAGCGTCCTGTCTGCTATGTCACCTAGCTGTTGATGAGAATGATGAGCATTATTGTTACAATTATAATATAAATTAATATTATTAGATTGTATGCCTACTATTATAATTATAACAACTTATCAGCCACACAGCAACCCACTCACCTACCTACTCTCTACACACTCACCCACCCAACAACCAACCAACCCTCTACCCCACCCACCTACCTACTCACCCAGCAACCAATCTACCCCACCTACCCAGCAACCAACCCAACCCAAACCTCTAACCCCCCAACAAACCACCCACCCACCTTCTCGGATGAAATATTCGCTCCAACCATCATATGAAGTACGTTGATGAGTTCATCCCTTGAGATGATGTTGTCGCCATCCAAATCATACATCTTGAAGGCGACTGATGCATGCATGCATGAATGGGTGGAGGGATGGATGGATGGGTGGATGAATGGATGGATGCATGAAAGAATGGGTGGATGCATGAATGCGTGGATGAATGGATGCATGGAAAAATGGGTGGATGAATGGATGGATGAATGGGTGGATGCATGCATGAATAGAGGGATGCATGGATGGGTGGATGGATAGATAGATGGGTGTATGGATGGATGAATGAATAGGAGGATAGATCAATAGACAAAAAATCGAAAGAATGAATGAATAGATGGATGAGTGAATTGTGGATGAATACACTAATGAATAACCAGTAGGGAGGCTAACCTAAACATGGCGTATAATCCCTTAATAAAAGCAATCATAATAAAAAAGGTAATGAACATTAAAAATGTTAATGAACCTTAAAAACATTTATTTAAAAAAACCAATTATAAACAGTAAAAACATTATTGAAACGTTTTCTTACACATCAACTTTTCTTCTCTGCTGTTCAGTTTAGTACTGACTGCTGCAGCATTGTTGTGGTTGAGGCCACTGTGGTCGGTGTGGTCGCCCCCCTTGGGACACTTGACCTCTTTGATGGGCAGGAAACGGGCCAGAATACGAACAAATTCTCGGAAGTTTACTTGGTCTTCGTTTTGAATGCTTCTGTAGAGAGGTGGTTGCTTGGTTTGTTGGTTTGTTGGTATAGTGTTGGTGAAGTTGTTGGTGGTTGTTGATGTAGTTTTTATTTGTTTAGTAGGTGGTTGATGTTGTTCGAGTGACATGAAGACAAAATGGTAAATGAATACAGAATTTAATATTTTCTAGAAGTATAACACTACTGACTCTGACGAAAAGAATGTGTAGACAATGCGGTCTGAAAGAGGGTTGATGGCCAGTTCAGGAATCCTAAAAAAGTCTTCTTTACTGATGGTAGAAAAAGTAAAATGACTATTTGGAATTTTTTAATTGCCATAAAGTTTTATATTTTGAACTTTGAACACATCCTCTAAATTCACCTTAGGTATCCATTGCAACTCTTGTCGAGCCTTGTGAACCTGCTGTACAACCGATGGATCTGGTTTGCACTGACTGAAAAAAATATTTTTATTCTATTTTTTGGGGGTTTTTTTGAAAGTATTTATGAATTTTTGACAGTGATAAAAAGATTCAAAAAACGTATTTCAAAATAATAAAATAGAATAAAAATATAGAATTTAATGTAAATTTATTCTAGAAATTTATAAAAAAACGTAATTACATCCTGTTTCCATCTGGATTGCTGCTACTTCCTCTGGCTGCAAAAGGGTTGACACTTTGGATCCCATAATTGACACTGAAATAATAGAAAAAATATTGAAAAGTTTTTAAATTAAGAATTATTATAATATTTTGATCTTTAAATCTTTTGTTTTAACTAGAATCTAGTTACTAGATCTAAAATGATCAAATTATTAGTTATTTTTAAAAGCTGAACATTCAATTTGAATTAAGAAAATTGAACTTATGAAACCTTTTTAGTAAATATTGTCTTGTTTGCGCATTAAAGCTTTTTTCCTACTTTGTACTGAGTACAATGTACTCAGTTTTTGTTTCAATTACTTTTAAATTCAATTTCATACATTATTAAAAAAATTAATAAATACTTTGTTTTATTTTTTCTATATAATTTTTAAAAACTAATTAATTTGAAAACCTTTTTGCTTGAAATATAATATTTCAGTAATTTAATTTAATTTTTATGCACAAAGTTCACTTTTTACTAAACAATTATTGTTTGAGTTTTTTTTACAAAATTTATATAAAATTATACTTCCCAATAAAGTATCATTGAATAATATTAAATTAATAAAACAGTATTTAGTATAAATATAAAATGTCAAAAGAATGGTTTGACTGGAATGCTTAGATTTTTCCAATGAAACATGGGCCAGTATTGCTCTTGTGCTAAAGGGAAAAGTATGTCAAATAATAAAAATTTAAATTTATTTATTTTGCTAAGCTTTTTTAAATGTAAAAAATTATGCCCATACTTTCAAGATATATTCTTTATATTTGATATATTGTTTTAGGCTATTGAAGATTTTAAAATCTATTCATGCTTATTCTTTATAAAAATAATTGTAGAATCAAAATATTTAACAGAAAAAAAAGTACCAGCACACAGAAACAAACCTGTCTCAAAAGATGCTCTATGGCACCAAGAAGCTTTCGACTATAAATCTACCAATCATAAACAAAGTAACAAATGCGACAACAATGTTTTCAACAATGGCTTTCAGAACAACAAGATCGACAACAGCATCAAGCCGGAGGGAAACAGTAAATACAATTCTTTAACCTATTCCACCTACAACCAATGGTCAAACTACTCACACGACTGCAACAACAGCAGCAGCCATGATATCAACAACAACTGGAACTTCCTCACACACCCCATCAATGCATCCTTCCAAGACACACACCTGAACCACAACAACCACGAAGACTACAGTCAGAACAGCCTTTCTCACGACACGAGCACCAATCTCGACCACACCTCCCTCGACCATGACTCCTCTCTTCTGACCACCAATGCATCTCACCTTGACCTTGAAGTGCATGCCTATCGACAGAGGAACTCACAAAAAGTGGTTTCCTTGCTGGAGAAGGTATTGGATTATTTAGTGCAGGTGGTTGACGTTTCGTACATCCAGGCGTACTGTCAAAGGGTGAAGTGGGATGTGGAGAGGGGGATGGTTGAAAAGGAGGGGGTGAGGAATCTGATGTGGGACGTGCTGACTGGCCAGGAGGGGGAAGACTTTGGCGTATTTTGTGAGTTGTTGAGCGACAATGAGGAGCACAAGGGTGTGGTGGAGTTGTTGATTTGTCTGGAGGGGATAGTGTCTCTAGTCTCAACCTTCCCACACCCTTCTCAACTGCCATGCCAGCACAACAACCCCCTCTCTGAGACAAGCTACTTCAGCATCGATCTAGTCACTCCCCTCCAACCTACCATCCACCACACCAACCTCTCATCTAGTATCTCCTTGTGCAGTCTCAATGCAAAATCTCCCAGTCGTCCACCAATCTTTTTACGCAAGCAACTCCCTGTTCCCCTAGTGGCACTCACACTGGGCCATTTTTGTTTCTGTTCTTCGCAACAGGAGGGCAGACTGTTGCAGATGCTCTCAGAGTTTCAGTGTCTCCTCGAGCTGGGTCTGGTGCGTTGTAACTTCTCGCAAGAAACTTCTTTCTCTTTTGTGCAAGCTTTGAGTCTCAACAGGAGTCTGCAAAAGTTGCACATTTCTTCTTCTCCCCTCCATCCTTCCCCTCTCCATCCTTCTTCCTTTCAGCTTTTTCTCCAAGCGCTCGCAGCCCTCAAACCCACGTTGAAGTCGTTTTCGTTCACGCATTGCCACGCCACCACCCCTCTGCTGCATTCCCTTCTCACCACTCTGTCCACTCAGTTGTTCTTGCAAGAGTTAGATTTGAGTTTCAACCAACTATCCATCCAACTAACCACCGCTCTCTCCCACCTCCTTGCCACCACCACTACCCTCAAACACCTCACCATCAAAAACACCCACCTCACACCCGCCTCTTTCGTTCCCCTCTCCACCTCACTCTCCCACAACTCGACCCTCCACTCACTCAACATCAGCAACAACGACTTACAAGACTCCTCCATCAACTCCCTCTCTCACTCACTCATCCTCAACTCCTCCGTTCGCTCCATCAACCTCTCCAACTGCTCCTTCTCTCACTCCGCAGCGGTTGGCATTTCCAGGCTACTCCGTGCCAACCACTCCATCCAGCAACTCATCATCTCCAACAACCACCTCAACAACCACGCCCTCTCCATCCTTTCCTCCGGTCTCTGCTACAACCAATCGCTCCTCCATTTGGAAATGGACTCCTGTGGCGTTGGCAACGTCGGCTTCCACCACCTCCTGAAGGCTCTCAAACACCACCGCAGGATCAGGGTGGTCAAGCTCTGTTACAACCTCATCGGCAGGCCAGATGCTGGTGGTGATGGTGGTGATCACAGTGTTGGCGTTAATGGTGCTCATAGGGGTGATGTTAATGGAAGCAATGGTCAGATTATTAATGAGAAAATTAATTTTTGCACTAATAACACGATTAAAAGTTATATTAATAAAAATAAAGATAATTCCGCTGATAATAATAATAATAATGGCGTAAATGACGTCATATCGGAAGAGAGCCTTTTCCTGTTGATGAAGGAGGTCCTACATTTGAACCCACATTTGAAACTCGTCCTCAGAGGCAACCAGTTGGCAACCTTGCTAGCCTCATGAATATTCATAGCTTATTAATTATATGATGATGATGATGATAATAATAATAATAATATTAATAATAAAAATATAATTCATTAGGATAAACTTTATATCGAACATTTGTTCATGTACTGTATTAAAATATTTTTCAACTATTTTATATTTTTTTATTCATAAGGTGTCTTGTCCATCACCATCATAACCACTACCTATTTTGATGAATTCTTGTTACGTCATATTTGTGTTATTTATAATTTGTTGATTTAATTTTTTTTTAAATTGATTTTTTATTCGTCAATTGTATAGTCCATCTAAATTTGTTGCCATTCACACTTCATGAGAGCCCCGAGCTCCAGTATTAAACTATGATATTCAAAAAAATCATTCGCTTTTAGCGAATTTTGATTCCTATATGCCATAGTATTTTCAATATTGGACGATATTTTAAAATGAATTAAATATTGAAATAACTATTTTTTATTTTATTTGGATAAGTATTTTAAACATAATATTTTAAATTTATGTAAGATATTTTTCATTCTTTGAAATTTCTTTCACTCACACTGAATATTACATTTTTTTCGACCTTTAAAAATATTTTATATAAATAATATTTTATTTCTATAAAATATTATTAATTAAAATAGAATTGATTGATTTTCTAAATTCTAATAATTCAAATTTAAATATAAATGTACTCCAAGAAAGCAAAAAAATTCGTGTTTCCACACCAGCCATTTGTTACATCTTCTAGTTAGTCGCATGTTGTTCGTCATTACACTTCTACAAGTTTAGTTCTTGTTCTGTAATTGGTTTCTTATTGTTGCTTCTATTATTAAGCGGCTTTTGACACTTTTGGACACTTCGTTTATAACTTGTTTTTTTTTAATTTTTAAATTTATTTAGCGCTTTATTATTTATTTATTAGATCAGTAGGCGCTTTTTTACGTTCATATCACCTGCGTACAATGAATTCTTCAACTTTGAATGTTTTAATTATCATAAAAAATTATTTTAGCATTGCTCACGGTGATGATGATGATGGAGAATAAGCGCGATGATAATGATCCTCATCATCATTTTCTACATGTACCGTCTAAATTATTTTTCACTCTACTAGTGGCTTACAGGCCTTAGGCCAATTTTTTTTTGTTGAGATTTCAATTCAAACCTTTTCAAAATGTAAATTTTGCTTTACAATTTTCACTGTGAAAATAGTTACGAATTAGCAGTAAAGAAATTGTATAATATAACTTATATATTATCTTAAAGCACTTTTTTCATTGCAAAATAGCAATCTCGCATCAATCATTACCTATGCAAGATGTACGACTTGATGATCGAGCGGCGGTGAGCGATGATTGTGCGGTCATGTCCGATGCAGTCTCAAGTGCCTTTGAACGTTCATGTTCTCACTCACGCCTATCGGCACTCTCTGTGTGTGTTCATTTGTGTTCCTACTCACTCTATAAACGTCGCTGTTTTCCTACCTGGTTTTCACTTTTAACTTCGATGTTCGGTGTCTCTATTTACTTTCTGTTTCTAGTTTATTGTACGTATTTTCAAATTTTATTTTGGAATATTGTTTCAAAACACATTTTCAATATGTATTCTTCCAGTTTAACTGTCACATCTGTGCTAGAGAATCTAGCAAAGTAATGTAAAAACAACTTCAATAACTTTTTGCAAAGCAATTTTCAACTTCTTGAACTCTTTAATATTGACTTCAAAATTGTACTTTTCTTCGCCATCTCACTTCCTAGTACGGGCATTTAACCGCCTTTGCACTCAAACTTTCCACTATTTCATTCTTTTTCTCTCAAAAGAATTTCGCCAATTCATTTTCAAAGACTTTTCAAATTCCTATTTCAATTTTGCATAACTTATTTCGAATAAAACTAATTTTTTATTTCACCAAATTGAAGAAAATTTCATTCAATCAAAAGTTACCCGAAGTTTGTTAATCTAGAAGGTGTTAGTATCATAAGGCTGTTTTCTCCGGTACAAATGATATGCTTAAATTCAAGCCCTGTTGATCAATTTAGTCGTTCCTCACCTTACACAGCTTTATCCAGTCCTTATTGATTTTTTAGGAATGATTATACAATGATTGCTTTATAAACTTGATCAATAAGAGAATGATGATGATGATGATGATGATGACGATAATCTGTATGTTTTTTTGTTCACTTTCACATTCAATTGAAGCTTTTTTATTTACTTGTTAGACTTTCTAGCTTTGAGAATAAAATAGAAAATGCTTATTTATTCGTTAGAATATATTTTTAATGTTTCAATAAAATAATTAAAAACTATTACTTGAGTATAAACTAATAGTTATAGATAGATAAAAAATAGGGGAAAAATTATTCTTTAAAAAATCAAGCACTACAACAAATATTCACTTTTAAACCCTAAGTTTCCTTTTACTCATACAAGAAATTCTTCTTAATCTCCGCCTACGCCTCAGCTGATTGGACGCAAGACTTTGACTGAAAGGCGTTAGGAAAATTGTTACAATCAGTTGTTTTGGGAGAATCATTGGAAAAATAAGTCGCTGATTTATTTGCAGATAAAACTTTCCTAGTTTATTCCATTTTATATATAATCTTTTTCTTCCTACATAGAAAAAAAAATAGTAATAGTAATAATTAATAATTACTATTAATTTCGAGCAGGCGGTCTCATTATCATCTTCAATTGTAATTATTACATATACCGTTCATAAAACGTGAGAAATCATTTGTTAATTTAATATTATATATTAATTTAGTATAACGCTTGTTAATTCCCTTAATGAATTAGGGTTGTAACATTGCATATTCGAGATTTGCTACTTGATACGGAAAAATTCGACAAAAATCGACAAAAATATTTACAAAAAGTCATAATTGTTGGTCTTATGGCCATAAACAACTCACAGACAATAAACATTTTATTAATAAAAAGAAGAAAGGAAAATTATGATAATTCCGAGTAAGAAGAATTTATTTCTGAAAGTGTAAAATTTATGAGTTATGAGAAATGGAAGCTATATGGAATTAAGAAAAGACATTAAAATCCACTTGAGTATTCACCAAGGCCTGGGGGCCATATAAAATCGTTAAAATAGTTTCCGAAAAAAACAATCATTGAATATATAAAAAATAACTTTAAATATGTTTCATAAATTAATTTATATTTAATAAAAAGTGGTTGAGTGGCGAAATGAAGAGACGACAGCAGCTCTCAGTCGTCAATCAAGCAGCAACAGCCACATGCCACCCCATCTTAGCGCCATATTGAACCCCCTCAATTGAACCCTGCACATTAATTATTCTCTTATAAATAGTAGTGCAAAACACATAAAAATATTTTTAAAAACCTACACACTCAAAAACACATAAACATATTTACATATTTAAAAAGACATACTCATGAAAACACATTAGCAAGTAAGACACATATTATAATAAAAACACAATAAAATCGTGTAAATACTCCAACCAAAAATACATTACAATTAAACATATAATAAATAACATACACAATGAATAAAATGGAAGATGCTATCGAACGTAAAGATGCTGTGGAATGGGAGGGAAAAGAGAGAAGAGGAAAAAGAGAGAAGGAGTAGAAGGAAAGGGAAGAGGAAGATGTATTTAGATGTGTGTACCCATACAGAAGCCTCTTATGTGCACACAAATGTCTGTGCTACTGTAAAAGAATTGATGACGATTGATTAAACATTTTAGAAAGTTGAATGTTTATAATATAATGTTCTAAAAATCGTTTGTTCATTACGATCGTATAAATCTAACTAAATTTTAACAAAAAAGATTTTTCCAAAATAATTTGATAAATCATTATAAGGTTATAAAGATTCGAAACTAGGCTGCCCATTCAAGCATCAGCAAACTTTTTGGAACACTGCTGTTGACTTCCCAAACCTGAAGTTGCCCTTCATTTCAAAAACTCTGGAACTCTCAATACAGGTATAATGAGACATTTATGGGTTTTTTTAAACTTTATTACATCAGTGAAACATAATAATTTGACTAAATAGATTGATTTTATTCAGTAAATAGACCCATTACGTTTAGGAATTATTCCTAAGTCCTATTTGCTGAAATCTACGGAGCTATGAGCTAATGAGAGTATCGATTTGTCGGAAAGGTACTTGGGAAGAAATCATGAGAATCGTGTTGATTCCCATTACAATTGCTGCATGGACGACCTGACATTTTTTTACAATATTTTAAATTATTCTTATAAGCAACGCTTTCGTTGTGTGTTTGTCTGAGATGTATTATATTTTTTGTTTTTTTTTCAAGTGTGTTTTGTGTGTCTAAATGTGTATATTTAGTTCAACTTATGTGTGTTTTTGCTTCTATGTGCGATGATATGTGTGAAAGTATGTCTCTAGACTATTGACATAGCGGGTGATAACGGTTGATACGATGTTATCATTACTCCTAGCCCTTATGATAACAGTGATGATGTTGTTAATGATAATGTATATAATGGAATTGATGGTATTAATAATAATGATGATGATGATGATAGTGGTAATGGTGATGATAATGATAATGAATATAACAGTGATGATGACGGTGATTTGAGTATGAAAATTTTTAATTCCAGCTTCTGGTTTCTGGTTTGTCGAGATCATTATCAAAACCAGCTTGCTCATCAAATTTAGAGTCTTATGAAAACATCATTATCATCATCATCATCACCATTATCATCATCATTTTTCTGGTCCCAGTAACACCATTTCGTTTATTGATCTTTTGCATTTAGTATTTATATTTTAATTACTCAAAAAATGTTTTATTCCTTTATTTTTTATTTCATAGAACTTATGGAATGGTGATGATAATCATGATCACCATCACCACAATAATCATCACCATTACTATCACAATCACCATAATCATAATCATTGTCACTACTACTATCATGATCGTGTAGACAGGGTATGAAAGGATTTATAAATTGTTTAATTTAACGCCAATTCATCTGCTAGCAAGAAAATCATAACTACAGCCATACTCCATCTTATTCATCACTCTCGATTTAAAATTAGTTGATAAAGTCTTTGAATATCCTAAATTCCATCTATAAAATTTCAAAAAAAATTCCTTATGAACTGGAATGGTGTAATGGTTAAGACGTCGGTTTGTTACTCGGAATGTCGTGAGTTCGATTCCTGCTATCACCTAGTAGCTAGAGAAGAAAAGAAAACTGTAAAGCCGCCGTGAAAACAAAAGTCCCAGGAAATAACCTAAAAAATAAAAAACATTAAATGTCTACTCATGCTACATTCATGTTGACTTTTAGAAATATGAAAGTGATACTGTACCGCTTAGTTGAATAAATTGATGAATATATTAACGTGAGCCCCATTCATCCAAAACATCCATCCATCCATCCATCCATCCATCCATCCACACATCCATCCATCCATCCATCCATCTATCTATCCATCCATACATCCATCCATCCATCCATCCATCCATCCATCCATCCACAGAATGGTGATCATCTCGAGGAACGACTCGAATATCAACAACAACCACCACAACAACAACAACAACGACGATGACCACACCAAAAACAACGACAACAACCACAACAATCATCTTCACCAAGACAACAACCACAACATCCACAACACCAACCACAACATCCACAACACCAACCACAACGTCAACAACCTTTCCATGACGTCATCGTTCTTGAGCACTTCCTGTCACGTGCGAGAGTTGGTCACGTGGCCTCGAGAGGATGAAGGGCTGCTGAGGGCGTGCATGCCAGCCTACATCTTCGAGGGTTTGTCTAATTACCGTCTAACTACGTCATCATAATCGTTATCATCATCATCAACATTACAACAACTATCATCAGTATCGAAACACCATATAATGATCATTTACACCCCTCTATATCATCATCATCATTCTCATCATCATCATCATCTTCATCATCCTCATCATCACCCTCATCATCATCATCACACCAACCACAGTGGTTGCCTTTATCACCTTCTTCGTTTATCAGTTCAGAGATCTTCTTAAAACAATAACCCGTCATCTCATCATTATCATCATCACCACCAACATCATCAGCATCACCATCACTATTAGCATCTTCTTATCAACATCAACATCATTACCATTTCAATTTCGCTAAGCATCGCTTTATCCTCTTCATCTTCATTATCCTCTCTATTAATTAGCACACCAGCATGATAAAAAAATTATCATTATCATCATAACCTCCATGCCATCTTCTGCAAATCAATGTCAATTAATTTTTATCCTAAGCCCCCTCCCACATTTATCTACTCACATCTCACCCCGCTGTCTATCTATCCATGCATTCATCCACGCATTCATCCATCCATCCATCTATTCGTCCATCCATCCATGCATCCATCCATGCATCCATGCATCCATTCATCCATCCTATAAAATAATTTATAAAATATAAAAAAAATTTAAATTATATATTACCGACACAATATGCAAAGTGCATTTAGTCCAAAAAGTATATTTCCATCAGCGGTAAGATGCAAAAGTTTCTCGATTATAGGAGCATCAAGCCCAAAAAGACCGTTTTAAACTTTCTTTATTTCGCATTTAAATCGCAACTGAGTGTGTTTGCAGTGGCATGTCCTTCATTGTTTGCTGAGGCCTGGAGCGTCGATGGATCAACTCTTGAGCCATTCAGAGGAACTTGACGTTTAAGTTCTTCATTTAAATTTGATTTATTTATTGAAAATGCAAAAATATGTCATAAAAAACGTGAATGAATGAAATTTAGCTCATTTGCCTGACTGTTTTGCAGAAGAGCTCACCATTAACCAGCTTTTAACCACAATCTTTAGTTTTTTAATCGATATAATATATATAAATGAATTTAAAATATGATGATGATCATGACGATTAAAAATGTCGTCGCTGATGCAGTGAAATCTTTAATTAAAGCCAGTGCATGCGTACTAACGGCAGCATCTCCGTATTCGATACTATTCACTTTCTCTTTCATTCTATTCACTTCTTTTAGGAGCCTTGATGGAAGCATGTCTGGACTGGTTGCTTTTTGCGGGTTGATCATCGAAAAGTAGTTTCAGGACTGCATTATTTGAGATCTTCATTTGTGGCATGAGTGGTGCTACCCTCACCAACAACAAACCATTTCACAATCCAGCCTTCATCCTCACAATTTTTTAATAACGACCAAAATTAGCTGAAGACTCATAAAACTTTCTTTTTAATGAATGTTGACAGTTCTTTAACGATTCTCTAATTGCAATAAGTACGTCATCAACTCTTATTAAATCCCAGTACTCTATTATTTAGTGATTATTATTTAATAATTTTATTAATAACTTTTTTAAACTTTATAATTCTATTTGTATACATTTATATAAGAAAGTATACAATTAAACAATTGGTCGAGTTATACATAAAGTTATATTATTTAATTATTTTATAGTATCTTGGCATTTATATTGTAGATATTAGTATTTATTTCGTTATATCTGTTTTTCCTACAGTAAAATTGCTTTTCCATAGCTTCCTAAGATAAAAATACTTCGATAATTTTTAATGGCATGGCAAGATGCATATGCTCTCTAACGTTTCAGTGGACATTTCTAACAATGACAATGACGATGCTTTTGTTTGTCAAATGGTTATTAATAAAATAATTATTTCATTTTATTTTAAATACATTGTTGTTAATAATTCTTTCCAATTTTTAAAGACCTTTGGTAAAGTAGTTGTAATGGCATATGACCATTCTTTAATAAAATGTGTACTTTCATCATCATCATCATCATCAGCAACTCAATATGGGCAGTCTCATCATATTCATACATACTCCACCATTGCCATCTCTATAAACTAATTAATGTCTAGTTAACTTTATATTAAACTAAATAAACACATACACCACACACACACACACACACACACACACACACACACACACACACACACACACACACACACACACACACACACACACACACACACATACACACACATACACACACACACACACACACACACACACACACACACACACACACACACATGCACATACACACACACACATACATACATACACACATACATACATACACACTTACAAATATATGTCCGTCCCATTCCAGAAGACTTTTTATTTAAACTTTAACATTTGGAAGCTTTTAATTTTCCGCTTTATCAAAAAATGTCGCACTATATTTAAAATGGAGTCAGAGTTTGTGGTAGGACTAGGAAACTATGTGATTATAAAGTTTTGATTCCATTCTGAAACGGAATAGGTTTTTAATTGGACCGAATATATTTATCATTATTAATATATTTCATGATTATTGTGAAGTGGGAGGTTACCACCTTAATAAGACATCTCATTAGCTACTATCATCACCACTACTATCATCACCACTGTTATCATCATCACTGTCATCATCACCACTGTTATCATCATCACCTTTATCATCATCCCCTTCATCATCATCCACCCCATCATCTTCAACCATATCACCATCAACTGTGACACTCTTATCGTTTTAGTATTTAATTTTAATAATAATATTAATAATAATAATAATGATAATAATAATGATAATAATAATGTTAATAATAATGATGATAATAATGTTAATAATAATGATAATAATAATGTTAATAGTAATAATAATAATATTTTATCTTTTCCACCACCACCACTCTTCTCTATCAGTATCATTAGCACTACAATTCCATCAAAGCACCTACAGATTCCTAACAGGGCGTCTTGTTTGAACTTGCCCAATGCAATTCTGTATCTCTCACAACACCTTTAGCATAACGGAAGATGTGATAGAAGGAGAGAAGTGGTGAAGAGGGGTGAGTGAAGTATCTTGGATGGTGAATGGAAGGAAAGAAATACTAAGTTGATGAGAAGGGATAGATGGAGCAAGGATCGAGTTAGTGCAAGGGGCTGTGATATTGGAGTAAAAAAGATATTTATAAATGATGGAAGGAGCGATTAATTGTTTTTCCATATGTTTAAAAACGTGGAAAAGAAATGATTTACAGGAGTTTATGAGAACTATTGAGACGTTGTGAAATAATTATTTTAATAATTAAAATTATTTATGTATCCATAAATTTAAATATGATTCGAATTGTATTTCAAAATATTATTAAATATGTATGAAGTGTAAACTCAACCCCGTCATTAATTTCACCATTCCATCCATTCGCATTATTTGTTTACTCCTTCCTTCAAAATTCAATTAATAAAGCTATAAATAACAAGCAAGCCCGTGTCAACAATCACTTAACGGCCCACCACCAAATCATAAATCCAACTGGTCCATTAGCCGGTGGGGATGATGATGATGATGATGAGGATGATGATGAGAAGGATGAGGTGATGGTAATGATAAAGATGATGATGATGAGGGGGGGATGAAAATGAGGGTGATGATGATGATGAAAACTGTTAAAGAAAGGAAATATCCACATATTTGTCTTTGCTTCAAGCTATTTTGGTTCTATGTTGCGTAGGAGCAAATAAAAACTTGAAAATAGAACGTCGCTTGGAATACAAATTCCAAATGCAGATTTACTTTTCTCTTAAAATACTTTTAAAGTATTGCTTTTGATGTGTGTACTAGTGGGTGTTTTTAATGAAGATATTGTCTTAATTATTCAATTAGTTATTTCTATTTAATTTTAACATATTTGAGAAAAGTTAATTAATTAAAACTATTAACCTTCTAATTATTGAGCCACTCAATAAGGACAATTAACACAAATTGATAATTGATTGCAAACGCAGTACACATGTGGATGTGTGTACGTGTGAATGTGTTGTCATGCGACCCCTTTGATGTCCATACTGCCTCAGTGACCCTTCTGTACTGTTCTTTATGCCATGTTTATGTGATGCTCATTTGATGTTCGTGCGTGCGTGTGTGTGTGTTTGTTTGTGTGTGTGTGTGTGTGTGTGTGTGTGTGTGTGTGTGTGTGTGTGTGTGTGTGTGTGTGTGTGTGTGTGTGTGTGTGTGTGTGTGTGTGTGTGTGTGTGTGTGTGTCTTTATGCTGTCTTCTAGATGTGTGTAAATTCATTCAAAACTCGTCTGACAGAGACTTCTCTTGGAAAAGACTTGAGCAATCACTACTAATTGATTTTCTTTAATTAATCAATTATGTTATTAAATTAGTTTTAATTGGTTTCTCATAAAAAGTTCGTAATAAAAATATTAATCTAATTATTTCAGGTAAATCCGAAGCATTTAACTTTGAACTATTCAATAACTTCACCATGACGTGTGTTCAGAAGGATGTGTGCGTGTGTGTATTTGTAGATGTCTCTGCCAATGTATGTGTGTTTGTATGCGGATGTTTTTGCCAATCTATGTGGGTTTGTGTGCGGATATTTCTGCCAATGTATGTGTATTTGTATGTGGATGTAAGAGTGAGATATGTGTGTGTTGAAGTGTGCAGAACCTGTTTACGCGCGGCATTAGCGAAGAAATCTGATATGTGCATGTGTGTGGCTCTGTATGTTTGTGTGTTGTTTTGGGTGTATATGTGCGTAAGAAGTCTATGTGTGTTTTTGGAAGCACTCAGTTATATTGAATTGTATTTAAACTTTTCCACGTCCCATCGAACACTTGAGAAATGCTCGAACACCTTTTACAAGCCCTAAAAGTTATTGAAGAACACTATTAGTTTTTCACAACTTTAGTTTTTTATTTATTCATCCACTTTTTCCACTCATTTATCAATTAGAAAACAATTTTTCAATCCATCTATTCATCCATCCATAAATCCATCTTTCCATCCATCTTTCTATCCATCCGTCGATCCATCCATCCATTCATCTTTCCATCCATTTACCCCTCTATCTATCCCTACATTCGTTTTTCCACTCCTAGTATATCTATCCACCTTCTTTTCCAGCACAAACACATCTAAAAAACTACCGTATAAATATTCCCTTTACACACAGACACTATTTATGTATATACTATTGATAAATATACATCATTTATGCATAGTATACAATAATATACAAAATCTCATACTTGTATTTTTGTGCACATCCTCCCATACATGCATGTGTGAGCCAGGCTGTGTTTGAGAATTTATTTTAGCAAACGAAACCTGATATGCTAGCAAATTGTACAAAACGAGAAATACTGTCTGTATAAATAATATTATTGAGTTATTCTTATTATTAAATGCTTAAAGCTCTCTTTGTCTTTATATTTAAACAAATTATTTATTTAATTATATGATATTATGCTAGATTTTGTGTCTATCAATGTTATTTAAGCGCTAAATAACGTTTTTTTCTATTTCCTTGTTTGTTTCCATAGAAGAACTCTAATTTAATCATCAACGATATCATCATCAACATCGTCATCATCAACAACGACATCATCAGCGTCGTCATCGTCAAATATATCATTTCTCATTCATTTTCTTTTTTTTAAAATCATAATTCTTCAATCAATCCATTCAATCATTTATTAAAATAAGTGAAACATTTGCGAAAACTCATGAATATTAATGAGATTTATATTCCCTTCCAGATGACACGAAAAATCTCAAATCATATGCAAGTCCCTTCACATCACTGTTTTCATCTTCTTCATCCTTAGCCTTTTCCGGATGGTTGCCTAGAGACAACTACCCTAGCAACGAAGTTAAACTAGAACTACTGAGTAACAAAGGCGATTTAGTCAAAGATACAAGTAACCAAAGATACTACGACAACATGGTGGAATTCTTACCTACCTATTTTTCTCATGAAAAAATCGAAAGCGGTGGTGGTGTGTTTGGAGAGCTTGCCACTACAAAGGACATCAAAAACCCGCTCGCCAATGATCACAATGAAGCTGATAGAAATAACGATGCAAAGGTGACCAGGAAAGGAGAGAACAGTAGCGGACCAGAATCCATGCAAGATGCCTCTCGACTCGAAACTTACACATCTTGTCATCAAGAAAAATCTTCAAACCACACCACCAATCTCAACGCTGCTCAACCACCAGTTTTAAGTAGCTCCACTACCACCTCGAACCACCTCTTCCAAGCCAGCACTGCTACCACACCCCCGTACACCACCTTTTCTACTCACAGCACCATCCATCCTCACACAAACCACAACGACTTCATCTTCTCAACCGACCAAGTGGCTTGCGTTTGCGAGGTCTTGCAGTCGAGCAACAACGTCGACATGCTTGACCGCTTTCTCTCGTCTCTCCCTTCCCCTCACTCGCTGCACCTCCACGAAAGTGTCTTGGTCGCCAGGGCTTTTGTGAGTTTCCATCGACGAGACTTCAGAAACCTCTACCGCCTCATCGAGTCAGGCCAGTTCAGTCCGCATCACCACCAGCTGCTCCAGGCCCTCTGGCTGCAAGGTCACTACACCGAAGCGGAAAAAATTCGAGGAAGACCGCTCGGAGCTGTGGGAAAGTACCGCATCAGACGCAAGTTCCCACTGCCAAACTCCATTTGGGACGGTGAAGAAACTTCGTATTGTTTCAAGGAAAAGTCCAGATCGCTCTTGAAAGACACCTACCTTCACAACTCCTACCCGTCGCCCCGGGAGAAGAAGGCCTTGGCGGAGAGTACAGGTCTGAGCACCACACAAGTGTCCAACTGGTTCAAGAACCGCAGACAAAGAGACCGAGCCAACGAGCACAAAGAAAAGTTTGCGGGCAGTTTCTTAGTTTGGTGGCTGGATGGATGAGTTGAGATATTTGGGAGAATTGAACAATTTTATTTTTATTTGAGAAATTTAAGAAACTTAAAAATTGGTTTTAAGTAACTATTAAAGGCGTGTGAAAACACAAAAGATCAAACCCCTCCCTTGAGTCTAGTATGGTATCAAAACATAAGTTTCAAAGAATCAATCTAAGAAATATGAGTAGATTTTCCTGTTTTTCTTACAATACTTGTGTCGATGTATTTTTTAGAATTGATCAAAAATGCAACCTAAAGCATTGAAGAGTATTGAAAATGCATAGATAGACTAACTCACAAATGTATTATTGCAACTTCTAAAAACATGATCAAATCAAGATTCAAGTATGCATAATTTTTAAATCCAAAACATTGAGAATCTCGTCGCCATGTGCAGTCATTCTTGAGACAGCAGAAGCTTTAATATTATTAACACATGTGTTTTGTGTGGTCGGCATTAATTTAAAAGGGCCAATCATTAAACAATATTATAACGATAAAATTAATGAGTATTTAATTTCTTTGACTAATTTAAATATTTTTCAAATTATAAATAATAACATCTTTTAACTGCTTCTTTAATGACGAAGACGATGATGCTAATTATTATTTTAGTTTAATGTTTATTATTTTTATTCTTCTGGCCGACGAATGACACATGACAAGTGGACGAACAGCCATAAAAAATAAATATTGACTCAGTGCTAACATTTAATATACGAATATTAATATTATTAATAAGAAAAAGTTAAACTATATTTCAGACTCTAATTTAATTGACTATGATAATTATATTTAATTTCAAATACTTGATATTTTTATTTTTCATGAAAATAAATGTCAGTCATCATCTTGGAACACAATTTTGAATTAGAGAAAACTTTTCAATCAGAAAAAACATAACTAATAATAGGACTAAAAATATAAAATAACAAATTATTTTATATTCCGGTTGAAATCGTCCATAGTAAGTAATGGAGGCATGATTAATGGGGGACGATAAAAGATCTGCAGCGGTAAATAACTCCACCTTTTAATTGAAGTAATAAATTTTACGCTACACCATTGTATGTGGCAGACTTTCTTTATTCTTTGTAGCATCTTTAAAAGAAGGAAAGCATTATGTTATTTGAGTGTTTAGTTTTAAAGGCAACCGAATAAAAGCCCATTGTAAGTTACTGCTTCTCAAATTGAGAGTCTCAATTCATCCCTTTATATGAGATATGTTGAAGTGTTTTGGGGTAGAGTAAAGAGGTATGAGGTTTAATAGAGTAGTTAATGTGTGGTTTTGTGTGATAATAATAATAATAATAATAATTTTATTTTAATTTTTTAATTAATTATTTCCGTTATGCAGAGAAGCATTGCACAGCGGATCAGAAGACAACACCTTTGATCCTCCCAAAGAATCCTACTATCAATTCCTCCCCTACTACAACAACAACAACAACAACAACAACAACAACAACAAAACAACCACTAACAATAATATCAATAAGAATTTAATTAATAATAATAACAATGATAATATTGAAACAAAAAAACACAACAGCAGCAACAACAGACGTCGTTATTTAAACAAAAATTCGAATAATTATGCTTTTGAAAACTTGGGAGGTTATAAAAGGCCAGCTTCAAATGAGATTGTCAACAACCACTTCGAAAATATAAACAACACAGTTCTCCCCAACAACAATGTTATCTCCAACAAAAACAATGGCATATCAAGCAACAACAACAACAACACCGATGATACAGGCAACAACATCAAAGATAAGCCTCTCTTCATCTCCAGCATCCTCAGCAACTTAGATACAAATGAATCAGCTGATACAGCTTATTCGGCAACACAAGCCTCCTTCCCTGTACACTCTTCCAACTCAAACACTCTTTCCTCCAACCACTTTCCCCTCACTCCTCCTGAGAACCCTTATCGCAATTATTTCGATAGTTTCACTTCATTCAACAACTACAACAACCACCTGAAGGATGATGTAATTGATCATTCTAACAGCAACACCAACATGCAACAAATTACCAACAGTAACGTTTACAATATTGCAAATGGGGTTAATACTAATTGTTTTCTCAGCAACAACAACAAAAGTGTGCCATCTATGGACGAAAATATAAATAAAATATTTGAAAATTACAGCAAACACGACAACAACACTCAAATACTAGCTGCCTTAACCAACACCATCACCTCTCTCAACAACAACCACCCCAACAACAGTAGCATAGCAGCAACAAATGAAAACGACATAACAACACTCAGCTTCAATTCTTTCAAGAGCAACAACTGCCAAAAAGCTCAAAAGGTCAAACAAGAAAAAGACATTTCAATCAACCTAAGCCCGAAGAACAACAGAGACGACAACAACAACATTAACAACATCAAAATCAACAAAAACAAGACAACTAACCTTAAAACAGCTCTTTTTATAAGTGGAAAATTGCCTCTAAAGACAGATTTGAATGAAGCCAAATGACTGCAAGTCTTGTCATTGGAAAGCTGTGTACAAATAATTGGAATTATTAATTAATAGGAGACTCTTATTATTATCGAAAGGATCTGTTTTAGTTAATTATACCAATTAAAAGTTGAAACATTTTAAAATTAGTTATTTAGCTAGACTATAACTTTTAAAACCCAGTTGTTTTTAAAATCGATTTCCTAATATACGACTATTTCATTAAAATGGTTTAGTGTACATAATCTAAATGGACCAAAAACATTTTTCACATTTTTGAGTATTTCATCAATCATTTTGAGTTGAACATTTTTTTCCCTTTCATAGTCAATTTTAACTATTGCATAACAAAAGGTTTTTGACATGTAATCCTTTGCAATAAATTGATTTCAGAAAATTCATTTTAGGTTTTTAAATTTAGTTTTATTTTGAAAATTCATTCAAGATCATTATATTCTCTGGTGTTTTTGTTCAAATAAATATTTTTGTGAAGCCTTTATATTCCGAAACATAAAAGGGGGTAATTCAAAAGTTTTATAATGGTTCTAGTTTCACCACGTCAGTCAAAATATTTTTCAACAGACCTCCAAGCGAACAAATTAAACATTTTCTTTCATAAAGTAAGCATGACCATTCCAAAACCGATTCAATTCAATGTGTTTTGATGGAAAACAAGAAATTATTTTTTAATGTAAATTTGAAAAAACGATCTTTAATGCTGGCTAAGTTTTTTAAGGATATAAGATGTATGATATCAGAATTATATTTATACAAAGCTTTGGGGATTTTATATGTTCGTCATATTGTAGAAAGCATGCCGTTTTAAAATGGGACTACGCCACACCAAATTTATAATTCAATATTACTTTTTTTAAACCAGTGCGCAATAAAAACTTCTAAAACTGGAAGGAAAAATGTTTCGTCTGAACATTTGAACAATAAACTTAACTTAAGAATTATTTTTCTTGTTTTTAAAAATATTTCATTATAATTTTTTTTGTTTTTTTCCCTTTTTGTTTTACTGTTTATATTTCAATTGTATTAATTCCAAAAATAATATTTTTTTTCATCAGAAATAATATATTATAACCATATTAAAAACCTCAAAATTAATTTTCTCATAAAGGTTCAAAAGGTTTGTTTGCTTCCATACAAACAACGAGGTATAATGTCACGCTATTTATATAGCGTAGAGTTTCAGCTTGAAGCATCAAGATGCCACTTCAGCCCCTCGATCACAATGCGACACCCTGGTACCTCTCGAGTGGCCGCACCTAATTATGACACGAAGCTTTGGTAAGATCAATGTCGAGTTCTTTCGATATTTCTTTTGGTTTAAAATAATATTTAAATATATTTTGGTTATTTATTATTAAAGTAGCTACTATCATTGATTAAATATTTGTAAAGATATTTAATTTGAAGGTTTTGATATTATTAATTCTGATATAGAACATACATTTAGAAAAAATTCTCAACAAAAATAGATCTCTTGCTTATTTGAGAGACATGTGCAAATATTACAGCCCAGTTACAGCAACATTATGAGATTAACTAGATGACTTTTTAAGCGATTGACTTTGAACTAATGAGCGCCATATAGGTTTACCAGCACGTGTGCCAGTGACTTTGTCTTTTGAATGCGCCTCACAGTGGCATATCTTTTTTGCATACGCCAGCTGTTTCCTTTGAAGGTGTAACGCCATTTGAGGTCATGCGAAACAATGGCGAATGAATAAAAAAGATGTCACTTTTGTCAGTTGAATTGGTCGTTGTTGGGTCGTGGTTTATTATTTTCAAATCAGCAGTGTCGATGGCTTTATTCTATATAAATAAATGTTTATATAAATTAACTAAATTTTGCAAACAAACTTTCCATTCGACACACACATTACAGTTAAAACCCGCCAAAGATGGGAACATACTAGAGGTCGGACCGGGTACCCGATTCGACCGGGTACCCGCGGGTACCCGCGGGACTCCCGCGGGAACGGGAATGAAAATTAATTTCGGGACGGGAAAAGTCGGGAACCGGGAATAGGTTTTCGGGACGGGAACGGGAACGGGAATCGAAATTCAAATCGGGAACGGGAAAAGACGGGAACGGGAATCAACTTTTAATTCGGGAACGGGAAAAACGGGAATAACAGTTATTGGGTTTGGATTCTTTAACAATGTTTTTTCAGCAAACTTCTAAGTATGGAAATCTTTATTACATCGATACTCCTTACTTGAAATAAGTATTAAATGCAATAGAAATGTATAACGAAGCCACCCTTGCCAATGTCAAAATCTCCAACACTACATTTGAAGTTGTTATGGTGAGTCCAAAGATTAGGGAGATCAGAAAAAATGGGTGATTATGAAAACTTTTCAGATGAAATCAAAAATGTCAGTTAAATTATTTTACTTTTATAAATTAATACTTTGAATTCGAATGATTAATTTCCAAATTATTGCTCAGTTGATCATTTCGACAAAAGAAAAGATGCCATTGATCTTATTCATATGACAGCATGTCTGTTGCATCCCCAGTATGAAAGAATAATTGGAAAAAAGTTTGGGATAGAAAAAAAATGAGAACTAAGACTTTCATTAGAGAAAATTTAGTTCTATCTGTATAGCCAGACCAAGCTGCAGTGCCATTGAGAAAAAAATCAAATGATGGTTAAATTAGAATAAAATTATTATACTATCAAATTATACGAATGATTTTATATTTGCAGTTGTGGAGAATAAAAATGTTTTCAAAAAAATATTTCTAACAGTATTGAAGAATTTATAATAATGAACGAAGAAAAAAATTCAGAAGAGGATGAATTGTACAAATATTCACAATTACGTCACAAAAAAATTGAAGATTATAAAGATGTTTTATTTTATTGGAGTAAAATGAGCAATTTTAAAATACTACAAAATGTAGCCAAAATTTTGTTTAGAATATCTGCAAGTTATATTCCCTGTGAACGGAATTTTTCAGTATGTGGTCGTTTAACTTCAGACCCAAAATCATCTCATTTGAAAGCTGAAACTCTTAACGGTTTAACCCGTGTGAAAAGCAATAAAGACTTGATTGAATTAGTCAAAAACAGTTACTAACTTCAATACTTTCATTTCAATAAATATTTGAAATTTAAATCGTGTTTTTTTAATTTTTTTAAAAGAAATGTTCTCTGACTTTCAAATAATAAATTTTAATAAATGTTAGAACTAGCAAGTTTGGGACCAGTGAAAACGATAGCGAAAATCAATGAATAAATAAAAGTTTCGGGAACGGGTCGGAACCGGGAATCGAGTAGCGGGAACGGGACGGGACGGGAATCAAAATTCTGATGTCCCATCGGGAACGGGACGGGACGGGAAAACAAATTTCGGGAACGGGACGGGACGGGAATGAAAATTTTGATGTCCCATCGGGAACGGGTCGGGACGGGAAAACAAATTTCGGGAACGGGACGGGACCGGGAATGAAAAGTCGTCCATGTCCGACCTCTAGAACATACCCAACCATCTTATTCTCTCTAGACATTTAATTCATTAAACATCCACTCACTTAAAAAATTACCCAGCTGGTCTAGTTGAAAATCTCTTATCAAATGCTGGTTGAATCAAACCCTTGAATCCAGGCCATAAAGTTTTTTTGTGCTTCAGTGCGGCGTCAACGCACGCTGAGATGCAGTCTTTTTGAGTATTTATATAACGTGTTTTTATGTTGCCTTCCCTGAAAGTGACTTTAACGCGGTTTGCTCGTCTTTTTTACGACTTCTAACTGCGCCCCGGTGAGCCTTTAATTGCCTCCAAAGTCACTCTCGCAACCAAAATCTTGCCATCACCTACGGAGTCATCGTCATCTGCACAACCGCCACCATCGTCATAATAATAAAAATAAGAATATTGAAAATAATGACGGGAATTATTATAGTGGCGTATAACCCGAACGTGTTCCAGGCCATTTAGGCGGCAAATTTTCCAATTCATGCTCAAAACTTATAGGCTATGAGTTACTAGAGCATCGGTTGCACTCGAACCTAAGTCTATTAGCTATCGGTCAAGTCCAGAGTCGTTACACACTCTGATACCCGTTCACCCGATCGGAATTATCATAATCATCACCATCGTCGTATTCGTCATCTTCATCATCATCATCATAATCATCATCATCATCGTAGACGTCATCTTCATCATCATCATCATCATGGTCCTCATCATCATCATAATCATCGCCGTCATGACAGTCTGCTTGTAGACAATAATGTCTTCTTCGTAATACACATGTGCACATTATGTGTGTTTGTATGCGTATGTTTATGTGTTTGTTTATGTGTATAGGCATATAATATTAAGTTTGAAATAATATTTAATCTTATTTTTATCATGTTTCTTTGTTTTTCTTTATTGTGTGCGTGCAAGTAGGTTTGCTTATGTGTCTTGTACTAGTGTGACAGTAGTAATGATTGCTTCGGATGCGCATGTGTGTTTGTATGTATTTGTGGATGTATGTTTTATTGTATTTGTAGATGTATGTGTGTCTGTATGTATTTGTGGATGTATGTTTTATTGTATTTATAGATGTATGTGTGTCTGTATGTATGTGTGTCTGTATGTATGTGTGTCTGTATGTATGTGTGTCTGTATGTATGTGTGTCTGTATGTATGTGTGTCTGTATGTATGTGTGTCTGTATGTATGTGTGTCTGTATGTATGTGTGTCTGTATGCATGTGTGTCTGTATGTATGTGTGTCTGTATGTATGTGTGTCTGTATGTACGTGTGTCTGTATGTATGTGTGTCTGTATGTATTTGTGGATGTATGTTTTATTGTATTTATAGATGTATGTGTGTCTGTATGTATGTGTGTCTGTATGTATGTGTGTCTGTATGTATGTGTGTCTGTATGTATTTGGGATGTATGTTTTATTGTATTTGTAGATGTATGTGTGAGTGTATGTTGGAATGTGTGATGTCGTATATGGAGAGGTTTGTGTGCATGTGGTTATTCTGACAGCTTGAGCGTTATTTCGGTAACTTATTTGCTCAGAACAACCCATGTGTATGTGAGTATGTGTGTGTGTGTGTGTGTGTATGTGTGTGTGTGTGTGTGTGTGTGTGTGTGTGTGTGTGTGTGTGTGTGTGTGTGTGTGTGTGTGTGTGTGTGTGTGTGTGTGTGTGTGTGTGTGTGTGTGTGTGTGTGTGTGTGTGTGTGTGTGTGTGTGTGTGTGTGTGTGTGTGTGTGTGTGTGTGTGTGTGTGTGTGTGTGTGTGTGTGTGTGTGTGTGTGTGTGTGTGTGTGTGTGTGTGTGTGTGTGTGTGTGTGTGTGTGTGTGTGTGTGTGTGTGTGTGTGTGTGTGTGTGTGTGTAAGTACGTGTGTATTTATTAGTATGTGTTTTAATTTTTATTCATATGTTTTTATTTTTATTTCATGCTTTTTTGCTCATTTCGAACCGATTCGACTTATATTTGTTAGCACATCTGAACTTTAGGAGTTAATAACTTTCTGTAGATCAACTCGATCAGTGGTTTCCATTGTGTGGACATCACGCTGCTCCTATTGTACAGTTGACAATGCCTGATCCTCTTTGAAACACACTAAAGATCCCTGCCATACGCCGAAAACACATGTGTCTGACCCAGAAAGCAGAGCAAATATTAAGGGCACTTTATGTGTCTCAACACTTGTTGACCTGCTGAGGCTTTAAAACTTAAAGTTTACATAAATACATAAAATTATAATGAAAAATTAAAAATCAAATGAGAGACATAACTAGAAAGATAGAAACATTTACAACAAAATTACTTCAAGAAGGTATAAGTTATACAGTTTAACTCACTTTAAGATAAATCCATTGTCACCTGTAGTCTCAGAAGAAGACATGTGGATGCAGTGTTTTGAAGGTATATATATTGCAATAATTTAATTAATATGATAATAATAATAATAAAAACAAACGAAATCACTTCAAAGTTATGAAAATTATCATTACTTCTCCTAATTAAAAATGAAAATAAAGATATTTCTACTACCGATAGTCAAAGAACCAGGACAAAACCCTACGTTCCATCTTTGATTTATTAATTTGCCAGTTAACTGATTTGGCATGGTGTTAAGAATATACAAAAAAGTATAGTTATCATTGATATAAAAAAACATTAAAATATTAATTATTAGTCATTCTAAATGTGGACAAACTAGACATTAAAGTGAATGAATAGGAGATGTGGAGGATGAAAGTGGTGTGAAGAATGATTTGTGGAGATTATTTTTCTCAATGGTTTCATTGAGGTAATTGTATTTGAATAGGTGTTATAGGAGAGGATATCGATTCGTTTGGTATTGTGTTACAAACGAACAATACTTGTTTGTGGACTGCTTGTGTCTATTTGTCTTTTCATCTATTCATCTCGACCAACCGTCTAGTGATTTATTTAATTGTTCATTCATAAAGTCATTGATTCATCTCTCGTAAATCCATACACATCTAACCATTAACTCACTCATCCACCCATTCATCCCCCCACTCATCCACCCAAACATCCACCTACACATTCACCCACACATCCACCCACACATCCACCCACACATCCGCCCACACATCCACCCACACATCTAGCTACACATCCACCCACATATCTAACCCCATTCCACCCACTCATCCACCCACACATCTACCCACACATTAACCCACATATCCACCCATACATCCACCCACTCATCCACCCACACATCCACCCATACATCCACCCATAAATCCACCCACACATCTAGTTGCAAATCCACCCAGATATCTAACCACCCACACATCCAACCACTCATGCACACATCTAGATGACTGACCTGTACAAACAACCTCAAGTTGATTGTGTCTTGCAGTACTAATTATACTACGATGATGCTGTTGATCATTATCATCATCATCATCATCATCATCATCATTATCATCTTCATCATCAATATTATCATTATCACCTTCATCCTCAGTATCTATTCTTCAAAGGAATCTCAGTCAACGACGTCTCTCAGGGTCCTTTACTCCGCATCTCAACCGGAAAGCATCCTTTACGAGAAACTGTGAAGGATGCTATTGTGGTGAAAGTAACAATATAAATAATAATAATAGTGATGGATAAATAAAAGAAAAATAAATAAATACTATACAGTAATTAATAAATACGATAATAATAATTAATAAATACTATACAGTAATTAATAAATACGATAATAATAATTAATAAATACGATAATACTAAAAATTAATATATATGATAATAATAAAAATTAATAAATATGATAATAATGAAACTAACCAAAGTAAGTCACAAAAACTATCAAATAGAGAAGGGATAACAACATGTTACAGATGAGGTCTTGTAGCGGATGTTTACGGCACAAATGACGTTACATTGCGTCTGCCACTGCTGCATCAGCATCAATTGGATTTTAATTGGACTCTTACAATCATTATAACTATTAATAAGAATGACCGTAATGATAATATTAGTGTATTTTTCAAATTTTATTTTGAATAATTATTTTTATATTTGGAAAATTAAAATTTAACATTTATTGAATATATTCAAGGCATTTTCTGTCACTCTCATTTTATTTGATTATTTATATATTCAGTGAAGGGTTTTATTTATATAATTACAACTTTTATGAAAACTCGTATAAATACGAATAATTACTGAATGAAACTTGTTATACAAATATTTAAACAACATTTTTTCATTGATGAAGATATAATTCTGAATAAGTTTAATTAGCAATCTTTAAATCCTTCCTGGGGCATATTTGTAGCATCTAATTGCTACAGAATTGTGATGCTTGCTTGACACTCGGCATCAGAGGCACTCTTGCGTTATAATCTCCATACCTCTCCACCTTCTTCATCACGATCGTCATCATTGACGCATTCATCAACACCATCCCTATTTCCATTTCTTTTCCGTCATCATATTCACTAAGAGAATTATCATCATCATAACTAATACCACTTCATCACCATCTTGATCTTTGAGCCTCTTGAAGACTTAATTGATGCAACGTTCCCACAACTCCATGCCACTTCACCAGCTTAGAAAGACACATTTTTCTCTTCAATTACATTACAATTAATCTTTTAATTAGTAAATTAATATTATTTTTGAAAATATTCATAGTTATTAAAATATTAAATCTTGAAGTTGTGTCTAATGATTTTTAATTAATTACCAATTAATTAACAGAGTGAAGAATGAGATTAAATTTGATAGAATGATTTAGAAAATAAACCGATCGACTGTCGTTGGATGAAGACTTCATATTTATGAATGAAGAAAGCTTTGTTCGTAACTTACTCTTACTACTACCGCTTCTACTTCTTTTTTACTACAATTCCTTCTAGATTTTAATAAAATAGTGTTTCTACTAATGTTAATAATGGTCTTAGGAATAAAAACAATAAACTAAAGCTCTACTACTACTTCTAACCTCAGCGACTATCTTCATGATTTCTACTGATGTACCCATTATATTTTTGTGTTGTAAGGTGATATTGAACAGATTTGAAATTCATTCGTTAAAATTTTTTACCACTTCATCAAAGAAGAAATGCATGAATTGATCAATTCATCGACAATTCATTGACAAGTTTATCTCTTGCTGTTCAATGAACAAACCAAAACTCTCTTTAAACTAACATCTCGACTACTAACTTGTCAATCATCCTCATTCAGCCAATCGAAATTTCTCATTTCAAATATATCCCTCCCGCTCACAACAGCTCCACCCACACGAGCTCTGAACGTTGGCACTATATTGTCTACCTCTCATCGTCATTATCATCGTAATCACCTCTTGCTCACTTGGTCCCAATTTTTGTAGGAACCATTTTCTATAGAGATATAATGATATATAGTGATATATATGTCTATTAGTTTGCAGTTCTATTCATAGGTAAACGTACATTTATAAGGTAATAAAGATTAATAAAGATATATGGGTGTATATATAAAAGACTATTTATTTATATATGATTTTGTGTTGATCGAACTATGGGACAGAGGTGTGGAAGTAGCTGAGGTGGCTTTAAAGTAGTTGAGCAGCACAAGAGGTCGACTGAGTGGTGGCGAAGTTTTGTTACTGTTGCGACGTGGCTTAGATAGTTTTGCGAGGTGTTCTGTTGCAAAGATATTTAGCTGTATAACACAAAAGTATTAGTTTGAAAAATTGTAAAAGCAAGTGAATTAAAAATTGTTTTTTCTTTTATAGTTTTGAGTTTTCGTTGAGAAAGACCAAACATTCTGGTATTAGTTTTTTGAAGTTGTTTCAGGGCTCAAGACATTGGTGAGTTCATTATTCTGTTTTTGAAATAAATTTTTATAGTTATTTTATTATTATTAAATATTATATATAATTAATTATCTTTATATACATATTTTTATTTATTTACATTTTTTCCAAACATTAAATACCATTAAAAAGCCACAATTGATCGCTTTTGTGACCTGCTTCTTCCATTGTTGCAAGGTGCCGTAAACTTGTTGGGCTTGATTTTCAATTTAGATTGCAGATAAAATGATGAAAACTCCGTTTTTGACTATTGATACTGGGCCGATATAATAAGCAGTTGTTTCTCCAACTTGACAAAAAGATAAAAAAATGTTTTAAAAAACAAGTTTAAATTTATCTTTTGAAAAATTGATGCTCAAAAAATAGGTCATATAGTATTTGTGTTTTACTTAACTGAGATTCACTGTTAAATTCGTTTTTTTCTATATTTTTTTCATTTTCTAGTCGTAGATTTAAAAAGATTTAATCATTTTATGAATTTAATATTTATGAATATCAATGAACTAAATTGCAGTCTTTATATTATAATATTTTTTATACTCATTTTTTGCTTTATGCTATTTATTGTTTTTATTTTCTTGCATTGAATTCTATCAAAGACTACAGAGAGCAGCTGATCCATCTACCTGAGAAAATTGTATTACTGCAACATTAATTTGTGCGTTTGTCTGTATATTTTTGTGTGTTTTTGTATGTATGCGTGTGTGTGTTTTTGTGAGTTTTATGCACATGTGTCATCACGCTATGGATTGATAATAAGGTTAATGTGTTAAGGAAGATGGGGCAGTGTGTGACGGTGTGTGGCGTGTTACAATGATTGATTAATGTCATATTAATAGTGCCTAAATTGATAAAGTAACTTCATAATTATTAAATAACCTTTCAAAAAAAATATTTGTTTATATCTTAAAACTATTTAGTAATAAAATATATTTGAAGGTAAATTTTATACATTTTCCTTTTCTTCTGTTTTCTTCCACGAGCTATCATTTTCACGTGCATGAATGCGTGGAGGTCTTCATGCTGGCGCACCTGAGCGCCATTCCAACGTGCTTGATTGTGTCTTTGAGAAGTAGGCATGAAGTTTGTCGATGCAGTTTTTGTGTGCTGTTGTTGCTGTTGTTGTTGTTGCTGTTGTTGTTGTTGTTGTTGTTGCTGTTGCTGTTAGTGTAGCTGTTGCTTGTCTTGCTGTTGTTATAAGTTTTAAATGTTCTGTTTTGTTATATTATAATATTATTATATTGTATTTTTCAAATCTTCTGTTTTAGTATTAAAAAATATATTTTAATTACAACTGAAAGAAAGCTGTTGCACTTTCAAATATATGGATTGCAGTTGTAGTATGAAAATGGAAATTTTTTTTACTAATTTAATTTAAGTAATCAAACCGTCGGAACAGTAGTAATGAAAGTATGGATAGTAGTAGTTACGATAATGATGATGATGATGATACTATGGGATTAATATCATCACACGCTCACATGAAGTAAGACACCATTCACCTGTATTGGACGTGTGAGTGAGTTTGAGTGTGTGAATGTGAGTGGAATTAAAAAATGTATTTTAGAAATTTTTTAAAAAAATCTAATGCAAAAAAAGTAATGTTACACAATTTTTATAAGATCTAATGCAACACAATTAATGGTACAAAAATGTTTTCAAAAATTTGCAAAATAAATTCTTTGCAATTTGAGAAAAATCAACTTCATGTTATCTCAAAAATTAGCTGATAAGAACATCACAGGAGTGTTGAATAATATTGCAACTTTAAACCCTTCTTGGCTCACTTATTTTTGCTTATTAGAGAGGGCGTGCATGTTTTACAGTTGTGCAGTTATGTAAGGCATAGTGTTGATTTTAAATGATTGCGTAAGAAGCTTCTTGTTGAGTAGTTTGCTTGTTAAATAGTTTTTTGAAGTGACAGATTATCTTGATTAGATGCATGTCTTATCAAATTATTCTCATGCATCAATTTCTCATTAATTAGTGTTTAATTCCCTTATCTATTTTCCTATCTCCCTTCCCCACCTACACATCCCCTCATTTCTTAAAATCTCAAACCACCGACAGACCAGCCAACCCACGGTGCAGGCATCTAAATGCATAAACACACTTGTAATTAGGGATGGCATGGAAGCAAACCATAACGTCCAAGTCGACATTATTACATGATCTAATTAAATAACGATGCAGTGTCAAGGCACCATGCAACAAAACATTATTTAGGTCATCTAATTATTCAATATTTGTATATAAAAAGATATTTCGAATTTTTAATTTTTTTATTAATGAATTAAAACGAATGAATTATTAGTTATGTAAAAATATTTATAAACTTTTCGGTATTCATCAATTTTATTCAAGTTTATGGATTTTTTATCGTTTTGGACGAACATTTTCAACTTATTTTATCATAAAATTATAACCAGTAATAAAAAATAATAATTATATAAAATATAATCCAGAAAAATATAATTACTTTTCTATTCTAGATATTATTCTAATTATTAGCACTTCATTTATTCCTATTGCGATGCTGTCTCACATATTGGAGACAAAGTGCACAACAGCGGGTCACTGCTCCAAGCCATTTCGTGTACAATATCAAGTGCGTCGACAACACCAACAATCAAAAAATAAAATTATTAAAAGGAAAATGGGATTATAAAGAAGAAGAAAAAATTGTGCTTTTTTTGTGAAAATTGAAGTAGGTGTGACTGAAAGGGTATTACTGATAGATTTAGTTTATAAATCTTTAGATGGATTAATAATAATAAATTAATAAAATATTGCTTGTCAAATGTTTAGTGATAATAAAATTATTTAGGAATGGAACAATGATGATGATGATGGTTTGCCCTAGTTTCAACAAACGACAACAATAACACGGGCCGATTCCAGTTATTGCTGCAATAATGGACACCCCTCCAAGAGCCTTAGTCTTTTCTTTTAGCCTATATTGATGCTTCAAAAGGAGAATTGTTTCATTAATTTGAACATTCATTAAAATATCTGATGAATGTAATTCATTATGGGATTCGAAGCGAGATATTTAAAAAATATTTTTTCATTTTATTTTTTATTATACAAAAAACTGTTTTAAACAAATGAAACTGATCCTAAAAAACTTTTTTTGACATTTAGTCAGTGCTAGGTAAACCCCACTATATGTCTCTCAATGTATCTGATTATTTCACTTCTACCACACAATGTGATCCACAAACACACAAAGATAAACACTAGCCAACTGAGTACCTAGTACGTGATATGTTTGCTTGTCGGAAAAACAGCCATTCTATAAATAAATAAAAAAAATTAATGTATACAAAATTAATATAATAACTATACTTTTCTTATTCATGTCCAGTTTTTCAAAGAAAAGAAAAAAGATCAAAATGCTTGAAGAAAAAGACGTTGATGTTGCTGATGATAGTAATGCTACAAATAATAAAAACAATAAAAGTGAAATAAGCAAAATCAATGAAAAGAATACAGAAAATAAAAATATTCTTGATGAAAATAATAAAGAGATAAAACTTGAATTAAATAATAATAATAACAGTAATAATAAAAATAATAATAATAATAAAAATAATAATAATAATAATAATAATAATAATAATAATAATAATAATAATAATAATAATAATAATAATAATAATAATAATAATAATAATAATAATAATAATAATAATAATAATAATAATAATAATAATAATAATAATAATAATAATAACAAGAGCACTAATAATACTATTAATAATAATTATAATAAAAAATTGAATGGTGTCTACTGGCCTAGCGAGTTACCAAAGCCTCTTGATTTGACGTCATTATCAAAAAAGAGGAAGCTGACTGATGATGATGATGATGAAGAGGATGATGAAAATGAGGGTGGTGATGATGATCCTCCTTTTTCCGTCAAGAGCAACGAAGATGGTCTTGGTGGTGATGATAATAGTGGCACTAACGTTTCGGTTGTTGATAGCAACTCTGATTGTAACGATAGAGTGGTTAACGGTGGCCACGAGGATGAATGTAACGATGTTACTGATAATGATTACGATGGTGGTGAGAGACTAATGGGGGAGTATGATTACGTGAAAGTGGATGATGCTGCGGTCAGATATGGTGAAGACGCTGCGGTTAAAGAAGTGAACCACAAAAATAACAGCTTCTTTGGGAGTCGATATGGAATCAGCAACATCCTCTCAACATCTCCGGAGCATCAACTCAATAAAAAGTTGGAGAAACTAAACAACGGCAATCATCATCATCTTCAGCAACAAGTACAACAAAAACTGCAACAGCAACTACAACAACAACTGCGACAAAAGCCCGAATTGCTGAGCCAACAACAATACTTGAATCACGTGCTTCCCTGTTTGCAACAACCCAGCAACAACACACTAAACTTTTTCAACTACGTACAGCAACATAATACTTCTTTATTCAGAAATCCTTTAGTTTTGCAACAACAACAGCAACAACTTCTTCAAGCTCATCTTTCTCAACAACAACTAATCCAACAACAACTCATTCAACAACAACTACTGAAACAACAGCAACATCAACAACAACGAATTCAACATTTCAACAGAGAGTTTCTAACGAAGAGTCCACAACCACAACAACAACAACAAAAACAACAACAACAGCAACTGTCCGATCTCAACGAAACAACCAGCCAAGCATCTCTTTTCATAAAAACCGACAAACTTTTCACCACAACAACAAACAACGATGAAAACATCGACGAACAAGTCTACAAGAAAGCACAAAAACACCCATACCTCCAAAAACAATCGAAAAAACCCACACAAGCCACCGCTGCGGCTAAGCGTCCATCACCAACCACCGCCCACTCGCCCACCACGACGACCAGCCACCAGCCACTACCCGGCAGCAAGGACCTCAGCTACCTGGAACGCAGGCGTAAAAACAACGAGGCAGCCAAGCGGTCTCGAGATCTGAGGCGGGTGAAGGAGGAGGAGATGGTGAGGAGGGCGAGGTTGCTGGAGAGTGACAATGTCATGCTCAAGTCCGAGATCAGATCGCTCAAGGTGGAAATCTCTCGTCTGCATCAACTCCTCTCACACCGCATCAAACTGCCTTGAAGCATCAAAACTCTTCCAGCGATCCACCTCTCTTCCACTGGCATTCATCTTTTTGTCATGGCATTTTCCAATACATATTCACATCTATTGCATGATCCGTCATTAAACTTACTACTTTTAAAATTTTTCAGTTCTCTTACGGACATCTCTTTCCATGAGTTATACGATGGATGTAAATGCTACGATATTCAATTGAATTAATACCTTTTAATGTCTTTTAAAATGAATGAAAACATGAAATATATTTAAGGTTACTGTCAAAATCTCATCAACTTTCATTAGCACTTTCATCATTGAACCTCCATCATTCCGTATCCATATTTTCTCAACTTTATTTTATATAATAACAAATATATAAATAAATTTAAATAACCTGTAATACGTTATTTAAAATAAGATTATTGATCATTTAAAAATTAATATTCATTTTTAAATGATAATTAAAAAGATGTTCACGTCGAAACTTAAGGTATTGAGGTGTTCACCTCTATTCTATCTTTAATATTATTTTTCTCCATCGAGTTTTCTTTACATATTTCATTTAAATATTTTTTAATGAATTTAAATCCTTAATTAAATAATATTTCTGTATCTTGGGTATCATTAAAATTTATTTTTTTAAATATCTATTTTATTTAAATGAATTATAATTTACACGTTTTCGAAGGGCTCTGAAAATAACTTTTTGAACGACGTCAGATCTTCCTAATGTGTTCTTAATAAATGACTTTGAGGACATCATCGTGGGTTCAATAAGCAATATTAACTAGGAGTTTAACTTGCTTGCATCATTCCAACCTGGCTGCTAAAGAGGATTGATTTTGCGTCACCAATTAATGTTATGTACTGTCTGTGTGTTTTTCATATTTTTAAAGTTTATTTACACTCAAAAACACACACATATACACACACACACACACACACACACACACACACACACACACACACACACACACACACACACACACACACACACACACACACACACACACACACACACACACACACACAATACACTTTGGTGCTATACGTTTTAATCTCCTTACACCTGCCTCCATCAGGCCAATATCGTGCCTTCTTTTTTAAGTCCACTTTAAGCGGGGTTCCAATAAAAATCTTTTGTTTTATTTTCGACGAAATCGGCATTATTCAATTATCGCGAGACAATGGCGAGGGTGTCTGTCGTAGCGGAGAGTAATTACACGTACGCGCACCAAGCAGGAACTTCAAGTCGTTAAAAACCTATTACAAAACACTGTATCGATTAAGGAAAAATAAAAAAACTAGGTAAAACAAAAAACAAAAATAATTTCGACGAGTCAAATTCAATTTTCGATGTAGCGCTAGAAAACGATAAATCTGGTGACGTCACGATGTTATTAAACGGATTCATGCGTGTATAAGCGCTCACATGGTCTCCTGTGATGACGTAAGAGACGATGGTGACGCAAGCGAGAGTTATCTTCTTCTTGTAGCATTGGTAAGCCACCGATTTAGATATTGGAATTTTATGTGATGGAGGGATGAGAATTGAGTTGGTCAATGAAATGTAATGTTTTACAAATATCTGTTAAATTTAATTTTTTTGTGGAAACTTTTTAGAGTCAGAAGGAAAATAGAGCCGAGAATAAAGAAATAATAATTACACTATAATCTTAATCAGAAACAAAGCTTCTGTTCTCTCGGGAGGTTGATAGGAAAGGAGGTTAGTTGCAGGATGTGAATAGTCAACTGGAAAGGAAGGAATGGGCAGGGAAAAAAATAATTAAAGAAGTAAAAAAAGAAACTGAAAACGGAAGAATCGGGAAATGGGAAAGTGCTTTGATAGGAAAAAAATAAATTTAGAATGATATTTTCTGTTTTTCTAGGGCATTCTATAGGAGCATTGCTGCTTGAAAAAACAATATGATAGAAAATATATCATAAAAATAACACTGAAGCTTATAAAAACTACCATGAAAAAAATTTAAATTGGTGAATATAATTTTTTATATATTTGTAATTATAAGTAAGATGATCTTGACTCTAAGCAATTCTATAATAGTAAATCTACCGCCAATCATCCAGAGCATTGCGACATCAAAGGAGTCTCAGCCGCAAATAGAAAACACTCAAACATTGTCGTTGTTGCTGGTGTTGATATTGTTGTTGTTGTTGATAATTTTGTTGTTTTACCCATGATGAATATTTTTGTTACTGCTTTGAATTGAAATTGTATTGAAATGGATTTGTACAGATTGTTACAATATCTATATTCTTTGTATTGTATTTAAATCAGGGATGCTTACACCCACGTGAATTACTAAGCATTGATGGAAGCATAAGTTGTTAGGAAAGTTCCGAGGATAAGCTCGTTAATGTGGTACTTAATCTAGTAATTCTTCTGATTAGGCAGATTTTGTTCTTGTTTAATTAGGCGTTTAAAACAATTAGTTTATTGACGAGCACCCTAATTCATTATTATTTGTATATATATTCTGGCGAAAGTGACCATCATTAACAAAATTAATTGTTAATTAGAAGCCTATTAATTAGAAGCTATTAAAAAACAGTGAGTTTTTATGTGTGTGTCATGGTGGCAGATTCATCAGATTCAAAATGGCCACACTAACAAGGAAATGACTGGAAACTTATTAATCTCATTTGGACTGCAGTGGGCGTGAGGTGCTGAGGCCCGTGCATTGAGATGTCACTTTTCGCAGGTTCCAGATTGGAAAATCATGACATTCCGAAAATGCCATTACTAATTGGGTTCCGTTAGTGGAGGAAGTGATGGGGTTTTGTCAGTTCAAGGGGTAATGGGATTTGGTCAGTGCAGGGTGACAAGGGTCAGTTAGTGGATGGTTTGGGCAGTAAGATGCTTTTATGGTTTTTCAACTAAAAAGAAATCTGGATACAATCATTATGCTTTTAAAATGTAAAATAAAAAATCGAAATTGTTTAGAAAATAATAGGATTTTGGTTATTAAATAGCTTTTTTATAGGTTTATTGTCGATTACATTTTTCTTTTTCTTAAAATGGTTTTTTAAAGTTAATTTAAAGCACAATGACATTGAAAAAGATTAGATATTAATAAATTTTCCAATTCTAAATAGTTTTAATTCATTTAATTTTAATCCTTATAATAAAAATAGGTCATCTTAATGTTACGTATGCTTCTAGAGGCATATTGGTCGACGCTTGACGCTTTCTGAGATCAAAGAAGCCCCTTGAGATGATAATGTGTTAGGGAAGGTTCTATTCGTGGAGTTGAAAGGGCGAGGAATGCAGCCAGGGTAGGCTGGTTTATTTTGGTCATCCAACCTGCAGAATGTGGGTTCGTCTAAAATAAACTTAATTTGAGTCTGTTGAAATAAGTCTTCTATTTGTGGATTTTAGAGTTTTATTTTATTTTATAGAGCTTTTTACTCGTACAAATTGAATAATTGAAGTTTAAAATGCTTTTATTAATTTTAAATAACATATAAAACTAATAACTTAGTGTCATTATTAATTATTTATTATTATAAATTATTTAACTTTGTCAAAATAAATTTCATTTCAAAGTTTTCAGTTAAGCGCTTCGTGTTACCTAGAAATTTAGCTCTGCGTACCTGAATTAACTTTTGAATTACAATCAAAAACATACTGATATTTAAAAAACTCTCTCCGAACCAGTTGAGGTTTTTTGAATTTACATTATTAAATATAAATTTAAACATACTTCATTTCTTTCTGTGAATTTAATATTTATATCAAGAGAAATCAATGCCAATTAAAAATTCTAAAGTTGTTAATCCCAGCTGGTGAATTAAATGGAATTTTATAAATTTATACTTTTTCATATTCATCACACCAAAGAGGGCAGCATGTTTGTCGTTTCAAAATTAATCATATATTTGTCATTACATTCTATTATTGAATAAACTATATAGGCATACAATTCAATAGCTTAAATAACTTTTTATAAATTAAATTTTATATTTCTGAAAGCTTGTAATGTTTTTAAAATGTCAATATTCTCATAGTGGGTGTAATTTAATAGGAGGCCTGGTGTTCATGGTGATGCATTGTTCAACCAATTCAAAGACAAACATGTGATCAGCTTCAAAAAGATTCCTAAGATTTCAATGGCTTAGTATCCAGTCTATGTATTTGAAAATCACAAATACCACTGCTAGTTCACTTTGAAGATAAAATTTTCACTGACTTTAAGTTAAGATGGAATAGTTAATTAACTTTACAATATTCATCTGCCTGGCAGACCAGTGCATAAAATAATTGAATAGGCATATTATTTGTTCAGAATGTGCTGATAAGAAATTCATTATAAGAATTTAGAAAAAATATTATAGTGAAATGGAACTATAAAAAGTTTGAATAAAATGGGAGTTAAGAATGAGAAATAGGCATATGAAATACATATTATAAATATAGGGAAATAGAAAAAGAGAGAGAAGCAGAGTGTTATCAATAACAGAAACCAGATGTCTTATCAGACTGGTTAAGTCATCATTGCCACAAGTCGATTGTGTGTGTGTGTGTGTGTGTGTGTGTGTGTGTGTGTGTGTGTGTGTGTGTGTGTGTGTGTTTGTGTGTGTGTGTGTGTGTGTTTCGCACATAGGTACAGGGAGTTAAGAGATTATAAATGAATTGGGTTTTATTGGTGACCTTTTGACTGGTGCTCTCATTATCGAATAACTAATTGGATGCTAATAGGCGCTTAAGAGAGCCGTTGAGAAAAATCCATTAATTTCACTATTGACTTATTATCATCGTCATCATCATGATCGATTTTACAATCATCAGAACTAATATCATCAGAATATTCCCAGTCATCCATAAAAATTGTCCAATAAACTATTCAGACATTTTTATGTTTGTGTATGTGTGTCTGTTTGTGAGCCTGTTTGTGTGTGTTTGTGTATGAGTGTCTGTTTGTGAGCCTGTTTTTGTGTGTGTTTGTGTGTATGTGTCTGTTTGTGAGCCTGTTTGTGTGTGTGTTTGAGAGTGTATGGAATAATATGACGATCTGAAAAGCAAATTTATTTCTATTTCAAGTTTCTCACTAAGCACCGATTACCACATATATAAACACACATCCACACACACACACACACACACACACACACACACACACACACACACACACACACACACACACACACACACACACACACACACACACACACACACACACACACACACACACACACACACACACACACACACACACACACACACACACACACACACACACACACACACACACACACACACACACAAACACACACACACACACACACACACACACACACACACACACACACATACACACATCTTCAAGAATTATCCATATATGTGTGTGTGTATGGATGGAAAGTGATGGGGAAGGGTTTGATAGAATATTGGTAACTAAAACGCTAGTGATGTTGATGACGAATAGAAAGTGGTTGTGCGATTAATAGAGGAATAAAAAAGGATTTATTAAATTTCTGTTTTTTTATCTTATGTTTTTCGTTAAAGTAAACAGATTTAATTGTTTTGAAAGAAGTTATGGATAATTCTTTATCAGTGTATCAATATATAGAACTACGCTATGTGCTATGTTATTACTGAGTCAAGTTAGACTGTCGATTTGATGACTTCTTTCGATTGAAGATTACTGAGTGTTTGAAATTTCAAATATTTTAAAATCTTATTGTTAATCACTGCGACAGTTCAAGAAGCAAGCAGCATGATGGAGATGAGGGTGATGAGCGAAGAAAACGACGTTTTCCCGATCAACAATTACAAACTCGTCACAACAAAGAATAGCAATGCAAACAACAACAACAACAGCAACAAAGTAACTAACAATAAACTCACCACAAACGAAATTCCAGCATTGAAACACAACCACCATGACAACTTCTCGCACTCTTCTCCTCATCGAGAACGGGCGATCGACTGCCCGAAGAACTTCGTTGGAGTTAAGAAAGAACCACCGAGATATCCCAGACCCATCTCACTAGTACAAGCCACCCCAACGCCATCTTCCCATCCTCCCACACCAACACCACCAATCCAGTCACCCACTCTTCTACCATCCACCCCTCAACGCCTCTCCCTCCTCTCCCCATCTACTCACAAAGCATCTGCACAACCACAACCCCCACCATCAGCAGTGATTGAGCCCCCCACCCAAACATGTACCCATTTAAACACTGATGATACTGTTGTAGTTCTTTCGGAAAATCAAAAAAATAATGAGGTTGAAGGAAAAGAGAAGGATGATGGTGATGATGGTGATGTTAGAAGGTAGGTCGTTCATGAAAAGTTTCATTTTTGGTATAAATAATATTATTGTATACTTTTCATTTTTCAGTAAAACTAAGTAAAAATCGAAAAACAAAAAAACCTCACTCTAAAAAAAATAAGTTTTATTTTAAAAATGATTTTTATGTATATTAAAAATAATATTATAGTTACAAATTTTAATATTTATATTACATTATTATTTTTTTTTTTAAGCCAAACGAAACAGCAAGCAAGGGTTCACAAATACCGAGAAGACTTACAGGTGGCGATAAAACAAATTACAAAATAAAATGGAAAAAAGTAAAATGATGAATAACGGAAAAAGAAATAATAAAAGTATATAAATACGTAAATTAATATAAATTAAATGCCGTAAATATATAAATACGTAAATAAATTTAATTTAAATGCCGTAAACATATAAATAGGTAAATAAATTTAGTTTAAATGCCTTAATGTGAAGTTTTTTTAATAATTCCGCATATTTCTCCCTTCAAGGCACGGAAACAGCGGGAAGAGAAAGAGAGGAGGGAGGGAGAGGTGTTGAGGGGGTCGTTGAGGGACTCTAAAAAGCTGCTGATGCTGCAAGGAGTGTGGAAAAATAAGTGAGTGGTGCTTGCTGTTGCCTTGGTGGGATGCTTGTATACAATTGGCGGTGGTTGTGAGGTTGTAAGGGGGATGGTGATGGTGTTCCTAATGTTTTGAGTTTTATGGGGTAAGAAATATTTACAATTAATAAAAGTTGTTCTATAAAAAATAAATAAATTTATAATTAAAAGACAATAATGAAACGAAAATTGATTAAAAAAAATTAAAACATATGAACTTATGGAATATTAAATATAAGTTTAATATAACGTTGAAAATAAAATAAATTGAAAATATACGGTTGGGAAATAATATGTTGATGTTGATATAATCATAATCATCAAAATCACCATAATCATCACCACCATCATCATCATCATCATCATCATCATCATCATCATCATCATCATCATCATCATCATCATAATCATCATCATCACCATCATCATCACCATCATCATCACCATCATCATCATCATCACCGTCATCATAATCATCATCATCATCACCACCACCATCATCATCATCATCATAATCATCATAATCATCATCGCGATGACGAATTACCTCTCAATACTTCAAGGTCTAGTCCTGGATGCTTGGATGCTAACTTCGAAGATGAAGAAGTAATGATGATGATGCTGATGATGATGCTGATGCTGATGATGATGATTGTTAAAAAGATGGTTATGATGTCGATGACAATTATGATGATGATGATGATGAAGGTAGGTGGCGACAGAGAAAGACTGGTGGCGGGGGGAGGGAGGATGGGCAGCTGGAGGAGGAAGAAGAAGAAGCTGACGAAAGGTCATCATCTTGGTTAGAAAATTATTTAAGTAATCAAAAAAGAAATTACTAATCTATTCATTCATTAAATTAACTAGGTTTAAAGTTATCAATCTATAAAAAAAGTAATTACGCATTGATTTATTTATTTCATTAATTGAGCTCTCAATATTTCTATCTAAGATGTAATTACGCATTCATTAATTTTTCAATTAATTTAATTTGTATTAGTTTCTCAATATTATGCGTTAATGGATATTAAAGTAAAAGCATTCTTGAATTCCTCGGTAATTTGATAGCGGGGATGACGTCGAATAAATGTCATTTTTACTTCAATCTGTCTCTTCACATTTTTAAAATTATAAAAGCTATTCTAAAGCTATTCAAAAAGTTATTTTGAACTTTTTTGCTTTACTGTGTTTTTTTATTAGTCTTTGGGGTTTTGATGGTGGGAGTAATGATGGTGATCATTGATCAGTTTGTGCGAAAGTAGAACTTTTATACTTATATATTTTTTTCATTTAAAATTCTTTCATTCGAGATTCTTCTATTGATTTACTCATCCAATGATAAAATTACTAATTGACCAATGAATTCACTGATTCTTTCATTCATTCACCACTGAATTCACTGATTCTTTGATTCACCAGTGAATGCACTAATTTATCCATAAGTAAATAAATAAATTGATTGAATACTTAATTAATTATGTAACGACAGAGATAGAAGAGATTGTGACGTCAGTGAGGCATGTTCAAAAGTACATGGAGGACCAAGAAGAGAGGAAGAAGCTGGAAGAGGTGCTGATGATGATGATGGTGGTGATGATGATGATGATGGTGGTGGTGGTGGTGGTGATGATGATGATGATGGTGGTGGTGATGATGATGATGGTGGTGGTGGTGATGATGATGGTGGTGGTGATGATGATGGTGATACTTTTGATGGTAATGCTTTTTATGATGATGCTGATGATGATTGTCATGAGGATAATATTGGTAATGTAAAAAATTACTTTTGATTATTCATTTTATTGAGGATTATAAATTTCAAAAAATAAAGAATAATGAATGCTAGTATAATGTTAATAGTATTAATATGGGCAGGAGTTAAAAAATATTAATATCAATAATCAAAGTCAAATATTGTTTAATTTTTAAAAGGTGTCTGAGCTGGTGACAGATGGAAAGTTCCATCAGTTGCTGAAAGTGTACAACAAGGTAATGTAAAGTGTATTTAAAATCTCAAAATTAACATATACTTTTCAAGTTAACACCCTTCCAATTGCTCCCAGGTGGTTGATATGCGACTGAGTGACATTCAAGTACCTTCGCCAGAGGATGGTGTGGTGGGGGTTGGACAGGAGGTGATGGCTGAGTTGAAGACGTGTGAGAAGGCGGAGGCAGTGGAATTGATGGATCTGCTCAGAAGCCCACTTATTAAAGTACGTTTTGTTAAAATAGATTCGTTTACCTTATGACCTATTAACTGATTAATTAGCCTGTGAACTGATTAATTAGCCTATGAACTAATTAATTAGCTTATTAACTAAAGGATCAACCTATTAACTAATTGATCCACCTATTAACTAATTGATCAACCTATTAACTAATTGATCAACCTTTTAACATCTCATCTACCCAGAACCTCTTGTCAGCACACGACAAAGTGATCGAGGCTGAATACAACATGCAACACAACAAGGTGCTTTCGTCAGGTTTGTTTAAGGGTGGAAAATATCGAAAAGAGCCTTTTCTAATAATAATGAATGTGATAGACAATTATCAATAATATAATTCTTATGAATATAACAGTCAATTGAAGATAAACAATTTTCATGTAATGGTGGTGGCTTTTATCCTATCCATCAACCTTCCCTTCTATCACAACCATTCCATTTGACTACCACCATCAAAGAATTGGAAGATCTAGAGTACAGAGATAAAAAGAAAGAAATGTACGGAGAGGAAGTGGAAGTGAAGGTGGTGAGGATGATGAAGGGAACAGAACCTCTGGTAAGGGAGGGAAGATGGGGAGGGGAATTCAACCCGGACTTTAAAAACTCACAAATCCACTCCCACAAACACATAACCACCCACCCACTTACCAATCAATCACAGGGTGCTACGGTCCTTAACGACGGAACGGCTTTGCGGATTGGTCGCTTAGTGGTGGGAGGCGTGGCGTGGGGCAGTGGCTTGTTGGAAGAAGGTGACGAGTTGCTGGACATTAATGGCCATGACGTCAGAGGCCTGCATGTGAATTCTGTCGCTGAGTTGATGGTGTGTGAGGGTGGTCGGGGCGATCATCAGTCGTTCAGCCACAAAAGCATCGCACTGCTGCTTCAACCACACCACCTATCTATACAAATCTTCCGAATAACCTACCTACACATCCACCCATCCACTCATCCGTCTACCCTTTCTTACCCACCCACACTCCTACCCATTCATCCGCACTTCTACCCATCCATTCATCCACCCACCCAACCAGACACCCACTTATCGCTCCATCTTCTTCTCACAGGCAAACCTAACTGGCAAGATAACATTTCTGGTGCATCCGAGACAAAAAGACTCCAGCAAACATCGACCTCAGAAACACGAGGAAGTGGTAAGAAAAACATTTAAAACATGCAATTTAATATTTATTCCAAGACACATAGAATTTAAAAAATTTTAAAGGCACATTATTTATAATGTACTCATATTTATTCATAACTCTCATTTTCGCAATGTCATTACAACCACTACTATTACCGCTAACATCACACCTAAAACACCCACTACTATTACCGCTAACATCACACCTAAAACACCCACTACTATTACCGCTAACATCACACCCAAAACATCCACTACTATTACCGCTAACATCACACCTAAAACACCCACTACTATTACCGCTAACATCACACCTAAAACACCCACTACTATGAACACACCCACTACTATTAACACACCCACTACTATGAACACACCCACTACTATGAACACACCGACTACTATGAACACACCGACTACTATGAACACACCCACTACTATGAACACACCCACTACTATGAACACACCCACTCCTTCCCCTAAAACAGCGCTATTACAGAGCTCTCTACAGCTACGACCCACTCTTCGACCACTACCACCCATGCAAAGACCTGGGACTCTCGTTCGCCAGGGGAGAAATTCTCAAAGTCATCGACACCACCGATTACAAGTGGTGGCAGGTGATGATAATGATGAGGGTGGTGGTGATGATGATGGTGGTGGTGATGATGATGGTGGTGGTGATGATGATGATGGTGAGGGTGGTGATGTGGTAATGATGATAATGGTGGTGATGATAGTGGTGATGATGATGGTGATGAGAATAAACACGATATAAAAAAATTATTCAAATTAAATAACAACGATTATAATAATGATAACTAGTGTAGAGAACTTAATTATTTTTGAATATTCGACACAGCTCTAGTCATAATCATCATCATCATCACCATCATCATCACCATCATCATCATTATCATCATCATCATCATCATCATCATCACCATCATCATCATCAAAATCAAAATCATCACTAGGCCTACAGGGTGGGTGAGGAGGATCAACTTGCTGGTCTCATTCCAAGCCCCATCATCGAACAAACGCACGTGACTTCATTCATATTCATTATTCAAAATTCCATCTTATTCATATTCATCAGTCAAAATTCCATCTCATCAGTCAACATTCCATCTCATTCATATTCATCAGTCAACATTTCATCTCATTCATATTCATTACTTTCTATTTGAAGATAAAATATTTTCAAGATGAACATATGTTGTTGATAATGGTGATGACGATGATGATGATGAGAACGATGATGATGATGATGAGAACGATGATGATGATGATGGCAATGATGATGATGATCCATCAGTAAGGAAGAGTTGAACGAGTTGATGATGCGTAGTGAGGGATGGCAGGATGGAGGTTCTTGCTTGAAGAAGAAGAGGAAGTTTGAAGGTGGGTTTGATGGATGAGGATAATGATGTTTTGAGGGTTAAAACTAAAAGTTATTTTTTAAAAATTTTAATATCTATTTAAACGAATTTTTAAAATAAGATTTCATATCTTTCACCAAACCTTTCTAGATCTTCCAGTCAAGAAGGAATATCTTACTTATGAAGAGGTTGTCTGCGCTTGCTCCAAGTTTTTTGAATGAGAATTAAAAAAAATAAATGGCTATGAGAATGCTCATAACCCTAATGCTAATGAATAAAAAATAAAAATTAAATAAATTTAACTTAGTTAATAAAAATTTATCTGCTTTTTATTGTTATGAAATGTCTAAAAAGATATTAACCTTAAAATGTTAAAATCAAACAACTATTTAAATAAAAAAATAAACTTCTAAAAAAACTTTTCTAATCCCCCCCTCTCCCCATCTAGATGATACTGCATCCTCCAAGCCAGCAGAGACGACCCGTGGTGTTGGTGGGACCGGAGGGACTGGGGGGCGAGAGCGTCATCCGGAGAATTGTGGCCAAACAACCCAACTTATTCGAAATCCCATTGAAGTGTCAGTAGTTTTAATTGCTGGTTTCGTGATATTTATGCTTAAATTATTATATTTATTCATATTATTTTAAATTATTTATTCATATTATTTTTAATTATTTATTCATTCTCTTTTATTTTATTTATTCATATTCTTTTAATTTTTTTGTTTTCTTCGCCATTACATCGAAGAACGCCATGACAACACAGACACCACAAAGCCTCTGAAGAACGGAGAAATCGGAAATGATTCCGCGTATTCACACGTCAGCAAAAGCGAATTTGAAACTAAACTCAATGCTGGTGAATTGATAGAAGAAGTATCGAAAGGAAAACAAAAGTATGGAATATCTTATGAGTCAGTGTGGAGTGTGGTCGCTAGAGGTCGCACTTGTCTGTTAGTTCTACAACCACAGGTTGAAGGGGGTGGAGTTGGGTGTGTTTGGATAGTGGTGATTTTATTAGTTTAACATGAGAATGTATTAGACTAATTTTTTAAAGTTTTTTTTCAATCCAGAAGAGCCTTGTACAATATAGAAAAGAGTGATGCGTGATTGTTAAAAATATATTTATAATGAAAAAAACAAACAATACAAATAATTTCACTTTGCAGTCATTGAAAGCTTTCAAAAACTCTCTGAAAAACTACCCATCATTTTTCCAAAACCCATCTTTTCGTGACTCGTCCTCTCCAAACTCCACCATCACCACTCATCCTTCTACCAAAGAACCTTCAAACAACCATTCTGGAGGCCATGTCTTTCACCACCTCATGCCCTACTTTCTCTTCATTTCTCCGCCTAACATCAAGGACCTCAAGCAACTTTTCACCGATCAGAAGCTGAAAATCAGCGTGAGTAGCTAGAAAAATAGATTACGTTTTTAACATACCTAATAACTTTTATGATTAATCTTTTTTTTTAATGAGTTAATTAAATTGAAATTTTATTTATTTTCAGGAAGAAGCGCTACAAAAGACGATTGAGGAGGGTCGGGAAGTGGACCAAGATTACGGACACTTGTTTGATGCGGTGGTTGTGCCCAAGTCAATGGAAGATTTGTACAAGGAGGTGGTGCAGGTGGTGAAGATGGTCGTGGAAAAGGAGGTCTGGGTGCCCAAGAAATGGATTGAACAAACAGAATAAGAAGGCTTGAAAAGTTATGTAGTTGAATATAAAGAATACAAGAGATTGGAAAAATATTGTAGAAAAATAATTTGAGATAGTTTTAGAAAGGCATTGAGTTCTTTTTCATACGTTGGTTTTTAAATTGGTTGATACTTTCTTGCAAATTGGTGATTTCAAATTCGATTAGTGTCAATCAATTTTTAAAATTTTTGTTGTTTCCAAGGATGTTTTACTACTTCCTGGTGTGATTAATTTTTATTTCATTTCAATTCATTCACTTTGATATCATGAAGATTTAATTTTTTCTTCATTTTGTATACTCAATTCATACTGAGCTGATTTATACATAATCAATATTTTAAAGATTCGATGCATTTTGAATTCAGCATTAAGTTTCTTTTGAGGCTTTCACTGAATGGTGTCAGTTTTTCTAGATTTAATGCACAGATTATTTCATACAATTGAGTGTCTAAGACGTGGTTTACTCTTATTCTCGATGTAGATTTTAATAGCCTATTTACAAATATTCATAAATCAAAAACTCTCAAAATAAAACATTTTATTTTTAACACTTTAAATGGTATTACTTATTTTACTTCAACTTTTTTCTTTTGTGAAAAACTAAATGTAACTTTATGTAGTTAGTCATTTTTATTCAGTTTTTTTTGATATAGTCAATTAAACGCTAAAGCTTCTTTAAATACAATTTTTATCAATGTATCTTTTAAAATTCTATCGATTACAAAAAACAGCTTGCTTCATGACATTTTATTGAATTTTGAAGTTTCCTGTTTCGGAGACAAATTTCGATAATATATAATGATCTATATATAGATCAAAAAATGAAATATTGAATAATATAAATGAAGTTTTCACAAACATTGAATGAAATAAAAGTTCAAAGAAGTTTGAAGTGATGCAGGGTAGTTTGGTATTCCAACATTCAAGCGGCCATCTTAGGGCTTGAAATCCGAGCAGAGCTGGTTACTCGTTTCTGTGAACACGTAGAAGGCAAACGTCTCAGGGCTGATGCTGATTGAAGTCACCTTCACACGGCTTTTGCGGAATTCTGGCACATCATCATTGACAAGTTGAAGTTTTACCCCGTTCAGCAACACTTCTCTTGAAGGAGAAAATAAAATACCATGTTAATAGATAGATTATTTCAATGTGTAAAAAACAAAATTAATTATAAAAGAATGCTTTTTACCAAAATCTACAATCTGGTTTCACGAATTCAAAAGCATATATCCCATTTTTGAAGATCAAATTCATAAGTATTCTAGACTCGCAAACACGAACACACCTTGAGGTCAGTTTTCCAGTTTCAGGAGTAAAGACGTAGGCATCAATCTTACCCGAGAGACTGGAGCTGCTGAAGCCGAGCTCATAGGTCTCCGTCTTGTTCACGTTCAGGGCAAACACAACCACACGTTCTTTTTTGTAATGCTTGCTGAGGGCGGGGGAAGTTGTGAAAAATATAATAAATCAAATATTATTTTTGAAATGTAACTATATTAAAAAATATTTTTATTAAAACTAACACCAAAAATAAAAACAACACTCTTCAAGAGCACAACGATGAGAATATCTTTGACTCCCAAAATATACATCCGAATCTTCCCTTCACCTACCTAGGTTTGACGCACTGTGCATAAACTCTGATGCCTTGATCGTCGCCAGGAAGCGTCCATGTGACGTTGAAAACACCCCTGCCCACCAGATTGTGGTGCGTCCACATCATCCAGAAATCCTTTAATCAGTATATAATTTATATTATATTATAAAATTTATTATTCAATAATTATTTATTAATCATTATAGTTATATTGATTATTAAATGATCTTTTTTATTCTTTATAAGCCATTATGATAAGCTTGCAAAGCTGGGCCCTAATGAAAACATTAATGTATTAACAACCGGAAAAGGTTCGAAGGTCTTGAGGCTGATAAGGGCGTAATGGCCATTAAAAATGGTCTGTCTAATGACCGTCTTGACCCCTTTTGCAGCGCTGAATCCTAGTTTTTCCAGATTACTATGTTGTTATTGTAGTTGGCTGTGTGTTGCTTGCTTGTGTTTTGTTATAAGATGTCGGTTAAATTTGACAAAATTGTAAAAGCTAAAGTAAAAAAGTTGTTAAACAAAAAAACATATTTATTTATTTGAAATAAATAATGTAAAAACTTTAAAATTATTCTATAAGTTATCAAGTAGTCCTACAGAAAGCCTGAGACAAAGCGATCAGCTACATCCTTTGTTCCACTCCTATAACCTGTGCTCGTTTCTCCCAGCCACCAAGGCTTGTCACTGTTCTTCATGCCATCCAAAGCCCCTCTGTTCGAAGGTAGGAAAGGTGGCGTGTTTGGGAAGTGCTTTGCCATACAATTAAATATAAAAAAATTTAATTTTGAAAGAACTTTTATTTGTGTCAAATTGAAGGATCTCATCTTTTGTAACTCAAAGAAGGTGAATTAAAATAGCTATAGACCTGAAATTTATTTTGTTTCTTAAAAATTAATCATAAAAGAATGTCCGAGTTAGACTTGTACGTTTTAAAAAAAGTTTTTATGAGAAAAATATATGCTCAAAATAAATTGCTCGCAAAATTAATAATACTTTCAGTACTACTTCTACTACTTGTGCTGCCACTTTTAATGCAACAAACCTGACTCTATCAAAGAACTTGTCCAATATGATGAAATTCGAAGTGTCAGTGTAGTTTTCCAGCTTAGCTACACTCCCGTCAAAGTAGTACCTCAAAATGTATGTAAAACATAAAATTTTGATTTTTTTTTAGTTAATTATTTGAAAAGTCTACAGAGCCTATTTTAAAGGCGTTTAATTAGCTTAAAGGTTGTCGCAACTGACGGGTGAAGAGTGTAGGCATCAAGATACTGCCCGGAAATGTTGGCAACTCTGAAAAAATTATGAGAAATTAAGCATAAATGAATGTAATAAATGTTTTTTCTAATTTTTTAAACCATCTTTAGCGCCTCTGATGCGCATAAAATAAAATAAAAACTCTCAGAAGTTATACAACTTCAATGCACTTTCACATCTCTTGCATTCCACTATAGATTCATTTTTATTAAAATCACTCGCTTTTGGATGTAGTGTACTCCATTCCAGCCTACATCTGGTCCCACCAGAAGACTGCTCTTAAAGTTGGGGTACTGTTTGACTAGGTCGTAAAAAACCTTCGTGTCATTTGCCACATGCTCCGTTGTCAAATTGCTTGGCGAAATGTGGTTTGGCTCTGTAGTGTGTAGGCCATGTTACAATTTTTAGTTTCAGGTCTTACTATCTGAGCCGAGATTCACTGAATTTTGGAAATATATGCATTTTTTAACAAATTCAATATTTTTTTCCAGTTTGAGTTTTATTTTTTATTTAGCTAGACCAGTGTTTCCCAACCTTTTTCAGTGTTGGCCTCCCTAAAAAAGTCCTAATGGTAACTTGGCCTCCCCAAATCCCGTCGTCAATAATTGAAAAAAAAAACAATTTGTTATAACAATTTTTATTCAGAAAGATTTAATTAAAATTAGCATTGTTCATAATAATAAGGCTTATGTAAGGTTTTTTAATTTATAAAATTTTATTAATAATAATAATTGTCGTTTTTGTATGCAATAAAGAAATAAAAATAATTATTATAGTAATGTTATTAAAAAGAAAGCAAAGAGTAGCATGGAGTAATTATTATGAGTGATAAGCTAAGTTAAAATAATGAGTTTTCAGTTTGGCTTTGAAAGTCGAAAATTGGTTGATGTTGCGAAGTGCAGGTGGAAGGGCATTCCGAGTTGTTGGAGCTGCGTGACGGAATGCTCTTTTTGAGATGTTGTTTGTAGTAGATTCTTGGGTGAGGAGAAGAGATGAAGATGAACGCAGTTGTTTGTTTGATGTTTTGTTAGTTATGAGTTTGCTGAGATATGACGGTATTGAAGTTTGAAGAATTTTGAATGTAGTGATGGCTATTTTAAAGGATATTCGAAAATCAATAGGAAGCCAGTGAAGTTTTATAAGATTATCATTTGATGACTGAACAAGGTGATGGCCTGGGTAATCACAATTGAGTGTTATTGAAGCTTAATGAGATGATTGTTGCTGTTTTCCATCACAGAGAAGATGAAATCGAGGTTCTGTATTAGAAAGAGATACCCTCATATCATTCGAGGCATCCAAACTATTTCTATCTTTAGTCTTGATAGATACTAATGTAGAAAACCCTTTTTCACATAAGTAGGTGGTCGAAAATGGAATCAGAGCTGCCATGGCTTTTTTAAATAAATTTGGGTATATTTCTTTCAGACTGCACCAAAACTCTGCCAATCCTTTGGAACTAAATTCAGCTTTTACCAAATCTTTTGAACGAAGATCAATTAAATCTTCCTTTATTTCTTCTTCATCAGCAACACTATCCAAGCCAATAATGAACGGATTTCGTATCCAAAGATTATTTTCCAAATTTTTAGTATCAAAATAACGCTCAAATGATAGTTGGAGAGTTGTGATATGTTGTATAATTTCTTTTTTTATTTCAACAGGCATTGATTTGTTTCCACTGCTATTTATAACATCAGCTAGGTATGGAAAATTTGCAAGGTTTTCAGCTTCTACTCTTCTTTTGTACAATGAAAGCTTATTTAAAAATCCTACTAATTTTTCATTGGCGTCGATTATTGTCATTTCTGGTCCTTGCAAACAAAGATTAAATTCATTTAAGAGTGTGAACAGATGCCATATTAACTATGAAATCAGTCTTCTCAAAGTCACCTGCTAACGTTTTTTCTTTTTCTTGCAAAAATGAAAACACCTCATCTTTCAGGTCCATTAGTCTTGAAAATACCTTTCCTTTGCTTAACCACCTGACTTCTGTGTAATATAGCAAGACATCGTATTCAGAACCAAGTTCTTGGCATAAAACTTTGAATAAACGATGGTTTACTGCTCTTGATCGTATAAAATTGACTATTTTGATCGCTGTAGACATGACAGACTGAAGCTTGGCTGGTAATGTCTTCACAGCTAGAGCATGGCGATGGAGCATGCAATGAGTTACAAGTGTCTGTGGAGAATTAACTTTGATTAAGGCAGCCAATCCAGATTTGTTACCCAACATACTTGGTGCTCCATCAGTACAGACTGAATGTAATTTTGTCAACCAACCAAATTCATTTCTTTCAAAGAAAGTTGCAATCATTTGAAAAACATCTGCAGGTTTACTAGTTGTCTGAAGTGGTTGGAAAAATAAAAATTCTTCTTTAATTTTAAAATTACATACATAACGAACATACACTAAAAGCTGGCAACACATTGATACATCTGTGGTTTCATCAAGTTGCATACCAAAATTAAAAGGACTACTTTTCAGTTCTGACATAACTTGGTCCAAGACATCATTTGAAAGATCTGCTATTCTGGAAAAAATAACATTATTCGAAAGTGGAATTTCTTCAACCTGTTTTCTTTTTTTTTCTTCCAAGAATTAACTTCACCATTTCAAGTGCACGGGGTTTTATTAAGGTTTCTCCAATTGTATGTGGTTTTCTTTTTTTGGCAATCAAATAGGCAACTTTGTAAGAAGCCTCAAGAAGTGGTTTCTTTGGTTGAGCAAATCCAACATTTTTTAATGTTCCAGTGGCTTGAAATCTAGCTCGCTTCAGTTTGAAGGTATCCAGGTTGTCGTTGACATTTCCAGGTTGTTTGGTTTCTAAGTGGTGGCGTAACTTTGCTGGTCTCATTCTATCATTACAATATACTGCTCCGCATAAGAAACATTGTGGCTTTTCAGTGCCATCTTTTTCAGTAATAGTCGTGAATCCAAACGCAACGTTGGTTTTGTCATAGCAACGTTTTTTCGACATTATTGAAAACTGAAAATGATAAAAAAACACATATTTTAAAAAGAACTGAAATAATTAAAAAATCACAAATATAAATTACCAGTTATGTTAGAAACAGCAGACCAATTTTTTTAGTTAATTTATTCAATTAATTGTCTTATTTTATTTATTTTATTGAAAAAGAAACTCATGCAGGGTATCTCAAAAAACGCGACAGAAAGAAAATGAGGGATTTATGAAAACAGAAATGTGCAAATCATTATTCAAATAAATACAATATGGAAAGCCGTTACGCAAAAACAATTTTCATATAGTATTCAAAAAATCGTTTTTAGCATGATTAAAATTTTGTGATTTAACAAAACTTTATAAAATTATATAAATTTATAAAATACATGTAAATAAAACACCTTAGTTGGCCTCCCCTAAAAGATCATTTGGCCTCCCTAAGGGAGGCCGGCCCCACCGGTTGGGAAACCCTGAGCTAGACACTTTTCAAACAAAACAAGTTTCCAACAAGCGCCTTTAAGCAGGCACAAAATTTTTCATAGTTTTTTGCCTCTTATACTAACACTAAAATTAACAGTAGCGGGTGGCATAAGAAGGAAAAAATATATAAAAAAGAAATTCGTTACGTCCACTTGGAATATGGTTTATTAGGTTATTTCATAAATATTTAATATTGGGAGTTGGTACTCTTGATGAAACCCCCCCCCCCCCCCACACCCAAAAAAACTAAATCGAAGATAAGTTATGGAACCTCCCTATTTCAAGTTGTTCTGGTGGTGTTATATTGCTTGGATGTTCACTTCCTGTCAGAAGCACCAGTTGAGCCTTTAGAATGAGTCTATAAGTTATTTTTCTATTATGCAGCCCCATCTCAAGACGGGTTTATGTAGACAAAAGAGAGGCTAGGACATCGATGAAGGAGCCTTACCAATCAGTGAGGAGGCTTCTGAAATCGATGACACTCTTGTTCACAACTTTGGAATGGAGAGGCAGTGTGGTAGACTGAAGAAGTTTGTAAATTGAATGCATCCAGTAGATCCATCATCCTATAAAAGAGCCAGAAGCCTAGAGATGGCCAGATCCTGTCTTTCAAGGCTTCAAAGCAACGGGACAAGCAAAAAACAGTTAAAACTTAACTAGAGTAAAAGAATGAAAGCTAAGTTTTTTAAAAACAAAAAGTTTAAAAAAGCTGGTTTATAGGAAAGAGCGAAAAAAACTTTTATTCCTGTTGAAGTCAAAAAATTATCTTTTCACTGAAAATGAAAAAGTTAAAAAAAACTATAAATAATAAAATATTAAAACCAACGAAAATTAAAATATAAAAAAGGCAAAAAACTGTAGAAAAGTTTTAAAAATATGTTTTTCTAGAGAATAAAAGGGTTAACATCTCCCATTTTGTGTGTTTTTTTCGATCGTGTGTGGGTGGGAGGGTTATTTTTGACATAAAAAAATCCTTTTAGTGTCAAACTTTTTTATTGTTAGTGTTAATCATGTACTGAGTGGTCGTTCTGAAATTTTAAAACCGATGATTACACCCTTCCTACTAATAGAGATTAACACTAACCATTTCCTAGCTCCCAGTCGATGTTGCTTCCATACCCCTTCTTCTTACAGTGCTCAAAAATGCGGATCGCATCTGTCGGATTCCATGCCTGACCGTACCTTGAGTGAATGTTTGAATGAATTCATTTAATTGAAAGGAATTATATTTTTTTGAACTTTTCTCTAAAATATCAGACTTTTGAAAAGTAAATGATTTATTTAAAAGAAAAGTGTTTTGGGTTTTTAATGATAAATTTTATTTATTTCATTATCCAATCAGAACGATCAAAATGATAAAACTCATATCGTTTGAAACCTTAATTCTGCATTGAGGCCATACAGCAGACGGTTTTTCGTGCTCAGCGTGAGTTCTACGATCTCGTCTAACTGGTCCTCTGGAGCAAGCAGAATATCGTTTAACGATTCTCTTTGCCACAATATAGAAAAATAAATTTAAAACAATGCCTAATGATACAAGAAAGTAAAAGGAAAAAAACATGAGACGCTACTAGTAAAATAACTTGAAAAAGTCGAATTTATGCCACTCTTTATCCCTTCCCTCCATCTCACTGGTCATCATGTTGGCATTTTCAAATTTGAGAGCCTTCAAAACTTTGATGGGAAGGTCAAAGAACATCCAGTTTGCAGCAGTGCCCCCTATTCTGTAAGGGTTTTCAGTAACTTGGAAAACAACAGGATTTGGTTTTTTGAACTTTTTTTCAATATTAAATATTAAATAAATTATATTATTGATGCACTGTGTTAATTTAGCTAGCATTGTGAAAAAAATCTATCAAAAAAAGTAAAAAATCGATTAAAAAATAGTAAAAAATTTGTTTAAAAATAGTAAAAAATCGATTAAAAAATAGTAAAAATCGATTTTAAGACTATTAGTAAAAAATAAGAATACTTATTAAAGTTGAAAAAAAATAATCTAAAAAGTAATAAATAATTGTTCATGCTTATTTTTTTGAAAAAGCTTTGGTGAATCTTACCAATGTGAGCAGCTCTGATTTTCAACTACCTTATTTTAGTTTGAGTCTACGTCGGTTTTCAATTGAACACTTTATTGCATTGAGAGCTACAAAAAATCATATTAAAATTTAATTTTTCAGGCACATTCAATAGCTAGTTCTTTAGGATCACTTTATTTCGAAGTTGGAAAACCCACAAACGCCTAAACAGATTTTAGAATGATAAACTAAGACAAATACTTTTGATCTCATTAAAGACAATACAACTATTTTTTAAAATATTTTAAAACATTATGCCAAAAATATTAACCAACCTTAATTATTTTGAGCAGCAATAAATCAAAAAAATGAAAATACGTTGAATCACTGTGCGACAATTTTTTTTTCTATCTTTCTATTGATATAAAAACTCGATATCACTTAAATACAGTAAACGGCTTGCAATTAAGTTTTAAAAAAAATTTTGATTTAAAAAATTAATGAAGAAGAAACAAATATTTGATTTTTTCTAATACTTTTTCATCATTTAATGGTCCAAACTATTAGAATTATTTTGACAGACCTGAAATAACAGGGTGAGATCGATTTGAGAATATTCTTGAGTTTTGGAGATCTGTGTTGTGTGACAGCTGTTTAAGCAACTGATAATCATGAAACTTTTGAAATAACTCTTTCTCCTTTATTAGTTTCTTCATCTCAGAATGATCTAATATCGTTTCAAACTCGTCTCACATTAACTTAACTTCCAAAAAAGTGACTTTAACTAAGTCAAAAACGAAAACGTCACACGAACTTCAAATTGACGGCGTCCCAGAGTCCATATGGCCTGAAAACTGACATGTCCATAGCAACTCCGTGGAATAATTCGTTCACCACGTTTGTAAAGGCCGTCTCATTGATGGAAACTGTGACAGTTTTGCCTTCTGATGATGAGCTTGAAATTAAAAGAACGGTGATGATGATGATGATCATTTCTTTCATTAATTTATGTTCGTTTAATTGTCAATGTAAGAGCCACGGCCTGTCATAAAAAAAATATTTAATATAATTTATTATGATGGTTAATTAAACCCAATATTAAATTTTTTTGGCCAAAAAAACCTTAAAAACCTTTTACTGCTCCAATCCTCCTTCGGTCCTTGCCACGTTCAAACGAATTGGAACTTTTATAGCGCAGTATTGACCTTCGCAAAGAAGCATTGATTTCCTAGATTCTATGCAGGTGTTTATGATTGTTATAAGAGCTTATAACTCTATGTTGAACAATTGATTAATTGATTTTTTCAAAAATTACTTTTATTCTTTAAAAACACGAGTTTTATATAGTATAAAATCTGTTATAAACATAAAAAGTTTTAAAATTAAACTTTTGAAATTGTGATATATTTTTTTTTCTGTGGTCATTTTCGAAATGCGTTCATTTTTAACAGCCAGTTTAGAAACCTACGCCATAAAACGCAATCAAGCACCCACTTCACAAGCCTGAATGCAACGATGTAGATGAAAAATAACCGTTTCCCCAGGTTTTCACAACTATTGATAATTACGTAATTATGGTAACGATAATTACGTGGTTTTTGAAACAAGTGGGGTTTAATCCATACATATATTTTCGTTCTTTTCGAATATTAAAGTGAAAAAATTAATCGTTTTGTGAAAATTTAACTTAGAAAATTAATATTATAACTTATAATTTTTCTTATAACGTAGATTTAGGGATTATGCCATATTATGGTGGTTTCAATTATTTTCAAGTTTGTTTTTTTTATTTTGTGAATTCTTTTTTTACCATTCTAGTGAACTTGACAAATTGTGTTTTACGGTCATTTTGTATTTTAACCGTTAGAAAAATGTATCTAGAAACAACACAAAAACACTAATCACCATCCAAGCTGATAATGACAAAATTATTCAACGATGTAAATAAATAATTTTTAATTAGTCATCTAAGAACTACCCACTTGAATGTGAAAGACGCAAATGCTAGCAAATTGATTGGATGACGTGAATTCTAACTAAGTTCCCAAATATTCATTATTTTCAAAAAATTAAACATATTTTCAAATCTGCTTCTTTGGAGATTTTGTCGTCAGTTTGGTGTTGCTGAATGGCTGATGAAATGGATGGTTTTTTGAAGAATGGATGGTTAAATGAGTGAATGGATGGATGAATGGAAGGATGAATGAGTGAATGGATGGAGGAATGAATAGAGGAATGGATAGATGAATGGATAAATGAATGGATAGATGAATGGATAGATGAATGGATAGATGAATGGATAGATGAATGGATAGATGAATGGATAGATGAATGGATAGATGAATGGATAGATGAATGGATAGATGAATGGATAGATGAATGGATAGATGAATGGATAGATGAATGGATAGATGAATGGATAGATGAATGGATAGATGAATGGATAGATGAATGGATAGATGAATGGATAGATGAATGGATAGATGAATGGATAGATGAATGGATAGATGAATGGATAGATGAATGGATAGATGAATGGATAGATGAATGGATAGATGAATGGATAGAGGAATGGATAGATGAATGGATAGATGAATGGATGGATGAATGGATAGATGAATGTATAGATGAATGGATGGATAGATGGATAGATGGATGGATAGATGGTTCCCTAGGCAGAAGGAGCTGATTCGAATCGATCCATTCCAATCTCATTTTGCATTTCCACAAAAGGACTGTCGATAAATTAATAAATTAAACGTAGAATGAAGAAATATAAGTTCAAAAACTTAAATGATTTTAAAAAAATAAACTTTTGAAAATTATATTTGTTAGTACAATCATTTTGAGAAAATATTATATTATATATTGTATAATGAAAAATTCATATTTACGAAACAAACCTATTGACTTTTCGTAAAGCCAGGTAGTTGATTAAGATGATGGCGATGATGATGATGACGCCAACAACGATATACATTATAGCAAATGCTGGTGGGTTTAAGGTTAATTAGGGTTGAATTTTGACATTTTAATTAATGATTTTTTATTAGCTTTAAAAGGAAATAGCTCAAGTAGGATCTCAAAAAAGCATACTCATTCCGCTTTTATCTACACGAAACTTAAATTAGGTTTGATCGAAAATCGATTATCTAAAAAATTGAAAAATCGTTGATCGATGCATTTTTAAACATACCACTAAGTTGTGATTTGGATTCCGATAGACTTGGAAAAGCTGTGGTCACTGGTAGGTTAGTGGAACTATCAGCAGAAGCTGTTATAGTTATAGTAGAAGTAGTAGGGGTGGTAGTAGTAGTAGTAGATGTAGTAGTAGTAGTTGTAGTAGTAGTAGTAGTAGTGGTAGTAGTGGTAGTAGTATTATTAGTAGTAGTAGTTGTAGTAGTATCATTATCAGAAGTAATATCAGTATCATTAGGAGGAGGAGGATTAGTAGTAGTAGTAGAAGTAGTACTAGTAGTAGTAGTATTAGTAGTAGTAGTAGTAGTACTAGTAGTAGTAGTAGTAGTAGTAGTAGTAGTAGTAGTAGTAGTAGTAGTAGTAGTAGTAGTAGTAGTAGTAGTAGTAGTAGTAGTAGTAGTAGTAGTAGTAGTAGTAGTAGTAGTACTAGTAGTAGTAGTAGTAGTAGTACTACTAGTTGTAGTACTAGTAGTAGTAGTTGTTGTTGTTGTAGTAGTAGTAGTAGTAGTAGTAGTTGTAGTAGTAGTAGTAGTAGTAGTAGTAGTAGTTGTAGTTGTTGTAGTAGTACTAGTATCTTCATTATCAAGCAGAAGAGCTTGAATAGCTTCATAAAGCAATTCATAGTTTTTTCTTTTCAGTACGGTTTTTATGGAGATGGGAGAATTATCAAAAGCAGTAATAATAACACTATTAGTAGTAGTAGTAGTAGTAGTAGTAGTAGTAGTAGTAGTAGTTGTTGTAGTAGTAGTAGTAGTAGTTGTTGTTGTAGTTGCAGCAGCAGTAGTAGTAGAAGTGATGGATGCCATCGAGGCTAATTCTTTGGTCTTTTTAAACTCCAAAATTAACTTTTTCAAATCTTCTTTTTTTAGAATAAATCTTTTTATTGAATCATCGTCCACAGTTGTTGTAGTTGCAGCAGCATTTACAACGATTACCGCTAGTAGCGTCACAAATATTAGATGCTTTTTAAGCATTTTTATATTCTTGAATCGATGCAAAATGTTGAATAACTCAGCTTTTATAAAAATAAATTTCTTTTTCAACACAGTATTTTGTTAATGAAACTTTTTGTAGATTCAAGGCCTGAGTGCTTTTAAAGAAACCTTATTAAACAACTCTCAATTAATCAGCAACATCTCATAGTTACAAGATGATATACTTGAATAATACTCTTTGAGTGCAGCAAAAATCTCGAAGAAAACGTAAGAAATATACGAAAGAAAGCAATTAGAAGAAATTGATTGCGCCTATTGATGCCAAGTCGATACTCTGACCATTGTATACCTATGCACAACCAAGTCTCAACATCAATTTTCAGCTCTATTATTTTTCTTTTTTGTCAAATATAACAGTTGGGACCTTGTTCTCAAGTGGCCTGTGTGATAACTGGATCACTCTATGAGGATAAAGACCCTTGATTCACTGATTAGAAACATGCATTATTTGACAAGATTCAATATTAACCTCCTTTAGAGATACAATAAGTTGCCAATTCGAAAGTGTGATTTGCATTAAATTAAAAACTTGTGAAATGTATTCTCAAAGGGTGGATTTATGGCTGGTTTTTGAGTTCTAATGGTTTTCTCTACAGTTTTGGATATAATAACCGTTTTAATGGTTTTTATTTCCGTCTGCCTGTCCTGAACGAAAGCCGAAAGCGTCAAAAAGTTCACTTCACATTTAAAATTACAATTTTTTTTCTACTTATGAAAGCATTTCATTGGAGCTGACAATAATTGCGTCAGCTTACTTTTCATGCATGAACTTAATCATTTGATTCACATGAGAACCAATTTTAAAAACCGAATTTTATTTAAATATGTCTTTGGAATACTTTGGTCAACAAAGATGAGGTATAAACATGCAAATCGCTCGATAAAGCTCTTAACATGCTACTGAGATTAAAAACTAATTTAAAACGTCTAAACCATTAGGTACATCAGTTTTAGTAAATGATATTGCCGGAATATCTGAGAAGTATACATTACATAGAAGTAAACTTTTTATTGAAAAAATATATAATTTGATGAGATTTATTATGCTGAAAGTAAAATCGCACATTTAAATAGCTTTAGAAACAAACTTAAGCTAAAACTCATAAATAAAAGCACCAAAAGGTATTTATATACTTATTACTACATTCTCCAGCAAACTTTAATACCACTTTAGGAAGCGTCATGGCATTCTCTGTGCCTATCTCTTTATGATAGAAAGGACTAAAAAGGCAGTCCATTTTGAAGGCGAACAATAATGGTACAAGTCCATGAATATAAAATTAAAATTATTATTAAATATAAGCAGTTAAATACATGAATTATTGAATATTTTAAGTCTTTTCGATAGATCTGTAGTATTTTGCGGAAATTTGATTGTGCTTCTTACCTCAAAAGTACCTTGAAATTATATGAATAAGCAGTAACCACCCACACAACCCAAAATTACACCCAACTTCTATGACAACCACTGATCTTTTAGGGCTCAAACATGATGAAGAACCTGTCCCGCTTCCCATCAACTTTTTCAAACCACAAAAACAAGCTCGAATAAAATAAAAATACTCCTCAGAACGCCTAACCCCCTCAAATCGTCCTAACCAAATCAAATCAAATCAAATCCTTGAATGCCTTCAGTCTTCACTGGTGCGTGACTCGGTGTCGTGGTTACGTTTAAGCATGTGGACGCCATTCTTCAGAGCTGGAGTGCCCTTGCCCTTGCCTGCAGTGAGTGTGCGTGAGTGCCATTAAAGATGGCGAGAGAAGAAGGAATAAAAGGGTTTCAAACTAAATTAAAATGTAATAAATAGAATTATTGCTTAAATTTCAAAAATAAAAAGCAAATTACTCTGTTAGGATATTTAAGAATCTTATTATTAAAATATTAATAAATATTTTTGAAATGTGGTTTATCACCAAGAACTCTTGCATGGAGAATGAGCTTAAGCACTTTGGAGGAATCATTCTTGCTTTCAAGCATAAACTCTTCTGCAATCAGCTTTTCCTTCTCTGCCTTGAAATGAATCTGCAAACTGTGGCCTGTGGTGAAAATGTGAGTTTTGAAATAATTAAAATAATAACAGTATTTTAAATGACACTATATCAATATTGATGATATTATAAATGAATTAAAGGTTACATTTGATCTTAAACTTTCAATTAGACTATAAATCAATTTGGAATTTTGTTGCAATCCTAACTTGTTAACCTACCTTCTGTAGTGGGAGTAGAAGAAATGAGATGGACATTTAAAGACTGTAAAGGATCATGAGTTAATTCTTCTCCAAGATTGTCTCTGGAATAAAAATAATGAAAAATTTAATTAAAGATTTTTTATTTCAAACCCTAATTTGTATGAAAATATGTTTACAATGTAAACAATAACAAGATTACTTTATATCAAACTCGAGTCTATACTCGTGGTGAATTTGAAGAAATCCGACATGAATGTCAATACAGTTTTCACATCCTTTCGACTCATTCACTAATATATGAGAATTGTGAAGGTTGACTTGTTCAGTTGGAAAATGAACTCGAGAACACCGGACTGAAATATATAAACAAAATATTTAAAATATAAATTATATTTTTCAAAATTTATAAATTAATAAGCAATTACAGTTAACGATTATTATTTTCACTACTTACACGGAGAAGCTTTATCTTCAGACATTTTGGTTAAATACAAAAAGCTAAAAGTAAGTTTACGTTATAAAAAACACAACCTCATTCAATAATTAAAATTTGTTAACATAAACTTTCTTTAAACCATTGATTTATCCTATATTAGTCAAAGTTTGTCTTGAAAAAAATTATTATATGTATGAATCAAATAAATAAAAAAGCCATATCTCAATGTTCTGGCGCATGAAAGTAGGTTCTCTTAAGGTAGAGAATAAACGTCATCAGTCTCTGTCTTGAACCACTGATAATATCGTTTTTTTTAGTTTCTTGAAAATGCTGCAGATGACCATGTTGTTCTTGGGCGACATTTCTTGTTTGTGCTGTCCATTCTTCCATTCAGTGATATCTTTACAATTCTGTTTTTATCTTTCGTTTAGAGTTCCTTTTCGCTCATAAGAATTTTTAAAATTCACTTTTATTAATTATATGTTGAATGTCATGGTCTCTATTGTTCTCGGTTGTGTTTTAATGCATCATATTAATTCTATTTTGAAAATCCATGGTCTTTAACCTTCTCGATAGATTGGTTGATGGAACCACTTCGTGTTGCAGCTATCATAACTTCCAGACTTGGGAATGATTCATGCCCCTTTGTTAGTCTCCATGCAAGGCTGTTATAGTCACGCTGATGTTACTGATGCTGATGAGGAGGAGGAGGATGATGATGAGAAGGAGGATGATGATAAGAAGGAGGATGATGATGATGGTGATGAAGATGATGAAGATGATGAAAAAAAAAAGAATAATCAAAGAATAAGAAAAAGATGACGATGATGATTAATTAAAAAAGTTTTAAGAAATGAGAACAACAGAGATAATTATTAATTTCTAATATATTGGGATAAAACAATGACTTGGATAACAAAAGTATGGATGCTAATACTTGTTCGAACTAATGGTCCAAAAAACAAATAATTTTTCAAAAAATGCTGGTGTCTGAACATTATAAGTGTCCGAAAAATCTGTTTTTTTACGGTAATAGAAAGTTTAAAAAATTGAGAAAATTAATGTTAGCAGATGTTTAAACTCGTTATTTAGTTAATATATAAAATGTCATTTGTCACTTTGTTCTTTCTTCATTCAACCACTCTCTCCTAACTTAACCATATAACCCAAGTCAGTGCATGGTTGAACGTGGAAGAAGGGTCAATGGGTCAAGACAGCATCAAAGTTTTTTCCTTTCCAGAGAAGTGTGTTTCTGGCTTGCAATTAAGACTCAAGTGGCTCTAACCCGAAAGCCTTATTAATCCTCAAAGTGCCTTCTGTATGAAGGTGTCGATCGTCTCAGATAATTGGGTAGACGAACCACTACATCACCACTTTCACGGGTCACTGTGCCGCGACATGGGAAAGCTTCAAACACTTCTATGGCCCATGATGGATACCTGCAAGCCAGCCTGATGTGCACTTGTGGTTTATAAATCTTTTCTGATTAATCCACCCTACGCGCCATATTGCAAGAGGCAATTTCGCTGGTGATTGATGCGGGCAGATGCGGGCAGTTCAATGCAGTAACTCAATTCGACAATTTGTCATCCCCTCATAAGCATTAACACCTCTATTGTACCCTCTTTCCACATTCAATCATTCTCACTACTGTGATTTTCATCTGCCGCCTATCTACCTTGTGTCATTCCATCATTGTCATTATTTTTTTTGTGGTCTTTAGTGCAGGTTAATAAGTCAAAATGATAATACTTCAAAACAATAATTTTTACTATATTCGTAAATTGCATTTTATTCATACTACATTTACTTAAGACAAATTACTTAAACTTAGTTTTTTTTCATCTTCCATCAATGCACTCAATCATCCAAACAATCAGGCGTCCTTCGCTTTCTTCAAAGGTCTACAATCGATACTCGTCCATCAGGCAAGGCAGTGATTAAGTCGTTCGAACCCCCCTCATTATACAAGACTCACACATTAAATCAATCGAATTCATGAAATTCAGTCGTTTTAATTGCTTTCATATACAACTAAAAATATGTGAAATATTCTTGAATATTGCGTTCTTATTTATTATGGAAGAATGCTTTTATCTCATTGTTATTCAAAAAATTGTAAATTATTTTCGTTTAATTGCGGCTGATTTGAAGAAATTACGTATTTAAATTCAGAATATAAACAACCAATTAATATAAATTCCTCATGAGTCTTTTAACGAGTCATTAAAGAATCATCGTTAAGGAAAGTCAATGATGCTAACAAAAGGGTATCTCTACCAGACCCATCCCACTCCATCCCACTCCATCGGACTGGTACCGATTACTAGTCGTTTTCATCTCAATCATTGAACCTCATTTTGAAATATTTGTGTAAACTTTATAATTTATTTTTTTATATATTTCTTATATAATTAAAACATGGAAAAAGAATTTATAATTTTAAGAAGCGTTAATTAAAAAAAATTTTAAGCTACAAATTGAAAACCTCTTGCTAAGCCCATTGAGAACGAGATTCCATTAACTCTCCCACATTCAAAACGGCAACTAGATAAGTTATCACACATCAAAGAAGTACGATTTTGTTTGTGATGAAAGTATGAAGGCTTGTGGGCGCTTTTAACTGTGGTTAGTTAGATTTTAAAAATAATATTACATAAATACTAAAGTTTAATTGCATTTAATATTTGTGCTTTTTAATGAATTTGCTCTTTCAAGTCTATTACGAAACTTAAGTCCTTTGACCGTCCAAAATTCATCCTTGTTTCCTGTAGCCGTCAAACGTTAAAAAATTCAACTTTTCATCACATTTTCTGATTAAACATTTTTTGTGTGTTTAAAAAAATATTTCTTAATCAATTCATTTGTAATAATTTTTCTATGGAAGTCAAAGCAATATTTGGAAAAAATGAAACCTGTAAATTATTTTTAATGGATGCTGAAGTTTAACCGGATACCTTGAAGCCATTGAGAACGACAATTCAATACAGACGTATTCAGACTAACAACAAAGCATACAAAAAGAGGGACCTTTCCAATGACTTTGATCTGAAGTTTTAGTATATATACATATCAAGTTATAATAAAAATAATTATAAATTGACTAATTTTCATTCAATAACATTAAAAAAAGCATTTTAAAAACTGAATTTGCCAATATGTATAACTCTCTAGTCTATATCAGATACCCAATTACACACATACACACCGACACCCATACGCACACACACACACACACACACACACACACACACACACACACACACACACACACACACACACACACACACACACACACACACACACACACACACACACACACACACACACACACACACACACATACACACACACACACACACACACACACACACACACACACACACACACACACACAAACACACACACACACACAAACACACACACACACACAAACACACACACACACACACAAATGCACACACACACGCGCGCAGTCTTTGAACGCGTGGACGTGTGATGCTGGAGCTAGTCACTTAGGAGAGATCAAAAGAAGATGCATCTATTAATTTTGAAGAGTGACAAATCTTAATTAGGTGCTACAGGTTTCAATTGAGGTGCTAACGACCAAAGGATCTGAAGGCGATTCGACAAAACGTCAAACGAGGATGGTAGTGATTAAGATGGCGGTGGTGGTGGTGATGGTGTTGATAATGATGGTGGTGATGATGGTGATGATGATGGTGATGGTGGTGATTGGGAAGTGATGATAATGGTGATAAAGATGGTCATGATAGTAATGTCTTAGATCATGTAAAAATGCAAATTAAATTAATTATTATTATTTATTTTTTATTCGTCATAATTAAATTAAATTTGTTTAAAAAAGTTGTTAAATGTATTTTAGAATTGTTTTAATCGATTACAAACAAATTTAAATACTTTTTATTATATCAAGGGAAATTAGATTATAATTTTATATAAAATAATCTAATTTCCGATGTTCCATAGCATTAATTACCTGGTGTTAGGAACCCGAATACAAAAAAGTCTAGCATCATGTAGAGTGCCATGCCGTTAATAACACCCAATTTTGGTCATGAAGTTATGACAGGCATGCAAACTTTTGAATTTTATGAAAATATTAGTGAATTTTCAAATGATAAAATTGTATTTATTTATTTAATTATTTATGAAAAATTATGTTTAAAAAGATGATACTTTGAATATAAAAAATGTATATTAAAATGAATTTAAAAAGTAAAAATTTATATTAATCATTCTATTTCTCATATTATTCTTCCAAAAAAAATATTTATGATGAATAATGACTTTTGAAATCATACAATTTCACATTCAGTTCCAAATTAAGACTAAATATCCGTTTTTTATCTTTATAAATTTAATGAAAAACTTTTTAAAATATAACTTAATTATAATAATAATAAATATATTATTTATTCAGCCTGACATGTCACCAAGATATTGCTAATGAGAAATTTATATAAGACAAATTGCATTCGTTAAATTCGAAGGTAAACTAATCAACAGAATGCCACTCAAGCCTCCCTTATGCAACATTCAATAACGGAATGTGAAAGGGAAAAAGGCTGCTGTGGAAGATATAGCAATTATTCTATTAAAAATTCATTTGAATTTAAATTATTAAAATTTATTTCCATTTGAATTTAAATTATTAAAATTTATTTTCATTTAAATTATTGTTAAAAGTTGTATTATATTCTTTTCGTTTATTACTTCATTAAATAAATTCCCGATTAGTAAATTCTTTAGTTGACTCGAAAATAAGTTTAAAAAACAAATCCAAAAAAACCTTCTACAACTGCGTGAAACAATTCATCAAATGAACTCCTCAGCTCAACGAACAGAGCATATTTCATATGCCCACCAGAGGCATTTGTCTTAATCACTAAATTTGGTTCGCACAAACGTGTACAAACTGACGTCTCTGAAGTGTGTGAACTGTTTGTAGTATTTTTTAAAAATACTTTACCCTCCTTCTAGAAGTTTATTTTCGTCTAATATTTTAAAACTCCGAAAAAATATTTGTTTTATTATTGTGTATTCCCCTGCAACTACTTTCTCTTTAAATACTTCTACATCCACTATTTTTTATTTTTTACATCTACTATAACCTCTTGAAACACCCCCAAACAGCAGCCACAACCACCGAAACTACAAAGGCTCTTTTCTTCACATGTCGACCACCACCATTCCCACAGCCTTTCATGCCAAGAGCGTGGGCTTTTCTCTGTCACTGTTATTCGTAGTGGTATTAAGTAGCTAAAATTATAATAGTTTTTGAATTATAATGGATTTAATATTAATAAAAAAATTATTATTTAGTTTTATTTTAAGATTTTTTGAACTCTATTATCGTGGTTGGATGGGAGTAGTAGTAGTAATAATAATAATAGTAGTAGTAGTAGTAGTAGTAGTAGTAGTAGTAGTAGTAGTAGTAGTAGTAATAGTAGTAGTAGTAGTAGTAGTAGTAGTAGTAGTAGTAGTAGTATTAGTAGTAGTAGTAGTAGTAGTAGTAGTAGTAGTAGTAGTAGTAGTAGTAGTAGTAGTAGTAGTATTAGTAGTAGTAGTAGCAGTAGTAGTAGTAGTAGTAGTAGTAGTAATAGTAGTAGTAGTAGTAGTAGTAGTAGTAGTAGTAGTGGTGGTAGTAGTAGTAGTAGTAGTAGTAGTAGTAGTAGTATTAGTAGTAGTAGTAGTAGTAGTAGTAGTAGTAGTAGTAGTAGTAGTAGAAGCAGTAGTAGTAGTAGTAGTAGTAGTAGTAGTAGTAGTAGTAGTAGTAGTAGTAGTAGTAGTAGTAGTAGTAGTAGTAGTAGTAGTAGTAGTAGTAGTAGTAGTAGTAGTAGTGGTGGTAGTAGTAGTAGTAGTAGTAGTAGTAGTAGTAGTAGTAGTAGTAGAAGCAGTAGTAGTAGTAGTAGTAGTAGTAGTAGTAGTAGTAGTAGTAGTAGTAGTAGTAGTAGTAGTAGTAGTAGTAGTAGTAGTAGTAGTAGTAGTAGTAGTGGTGGTAGTAGTAGTAGTAGTAGTAGTAGTTTTAGCAGTAGTATTAGTAGAAGTACTAGTAGCAAAACTAGGAGAGAAGGAAAAAAATGGTTTAATTAACGTCACCCTAAGTAAGTTTTGCGATTTCTTCATTTAATATTTTATATATAAATAAAACGGGGTTTTCCCGTTTATTGATAATTTATTAAAATTAATGAAATTATAAAATCAATAGAAACTTTTTTTAAAACATGAAAAACTTTCTGGTGATTTTCAATCCTACTAAAATTATTTGGATGACTTCAAACCATAATTTTCATAATTTAAAATAATAATTCTCATATTAAAGTGAAATTGTTGTATAATTCATTTTAAACAAATCATCTTTCATTCGGTCCCTCCGATTTTGTGGGTCTAATTATCTAAAGCTGATTGGTCGAATCTCATTGACTCCTCCTACAAATCATTTCTATTGGTTGGTGCGTATAAAAAACAATAACACAAGTCTTTACATATAAAACGTTATAATATTCTATGAATAAATAAAGACATAAGAAGAGACTGTATAAATATGATTACTTAAAATCAATAGAATTAAATGCACCATTTTTTAAAGTTTAAAGTTTAAATAGAAAGCAATTTATTTTAAAAGTTCCGGTTTGTGGAAAATAATTCTGGAGACCATAACCAGGTTAATTTTTTTTCAAATAAAAAATTACTCTTCTAATTAAATTGATTCTATTTATTTAATAAAAAACCAATTTACTATCTATATTTTGGTTAGATCCCAAAAAACAAATTTATTTATGATTTATAAAGAAACAAATATTTATACAAATAGAAAACCCTAAAGACAAGACATTAAAAGTCATTTAGGGAGCATTCAAACTTGCTCCATTGCCTTTATTTGTTCTTCAGTGTCACTGTTCACTGATGCAATTTCTATGACGTTACAGTCAAGCACCTCTCAACGATTGTTCTCTTTAATTACAATGCCTCAGTAATTACTTTTCAAATTAAGTTTCAAATTAGTGTTTTGCAGTGTATTGTTTGGTTCACTTCCTATATATTTCCTAGAGGTTTTTACTTTTTATGAAAAAAAAGTTTTAAAAAAGTTAGGTACAAGAAACATTTCAATGAATCTTTAAAATTTTTGAAGATTAATACAATGCTTTAAAAATACAAGAAATTCTCAAACTAAATCTTCAAACCTCAAAAGTGCCAATTAGGAAAACTACCACCAACTACCTGCTGCACACACCTCGCCCCTCCATTTGTAACTCTTTCCCAACGGCTATGTTTCAAATGCTACAGAGACATGCGCCGTTTTTTCATGTGTTAATCATTGTTTTTTAAATTTAGATTCGAACGCTCTTGAATTTGAAGAAAGAGCGCTATAGAAATCTATTTTGATTGATTGATTGATTGAGGTTAGACCTATGATTTGTGGATACATTTGATTATTAATAGGTAAATCTATCAATCAATCAATCAAATAGATTTCTATAGCGCTCTTTATTCAAATTCAAGAGCGCTCTATTACGAGTATTCTCAAGGTTTTACTTTCTTTTAATTCTAACAACAACTATTAGAAACCATTATTAAAAAATTAATTAATTTGAATAAATTAATTCCATCTACCACCAAAACTACAATTCACAACTCTAATACAAATTCTCCTAGCACTATCACTCCCATAGGCCACTACTACCGCTATAACTGCTATACCTATTAAGTGTGCTGTCATTTGAATCACTTCTCTTGCATTACCAGAGCTTCATTGACCAAAGTTAATGACCTGAGTGTGGTGAAAATCTGCCATAGTCCGTTTGTGTATACTTTATATACTGACTAGAGTTTAAATTATATTTCATAAAACCAATTAAATTGTATAAAATGTGTTTCTAATGACAATTTTTTAGATGAAACATTATCTTAAACTTATTTCTAAAATATTTAAAAACCCCAATCAACTTGAAACCTCAAAATTATCTAAAAATTATGTTCAAATTCCCATGCTTGCTCACATATTTTGTAACAATGCATCATACCGTCACGATTTGACAAAAGCTCTTAGTATTATTACACGAAACGCTTTTATATGGTACAGTTCAGTAGTCTAAGCAAACTAACAGTAATAATAATTGTTAGTATTATATACTCATTTTCAACTTAAAAATGGAAATTTTTTAAAATAAAAACTTCATTGCAGGTTAAATTGGTAAAGACGAGTCTAAACACATAAAGGGGCTCCAGAGATCACCGCATGAGCGCCCTTTGAAAATGGTTCTCGTGCCAACCGCCTTCTTCCAAAACTCTGTAGAGACCGACCATGCCTTAACCACTTATAAAACACTAAATTCACTCAGCAATACCTTCAACAACAGCACTAGTAGTCCCAACAACAACAACAACACCGTCCACAATATTAGTTGCAACAACGAAACAGAAAAAAGGATCAGAGATGAAACAAACAACCTCAAGAACAACTATTCAAATGACTTCTTCCGTTTCAACAAACAAGATGTCAGATACAACCCGTACAGCGTTGACAAAAAAGAAGTTTATGCAAAGTTCGCAAATAAAAATGAAAATAAAAAGGCTTCTCAGCTACAACAAAACTCCTCCAAACAACAATATCAACAACTTTTATCAACTCAACACTCGTCACAACAACTGCAAACAAATTACAACCAACAACATCTCTATCACAGACGACAACAACAGCAACAACAACTCGACTTTTGTGAATCTTCTCATTCAAACGTTCTAAACTACAACAGCAACAACAACAACAACAACCACAACAACAACAACAACAACAATAACAACAACAACGACAACATCTTTTACAACTTTTCTTTATACAGTCCTAATTCTTCGTGGAAAGAAAACTTATTGGATGAGCCCCAACAACAAAACCAACAACAAATACAACAACAAACGCAAAAACAACATGAGCCACCAAAACTACAACCAACACAGCCACCTGAGCAACACTCACACAAATCCGACATATCAAAATTAGGTTTGAAAATAGCATATTTTTTGTTAAAAAGTTCCCATAATAAATCATATAATAAAAGTTATTAAAGGTATGAATTGTAAAAAAAATAAAAAACAGGAAAAATTTACAAAAGAAAAGAAAATAGGCCAAAGAACATAAAAATGCATTTTTAATTTGAGAGTCGCAACAATTGAGAGTGACTAAATAAAGGAGGGCAATAGAGATCGAAAATAGTTAAACATATTGAGTATTACTAAATAATAATATTAAAAATAAAATTATTTATAATAGAATGTTCAGAAACGTTAATGAATAGCAGGCCACGGCCGCACATATGAAAGGAACAGCATTATAGCGCCATTATGGGTACAGCACTAGCATTCACGAATTTTGAATGCATAAATGGATGGTTTGACGGATGCTGGGAAAATGAATGATGGACACTGGACAGAAGATTGGAGATATTTTAAGATGCATGAATGATATAGTGAATTAATTAGAACCCCAAGTTTTATTAATTGATGGAATAAAAGAATAAATGGAAATGATAGACAGGGGAAAGAAGAGTGCCAAAACACCTAACAATGTATGGCAAACTTAGAAGCGATTAGGGTAGTGCCACCCACGAACTTATAACGTTGTAAGGCACAATTAGAGACTTAATTGAGATGCTATCCTAGGGAACATATGCTTGCATGGATACAGCCATATCCCCCCTGCCATCTTCCTAACAAATTGATAAGTATCTTTGTGTGTGTGTGTGTGTGTGTGCGTGTGTGTGTGTGTGCGTGCGTGCGTGTTTGTGTGCGTGTTTGTGTGTGTGTGTGTGTGTGTGTGTGTGTGTGTGTGTGTGTGTGCGTGTTTGTGTGTGTGTGTGTGCGTGTTTGTGTGTGTGTGTTTGTTTGTGTGTGTGTGTGTGTGTGTGTGTGTGTGTGTGTGTGTGTGTGTGTGTGTGTGTGTGTGTGTGTGTTTGTGTGTGTGTGTGTGTGTTTGTGTGGGCCAAAATGATGGATGTTTTGGGTGAGTAGTGCAATAAAGGATGCTAAAATTGAGTGTAGTGTGTATGCACCTGATTAAGTGAAAGTAGGGATAGTTTGAGAAGACACGTACAAACAAACACACATACAAACAAATAAATAAATAAATAAACAAATAAACAAACAAACAAACACACACACACACACACACACACTCACACACACACACACACTCACACACACACACACACACACACACACACACACACACACACAAACAAACACACACACACACAAACACGCACACACACAAACACGCACACACACACACCCACAAACACGCACGCACACACACACACACACACACACACACACACACACACACACACACACACACACACACACACACACACACACACACACACACACACACGCATATAAACCGTAACGGCAACATTCAAAGAGGGTTTATTTATAAACATTATGACAGAGAAGATCTCAATCAATCTACTGACTCTTTCCAGAGAACACCACCTACCTTGCAATCCACCACTAATTACTTCTTGAATACTTTTAGTAATTGTCCATGTGGTTCTCTATTGTACAAGTTTAGTTAAAATAATTTTTTACTTATTAAATGTCTCCAAAAATCTTTATAAGGAGCCGTTTTGATACGGGATTTGGTGCAGAACACAGAAGAAAGTAAAAAGCTTTTTTTGTTCTCTCCACACAATCAGAATGATTACTTATACCAACCCTGATTCTATAACAATGTCCACATAGAGTAATTATGAGTAATTACTTGAAAAAATAATAAAATCAAGATAAGCACAATAACGACCGACAAAGGTTGTTATTTTTACAAATATGAAGAATAATCATGTGGATAATGACCGTTATCTCTGCTGCATCAGGCCACGCTTCTATCGGGCCATCTTAATCGTCGTAGTAACCAGCTGCATGAAATGAATAAAATTGAAATTAATTTTGGAGATTATACTTTCTTTTTTTGAACTAATACCTATTTTTTATTTATTAGCATCAGTTTGAAAATAGAGTGTTAACAAATAGAAATGATGACGTTTTGTGTTATTAAATGTGTTAAATTTTTGTTTCTTAAATTTGTAATACTTTTTTTCTTCCAACTTATTAAATTAATTTCTTTTGATTTAAATATTATAGAATGTTTTCACAACCATTTCATTCATTTTCCACAAAAAAATTCACCACCACAGACCTGCCAAAGAGTCTGCCTACTTCGACGGTGCGTAGATTCGAATTGGTGCGAGAGAAGCAAGGAATTCCCAAAGGTGACATTGGCAACTTGACATTCAGCATGGGGAGATTTTATGACTCCATTTGTTTGATTGTATAGTGTTATTCGAGTATCTAAGGCTTACTTAAAAGTGGTCTAAAATCCTTTGAGTCTAATTTTTGTCAATTATTCTTCATGTGACGTTTTTAAAATTAATTTCTAAAATGCCGCTTATCTTTGCGCACATATTGGTTCTTTTATAAAAAGTTTTAATCTTTTGGATACCCCATTGTTGGTCTATCTCTAGGCTCTACACTTTTCCGAGCTTAAGGATATAAGATTTCTGGCCGAGTCATTTTAGAAAAGATTCAATTCATTTAATTTAATTTATTTCATTTTCGAATATACCAAAATTAGATATAATATAACGTTTCTAACACGCATTTCGTGATGTTTCACGCCCCAAACCCGCTGGTGCAGCTAGAGCATTACGGAATGCAAATGGCGACCAGCCTATTGTGAATCTTACTTTAGATTTATATATTAAATAAATAATAAATTTTTAATGTTAAAAAAATTATGTAAAAACACCATTAAATATAATTAAAATGTTAAATAAAAATATATAAAAAGTGTACTGAAAGTAGTGCTCAGCGGTAAGTGGCAATCTCAGTAATCTTATAACTGGCAATCTAAAGTCACTATTGGCGCGTGCGATGCTGGTAACAAGAATATAATAATGTCACATATAGAAAGATTTCTAAAATCAAAAGAATAAAATAAAAAAAGAAAATCACAATAACTTGAAAAACAGTATGGAACAAAATGACAACTAGATGTCAAACAGTAATCCTTTACCGAATGAAAACCGAATAGATAAGAACATTAAAATAAGTAAAATCAAGAAAACAGTAAAACGAGTAAAATACAAATAATAAAAATAATAATGCTAGTGAGAAAATTACCGAGAAAATTGGGATGAACACGATGATGGGAGTTGTGATTGGTGCCGTTAGCTGCAAGTGAGTGGTGTAGTGAGTGGGTGCATAAGAAGAAGAAGAAAAAAACAGTTATTTAAAAATGATAATATGCAACAACAACAAATAATTTAATGAATAATTTCATAAAAAAAGATTAAAAATAATATATTTTGAGAATGATTTTAGTATGAATAGCATGAATAGGATAAAATGATCATATAAAAACACGTTGATCTTTGAATGTTTTTTCACATTTTTAAAACGAAAATATTTATTTATCGTGAGATAAAACCTGCATTTTACATTTTTTAAAAGTTTCACTGACTAATACAATAGAACCAAAATCAAAAAAACTTGAGAGCTGAATAGTTAAAAATTGGCTAGTTTGCTCTAACTGCAAGTTGACTGAAAGACCATATTATACGGCGTAATTCATACAATAAAAGTGCAGCGAGATTGACAAAGACAGATTCACGATCGTCTCGTGTCATTTACCTTCAATATGATCAAGCCATCACAAACCAAGACATAAAAACTCTCAACTTTAATTTGTACAACCACCACTATCAATTGCCCAGATCCATCTTCATGGACACCTATCCACGCTGAGCAGTGGTTGCAGTGGGTGATGGGTGCTTTGGGACTGGAAGGGTTGCAGATGAACAGACTCCATGACTTACAAGCCAGCAGGTGGAGTAGAAACTCATTTGTGGAGGCTTTTCCATCGGGAGTTGGGGAACTGCTGTGGTCTCACCTTGAAACACTCATGAAAGGTTTTATGATCAGTTTGAAGATTTTTTTGCAAATTATTGAGTGATGGTCGTCTGAAATTGTTTAATGTTTCATTTTTCAAAGCAGATAAACAACTATCTTCATTGATTGCTAAATCGATTTAATGGCTTTACTCCTTTGTAGCGTGTATGTTTCATCTAAAAAACCGGAAATCGGAAAATGTGCAAGAAAGATGTGAATATATCCTGATAAAAACTGAAAAATCGATTTATACTATTATTTTGCTCGAGGCTTGGGAATTTGTTATTTTGATGTTCATTGAGGCTTGACTGCGAGTATTGTAATTAAATGCCTTGTCACTTTTTTGTCTTTTTAAACTAAAGTTATTATTAAATTTTTATCATCGACATTGTGTGTTTGTGACTTGAACAGCGAGAATGTGGACCTTTGAGCCTATAAACTCATTTCAAGGTTTTAGAAACTTAAAATTTTAATAAAAACTCAGTTTTGAAATTAAACAATTCTTTCGAACTTTTCAGAAGCGGAAGCCACTCCCGACTCCTCGACAGACCTTCAAGTCACCATGTACCCAAGCCACTTAAACAACGGCAGCTTTGTTAATCTTGATGACTTCAACAATCAGCAACACATTCATCAGCAACGGTGCCTTCACCAACAAAAACAGCAGATGCGACATTTGCAAGCCCAACATATGCAACAAGAACATTTTTCTACGTCGTCTTTTCCTCTGAATAAAGTTGACGGTGAGTTTCTTCAAAATTTTGTGTTCGTCTACAATTTGTGTTTTTCTTTTATAGATTATGAAATAATCATATTAATCTGTAAAAACGCCAAAATCACAATAATAAACTAAAAACTTTAGATATACTATCATAATCATGACGCCTTCACAGCCCTCTCTCGTTCATTTTTGTTTCTTATTTCACTCCACTTATTACTTGCCCTTTTAAAATTACAGCAAATTTTTTTACAAACACTCTTTCTGCGCTTCCAAACCCTCCACCATCACCCTTACCACTAACAAACCACCACTACCTCACCACTAACACTTTCCCGGTACCCTTTCCACTCTTTTCCACAATAATCTTCATTCCCCCAACTACTCCCCACCATCACACCCACCACTACCCTTCCACCATAGTTTCCTATATTTCTCTCCTCCATCCTCACTCCTCCGCCCCCCTTAGTACCCCCCCACCCTCCACTACATCCATCCTTACCCTCTACCCCTACCCAACCCCCTCTAGCCCCTCACTATCACCCCCCCCCCCACATGTCACACAGTCGTATGAAGGCGCCCATATGCGAGCAGCACAGTTAAATAGCAATCTATTCCGCATTCAAGTTACCTTTCACACACTATCATACACATTATCTTACATAAACCTTGAAAACTCACAAACAAATATAAAATACAATCACAAACAATTGCAAAATACGCACATAGACAAACATATAACAGAGATAACATTTTTTAATTTAAAAAACGCAACTAGACACACAATGTGTCACACACATACAAAGAGATACAATTAAAAACACATACGCATAAATGCCATTAAAAGACACATTTAATGGAATGTATGCGCGTATACAGGGGACGCTGTGTGGCATCACGGCTCATTAGTCGTGGCATACAAGTTGTCATGATCTGATCTTCTTAACACTTTGTTGTCTCTGCAGCAATAGGGGTTGACCAGGGTGTTTTAGTCTTTTTGTATCTGTTAGTTTCAATTTTAAATATAAAATGATTTTTTTACATATTTATAATCGTCGTTTTTACCGATACTGTTTTTATCGTAAGTATAAACTATTTTAAGCCATTTTTATTAAATCGCTTTTATTCAAGCAACAGAAATTTCCATAAGTTTGAAACATTATAATTGAAATTGTTAAATTTATAATTAATACATTGAAAGTTAATGAGTTATTAATGGTATAGGTGGGCATAGTAGTAGTAGTAGAAGCAAGAACAGCGGTGTCAGCATTAATCAAAAAGTTATTTTTGTCAAACACAATGCCTAAATCGTAGCACATTCCAGGAATATGTTATAAAAACACCCCCTCACGCATACCCATACAAACATACATATACAAAAACACAAATGGATACATATAATTGTATATTCAAATGCAATATTTTCCTATAAATATTCATATATAACTTATAAAAATTGATACATGTGCAAAATATGTGGGTGTATACAGACATCTGTATACAACCCTAAATTTGACATATATGAGTTATATAAAAAACAATATATATTATACATATATGATGTTATGATATACAATATAATATAATATACATATATGATGTTATGATATACAATATAATATAATATACATATATGATGTTATGATATACAATATAATATAATAATTAATATATAACACCAATATTGCAGGTTCTTCACGCGTGAGTGAGCAATCATCGGACAATGACGTCAGTGCTGAGTCATCCTCCCACGCAGACGAACAACCAATCAGGAGGAGCCTCCCATTTGCCCGCCCTGACAAGCCTGGTGAAGTGGTAACCTGTTGTAGAAGTGGTGTTGATGATAGTTGTGGTGGAGGTGGTGGTGATGATGGTGATGGTTGTGGGGGTGGTGTAAGAAGGGTGGGTTCTTGTGGAACGGGAGATGGAGGTAGCGTGGGAATGTTCCAGAATGGTGAGGTGGTACATTGTAGAAGGGAGGGAGACGGCAGTGACGATGCCTTGGCGGTTCACTCCTTCTTAGATGGAGGGGTTTCTAGCGACCTTTCACCAAGAACATCGTCTGAGGTGGTTACTGGTGGAGTTTTTGGTGTTATGGATAACAGTGAGAAAAACCTGGAACGGAGCGTGGTCTGTTCGGTAACAAAACATCTTACAAACATGATGACAAACCAAACAAAAGGCAGAAACCCCAAAGATGTTTCGTTTCAAGCAACCAGCGACAATTTCCCTCTCAATGGAACAAAGGATTTCAACAAACTTCTCACCACTGTAACGGACGATGCGACAAACAATTACGACGACAGTGGTGTTGGTGGCGTTGATGGAGGTGACGTCGACAGTAACGGTGGCTGTGGTAACAGCTTCATGGCCTCCTGTAGTGAGGCGCTTGACAGGGATATCAATAATAATTACTTTGACGGTGTTTTTGATGTAACTTTTTATAAAAAGTACGTCAAAGAGTTGAGCACTGCCACAAACATTGTTGATAATGACAGTAATAAAAGTAGCCGTTTAGGAGTTGAAAATAATCAAAATGATATGCAGTACAATAGATGCAACAAAAATTTTGGAATTAACAGTTACACAACTGATGACAACATATGCAACAACACAATATCGCAACCAATTGAACATTTTGTCTTTGAACCCCAAAACCTCGATTTTCAACAACACCAACAACCGCAAAACAAGCAACACCAACAACCGCAAAACAAGCAACACCAACAACAAGCGTCTATCAAGCAAACGCAAGAAGACCGTAACCAATTTGGTGAGATTTAGTTTGATGTACTTTTAATATATTATCCAGCTTTTGAAATTTCAAATAGTTTAACTTAATTGAGTCACATAACCTATCACGAAGACCCTTTCTACTAATCTAAACAACCGTCAAGTGCCCTTAAAAGATTTAATTTTAACTTTTTTAAACAATTATTTTTATTTAAATTTGGTTCCATTTCAACTATGTAATACTTCTTGAATTACTAGCGCTGGTCGGCTTTAAAAACAAACGAAATGATTCAGTTACCGCATCAGAGAACCCTTGAAAGCAATCCATTGATAAGGATCTAGCTCTGTTTTGTATGTGTATCCTGTATTTGTATCATGTTTGTTTGTATTAGTTATCTTTTCGTATTTTACAAATAATCTATCGTTTATTTTGAACTATTTATACCACAATATTTTAAACAACTTATTCTTTTCATAATTTTAATACTAAAATCTCTGGAATGATATATTACGAAATAAATTTGTTCAAATTTAAAAAAAAAAAGAAATTGAAAAATAAAAGATACAGACCTAGAATAAGCAAATTAATTGTTACTGAAGCATACATTTGGTGAAGGTAGTTGCGGTTGCAACTTGAAAGGCGAATTGGCGACGGAGAAGGGAGGAAATGAGATAGGACCCTGAAAATAAACCCGCATTCTTTTCATTACAAACAAGAAGATATTCACGCATACATGCACACAGATAAAACATGGGTTTGTCCACTCATAAATAAACATTAATGAAAATAAAAGAAATATACTTAGCTTAAGTTAATTGCTCAATTTAAAGCGTGCAAAAAACTATTTGAAACAGTTTTATATTTTTAGTTTTGTAGTTTTCAAATAGAGCATATTAGGTACTCGAATGTTAACAACAATTTCGAATACCCGTTGCTCACTCTAGTTTTTACTAATATAACAAAACTTCTGAATGGCCTTACGTTTTTCAAATCCATCACGCCGAAAAATAAATGATTATTATGTCTACAGTGTAGACAGTCTACACACCTTGTATCTTCAATCCTTTGAGAGCCGCAATTGTCAGAAAGACAGTTGTTCCGTCAAAACAAACTTATTATTTTTTATAATTTATTCTTATTTAATCTGTTCATATTTTTTTTTTGAATATTGAGATTGTACCTTTTATTCATAATAACTCATAAAGTATAAAAAAAATCTTTAAAATGAGGGAAAAAAGTCATATAGCTTATAAAACTCTTTCATTATTTTTATAGATTTGTCGGACTTTTCTGGGACGTTTGAAGATAGTTTTTTGTACAGCTCAAACCAAACAAAAGATCAACTTAAACCTCAACAGCAGCATGAACAACCGAAAAATAATCAACAACAACATTCAAATCAAAACCCGGAATCTCAACAACAACAACAAGATGACCAACAAAAGCAACAGCAACAAAAAAACAGCCAACAATACCAACAATATTTCTATCAGTCGCAAGCCTACCCACACTTCCAGTTCAACAATGGTTTCAATTTCATTAACAACAACTACGTAATCAACAACAACAACTTTTATTATATTCATCCTAATGCTTATGAAGCCGTTTCCAACAATAACAACACAAACAACTTCAACAACTACTACAACCCTCACTACAACAACACTTTTTTAGATTACAACCTCAACAAAATGAACAATAATGTTGGAGACAGCAAAGGCTGGTTTCACGAAGCTCCTTTAAACCGGGCACAACAATTACAACAACCAATAAATTCTTTAACAAATTACGAAAACGACAAACTTCATATTAAGCCATCTTCCGTACAACAACAACAGCAGCAACTACTACAACAACAACAAAGTCTACCTTGTTACTACTTGGACAACTTATTAATAGAAAATCATTCACAGAATCCCCAAAATAACTTCGATTGCAACTCAATCAAGAAAGAACTCGACTACAATTACGAACCATACAACCAAATCGCGTTCACAACACCAACAACAACCACAAACACAACCAAAGACATTCCTTTGAGCAATGACCTCAAATCTCCATCGAATTACAAGCTAAACTATTCCACAAACGTTGCCCAAAACGACTTCAACAGCTCTTGCTACAACAACGCATCCACAACACCAGTCTACAACACCGAAACAAACAACGCCACCGCAGTTTCGAACAGCTACCCCGTTCAACTCTCTTCCTACACCGGCTCAGGACCGATCCAGCTCTGGCAGTTTCTGCTCGAACAATTGACCGACAGCAGGTGCCAAGGCTTCATCGCATGGACCGGCAACGGCTGGGAATTCAAGCTGTCGGACCCGGATGAAGTGGCCAGGAGGTGGGGACTGCGCAAGAACAAACCCAAGATGAACTACGAGAAGCTGAGCAGAGGCTTGAGGTTTTATATTGTATTTCTGTATTGAAGGAAAAATATTCAGCCCTTAGTTAAATTAATTAATTAAATTTATTATTTAAAGTTAGCTTTCGACGCTTTTCTCGTTGATAAAAAACACCGACACAAAAGTATTCAGATCTCCTCACCATGACAACATCCCATCTTCGCAGGTACTACTACGACAAGAACATCATCCACAAGACATCCGGCAAGAGGTACGTCTACAAGTTCGTCTGCCAACTGGAACATCTGATTGGCTACTCACCAGAACAACTATTCGTCGTCTGTGGTCTCACTCCACAAGGAGACAAGGAGAATGGGGAGATGGAAATGTGAAGGTCGCTTGGGAATCGGCGTTTAATATGAAACGGGTTAATGGATATTCATATGGAAGGTTTATTGAAGAAAATTATTCAGGAATAATTATTTTAATTGTATTTAATTTAATTTTACAATTATTTATAACTTCTATATTTTACAATCTATTGAAAGCTAAAATATATTCTGCTGAACATAAGAAAACTTTGTATACAAGTTCAATACGAATTTATATTTGTCTTACCTGCTATACAAAAGAATTTTTGATACTTTCACATTAAACATAATTTATTGCTTTGACAATTTTTTTACCTGCGTCTGGTGCCACTTTTATTAGGAATAAAACTTTTTTTGTTTAATCGATAATACTAATATTAATTATTTCGTAATCTGTTTATATTTTCATATAGATTTTACAGAACAGAATATTTAAAGGATTGGACTTTTTAATGAACATTATATTACATTATATTAATTGAAACTCATTACTATCGGATTGTCAGTTTTGTATTTGAATTAAGTCCCACTAGTTATCATTTACAATCTTTAGATATTTTATACTTTTCTCTATGATTCATTCCTTGTGCCTTGCCCACGACTTGAAGTGTAGTTTGCCACAAATCATTGTATTTAATTATCATCAATAAAAACTTTATATAATTCTTAAATGATTTTCACACAAATTCAACTTTCACACGCTTCTGACCTTCATTACTTCAATAAAGTTTACAAGACAATTCCTAAAAGAATGAAAATTCAACGTGGGTGATCTGTCGGCAATAAAAATGCTATTACATTGTTGTCAAACCGAATCTACTAGCACTGCACTCGCTCACTCTTTGAGTACACTTTTTGAAGATTCTTTCTTTCCGACAAGACACAGTGTGACTGTGACAAGGGGGATTATAAAAAAACGAATGTTTAAACTAAACGTACGCCTACGTGGGTTTTGGCCTAACATTTAAGTGTTTTAACCCCATGGGTATGGTATCTCACGGATACATTAACTTGTTGATCATTTTGTATGTACCGTAAAATACTAATCCCTTAATTTTTTTTCACATTTTCTGAAATATAGATATTTTCTCAAACTAATTCATGTTTTTTTATATTCCGCTGTCTATGTTTACGAGAACCGTTTCTAACATATCCCATTCAAGAGAATTCTAAATTGATAAATATTTTAGTTTTTTGCTCAGAAGTCTTTCTATTCTCAGTGAAAGAAAACTAGCCATGATATTATTGAAATTCAGTTAAGAAAAAACAATAGGCACGATTAAAATTAAAGTTTTTTAAAATTTGCATTTGAATTAAAAGTCCAAAAAGCAATTATCTTTTAGAAAAAAAATATGCCTGAACATTATGGGTGTCCGAACAAGAAGATACTTAACGGTGTCTTCCTTTATTTATGTTATTTTTTATTATTTCATGTTTTAACTTTTTTATTTATTCGTTTCAAAACAATGACTTTGAATGCTCTACTGGATAATTTATCAGCTTATTAACCCTTTTTTTATGATGAGGAAAAAATAAACTAGTTGAAGATATTTCAAATTTATTATTGATGGTTTTGAGTTATTCATGAAGTTTTTAATTCAACGGAATTTAAACTAAAAAGTTTATTTTTTACTAAAATTTAAAGGATTATTAAAACAAAGTCTGCTTTTAAGCAGGAACAAAAAAAACCTAAAACTATGCATATCTTTTGTTGACAGTTCAAGCGCATGCTCTCACTTCACGTGTAATCGCTCAAAAATGGCGACTAATAAAATATCAAGGGAGATTTTAGAATTTTCAAACTTTTCGGAATATCTATGTCATGCCGATTCGAATGGCGTGTTGAGGCTGTGGGACTCGAGTTCTGGTGTCCTGCGGCAGGAGTACGTGTCGAAGGGCCATCTCTCCTCCCGCTGCCATTGCCTTTCCTGGTGCCCCACAATCACAGATCACCACGTCAATGTTGGAGTTTTATTTAGGCCATTTCCGCGATGATATAATAATTTGCATATTCCGCTTACATCGCTCAGCATGATCAATGAACATTTAATATTATTTAACTTCCTTTTTTGATTAATAAATTAATTTCAGGAGACACCAAAGAAAAAAAGAAAACGAAGTTCAACGCAACAAAATTCACTAGGAAACTTACAACTTCTCGCAATGGGAATGTCCAGTGGCATGATCCACCTGTACAGCGTCAGGAAAGGAGATCTGCATCAAACACTAGTTAAACTCAATTCCCATCATCATCACCACCAATATTTTCTATCATCATCATAATCGCGTTTTTTACACATTTCAATTTTCATTACTCATCATTTGACTATTAAAACAATAAAAACTTCCATTAATCAATCAAGAGTAATTGCATTT